>JAWNOV010000171.1:1132500-2332500 GCA_035045575.1 Drosophila falleni | reverse complement strand
CCGACTCGACTGTGCAAAAGATAAAAATATTGAAAAATCAAACAATTGTAGCTAAACGTTACATAAACAAATGGATAATATTTATAATTCTTTATCAAGTTATCTGCTTCCGCGTACTGATAACACCACACGCCAACTATTAGTAATGCACCTAGCAAAATGACTATATTATCTAACGCTAAGCTTCTCGTTCTACCAAGTCCGCCCGCTCAGAGTTCATTCATCGCTCTTCAGACGAACAACGTCATCAGACACGAGTGCGCACACACACACACACACACACGCCCGCACACACCTACAGCATTTGGTCACATGTTGTTGGCGCTCTCGCTGCCGCACAGCAACAGGCAAAAACAGTTCATACAAATTTCCCACTTCAGTTCTCTCTCTCACTCTCTCAGGGTCTTTGTCGCGGCCAGCATAAAAACGGCTGAGCGACTTACATAGTGACTAACTGCATTGCGTGCAGTTATTCGAACTTGAATCATAAAGTGCATGTGAGTAAATCTCACTTCCCTCTCTCGCAGAGGTGTTAGAGAGAATGAGAGAGAGAAATTACATAAAAAGTGACAATGTCGTTCAGTTTGTGGCCTTGATGCGACCACTTTTCTTTCTACAGCAAATGCATTGGATGTGAGCCAACATCATTGTGTACAGTGTTCACACACACACACACATTTGAGAGCATCCATAGAAGAATGCGTGAAGGTAGGTGTGATGAAATCAGGCCAATGTTCTCGCGAAATTGAAACTGCTTACATAACCGACCTGATTTTTATTTTGTCTGCACACAGCAGAAAACCAGTAAAATTCTCAGGGAAATTGCAACTTGTCAAGCAACCACGTGGCGCGCAAATTAAATTTCTGCGAAATTCAAGTGATCTTCTCTTTTTTTTTTATAGCAAAAGCGCGTGTGCGAGAGAGAAGAAACGTTTGTTCATTTGTCGTTGGTTTGCTCATGTAATCACCAACTCGCACTATTTTCAATGTCAATGTGTACATTCATATTATATATATATGTATATAATTCTTATGTCGATCATTAGAGATATTTTTTGTATAATAACTAGCTGTCAACTTTGGCACCTTTTCACACACACAATATCATATACATACATACGTGCATAGATACACACACACACTCTAACATCCACCGTCACACGTTTATGTAACGCAAACAACCCCCAAAAAATTATTTTGCACACGATAATTTGCTTTCACACTCACAATAATGAAAATGATCTCATATATATAATAATTCTATCAAGGTATTTATAATACTATCTCTACACTTTGTTTTAATACACTATTTAATCAATATTTCAGAGATTTTGCACATAATATTTACGTCATTGCTAAACTCCCGCTACTTACATTGAACACAAACCGTCGTTTACTGCGAACAGTCAGCTAGCGAATGAGACAAAAAATCCCAATTGGTTGGCACTCAACATTTGAATGAGAACGATAAAATATCGATAATGTTCGATAATTCTAAGTAGATTATTTTAGCTTCAAAAATACTAACTGACTGACAATGCTGGATTATTAATCATATTTTTCTCTAAATCTTCTTTCTTAACAAACAGGTCATTACTATTAACTAGTTGTCATAAGACAAAGAAAATATGATGCAGTTAATTTGTTTTATTTTTTTTAGAATAAAGTCAAGTTGTCTGTTTTGGTATTTTTCGGTATGTATATCGATAACATACGCTGTTAAGGCTGCATGGTAAAGTTTTATCACGTCTACCCTGTTAAAAGCTAATTGCTATTACACTCATTTGCAACACTGTGTAAATTGCGCGCTAAACTGTTAATTTAAACCGACTAATAAAAAATGTTTGAGAGTTGTTATTTAATAATAGTAAAAATTTTTAGATTAGTTATTTACATGATGTTACGGTTAATTCCAAATGTAATTTAACTGTAAAATAAGTGCTTAAGAAATTCATGTTAGTATTTTTGTCAGCTCTTTTCAACTATTTTCCGCGCTTGAGAAAAGCGATCAAATCAGCACGATCCTCCGCCTTTTTAAGTCCAGGAAAAACCATTTTGGTGCCGGGAATGTATTTCTTTGGATCTTTGAGGTATTCGTCTAAAGTGGATTCAGTCCAGGTGACAGCTCGCTTGATATTAGCATCAGTATATTTATAGCCAGCAGCACTTCCACATTTACGTCCTACAATTCCACTTAGATTAGGACCCTGCTTGTGATTACCACCGGATTCATAGGTATGACATTGAGCGCATTTCTGAACAAAAATCTTCTTGCCATTATCCGCATCGGCACCCATGTTGGAATCTGTTTTGCCTTGAATAAGAAACAGAAAAGACATATAGTTAATTTACTATATATTTTTCAATAGTTGGCTGAAAACAAAGGCTCGTTTGGCCTTCAGCACACGCCTCAAGGACATTGGTGACATGACAGGGTAGTGGGTGGTTCGTTAGGTGGTGGGGTTATACCTCTTATGTCACGACATCGTCAGCGTGAGCCACGCAGTCTGCCAAGTTTAATTGCCTATGTAGTATGTAGTTGGGAGTGGGTATGGGTGTGAATGTGGGTCGTTACGTGCGTGCCTAACAAATGTATAAAACGTGGCTAACTGCAGTTCACGTTGTTGGATTTGCTTACTCACATGCAAAAAATAGAAGCAGCTGTCATAACTAGAATCTTACACAAGCATATATACATACACTCGAAGAAATATGACATTCTAATAATAGCTATATGCGTACCTACAAATTTATATAGCATTGTTCTAAGAATTTTAAGATGGCTGTGTACTATTAATCTTAAATTAAGTATGAAACGACTTATGAAACTTAAATTTCAAATAACCGTTTCTATGACTGTGTAATATTTTGATTTTAGGCAAACTTAGTCCGAGTTTTTATTTCATTTATTTTTTATTTTATGATTTCTGGGATTGAAATGGGATTTTTAAACTCAATTTTGAAAATATACCCTGTTTAAGTATAGAATTCTGAATTTTTTTCTGAGTGTATTTAAATACTTATGTACAGTTGTTGATGCATACGTATGTATATTCAATATATTTTTAGCGATTTCACTTTGTTTTGTTCTATTCATAGTCATCGTCTCTCACAGACAATTAAATTGCCGCCCAATAAATGACTGCGTTTGTGTGTGTGTGTAAAGTGCGTGTGTGCGAGCGTCCACTTAAATTAATTTAAATATGTATCGATGATGACAAACATGATGACGAATGCACGCTCTTTTTATTTATATTTTGGCACTCTTCACTGCAATCCACGACTGCAAGAGACAGGGATGGCAATACTAGTACAGGAATTGGGTCAACCTAATGAAAATGGAATAACTAAAAACACAGAAAAATGCCGCACGACGTCTAGCGGCAAATGTAAACTGCGGCCATAAAGTCAAAAGAAAAGTACACAGAGATACACTACGTATACATAATTCAATTAGCAGCCCTACAGCCCCTTTTGAGCATGTGCTTTGAACATTTCCTTTCAATTAAAACGCATTTTACGCATGCTTTTTTATTTTTTTTTTTTTGCTCTAGCAGAAAACAGATGCCACCAAACAAACACAAACAAAACAGGAAACAGTTAAGGCAGAGGGCAAAAGTCATACACATACACGTATACCCAGCAAGCATTAGGAAAATCGTTTTAAAGAAAAATCATAAGTATGAGTCTTTTTTGAGCACTTTTGTTTGTTAAAAAGAGACTCAAAAATAAATCATTAATACGCTCAATATGTGATTAATTAACTCAAGACTCTCCAATAACTGCTACAATATGAGAAAATAGAGTTAAAAACGTTTTTTTTAAAAAGAGTCTGTTATAAAATGCTTGCTGGGTATTTATGTATGTGTATGTATGCGTTAACACATTTGAGTGGCATCATTCGCATCAGGTGTTTAATCTATTCCCCACTTTTGTCGCTGTGTCCTGCTCTCTGTTCTATTCTGCTGCTCTGGCTGTTGCTCCTGTTCTGGGTGCTGCTGACCTAACCCAATTTGTGCTAACCATAAATCTACCACAGACTACTTGTATTGTGGCATGCGGTTGCCTCCTGACCGATGACCACTATAAATAAATGGCGCTTGAAATTGAATTACGTTTCAGTCAATATTTGTGGAACGTATATAAGACAGAGACAGAGAGACAGCGAGAGAGGGAGATACAGAGAGAAAGTTGATCAACAGGGGAAGGAGTAATGTTATTGTTTGCGAGATGCATTGCTGCGGCAGTCTATAAAAGCCATTTACAGTACATCAAGTAATTGTTTTGGCAAAGTACAAAATTTATATGAACACTTTTTGTTTGCTTTAAAATAATGAAACTCCATGGGTCTAATTATTTAAAAGGAATTTTAACTTGTTTTAAACAACTGTAGTAAAATCAGGAAAATATGAAAATTAAAGAAAAATAGGCAGGTTTCTTTTAATTTGTCAAAACATTTACCTGACTGAATGTATGCTTAACCTACGTTCTTTCAGGTCGATTTGTCGTTATTTCAGTTAAATCAACTAAACAATGGTAAAGAAAGAAAAATTCTAAAAAACATAATACTTAAAAAAGAACAAAAAAAAAAAACATTTGCAATGCTCACGTGGCTATCACGGAGGTTTTTGTTGCTGTTGCGCAATTTTATTTTGGCTTTGATGTCGCCCAACCACCAACCAGGTCAAACCAACCACCCACATTTGAACCACCCGCTGTTATGGACTGTGTGTGTGAGTGTGAGAGTGAGTGGCTGCATAGAAAACCCTACATTTTTATTGTGTGTGCTTCGGAATGTTTATTCTGTGTTTGTTCCTGTGTGCTGCTTTGGTGCTGCCATTTTTCTAGAACGAGGTCGCTGACTGCCCTTCAACGTTGCCTGAGACATCGACTACGACTACGACGACGTCAACGTCAAGTTACATAAGCAGCAGCAGCAGAAGCAGCAGCAGCAGCAGCGACAGCAGCTAGCATCAACGTCGTCAGTTGGCTTTCTATGCTACTTTGCCGAAATTTCCCCAATTCACATGCACAGTTGGCAGAGAGAAAGAGAGCCAAAGAGAGATGGAGATAGTGAGAGCGTGCTTGACATTTGCCATGCAGCTGCAGCAGCAGCGTGGGAAACGTGAATGAAAAATTGCTTAATTTTTATCAAACCGATATGCATCAATATTTTCTCGAGCAACTTTAGCCTCAAGCACACAAACACACACATAAACATATTTCCATTGCCCCACTGCATACGAGTGCAGTGCGTGGGATGGATCAACTCAAGACTTACCTGCTTCTTGTGGCTCTCTGAGTGCAAACGACTGTGCTTGTTGCTCTGCCTCCCACTATTATTCTGCTGAGCGCCAAAGTTGCTCTCGCTTTTGCTCTCACACTCTCTTTTTTTCTCTCTCGTGCTTTTTTGCTTTTACGTTGAGGCTGCTGTTTGCCGCTGTCGCTGTCGCTGCGTTTTCATTCAGTCAGCTGAGCTCGCGGTGCAAGGTTCTCTCGTTCGCTGAAAATTTCTGTGGCCCCTGCTGCTAATTCCCAAACAGTTCGTTGTTGTTTGCGAGTAAATACGCGTCGTGTAAATTTTGGAAAAACAATAAATATATTGGTCAACGATTTGGTTTTACTGAACGGAAAATTTGTTTAGCAGCAGTAAAGTCGAAAGCTAGCTACTATTCTGCTCTCACTGATTTCTTATTACATATTGACTGAAAATTAGGTGACATCTGTCAAAGGCCTACTTACAAACTCTATAAACGTAGCGTCTAATAAGTCGCTGCCAACTCGATCTTTACGGTAAGTCAATGTACAGTGCTCTAAAACGCCGTTAATTCATTAGTACTCGTAGACTCATTGATACGAGTGTTGTGTAATGCGGTGTAAGCCTAATGCTAAAAGGCGTCATTTCATTTACTCGTCCTTGGGTGGCGAATGTCCTTGAAATCATAAAACCAAATGCTTGTCTTCTTTTCTTACTATATCCAAATGTGTGTTTGTGTGTGTGAGTGTGTGTGTAAGTGCCACGCAATTTACGTAATAAAGCCAACTTTATATTTTGCGTTTCACTCGACCGTAAATCTGAGCTCGTTTTTCATTTGTTTTTATGACCCTATTTGAAATTCACCCGCATTTCCTTCCTTAATTCTAATATAAATTGTACGAAAGAGCAGCTTTTTCAATTTTCAGTTAAACGCTAGCGTTAGTATTAGGTTAAATTTTTGACGCTGTGGCTTAAGGGGGTCTTCTCATTCAAAACCCGTTTTTTGGACCCTTTTTAAAAAAATTCTTATTTGAAAACGCAAAGAATAATTGAAAACTTTTTTTATTTATTGTATTACAAAAGGTCCAAAGTAAATAAAAAATTTTTTTTGCCCCGATGCGAGGGGTGTTCAAAAAGTAATGAGACTTCAAAGTTGGGGGTTGAAAAAAAAGGTGTCGTCACGGCGGCCACGATTCCGGGTCTCCGGAGCGTCGGAAATGAAAAAAAAAAACGGGGTTATAATCAGTATAGATGTAATTTTCGGGTGAAGCAAGATCATAATTTTGTGATTTTTTTTGACAAAATTGCGGCCATTCAAAAAAAAAATTTCAATTTCGGGCTTTTTTTTGTAGTTTAGTGTAAAAAAAAAATAGTAAAATTTTTTTTAAAATTATGATCTTGCTTCACCCGAAAATGGTGACAATTCTGAGTCGATTCCACTTTGTTTCATGAAAATCGGTTCAGTTGAACTGGAGATATCATGGCCGCCAGTTCGAAAAACGTGGTTTCGAGATAAACGCGTTTAAAGTTTGAAGTTTGAAGAAAATAGCTCATTTTGACGAAGACCTTGCTTCACAAAAAAGGCTGTATCTTCTGAAGTATTTTGAATTTCAAAAAATCCTTTTAGGGGCATATTCACAACTACCCAAGCTATAAATAAATGCAAAAAAAAAAAAGACCTAAAAAAAAAGTTCCTCAATGAGAAGACCCCCTTAAAGAGTTTTTATAGTATTTGTAGTGTTAGCCGAATTTTAGAAGTTATTTAAAGGATGAAAGCTTTTTTGTAAAAGATTTGTGCATTCAAAATGAATGAATGTACATATATTTCAACCTAATGTTGAATCAATGAAAGTCTTTCTTTATATTGTTTCAATTTTACATTTAAACTTTTATACCATTTAATAAAGTTCTTAATTTACAATCTTAAAGAAAATAATATTATCGTTGATAAATAAATTTGTTGCTCAACTGATTTTAGCTAAAATAAAATAAAAGAAGATTATACAACAATAATTTTCAGAAATCTCTTTTATGAATGATTAATCTCAGAACCTTTTGAATTATGCACAATCAAAACTTACATAAGAGTTCCTAACAGAATCTTAATTTAATCTCATACAATCTCTGCCTCACTGGGAGTCAGGACTGACAAGAGTCCTTTCACTTTACTTTTCTGGCTAAAAGGCATTATTTTTATTGTGCTTGTTATGCTATACTCCATTGTTTGTTATGAATGTGTGTAAGTATGTATGTAATTATGTATGTAGGCCAATGAGTATTGTGGTCTCTTTGTGGCACGCCCATTGCTCCAGAGCATCCATCAATTTTGCAAATATGCCGCAAAACAGTTGTTAGAGCTGTGGTTATCATTTAGTTATTAATTTGTTTTATACGCCAGCACTAAAAGTGCATAATTATTATTAATTAAGTGTGCCAACACACTTACACTCACTCATACTCATGAATGTGTGCTGACATTCACTCCTATCGCATCTCATCACTCACATTGAATTCAATTTATTGGCATTTAACATTTAATTGAACGTTATTTGCACACTCAAGTCGAAACCAGTATATACGAAAGTACATAAAAAAATAAATAACAACATATGTACATATAAATATATGTATACGATTATATGCTTAGCCAGCTATGCTCGTATTTGGGTCAACTTCAATTCTGACCACATTGCCCAATCGTTCATGTGTTCCACACTTTTTATCATATCGTTAAATGCACTTGGCTTCAAACTATTTCCGAAATATGTGCACATCGAGTACCCGAAATACATTCATACCAACACTCATACGAATTCTCATGCTTATCGTTGTGTTATCGCCTTTGGTTACATTTCCAGAATGGGGACCCGAGGAAATCAATATTTGTGTCCCAAATAGGTCCAATAATAAAACACGAAGAGAGAAACCCAAAAGAGCAACATTAAGCTGATTATATCGCTATGCTTGATGTGTAGCGGGGGCGGTGCAGGGGGCGTGCCCGATAAGACGCAGTTTCTGTATTCCCAAAACAATATTATCTTATTATTATTGTTTTGGTTTAAGGATGCATGGGGAAATGTAATAGCTGTGGGATATGGAGAAAAAAAAACAAACTTTAAAACAGATTTGAGAATTTGTCGCGCAATTCTTTAAAGCAACATATTTTAATTTAAACTTTTCTTAATATCTTAGTCTCTTCAGACGTTTCATAAAGATTTTCTTTGCTAAATAGGACTTTGAAAGACTACACGATAGAAATTCCAGAAATTTATAAGATATTGCTTAAAACGAATTCGGTTTGATATTTCTAATGTGTCTGTTTCCATGCTTCACTTACAGAGTTGTAGGAAGAATTTTAAATATTGTTAACCTCAATTTATAGGAAGGAGAATCGTAAGAAATGTTCATTGAAATGCAGGTTATACACTTTACCAAATTAAAATCTTTGTAGCCTGTAAAGTGAATTTAAATTTGACACAACTAGTAATTGGCTAATTATTTTTTTAGATTGTCAGCGTTTTATCTTGAAAATTTCATAACGGTTCCATAATGAATTACATCGGTTGAAAGAGGATCTTTATCAGTATGTATCAGTTGTAAAAGGAGTAAGAAAGTTTAAGGAGCAATCACTCAACAATTGTAAAGGAAAGACTAATTATGTAAGGCTTATTCACTTATTTTGTGTTGTTACAAATGCCTTTGACTGATTACGATTAGCTTAAAATAAATGACTGACATCAGCAGCAGCTGGAGCCACCGAAACCTGACCCAACTCTCAGAAACCGAGAAATCCTTTTAAGCCGTGCGTACACCCGCATAAAAGTGTTGAAGATGAAGATGGAACGCATAAATTATGTGTGCAAAATTTACAGATTAAGCTAAAGAAATAAACAGATGATATGGTGGTTGGAGTGCTAGCATTTTGTTTATATGTATATTTTACCACCCAGCGATGATGTTGAAAATGAAAAGACAATGGAAATAAACGAAATTCTCTCGCTTTACAATTTCAATTGCGTTGCAGACATTCGCTGGGCGCGTCTTTAAAATTCTGCTGGCGTGACGAAAGAGATAATCATTTATCGTTAATCGTTAATCGATGATGATTTGCGTTTCAGTTGAAGCACAAGTCCGGCACAAAGGTCAAGCGTGAAAAGGGCATAAAGAGCTGAGAGTTGATCAAATATGCAAATGTGCTCGGGTCAGTTCCGAAGGTGTGGCTCAGGTGTGCATGTGTGTATGTGTGAGTGTGTGTGCGTGTGAGATTGTGTGTGGTCTAAAGGCACAACAAACTTAAAAGTCATCTCTATTTACAGTCGCTCCCTCTCTTGTTCTCTTTTAAAGAAAACACTTGAGAAATGACAACTTGATAGTTCAAACTCTTCGCTTTCTCCACTCTCTGATTTGATTTGAATTTCGATATTTTCTGTACCGTTTTTTCTAAAATTATTTTTAGTTTTCTATATGTATATTATTTTGTTTTATATTAAAAAATAGCTTCAAATTTCAGTTAAGTTTAACTCGATAAAATACTTGCTAACATTATGTCAAATTGGACATAAGTTTTAAATTGTAAAGTTGCTAGTCACATTTGTAACTTAACATAGTCAAAGCTGTACCGATTTCCAAGCATCACAAAGTTTCTTATAGTTTTAAAAATTAATTTTGTCCGAATTAATTAATTTAAGACTCGCTTGTTTTTGTCATTACTATAAAAAGTGTTTACAAAATGCCTTTAATGGAGGCCATTAGTTGCGCTGCTCCAGCAACACTTCTTATCAGCCGCACCATAAACAGTTTCCCATCATTATGTAATCATCTTGACCCGCTGTCCCCTTTCCCCTTTCCACATACTTCAGACTGTCCGTTAACGAGTGACCACCAAACGATTGGAGGTCTATCAGCTAATGAGCCGCGAGACCGTCGCAATTTCTTGTGGCCAACTTTGAACTTCAGGTTTTCTTTTCAGCTTTTTCTTTTTCCTTTATTGATTTTCCTTCTTCATTATATTTTTGTTTATTGTTGTAGCTGTTTCTGACTTGGCTGTCCGTCCATTTTATGCGCAATAATGATTAAATATTTGCATTTGTAGTTTTCACGCGGCGTATGCGTAATATTTACAAAGCAGGAAATGGATAACGTCGACCAAATAATGGCTCTGGGATGTGGTTGTAAATACTATATCTATATATATCTAAATGTCTATTTCTTTGTCTGGACTCTTCTATCGATTAACATAAATATACAAACGGTCAGCGGATTCTAATTCGCATTCTTTTGGGGGTATTCATAGTTTTTAAGGGGTAAACAAATTATTATCGAAATACAAGTAAAGCATGATGTTGATGCGATTCTTTGTTCATAAATGTATAAGCTAATGAGCATGGCTTTTCCGGCTATTAAATCTTTTCAAATATATGTTATTTGTTTCTAAATATTTGTACAGTTTTCAGCCTGATTAAATTTATTATTTTGTGGAAGAGATATACATACATAGATATAGAAACTTTTTACTGCTTGTTCCTTTTCGTTTTAAATTGAAATTATACATAATTCATTTCAATTATTAACTGTTTTTAGTTAAAATAGATATTGTACAACCTATTAAATAAATTAATTTTAAAGTTTACAAATTCTGATTTCTTAACATTATAATTAAAGAATCAAACCGAAACGATCAATCGTCGAAAAATAATATAATTTTCTAAATGAACGAAATTTGAATGCAGTGTAAATTAAGATGCCGAATCATGATCAAAATGACATTCCGATTGCAAATGTGAGTTATCTTCAAGTTATAACAGTTGTAAGTTTGACCTAGCAACTTTTCAACAATCTGGTAGTTTTGGTTAACGGTTCCGATACCGGCTACGGTGTTATTCTCTGATTAAAATACAATATTGCCATTAAAACCAATATCTCAGATCGATCTACATGTTGTAGATGTGGGAAATATTTCTACGTATAGAAGATATTCAACTTCAGAGTCATTCAACTACTTAGAATTGCTTTAGTTAAAATTCAGACTTGGCTTTAATAGTAACTGGTTGGTTTTTTCATGTTGTAGCTTGTAGAGCAGTGCATTGTCTGTTGTCTGTCGCCAGTCTGCTCATTATGTTTGTATTTCTCAGGCAGGCGGTGTTCTTTCTGTTTGCTCTATCTATCTGAAAGATAGCAACAGCTATGTACATAGCATTTTTCGGTTAATTTACATGACAACACGTTTCGAAAGTCAGTCAGTCAACGACAACAACAACAACAACAACAACAACATAAAAGCGAACAACAACAAGAAGAGGGAAAAAAAAGACAACAATATACAGCTACACAGTATTGTAAGTAACTTGCAGATACATTCGTTCATTTGTACGCTACAAAGTTAACTAGACTGTTACAACTGTTGCTTTCGTGGGCCGAAGGGAGTGAAGATGTGCAGCGAGGAAGGGGAAGGGGGAAGGGGAGGGGCGGGGCGGGGTTACTGCCCCTTTAGGGCACTTGCTGCCTTGTGGTTTGTAGCCCTGTGCTGCGCTGCTTCAATGCAATTCTGGGCCAAAACAATGCGGCGCATCTGTCGGATACGTTTTTTTTTTTGTAATTTTTTCTATTTTTTTTTATATGTCTTTCAGTTTGTTGTTTGCAGCTGTTGTGTGACTTTTCGCAGACACCGTCGTCGTTTACAGTTGCAACAACAATAGAAACATATTGAAATTAGCATTGCTTTGAATATTAATGCAGGTTTTTCCCGCCCAGCGCATCTTGTAGCTACTTAAAGTTGAAAATGTATCTTTTTTTTTGTTAAGTCCCATGCAGTGTGATTATCGCTGTAAACTGTAAATATTTATAAGCTGCCAATTCAAGTTGAACTGGTAACTGGTCGTCAGCATTGTCGACACTTTGGCGTCTCACTCTGATGTCATTGGTGAGCTCATGTCGCGCCCAAAACAACAACGTTGATCACTTTGAGTTTTGCTTGATCAGCCAGCGTAGGGTGAGGAGGTGGGAGGGCTGGAAAAGCTTTTGTCAAGGCGTTCAAGTTCAACAGATTTGGTAGCTGTTTGCCCATAGCGTGCGACATAATTACATAGATATATGAAAAGTACCAATTTAATACACCTATGGCCGTAATAATAGAATTTATGCTGCATAAAGTTTTAAAATAACTTTTGATATTACTTTTCAAAACTTTAAAAAAATTTCAGTGCCTTAATTAATTATATTGCTTAAATATTTGAATTGTAAATTTTTCAATGTACTATTCTCATGTTATTTTTTTCGAAAAATTCACTAAATTAAAGTTTGTTAGCGTTATAAATTAATATATTGCATCTTATTTATATTTTTAAATAAAACTGGATTAATAAATTGCTCAATTCATTTCTTTTCAAATTTCACAACATGGAAAATTTCGTATTAATTTTCTAAGAGTTAAACTAAATTACAGCTTTTTAACTTAATTTATTTTTTTAATATGTCAAACTATATATTTATACTTTTTATGATAAATAAAATATTTCACAAAGTTTTCTAAATTAATAAGTTAATATTCTGCCAACGTTTTTTAACTTTCTTAAAGTGTAATCATTTATGACAAACTAAAATAAGAGATATTATGTTCGCAGTTTGTGCTATATTAATTAGAGTATAGTATAGTATAGTATAGAGCAAGTGTATATGTGTGTCAAACAGCTGTTGTCTATGGCTTGATCAGTTACAAGAGCAAATCTGTAGCAACGAGCTTTTGACAAGTGATATGGAAGCCACACCAAGACGGATGTCAACACAGCGTGAAGCTGATGAGCTGCTGAGAGAGACAGAACTAAAGAGAGAGAGAGAGAGCGTGTTAGGTTATGACTGTTAGAGACGCGCTCAACTGGCACGCTTTTGATAAGAGCAGTCGCGTTTGAAATGCAATTGGAGCAGATAGACAGTCAGATACATACATAAATACATACAAATAATTTTATGCACATGTAGGTAAATTTATATGTCTATACGTCTCTAGTTTGCCCCTAGGAGCATGTCAACCCGTTAGCTCTCAGTGCACCTCACACACTCTCTCGCTCTCGCTCTCGCTCCCTTTTCTCTTTCTCTTGACAACTAGTGCCAATTGAATGCAGTGCACGTCGCTAGCAATTGCAAATGAATGAAATAGACATAGAAAGAGAGAGGCTGGTAAAATGAAATATGTGCGCGAATGAAAAGCGCAAATTGATAATTGAGTTTGGCACAGGCTCAAACTGCATATTGCCTGACTGCCAAGTGGGTCAATGTGAGCCGTGAGCATGTGACACGCTGACAACAACAACAACAGCAACAACAACACCTATGTAGAAGCCAGAGGTTATAAAAATATAAATATGTATCTTTCTCTCCAAAGGCACCACAAATTAGACTTTGCCTGTGGATGCCTAATCATTGGTTTATTGGAATTCGAGACAATGCTTCTTCTCATAAATTTCCGAACGGACTGGCGCCGTGTCATGTCCCCAGGGCGCGTTAAGTGTTAAGTATCTGCACATCTTAATCTCCATCTCCATCTTCAAAGTTGGCTCTTTTTAATTTAACGGTAATAAAAACATCACGTATACGCCCCGCTGCCAAAGGCAATGCAATAAAACAAATGCGACTCGCCCCCGCTTGGCTGGGGCATCAAAAAAAAAAGTTTAATCATTTGTTTGCCACAGCGCCGACAAAGTGTCAACCCGACAGTTACGTCGTCAGCAGCTGGTGAGGATGGGGAAGATGGGGAGGATGACGTGGATAGCGTGGGTAGCAGCAGCAGCGACAGCAGCAACAGCTGCATAACTCGCATCAAAAGATTAAAGCGCAACACGAAACCAACAAAAATTCCCACTTTTCCATTTCCATTTTCCAAATATCTAATGCCAGCTGAAGAAAACGAATGCAAATCGTTGCAGCGCAACGACCAAGAAATATTTCAAGTTAATTCAAATGAATTGTATTTTATTTAATTACCTACATCGACTCTTGTATGCGCTTTCAGCATTGACTATGCTCTTTATATATTTTTCCATATGAAAACGAAAACAAACCTCTTAGCTACAAGGCCACAATTTCTTTACTCAATCTTTTGTCATATAGGGAATCAATAATGTGTTAGCGTTTATACCACTATATTATTAAAAACTTAAAAAAAGAACATAAATCAAATATCTATAGGTAGCCAAAGATTTAATGCTCTAAAAGTGTTAAAACTTTTTGATTTTACTTTAAATTTTGGTGTTCCGTTTTAGTTGTAATAGAAATATTTTCATAATGAAACATGCCAATTATATATTATTATAGAGTAAAGACAGATTAGTACTCGTATATACAATAGTTGGAAGAAGTCTTTCAAACTAATTATTTAATAACCTGCTATATATATGGCAGCTATACGATATTGGTAAATTATTAATTAAATTGAATTTGCTTTTCTCCAGAACGAAGAATTTAATTTGCAAAAATATAAGTTACAACAATATAATTGATAATTTTCTATGCGGTTGTTTCTATGACAATAATTAAATATTATAATCTCATCTGTCAATAAAAATTGCTATTTTGAATATGTAAACTTCAATTTAAGTTAAATGATTGTCTTATAACAAAATTATATTACCCATTGAAAGAGTATTTTTTAATAAATGTGCTTACATACAAAAAAAATTATTTTTTTCTCTTTTGACTAGCTGAACAAAAACTCGTACATAAATAAAATGTTGTCGCGTGGTCTCTGCACATTTAGCTGTTGCATTTCTTCTATTTGTTGTTGTCGTTCTTATTGTTGTAGTATGACACATATATATGTAAGTTGTTGTTGCTGTTGTTGTCAGTTTGTCGACGTTTTTCAAAACAACAACAAATAAGCGCTGAGATTGTAAAACTGAAATGAGAATTGAAATTAATTTGCTGCTGTGCAAGATGCGACAGAGGCGTGGGCCGAAAAGAGACGAAGGGATAGTGCTGAGGGGGCAGAGAGAGGCTGTGGAGCTGTGGAGGTGTGGGGAGGGTGTGTGTGAGTGTGTGCTGTGTTTGCCGATTGCATTACATAATTGCAAATGACGTCGAACGTTGTCGAACAGGATTTCATTTAATTAAGCATATATTTGTATCTGCAAGATACACAATCACACACACATAGATACATTCTCATACACACAGTTAGGCAAGCGTGTGTGTATGTCAGAATCTATGTAACGAACCGTTAAGTTTGTCATTGAAGCGCTTTTTTCTGGCTAGCATTGGATGAATTTGTATGGGCAATGAAAACTGGAGCACAACTGGAGAAGGAGGAGGGGTACAAGGGGGTTACGGACAAGGTCATCGTCAGTTGGATGGTATTTGACTTGTGACATGGGGCAGAATGGCTGGCAAAGGGAAGAGTGCTGCTTATAGGCGTAGCCAATAAAGCATTAACAAAGTTTTGCGTACACTGTCAGCATTTTCATCGATCTGTCGTTGTTGTATGTTGGAGGCTTGTGGCAACTGCCGACAACCGTTCAAATGTCACGCTCCATATAGCTGTCTTCTTTTCACTACCCCTACTCCAGCTACCCCTACAGCTACTCGACCAACCACTCAACCAACATTGAGTGGCTTTCGTGCTGAAGCAGCTCTTGACAGGCCACTTGGTGTACATCATTTGCCTAAAGCTGATAAGAACATATTTTAAATGCCTTCGAATTTCCCAAAATTCAGAACATTGTAATTCAGCTATAAAACACTTTAATTTAGCAAAAAAGATTCTTAAACAACAAAGTTAATATGAATATAGTAAAATTAAAGGCAAATTCACTATCATTTACAATTCTATTGTAATTATAATGATATATATATTTAAATATATAAATATATTTAAATATATAAACATATTTATAAAATATAATATATAAATATATTTATATTTAAATATATTTAAAAAAATTAACAAAAGTTCTAGTTATACCAATATTTATATATTAATTAAATATTCGGTAAAGTAATTAATTGACTAATTTCCATATTTAATTAAGAATTCCAATTAACATTAAGAAAATCTGACTATCGCGGATGTCACAAAAAAAATCAGTTTCGATACACTAGCTAAATATCTCAAAACGGAGATAAATTACGGATCTAATTATTCAGTCAATTGACTCGAAAAAAACCAAGGAGTCAGTTGTTTTTTTTTCGACTAAATTTGGTTTTCAAGGAAAACTTGGTTGACAGGAATTTCTGTGTTAAACTTAGTTAAGTCAAATATAATTTGTATTTGATTTAAAAACTAAAACTATAGCATAGTAATATTAAAGGGTTCTATAGTTAAAACAGAGATTTAAGTGTACACATTATTCAATTTAAAAAATTAAGCTAAAAATAATTGAATTAAAGTGTAAATAGTTAAATTAAATTTTAAATTGTTTTCCTTTGTGTACTCGCATTTTTATCACACTTTCTCTCTTTCTTTCTCTCTTTGCAGCTCGTGCGCTCTTCTTTCTCACGCTTGTGACCCCGTTGCCACGCCTTGTTGAGGCGTGCGCCCAAAAAGCCGTCAAGACGACTTACTCGATTATGAAGATGAGCTCGCCAAGGATCATGCAGCAGAAGCGCAGTAGTAAATCCTCCAATTCGTCACGTGTCTCGATGACCACGTCGACGGCGGAGGAGAATCTTATTGAATCGAAGCTTTTCAGCTGGATGCGACTCTTTCGCTTTGCCTCGCTGCTCTGTCGCGCCGAGTAGAGAATCGAGAATTCTCCCAATTATTCTCTAGCTTTTAAGAGGCCAACTCCCTAACCTAATAAAGATAATGGAAATGCATTAAAAGTAATAAATAAATCAGATAAAGTAAAAGATACTCGTGCTAGTTGCCGCTTTCGATTCAAATTTTCCTATTATGATAAAAAACAAAACTAAAGAAAATTATTAAATAAATCAATACAAGAAACAATAATCACTTTTAGATTCTGCAATGTAGAGCGTAAGAATTGGAATTTTATTATCAAATTAATCAGTTCACTTTGATTTTCTTTATAACTTTCACAATTAAGTCAATTTTTAGTGTTCATTTCGCCAGAATTCTTTTCCGGAATCTGTGTGAAATTTGTCGCGCCTTTCGTACCTTTTGTATTGTAATAAGAAAAAAAATATGTAATCACATATGAACACGTACGTATGTATGTGTATTATTGCGTTGTTTTTTCGGAATTAGTGCTTAAGTTCAAAAACAACAACCAAAATATCCAAAACAGCAGCAACCACACTATTAAGCTACAGCATAAACGAAATATATTTTTGTAATTTACAAAACTGTTTTTGCATGACACAGATAAATAATTAAACAGAAATGTTAATTCACGGCGAAATGATAAAACAAATTAACTAAAATGCTAATCAGCTAAAATGCAATACTAACAATAATAATAATATTTTAAAAATATATGTATACAAGTAGAGCAATATATTTACAGATCCGAACTCGATGCAAGCAAAATGCGCTTACCGAAAACTTCAGACACACATTTACATCCACACATATACATAAATAAAACTGATTTATTTTCCCCCCAGTAATTGTAAATCGCATTTAACCCAAAGATGTTGCCAATCAATAAAATATATATATATACATATATATTACATAACTAGCGCAAAGAACAGATATCAGAAACAGGCAAATTGTTTAATCAAATGTAATAGCAAATATTTTAATTCTACAAAACCTCAATGAAACAATTGACAGTAACATGACAACAACAAATATCATACATAATTTTTAATTAATAATTAGTTAGTAAGCAATGTAATAAACATACAAAGAACAACAACAACTACCACTGGCAAAAACCAAACAAAATAAACGAAAATCAATGCAAAACATTAGTAAATGTTGACAAAATGAAATACAATGCAATAAATCGATATCGATAAATAAATAAAGTCTTTAAGCATGTTGTGTGTTCAATGCAAATAAATTACAAAGTGTGTTTTTTTCATTTAAGTTAGGTTTTTGTAAAAAGAAAAATTTACGTTAAATTTAAGTTTAAATTTAACGTTTACTCATTTCAGAAGTGAATATCAACCATAGATGGCGTGCTGTGCTTTATGTACCATAAACGCTGCTGGCTGACAAAAGCTTATTTGCATAGCTGCTCCTCACTTAACAGAATTGACTTTTAAAACAGCGGGAAACAATTGTCTATTACCTTAGCGATTGACGAAAGCTCTGAAGTTTAATTTTGTCATATTTTGTATTTGTGTTCATATTTCTATTAACCCGACAATGAGTTTTCAACAGCGACTGTTAATGACATGATGTTATACTCACATAGCTCCGTTATTATATTGCTAGAGACTGTTATTTCAAAAGTGTGTTTATGGCAGTTAAAATATAGTTCTTAGTCAATAAATTTAAAACAATTTCAACAATCAAAGTAAGGTCGTTGATAATCATATAACATTTTTTATTGTGTTTTCTACAACAACATTAATCGGATTGATAATAAACATAAAATTATAATTATCGATATTTCTAACGCCACATGCAACCATGCGCTAAGTTACAGGGCTGCATTTATTGCGTTTGTCTTTATCTGCAAATTTAATTCATTAATAAAAAAACCTTATTGCAGAATTAAAAACGACATTCTTTGCTAATTATGATTTTATAAATAAATTTACAATCTTAACTGCATTCTTTAATTGCCAGGATAGGGTTAAGACATCGTTACTTTGATTAACAGTATTGTAGTTGGCGCCAACTTAATCGGCCGTTTGCTTTGCACAGTCGTTCTGTTTAGAAAACGATGTGTAAACAAAAGCAAAAGAAAACTTGAAATCTTCCCTTGGAGCATGCGCCCTAAAATTCAAATTTGCCGGCAAGGAAGAGAGCGTCAACATCAAGTGCGAGATACTAATTAAAAAATTCGACGTCGGCGTCGGCATTGCCGAAGATAATTTCGTGTCGAGACTTATTTTCCTTCATATTTCCCCCAATTCCATTTTGCCTCAAGATCAGCCCGCAATAGTCACAGCAATTTGGCTCCTGATTCAGTTAGTGTTTCGTGCTCGTCGAGTGTTGTTCTCGGTTTTTCCTCAACAATATCGAAAGTTTTTCACAGCACAGTTTTTATTCTTTCTATATATATACCCACATATATATATATATCCGTCTATATGTATATAAAAGTGCTTATATAGAAATTTAAATAGAATTTGGAATTGTTATAAATTAAAACCAATATCGAAATTTTTCGTGTTGTGTGTGTTTTTCCGATATAAATTAAATAACGGTTGGTTTAATTACTCAATTTTCCTCTAATGAACACGCATTCTGAACGGATTACATAATCACAGCATTGTTTTTGAGTGAGCTAAGAGAAACATAGAATGAGAAAAAAGAAAAACGTGGAAAAAAAAACACGTTTTCCACTTGAAAATAATTTGAAATCATGTGTTACCATATCCGAGTGCACTTCAAGCAATTATATTAAAACACCAATAAAATTGATGGCAATTAAGAATGGGCCGCAGTCTTTAGTCAAGGAGAGGAAAAGGGAAAAAAATAAAAGAAAAATCGAATCATGCTGCTGCTGCGAGAGTGCAGTGTAGTAGCATCACAGCATGATTTTTCCGACCAAAAGTTTAACGAACTGAGTTCATTTCTATTTTTGAATAATTCGAAAGCACAGCCAACGCCACAAAAGTGAAAAGTCTGCATGGTTTTTCCTCAGCGGGTGCCGGGACACATGTGCCATGTACAACACATATGAACATAAATACATATACACAAATACGTTTGTGGACTGATCTATAACACGCCTACACTGTGCAAATTTTCATTTTCAACTGGACATTAAAAGAAAATTTAGTGCATATTGAAAACAGATGACGAAAGTAAAATACCCAAAATAAAATGGAAATTATTGCGAAATTGCTACAGTAGTAATTGTTAAAGTGTCAACACTTACTTTTATATTTTTTTAAAATAGTTGGAACATATTTTAATCATCATTAAGGTCAAATTTTTCAATGTTTAAGTAAAGGAGCCTTAAAAACTCTTTAAACGGCCGATGCTTTAATATCTAGTTAAGATGTTGAATTACTATTTGACATTTTCAAAACAATTCTGCAAATATTTCCAAGGTTGTCATAATATGTCAGCAAAACTGTTTTTGAAATAAATTTTTGACAATTTGATGAAGTGTCAGCTCTTTCATTAGTTTGCTATATCAAATGCCTACTATATTTTGGTATTTGCTCACATTATGAAATAGATTGAGTTATTTTTTTTTTTCATGTTTAGGGCAATTTCACTTTCATATAAATCATATATAACAGTTTTGGGTAGTCTATTCACTTGAAATGCATTTATAATAGAATTTTTTGTGAAAGTCATTAACTTAGCCGAAAGTTGACATAGTATTTCGACTTTTGCTTGTTTCTTAAGCCTTTCATGTTAATTTATATAAATTCTAATAGTGTTTTCCTGTATTTACTTAAAATTAAATTAAAATATAATGTTTTGTGAAAGTCATTAGCGCAGACGAAAGTTTTCAAGTATTTTAACTTTTACTCATTTCTTACGCTATGTTTATGTATGATATCAGACTTTTTTGTGTCCTTGTATAGAGCACTCTATAAGGTATATATCATACTTAGGTGCGTCTGCAAATAGAGACCTTCAAATTGCTGACAGTCTTCTATGTATGTTTCGAATCTAATAGTTGCTCGACATTATTATTAATATGGATTCTAAATTATGTGCTTCATTCTTTCTCTAAATATTAAATGTGACAACTAAAATAAATGATAAAATTGGCAAACTTGAAAACATCACTTTGCTACAAAATGTTGCCGAATGGCGTCAGCGCCAATTTTAAAAGATGAAAAAAGTGGGGAAAAAAATAGAAAAAAATCGGAAAAACTAAAGCAAAAGTCGAGTGCGAGAAAAAGTCGAATAAACATTTAGCCCACTTCCGTTTGAAAATAGCACAGAATTGATGCGTTAAGAGTCTTTCGATACAACAATTTGAGCAGACTGCGGACTCATTCTTTAGAATAGGTCATGATTTATTTGTGTTTGACATAATTGGGTTGGTTGTTCAGGTGGATCGTTGGCTAATAATGAGCAAATTGTGATTGATGTTTAGACCACATTTTGCAAGGCTATACAACTTATATAGAGATCATATTTAAGTGCTTTAATGTCTCTTTGTACTCGCAGTGTAATATGTTAAATTGAAGTGCCATCGATATACGAAGCGTTTGTTCTGTTTTGGAAATCATAAGTAAATTAATTCGAAAATAATATCTGTAAAAAAAATTCTGTGGAAGAATAACCATCTGCTGAAAGGCTGTGAAAAATGTCCGGACAGCAACCGCCGTTGCCGCCATTTGGCAATGGGCCACGTGGCTGGAATCCACGTGCACCAAATCCCGCCTCTCCGTCGCCCTCATCATTTCTTTACCGTCCCCCATCGCCGTGGACAACAGCGCCCAGTCCACCGCCAATAATATCTGGACCACGTAGCTTTGGCCATGCCATGTCACCGGCACCGCAATTGCGTGGGCAACGTCCGAGCCTTGGCAACAATAATATTAACAACAATATGCCGCATCCGCGTCCACAATGGCCAGGTGGTAATCAGTCGCCCGCTCCTTATCAGCCGCCGCAGCAGCAGCAGCAGCACTTTGATCAAGGATACTCATATGGCGGTGGAGCACCGCGTCAATATCGTCCAGCGCCAATGCAGCAGCTGCAGCATCAGAACTCATATGGAGCTCAGCCAACAAGCTCATTTCAATTGTCGCCAACGCCATCGCCGATTGTCTGCCAAACACCAAGTTCGGATTTTACCTATAGCAACCGACAGACTCCGTTGTCGCATCAGCAGCAGCAACAACAACATCATCCACAATATCCTCAACCGGCACCGCCACCACAATATTTGCGACAAACGGGCGCACCACCACTGCCACCACAACCGAGACAACAATACGCACAGGATCAGATTGATTTTGTTGGCGTGCCGTTAGAGCCACCGCAGCCCAAGTCCTATGTCATCTACGATGATGAAGAGGAATTTGGACCATCGACTGCCGAAATTATTGCGAATCAATCGCAAGATTACATCGATGAGAAACTTGCCGAATATCAAATGACGATATTGCAGTTGCAAGGTGAGTAATATTTAATAATTGTATAATAATTAAAATTTGAAATTTATAAAAAAAAGGTTATGTCGCGGTTTGATCCTTCCGCGCAGACACGCAGTCAAAAATGAGTTTTTTAACTATATAAAGAGTTAATCAAGTAATTGTTTTGACAAAGAACATTTTCACATTTTAATTTAAAATAATTTTAAAATTTATATTTTTTTATAAATATATTTAAGCCCGTTGGATGTGATGTTTTTTATAATTCTTAAAACAATGGGCATGGTAAAAATATACCTATAAAAAATAAAACAAGAAAATGTTTCTTTTAAAAAATAAAACGTGTAAATATTTTATTGTTTTAAAAAAATCCCATGATTCATTTTTTTTCTAATCTAACCTTATTGTAAATGCAATTTGAGAGTCAATTCGTTGCCTTGTTGTAAATTTTACTTGTCAGAGTTGTGTCTAAAACAGACTGGATATAAATCAAAGAAGCCTTTACAGTCTATTGTGAATATCTACAAGACCCATCCCTTGTAGATTCATTATATCGCAGGGTAGTGAAAATTCACTAAATGAAACTTGATATACTTTCAAAGTATAATAGAAATAATATCTAGACTATTTAAGTTGCAGTTTAGTTTTCAGTTTCG
This sequence comes from Drosophila falleni, assembly GCA_035045575.1. Taxonomy (NCBI): domain Eukaryota; kingdom Metazoa; phylum Arthropoda; class Insecta; order Diptera; family Drosophilidae; genus Drosophila; species Drosophila falleni. The sequence continues at coordinate 2,309,448 of JAWNOV010000171.1, read as the reverse complement.
TTTACTTTGATTTTACAATTTCAATCATAGGATTCGACAACGAAATGCTATCGATGATATCTATAAGCTTCGCTACATCCTTAAGGCAGGTAACAGTATCGGGGGCACCGTTCAACTGGACAAGCTTTCCCTCAAAGTTAATGAAAATGTGCTGATTCTTGAAGATGATAATCCGATCAAAAGGCACAAAGCATTTGGTTTGGTTCTGAATAGATGTATTTTCGCGTCGAAGGATTACACAGGATGGCTGATACTTCTGGCGATCTCTTTCGGGTATATTGTGTATCTTGAGATCTCCAGAGAATATGGTTAGAGTGTGACGTTTTAAAACTGCTGGTAATACCTTGTACAATGTCACCTTGCTGCTCCATTTGCTCGAGGGCAGTTTCATGCTTGTTAACGCATTTGCCAATTTGACCAAAGGGAAGTCAAGACATGGATGTTGCTGACGTGTCTCACTTGGCCAGTTCATGGGCTTGATGACATGCCAAGTATCGTAATAGATAAATTTCTGACTCTTCGCATTCAGTGTAGACTTCATCAATTTGACACTTCTATTGGATGCATTCTTTTCCATTAGTTTATGCTTCTTGGTACATTGTTGTGGCGGTATAGGATTAATGGATATCATGAAATCATTTTCCAATTCATTGAAGTCTGCATCCTCCTCGGTGTCAGCTTCAGATGTCATGGGACAAAGCTCTTTATCCAAGGTCATAAGTGGTTGCATTTCTTTCATATTTTTACCAATTTCCTTATTAAGAATACGTTGCACCGGATTTACCGACTGCTCTTCCAACTTGTTGTCCTCCAACTGCAACTCATCATTCTCGTCATTCACCTTAATGAATTCGTCGGCAAAAAACTCCTTAAGACTCTGGGCTTTTGAACCAACGAAGTCTCTTCCACTAGCTGCTATTGTATCCATATCCGTTAAATTTATTTTCAGGCTTTTAGCTGTTAGAGAATCTGCAGCGTCGATTTTAGATGAAGTCGACAGACGACATTTTAGTCTTGTCATCATTTCTAATGTTGCACTTCAATAACTTGGTCAATAATAACTTGTGCGCTCGGCTTTTCTACCAACATAAAAAATGACTCTGCAATTTGACACGTGCCAATCAAAACTTATCGATATTTTTAGCTCTGATATCCATCACTAATATAAATTCAAATATCGATAGATAGATAGGTAGACAATAATAATTGTCCAAAACTGGACGAAAATGAATAATATATGTATTTAGTTTTGTGAGAAACAAAATTAATTAAAATATAAAAACTACTCTTCTTAATTAATGACCTAATTTGGAAGTACTCGCATTATCAGTTCTTTTATTTAAATATAAAACTATTAAATAAACATCATATGTACATATGTATGTACAATGTACATGTGTAAGTATCTATGTATGTTTTACATTTGTTTGTAAGACTTTCATTCTTGGCAAGTTCAGTGCAAAATGTTGAATCAGCTTGCAGCCCGACAAATGTGTCATCTGAACTTGACCCAGTCGCCCACGTCGATCAATGTGTCTGCTTTTTAGCACCCAATTCCCAATGAGGAATACGAAATAATATATTCTTTTTTTTCGCTCTTTACAACATTTTTATTGCATGACAAGATTGTCTATTTATTGTAGTTTTGTTCAAGAATAGGGTATTATAAAAAGTACTATAACGTACTTGAATACATTCTTGATGCGAATTAACAGCAATGGCAATATTATTATATTCGAATACTTTAATAAGTGGAAGTTGAAAGACGACGAAGAACAATTCATCAGTCACGAAACTGATTACAATCTTTTATCTCTAGTACAGAACTAAATGTGAAATACAAATTTCTCTTAGTTACAATTTGACTTTACTGAAAAAGAGCTCCCAATTATATTAAATAGGACTCTAATTAAAACTCTGGAAAGTTCTATTATTAAAAGACTCAGAACTTTATTTATGCCACAGATAATTAGATTTGCTATTAAAAATCAGCTGTTTAATTTATTTTAGGTAAAATATTTTTAATAATAAGTTGTTGATTATAATAGGTAAAATTTAATTAATTTTTGCTAGGGATAGTGTGCTGGCCATGCTTACACAATCCGTAACATTGCCATCCTCAGCTTGATCTAAAGACTCCACAGAGTGAGTGAATTGTCCACTTGAATGTAATTCCTGGTTGAGGGCATACATGTTATAACAAAGCACCAGGCGAGTATTTAAACCCTCAAAGATGCTGACCACGCTGGGTTTCAGGTTAAAGAATATTATCTTTTGCTGGCGAAGACGAAAGTCATCAACCATGGACGAGATGACTTTGGCGGCGGTGAAATCAGCTGCAAAAATGTAGGTGCAATCAATGACAACGGGCAATGTGGACTTGCTGCCAGATTTGAGCACCATGTTGCGCAAAAACTCCACAGAGGGAAAGATCAGACAACGATCCGGTGTTATCTTAATAAAGTTAATACCCTGCTCCGTCTCCAGTTGCTCCAATGTGACCTTGGGCCGTGCCGAGTGATAGAGTATAAACAATTGATTGGCTGCAATGGCCACCAAGATGCCAATCTCCAATGGCAACACGAGGCACGTTATGAAAGCAAGAATACCAGGCACTAGATCCGATCCTGAAGAGAAAATAACGTAAAGTCATAAGAAAATGACACAATTTTAAATACCCATAAATTAGTCATAAAGTTAATAAGAAATGCGTTGTAAATTCAATCGTGTCTCACAATCAAGGGATTGTAGGCGAATACTTTTATATTCTTCAGATATAGGCATTAGTGGTTTACTAGGTAATATTCAAGGCATTATCATATCTAATATTTTCAAGCAATACCGCTTGTTATACAAGCTTAATTGTATACCTATCGTTACTATTAGAATATTAAAATTATAAATTTAACATATAATATTTTATAACTGAAAACTAGTTATATAATTTTTCAAAATCTATGATGATACCTTGAATATTACTTAGTAAAACAACTAGCGCTCATATCTGAAGATATTCACACTGACAAGTTGTCAGGTACAGCATTATATAAATAACCCCATGTATTTTCTTTTTTTTAATATTATAATAAGATTAAACAAATAGTAAACAGTGCTATCAAGTCTTTGACCTGCTAGAAAAATGATTTCTTTTATGTTCAGACTTACGTTTGCTTCTCCACATGGGCAAGACAATCTGGTATTGCACCTGAAAGATTACCGCCGAAATAAGAATCGCAGCCAGCACAGCTCTGGGTATGAAAGAGAAGTATTCGGTGAGAAAGCTGAGAGCCAAGACAACGACAAGGCCAATATAGAAATTGGACATGCTGGTGCGACAGCCGCTGGCATTGTTGATAGCAGAGCGAGCTAATCCACTGTTGCTTCGATAGCCACAAAACAGGGAGTTGGCAATGTTGGCCACACCTGTGGCAATCATCTCCTGTGTGATGTCAATTTGTTTCCCCTTGGCGAAGGCCTTGCAGACGGAGACATTCTCTAGGAGCGCTATAAGGGGCACAATGATCAATCCATAGCCCAAACTCTGAACCATCTCTAGAAAGGTTTCTCCTTTTACGGCAGGAATGCCTGCCGTGGCATTTCCTGTTTGTGCTTCAATGGAAAACGGTGGCAGTGCAAGGGATGGCAATCCAGGTGGTATATAACCAGTCAATACAAAGGGATTCTTGCCACTCGTTTCTAGTTGCATGGCCATCAACGTTGTGACAATCACCACTGTAGCATTTCTTGAGATGCCAATAAACTTGATTAGATGATTTATTCCCATTTGCAATTTGTTGCATTGTAAACCATCTTTGGGTCCAATCCTCTGTCTGCCCAAATAACGCATTAGCAGCAATAGGATCACACAACCACAACCCAGACAACTATCCGCCAGTCGTATATTGCCAATATCCCGTATCATGCTGATCCATCTTTGAAGAAATGACACTCCATCGCTGTTCACGCCCAGAATATATTTCATCTGCGATGTGCAGACGATGAGAGCAACGGCACTTGTAAATCCGGCACTCACAGGTCCTGAGACGAACTCCACAAGGGAACCTAGCTTAAAGGCGGCCATCAATAGTTCTATGAAGCCAGTGATAAAGGTGAGGAGTACGGAATGTTGCCAGGATCCCTTGGCAAACTGATATGTCATCAATGAGGCAACAGCCGTGCTGCCAATGGTGCAATCCTTACAGGTGCCCAACAATACATAGATAAAACAGCCCATAAATGATCCGTACAGACCATACTGAAAATTAGAAATAGAAAGATTTAGTTGGGGACTTAGGATAGACTTAGGATTTTAGAAAATTTTTATTATATTTATATCATAGCAAGGTTTACACAAAAAAAAAACTATAGTTTACTTTTATTTATTGACAAGAAATGTGGAGGTTTTTCTTTTATTACCAAAGGTCCGACAAAATTGCTTATGCTTAAAAACCGAGACTCTTTGCCACAAATTTACTATGTAATTTTACCTGAATTAATTGAAAATTGCAAGTCTGAAATTCAATTTCCAATTAATGAACTATTTTTCTAACTCTAAAATTTTTCTTAAAATTCCTTTATAGACATTGAAGTTATTTAACTACCCAAACTTTTCTAGCAATCACATTAACAACTTTAGTATTTGTGTTGGTAATTTATATTAGTTACTCAAAAATTCTATTGGTACTGGTAAAACAATAATATTTTTTAAAATGTTTTACCTGCTTACGATAACTTATTTCCTGCCGTACTCTGTATACACAAGTATCGGTATCTTTATAACTCACATCAACCTTAATACTCTACTTACATCGTGAGAACTATAAAACCACAAAGATAAGTGTGATAATTTAACAAAGATTTTTTGTGCAGTGCGACACATATAATTCTCTTACCTGAGGGGGCAATCCCACAACGCCCGAATAGGCAAGACCCTGGGGAATGACCGTAAGGCCTACAGTAAGACCAGCTATAAGATCGCCAAGGGCATCGCTTCTGTTATATTTAGGCAGCCAGCTAAGAATGGGCAGCCTCTTTTTCAATGTCTTCATGCGACAAATATTTTTGGCATAACGATTGCAGCAGGAATCCGAAGAATCATTCTCCTGCTTGGCAGCTTCCAATTGTTCGAGACTCCTATATTTGGAGGTACGATGATCTGTGATCATTATAAACTCTGTGGATGAGTTGTTAAATTGTGCCTCCAAATTGTGATTGAATTCCGTTCGACTACGAAACGTTACTTCATTTTCCAGCGTGGACATTTTGAAGTCTTTCAAATGCTAACCGTGATCTTGAACTGAAAATAAAGTCTAAATGTGACTGATACAAATCGAGGTCCGTAGATTACTGATGCTGCTGCGCTGCTTCAGCTGGCGCTACTGTGATGCGCGATTCTGTTATCGGTAGACCCCATCTACCTGGCTGTACAACCAATGGCGTAGATGTGGGAGCGGGATATAGGTTGTATGTTTCAGTTCAGTTCAGTATTTAGTTATCTTTGCGTGCAGCGATCATAATATCACACTTGACAATGACCAGCCCCCGTAGTTACGTACCAATTGTTTGCCCAAGTGTCACAACGGTGTCAACGTTGCTCCAAATTTTTCCATTTATCAATCGGGCTCTGATTGTATTATACTTGTTTCTTATTGACTATACAAATATTGAAATATACCGATTTCTATCGCTGTTGTCAAGATCATATAACGTTCTTCAATATATACGAAATAAGAAAATAAACATCTTAGTTATTTCACAATTATTTGAAAATATTTAAAACATTTGAATGCCAATAAATTATTGAAAATGTGCTACTTGTCAAGTCGTTAAGACTTGATATTAAAATAATTTTAGAATTAGATATAGTAATTTACATATGTGAATATTTTTATAACTTTTAAAGTTCGTATGGACTTAGACAATTTTGGTTCAGCTAAAAACATATAAATATCGTGTATAGTCACTATGTAAACTTTTTCTGATGTTTATGTTTTCAATTTTCACAGTTTTCTTTCAGTTCTACTTTCTTTATTTTTTTTACTTTCTTTTTATATTTTCTATATATCAGACAGACTTTTCGTATATAATTTTTTTTATTACATAACTTAAAGTTATCGTACTTCTTAAACTTTTAATTTAAATTTTTGTGGAGATTCAAACTTGTATCCCTATTCTATGTTACTTAATTTATACAAACTTCAAATCATATACTGAGTCATTCTTCGGAAAGTAGAGTCCTTACGTTTGTTAAAAAAAGTAAGATTTGCTAGGTATGAAAGGTTTTAATAACCTTTTGAGTTATTTTTACTTTTATAAAGTATGTATATATGCAATCTTAGTCAGTATTGATTATACGGTTCGTTATTAAGTCATTTCAGAAAGTCTGTATATCAGTGCCTCTTTTTTTGCACTAATTATATCTTTTAATTAAACAGGATACAGCTTTAATACTCAAACAAGTTAATGACTGACCCAATTTGTTTGTAGCTTTTGTTTTTAAATATATAGTGTCATAGATGTTTTATTGTGCATTGTGCATAAAATACTAGGCACAAGTCTATTGTATAAGCCAAAACTAAATACAAAAGTGATCACACTTTTTGTGTTGACAAGGCTTACGAGTATTTAAGCCTTTTGTTAAGGCAATGAGATCACTTTTTATATTGCAAAACAGCTCGTCTTTGCCTCTTCGTGCCTTGTCTATGGATTCATGTACGTATGAGAGTGTGTAGTACGTTCATGGGTAATTTGAAAAGTTGTTTAAAGGTAGACAAAAGCATTGAGCACAAACGCTGCTGACGCTGATGTCACAGGGGAAATGCCTTCATTTTGTTATTTATAAATTGCATTTTGGTATTGTACTTTTTATTGTTTCAGGGAATACAATTCTGTTTGAATTCACTTTCTGCTGATGTTTGTGTATTTATATTTCAATGTTTGGTATAAAATGTCGCAAGAAAATCAGAGTCTATGACCAATTTTATTTTTAGAACCTTTTTGTTGCCCTGCTTTTCTTGTTATTTTCAGTTTTAGCCGTTTTTCACTTAGCTCGAACTTGTCTTGTCACGGGACAAAAGTGATTAAAAATAGAGTTTTCAGTCTTCTGAGTATTTCTCTTTCTATTTTCTCTGGGTTTTCTCATTGTATATATAGGTATTGAATTATATTTTGTCGACTTGTAACAGCTTTTTTTATTTTGAGAATAAAGAACTTTGATAATATTTGTTTTAAATTTCAGAGATGTATTCTTAAGATTAAGATGCATTTTGAAATCTTATTATATTTCTTATAATAAGTTTAATAAATATTCTCATTACAAATTATATTTCTTAAACTTTCGTCAGAGTTGAAGTCCTGAAAATATGTTAAGGAGTTTAGTTAATATTTGTTTTAATATCTTCTGAAAATGCCTAAAATATGATATTTGAAATTTCGTTGCACAATTATCATATATATATGTCCAAAAATATATAAATATCTGACTGAAAAAGTACCATTTCAATTGCGCCCATTCATGCCACACCCACTGCACAAATAGCAAGCGAATGAAATACATTTCTATAAATAGGAGATTTCAAAACTAATTTTAATATTTTTTGCACGTAAAAATGGGGCACAAATGACGATTCCTAGACATATGCAGTTCGAACAAATCAAATTGTGGACAGTTCTCAGAAGAATTTTTAATTGCTTTTTTATGTGTTTATGTTTCCATATATATTTATATATATATGGTTAATAGTTTTGTAATTTACATAGCTTAATTTCTGTGCAAATATTTTGGCCAATCTTTAAAGAAATCGAGTCCATTTGTTGGCAGTTGCTTTAAATTGACTTTGCATATCTTTCTTTTTATTGATCTTACAAATACGTTGGGTGTATTCAGCTTTGAGACTAGATGAATGTATATATACAAAATCGCTTTTAGCGCTGAAGTCAATATTTGAAAAATTAAACAACCATTAAAATGGGCACATTATGGCTAGGTGCGAAATAAATAGAACCACATCAAATTTATTTTTAGGCAAGAAAAAATATTGAAAAGTGCTGAATGCTGAAATTTGCAAGAGGAAACAATTGTTTATGCAATTTTTTTCATCTATTTGCTCAGCACCAAACAAAAAGATCATTGCAATATTGATGTACACAAATATAACCTAGAGTCAGGGACGAAGGTGAATGGTAGAGAGTATTATATTTATTTGTTTATAATACAATTTTATACCTAGAATACCATCATTAATTATGCCAAATATATTACTCAAGCTATAATTTGTATATATTTTAAAATTCTGCAAATACCAGTTTAATATAACAGTGAAATTACCAAGACCTGATCCGCATTACGATTCCGCCCCGAATTTGCAAAATTAAAGATGATTTTTATTCAAAATGCGGCAAATTTAAGTAATTTATTGTGTTATAGCTTATGCAACAATTTCATTAGATGAATTTAAAATTAAATCCAAATTCGTCAAAATATATGTACTTTATACCTAATATTATTAACATTAGCACTTTATACTACATTCAGGTGTAGCAGCAGCTTTTCTAACACTTAAGACTGTTAATTTTGTAGTCTCTGTTATTATTAAAATTAACATACATAGGCTATTTATAGCATCACCTCTGTTGGCCTGTCAAGTGTTCCCACTTAACATTTTACAGCCGACAGAGGTTTCCACAGCGGTAGCACTTCGTAAACAAAAATTGTGCCATAAAATTAACATGTAACCCGAATTTTTTTGTAGTTGTAGTTGTTGCTTTTGTTTTTATTTTGGGGGTCGTCCAGATGTTATACCCACTATTGTTTACTTACCAATTAATTCATGTGTTTTCTGTTGTTTAATGGATTTAAGTGCTTGTTTTTATTGGCTAATATGAGTACAAGAGGATTTTTTGAAGTGCTGGGAATTTAAAATAGAGTGTCTGCAAAATAATTTGTATTGCTGATGTCTGTTAACAGCTGTAGTCATAACATAACAGCGGATTACGGTTGAATTAACATAGTCGTTTGTTTTCAATTTCAAAAATAATTCCAACATTAAGCGATGACCTTACGAACAATTTATTGTACTCATATTTAAATTAGAATATGTCTATGCATAACTAATTTGCCAAGTGGCAACTTTACTTAATGTAAGGTCAACTTCTAGCTTGAAAGTATTGCAATCACCAAAGCGTGACGTCATTAGTCTCAAACGATATCTGTTTACAAAAATAAATACATAGGTTCGAAAACTTGTTTGTCTCAATGGTAAACATAAGCCGCAATTATGTAACTCCAAAAATAAACATTTGTTTTGGTTTTGTGGCCTGTCGATGATCGTTTTTATGAATGACTTTCATTAAGTGCTGTAATCTGAGCATTATTGTGCGTTGACCCATATTTTCCCATTTGCTGAAACTGAAACTTTATAATTGCTTTAAGAGTACACCATTCATCCAGGGGGTTCTACTCAATGCCGGTAATTGGTATTTTCTCACGCTTATGATGTCACACACAAGGCGTAAGGGAATAACAATAACAATGTAAAGCGCAATAAAAAGTAAAAAGTGCTTAATAGTCACACTTACACATGCAGAAATAATGACTGAAAGAGAGAGAGAGACAAAATGAGAGAGAGAGAGTGAGAGAGAGAGACAGAGTGAGAGAGACAGAGTGAGAGAGACAGAGTGAGTGAGAGAGAGAGAGAACAGAGAGTGAGAGAAAGACAGAGAGAGGGAGAGAGAGAGACAGAAAGACTGAGAGCGGGAGTAGTGGAATGCCAGAGAGCACGTGAGCATTAATGATTTATTACAGGGAACGTGAATGTAAGTGAGAGCGTATGTTACAGTTATCATTTAAAACTTTACTACTCAATAAAAAAGCTTTTTTGCGTATCGTCTTTTTGAAGATTTAAAGGGTAGATATGTAAAGGGCGTCGTAAAAGACTAGTAACGACATAATTTTTCAAATAAAATAAAAAACCATTCTAAAATAAATAAAATTCAAGTAGTAATTTGTTATTAAGGGTTGTGTCATAAATGTTAAAATGTTTATCAATAGTAATAATATAATTTATCCTAATTAAATTAATTTATCTGATTAAAAAGAGAATTGAATAAATGAATTCCGAAAAATATATTGTATTACTTATATTAAACAGGTTTGTAATTATAAAAAATTTATAACTGTTGATTGTCGCTGCTCAAAACAAGTTTAAAATGTTTAATAGAGTATTTGTTCCTATTGCAAAAACCGGCAACGGCGCCACTGTTATGATAACAAAAGCTGTTGGTTCAAAGGTAGTACGTGCTGCCAAAGCGGAAAGCACGGAGTGGGTAAACATCTATCGAAATGCGTAAATAACATACATACATATGTACATACATATAAATGTGCTTCACTCTCAAACACCACTGTTCTCCGATTCTCTGACTCTCACGCTTGAATCGCGCTCTCTTGTTCTCACAACTTGAGCTTTACTACGATTACTATACTACCGTCCAGCGCTCTGCTGGGCTGCTGCTTCTGCTGTTGTTGCTGCTGCGGGTCTCTGGACGAGGCGTAGCACATTGACGAATCAGTATCGAACCGGCTTTCTTCAACAACGGATTGGAATCGGAATAAATGAAAGACTTAAAGCTCGGCTGAAATGTGATGTGTCTGCCTGATGAAGGCATGCTATATATGTGTATATATATACGAGCATAAGAATAATTATATTGTGCGAAGAAGTGGAATCTTGAGTTTGCCCGAAAACTAATTAGAATTTTGTCCAAGGTTCATATTTTGGGCATACGAATAAATACGTGTTTTCTTCCACAAACGAGAGAAATAATAACGACGCGTGTGAAGTGCGGTACAAAACTCGACGTCGTATGTGTGTGTGTGTTGTTGGTGTGTCATAAAAGTCCGAAAAATCTAAAATCCAAAAAAGCTCTCCCTGCACCGGTGATTAAATTTGTAGTGGAGGCTTTTAGTAAATTAAAATTGAATTACGAGCAAAGGGCCTAAAGCGAAGGCCGCTCAAGGGTTGTTCTCAGCTGCGGAAAACTCCACACCCCGTGGAAAAGTCAGCGTATATTGTTGTTGTTGTTGTCGTTGCGTGAGAAAAATCAATTTTGCATTTAAGCTGCCAAAGAGAAGCAGGACAAAAGGACAAAAGGACAAGGCTGCGTTGTGACTCAATCGAACCTAATGACATTTTGCCATAATCAGAATCAAATTATAAAACCGATGCTATCATGGCTGATAGCACAGAACCAGGCAGGCATAAGGATCCAACCATAGATGCCGGCGGTAGTCAAAAAGCTTCGGTAGTTGGTGGAATCCAAGGAGTTGATGCCGGTGTCGGCATTGGCATCGGCATCGGCTTCGACGTGCCCCCAATACCAGCTGTTCGACGACGACATGCGCATGAGCAGAAAACTGTTGAGAATGTCGAGGAAGGGCAGGAAACCAAACAGCTGGAGACATCCACTGTGACTCGTACGTACATGAAGACCATTACCACGTCACTGACCACCTCCAGTGAACACTTGGAGACGCCAACGCAACGTCTACGCCAAAAGGTTGCCCAATATGAGAAGGTCTGGTCCGATGGCGCCGCCAAACGACCGGCCGAACAATGCGCCGATGAGCTGCGTCAGGAGCAGGCCGAAGAGTACGATGAGGAGAATCCCTTTGATATTGATGTACACGAGATCGAGCGTCGTTTGCGTGAGGAGCGACAACGCGGCTTAGCCGAGGCGGAGGCAGCAAAGCTCGCTTTTCAGCAGGTTCATCTACGGCATACACCGCAGACGACACCACGCCGTGTGGAGGTGACCAGCGAACAGACGCCGAGTCCGTTCAATGTGACACTGAAGACCACCAGCAAGCTGAGTCCCGGCGTGGAGCTGAGCAACGTTGAGGATCAACTATCACCATTCAATGTAACGCTACGCACCACACGACGCACCACCGTAAAGAGCGACCGTCAAACGGAATTGGAGCGTTTTCTCGATGGGGAACGTTTGGTGCGTGAGGTTCCAGCTGCTGATGGAGTGCGCACAATTATCACCTCATCCATGACCAGAGATGGTGGCTACACCGAGGAAAAGATTTATCGTCATGGTGAGGGTTATGTCTCACCAAGAGATTCCCCCTCCTGGTCACGTTCCAGTTTGTCCAGCGAACGTTCAAGTGTTACATCTCCGCATAGCGTTGATATGACGGCTGGCGGAAGACGTATACTCATCAAGCTGGAGGATGACGTGGATACGATGAGCGGCAGGTGTGAACATGAGCGGCAACATGATGAAACTGATGGTTCTGTGCGCGCACGCATACGACAATTTGGTGGGCAGGACAATGACGATGCTATGGCAACGGCAACGCCAACGGGTAACATTGACATTACCGTGGGTAGCAACCCCCGCAGGCGGCGATTGTACCAACAAACAACGTTGCAAGTGGGTGGCAACGAGACGCCACAACAACAGCAACAACCACGACAGGAACAGCAACAACAACAACAACAACAACCGAAGCAACGTCCAAGCGAACTGTCATGGCAAACGGGTAAATCAACAACAAAGACAATGCTAACATCCACGCCGATTGGCACGAAGGAGCAACCGCAAACAGCAACGCCGGACGAAAATGTATTTAGTCCAGCTGCAACGTGCCAATTGCGCGGTTCTTCAACGGAAGAATCCCGGAAAATTGTAAGCCACAAAACGATAACCACCAGCTCAACGACAACATCAACTTCAACCAAATCCTCAACGAAATCCCAAACGTCGCGTAAATCCGTTGGTTTCGGCTCGATTAATAATCCGTCAGCCTCATCCGATATTTCGTTTACTGCAACGCGTATTTGCATTGTCGATGACGACAAAGATAACGATAACGATAACGCGGACGTCATCGATAACGATTCCGATACGGAGGGTGTGCCGGCTAGCAGTCTTGTGATTGTATCGACACCAACGCGATCCACAACACCCACAACAGCAACAGCAGCAGCAATAACGCCCTGTACACCGCATGCATTAAGCGGCATTGGCACTTTTAGCAAGAGTCTGCGCCAGGATTATCAGACTCAAGCAATACAAAGTAGCCAGGGCAACGAACACGAGCACGAATACCAGGAATTCCAATCCACCATGGCTTCGATCAATTTTCAACGAAGCAATTCCCAGTACGATAGCCACATCAAGGAGAAACGAGGTAAAAATCTAGTACCTTGTCGGAATCGAGTTTCTTTGGTGTAATCGATCATCTCGCGTCTATTTATGAATGATTCTATATTTGTTCCTCGACTTGCTTGATTAGCTTTCTGCTGCTCTCTCAATCTTCAGTCATATCATAACATTTGTTTTTGCCTAGTATACCTTATCGCAGTTATATAATAATAATAATAATTCATTTGCGAAATTCTTTCCTGTTATTTGGCACAGAATTATTTTAGCAACTGATAAGGCTTGCACATTGAATTAGTAGGCGAGTATCACATGAGACAAATTCCAGCACATAAATGTCATGGGTGTAGCTTTCTACTCCAAATTTATATAGGTACCTTTCTTAACTCTAAACCAGATATGACTTTTTATAAATAATAACTTGAAAATCGGGAAAATATGCCTGTATTCGTTAGAACGCTGATCATTTTTTTGAAAACTTTTCGAAATCAAAATGGAACATATTCTTAAGAATATTTTATTCTTTCATTAACTTTGGACTTTTAAATATGATATGTAATCTTTAAAGCTATATTTTGTGAATTTTAGATACCAAATGATGTCTATCAATATCCCGTGTTTTATTATTGCTTAGAAATTTAATTTTTTTTTAGATGTAAATGATATTCTTTATGTGTCTTTTTCATGTTTTACTAATTTTTTAAATAAAACTTACGTAAAAACCGATTTGCATCTTCAAATTGCTTAAAATTACCTCTAATTTAGATATTATAAGGTCACATTAATTAATCTTGTGGCATATTTTTATTCTTTATCGCTAATTGAGATATTATTAGATCACATAATCTTGTAGCATATTCTTTACATTATTCGAAGCTCTTATCATTGGACTTGATATTCTGTTGCGATTTTAGTGCCATATTTGTGGTCTGCACAATGAATGTCAAGGTCAATTTGACGCACTTGACGGTTTTGGGTTTACTGAGTTTTTTTTTCTTTCTTTCTTTTTGTATATTTAATAAATTAATTATTGCAAAGCGATCGATAAAATTGTACCCAAAATGACATCATTTGCTGCTGCGCCTGTTTGGTTTCAACTTCAACTTGTGTAGCAGTCGTTTTGTAGTTGTTGTTGTAGTTGTTGTTGTAGTTGTTGTTGTTAAATATAAGTCGGTTTATTGGTCGCGTCGTGCACAACTTTTACTTGGCAATTTATATTATTTATATATGCACACAGTGCGTTTTGTTATGTATTTACTCACAACTGTTGGCAAGCACCGTGCCTCTGTTACCTCTTTTTTTGTTGTTGTTGCCTTGTATTTTATTGGCAGCCAAAAACACTCGAAGCAACCACCCAAAAGAGCATGACGGTGGCGGGTAGAGAAGCATAGGCAAGAAAGAGAAGAGAGAGAGGGGCAAGGGGGGCTGCCACTAAATTGAGTGACGTCTGCATCTTACTTGACGGTGTGGCAAGTTCAGCTGTCTGTCCCTGTTATGTGACCTCCTCCACTGTTATTATGTTAAATACAACAAGCAATTAAGTGTCTGATTCTCTCACTTCTGTCCTCTTAATGTCTGGCGTCTGCACTTGATACCCGTGATACCCGTTCAGATACAAATGTATCTATATCTCTGATTAGATTCTGACATTCATGCGTATCTATTAATAATTTTAATCTATAGTATACCTATGATTATAACACTTTTTGTGCTCTACTTTTTTGCAGGGTCGTCTTGTTGTTGTTTATGTAATAGATTTATCTACTTTACATCGATTGAAGGGCAAATAATAAAAGTTTTATTGGGATAAGCATGACTTGCAAAGTTACTAACTTATTTTTTTATATGTTATTTAAATTCTGAAAACTTTATAACTATTGTATCATAAATATTAGAGTTATTCCATTTGCTCCATTTATTGACTTAAAAATATTTATATTATTGAAAGTCAGCTCTGAAATTGTCCCACAATAATTGCTAATATATATTAGATAATAATAATAATAATTACATAACCTTTATATAAGATCAAGCTTATGTATCTATTTGAATTGAGGGTTGAGTTATAGTATTTAAGTTAAATACTAATACGGCCTCTAATAGTTTGTCTATCGTTTAGTTCGCTAGTCAATTTAATGTGACAATTAGTTGCCATAAATTTTGTTTGCGTGCGTTGCTTCTGCTTATTTTTATACCCTGTACTTTATGTTGTTTTTGTTTGTTTCTTCTTCGTCTTCGACTTCAATGCTCGTTGTTAACATCAACAGTATCCTGCTAATATGTTTATATTGCGTGATTTGGCCACTTTTTTCAGTTTTTTTCCCGTTGCCATAAATTTGCTTGTTTTTATTTTGTATGGGCCTTCGAGCTGAGTGATTGAGTGTTTTAGGCCAGATATCGGGTAGATATTGTGTGGTGTACAAGGGGCTCTTAACAAATTTATAAACTGAAACATCATGGCATGTCAGTCGTATGCTTATTGACATGACTCGTCTTAAAGCTTAAGAACACAATAGAGTATGTTAGTATATAAAACTATTGATTATTTTCGGTTGCCTGGTTGCCTTTTTGCTTCATTTTCCACTTGACTTTCTTTCGATAAGTTTATTTGCGTGAGGATTGTGTTCAATTTCAAGTCAATTAACAGGCAGAAGAGTGCAGAGTTGGCCTAATGCAATTTTAATTGTTAATCAGTTTGCCAATTTGACGAATTTGATGTGCCACATTTCAATGCTAATAAAAACTTTCGTCATTTGAATACGCATGCGATTTGTATGTTGTGAGTGTGAGAGATATTCAATTCCAATTTCAATGCTACAATGAAAATGAAAATAAATAAACAAACAAACAACATTTGAAATAACAACGACGTTATCTATCGCTTAAATCTGTCTGTCAAATGTCCAGAATAGATCAGCAGAGCCCCCAAGCCGTACAACTGTCTCTCCACTGTGAGATCATCGTTGAATTATTTATTGATGCTGTTCATTGGATTGTCGCTGTTTTGTTGTTTTTGTTGCTGTTGTTGTTGCTGTCAGTATCAATATTTATTGTATACGACTTTAGCGGCTTTTAATTGATGCCTAAAATGTGGTTACGACAACTTGAGCGAAGTTGGCGCCCCCTGTTGTGTGCTATTGAAATTTGAACTGTGATCTGTAAAATTAGAAGTGAAACAAGTTTATGAACGAATTTCAAGTGCACTTCTACCACAACTTGTGGCAAATACTTAACCCATAAAGCGTCAGTTCAAAAACAAAAACATGCTTCACCCACATGAAAAAGGGGGGCATCTGTTGCGCATGTGACTGAGAAACTTCTGTGGGAAATCTCAACATCTTTCATCTTACAGGTCGTGGGCAGTCTTTTGAATTCTTTTTATGGTTAGTTATGGTTCTATCTTCCCTTGAGGTTTATGTGGTCTTATTTTTGGTCAACAAAATAAGGCAAAAAGAGAAGATAAACAATTTTCAGTTGCGAGTGCTTAATCATTTATTTGCTTTTTGCTATCGCTATCTGCTGCCATAGTAAATAATATTAATAGCAAAAATAAATACATTTAAATGCCTTTTATTTAGCATACCAGATATGTACTTTTGTGTATATTTTAAAGACATGACGCAATCCCTAGGTTTACTCTATCTATTTATTTACAAACAATATTTTCAAGTAGTTGCGAGATACTTACAATTTATGACTGCCACTCAACCATGTTGCGGGCGTGTGTATCTGGAAACCTGTGCAACGCATTGAAGCGTTAAATTCGCCATATATGAGTACGTTTTGTATCCGTGTATCTTTATGCATACTTTCTTCAATTTGACGATCATTTGTCACCTGCGGCCGCAACAACAGGTGGACACACCTCAATGAACTCAGTGTAACGACAGCTGTAAACGAATTTAAACTGTTGATATTATAATAATGTCGAGAATTGTTTGCGACATTCTGTTCGATGGGCGGCTTAACTACACTGATAAAAAAATATTTTGGGAATGGAAATTGCAAAGGATGTAAATTCTTAAAAATTAAAAAAAATTTCGATTTTTATTTTTCTGGATTTTATCAGTAAACTGTTTTTAAGCCAATCCTAGCGACATCATCTTCCTTCCTTTAAACGACTTGCTTATTAATTCCCATTGTAAATGAATGTCAGATATGCTTAAAACTTCCCAATGAAGTTCATATTGCTAGCTTGGTTTTAATATCTTTCGCAGAGACTTCAAAACTATTTGATTTCATTGTTACACACAACAATAAGTACTTGCCACATTTTGGCTTTAAGCAAATAATCAATTTATTTATACAATTACGGAAATCTTACATACTCGCGCATATAGAACATTTCCGTTGTATTAGAACCTAGCATATGGTTAATATCTTCCCATATACTTATGTGTGTATATGCATACCATAGAACACAACTCGATGACCTAGTCGACCCCTTGTGTTACGCCTATTTACAGACAGGGAAACATTTTCAATATGTGTGTTCTACTGTGTTTTGTTTATGCAAATGCGGAGACCATTCGGTTTTGTTCTTTGGATGTGTTTTTAGAGGGGAAATCCAAACATATAAATATGTTAAACTATTTTTACAGTACATTCTTTACGTTCAGTTTGTAATATCTTTTCTATTTCTGTATGTGCAACTAGGCCAAGTCAGACACTGAGGAGACAACTGTTCGCTTTCTTATTATCTAAAAATTTACAGTTTGTTAACTGCTTTTTATAATTTTTAAATAGAAACCCTTTTTCGCGCTCAATATAATTTGCAAAAAATTTTGAATTGAATGCACTTAAAGTTTGTGGAGTTCGCTCATTATAGAGCAAAATAAACACGTATAATAATCACCAGCCGCATCATATTAATTATCATCATTAACTTACTGACTGACTGAACCATTCACAAAAAACTATACATATTTTTTTTTACATTTTGCTTCTTTCTTTTCGCCTGTTTATAATTTATGTTTGTTTGGTCTTTGGCTCTGCCTGAGGGTTTTTTATTTATTGTTGTTTTGGACTCTGTTCCAGCTGGCTTTTTGTACATCATTATTGAAATTGAAATTTTAGTTGGTTACCAAAGTCATTCAACCTAAACGCTTTATTCGAACTACCTTTTAAATAGGGCCTGACCCTGTTCGCTCTGATAATTGTCTTCATATTTCTCTACGCTTTTTTTGTGTACAATTTGATTTGTATGTGAAAAACTAGAAACTCTATGCTTTTACTTTTTATTTTGAGTTTGTGAGAGTTTTTTAATTCTTTAGTATTTAAAGATTATTTATCTTTTAATTATTTGTCATTCAAATCGGACAAGTTCGTTAAAATATACGATGCGTAAACTAACTAAATATTGTTGTATTTGTTTAATTGCAGCTTACAAATTTGCGTCTCTCAAATGTATATATATATATTTGCTTATATTTTGTGTATTCATTTGTTTACATTTTTCTTTGGCGTTATCTTAACATTTTTATTCGGCGTTATCTTAACATTTTTCAAGTGCATTCTATCGCTTATCTTTGGAACAATTAGCGAAAGTATTTGCTGATTATTAACACTTATAAAGTCTACACATTTTATTGGCTAAATAGAAACTTATCAACACCTTCGTCTATGTCTATTTTTGTGCATGAAAATACAAATAAAGAATACTTGTTTATCTATATGTCAACATTATTCCTAACTAGTTTTCAAAATTAAGAAAATCAAACCTGAATATACCAAAAAGAGCAGCTGACTTTAATTTTAGTTCCTTAGCGTCGGTTTTTAGTTTGACAAAAATCAGGTTTAATTAATTTGCAAGACGAGTAGGCAACGTTCAAGATTTTTGGTCAAAACAACTTTATATTTGATTGAATGTTGCCGACTTCCATACAAATACCATGCATTGTTTTTAGTATACACTATTTTTGGATAAACGTTTCGCTTGAGGCAAAAATGCATACGAATAATTTTGAAAGTTAGAGAACAACTTTTAGATAGCTTTATTTTGGTATCCTCATTTATTATTGATGGTTTTTGCAGTGAAAATAGTGATGAGCATTAGTATACACGGAAGTTATTTATGTGATTCCAAAGTGTAGAGCTGTGCATATCTGTGGCTGGGGATACAGAATATTAGGGTATTCATATGTTGGCGATAGAGCACTTTCACCGCAGCGTTCTGGTCTATTTAATTTAATAAACATAACAAACAACACTTTTGAATACATAAACAATGATGTTATTTATTATAGGGCTTAATACGTAACGCATTTACAAGCCATTAGAGAACTTTTTAAATGTCACATAAAACTACATAAATTTGCAGACATTTTTGATGTTTTACCTTGTGCCAAGTTCATTTCATTTTATTGCCTAAAGTCTTTTCTTTAAAGATTTGTATGTATAAATTAATTTGAATTTCAAATACAATTTTAAATTATTTTTGCAATTTTCTGTTGCTTGCAAATCGTTCGACCTTGAACTAATTTCTATTTAAATAATCTTTTCTTAAATGTCTGTTTGAATATTGCGTCATATTTGAAAAAATTAAAACATTTTTGAAAAATGTCAAAAAATTAAAAAAAAATTAAAATTAATTGCATTCAATTTACAATTAAATTTTCAGGTTATCGAATGTCTTGTAGCTTGTAAATGTTGCTAACAATTAGCTAGTCGAAATCTGTCAAAGTTTTGTGACATTATTTGTTTTGTGTAATATATTTTCCACACATTCTTAGTTGACTATTCCTACAGTATCAAATTTTCCATTTTGAAAAATGTGGTATTTATTGCGGGAAAAAGTCTATTTTTGATTCATATTTAAGGCATGCGTTTGGCTTGCTGCCAGCTTAAAAAGACCACGCATTGTGTCATCTCTTTGTCTGCCTGTCGAGGAGTAAGGGGATAATTAGACAGCTGCCGTTTTATGACAGACCGAGAATCCATTCAACTGGCCATCAATGCTGCATTCACCCTTCTTGGCTATAATGAATCACAGCCGAAAGTTTAATATGTCTTGCTTTCATTTTGATAATTATTTACAAAAAGCTCTCGTTTTTTAACGCATTGTTTATTATTTTAATTTTCTGTGTGCTGAAATTAAATGGAGGCTATTAAAAGGAAATCTGTTTAAATAAAGTAAATATTTATGTTTACCAATTGACGTAAAGTAAAGATGAATGAGTTTTGGATTTTAAAAATATATTTTAAGACAAAATCTTCTTCCATTTTGAGTAGAAGCACTCAGATACGAAAGTTGTGCATTATGAAACAATCGTTTGTGCAATTTGGCCATTATGATGTCATTGTGTTAATTTTATTTACTGTCTGACAACAAAACTGATAATTCAATTAATGCAAACATTAGATACATGCGTCGGCAGCTTTTGCAGGTGAAATACTCGTATAACATAGGTATCTGTTGACTCGCAAATGTATCTTATCGTTTGTCTTTAGTTGGTATCTTTTGCAGTGTCATGTATGCGTTTGCCTTTTATGCCACCGTCTCGACAATCTTTTAGCTTGTCTTACATTTAATTACAAATACACGAAAAAACAGCTATCTACCATTTTCTTATGCTTTCGTTTTGTTTTCTCTCTTTTTTCTTTACAGAGGAGCAAGAACGTGTGCAGAAGAAGACATTCACTAATTGGATTAATTCATACCTATTGAAGGTGAGTTATTTGTCTTTGTTCAATGCTATCGACGGGTTTAATCGATTCGACGTTGCAAAATTTATATCTTGATTTTGGTGACTTTGAAATTTGCATATTGATTTGCATTAGTTTTAAAAGCAAAATCGTGTGACTTGCAAATTGCAAGGAGAATTCAAATGCGTGAAATTCATAATTAACAATTTGTATAATTGCAGTGAAATATATCATTTACTTGATTTAGAGTAACAGTTGCCTTGTGGCTCTACAAAAACTTGTACAATTGACGATCTGCTATTTGGCAGCTACATTTCAAATTACAGATGACAGACAACTGTCTTCTAGCCCCACTTTCACATTTGCTGCATCCTTTCTAATTTAAGCACCTCTAACAGTTTTAGTTTTTCTTTTTTTTTTCTTTGTATCCATTCACTTTAATAATTGCGATACATTCCAGTTGACTTCAAACTGACAGTAGATGTACATTTAGCATGGGATGAGTGTATTAAAAATAATATTATGCATTTTCAGAGATATATAGAATAAAATATCTGGCGGGCTAACAATTTTTATTTAAACATACGTACAATATTTTTTTTTTATAAGATTGGAGATTAGTCAAAAGTATCTTGTATTCCACTTAATATACAAATTAATATGATTAATTATTTAAGTCATACATTTGTTAATGCTAAGCAAATCGCAGGTCACGAGATGATATATCTCTCTAAAGGGGTTCAGAAATCACACCCATAATACTCAGATTAAAGCCAGTCATCACGCTCATGTCAGCCTTGCGGGTGAGGGAATATATACAATAAAGTCGCAAGATCCGCACGAAAAAATGTTGGCATCTGACTGGCGTTTGTGTTGTAGGAGCTATTGTAATTTTTAATGTTGTTATTCATGTTGGGTTGAGCGTATAAATTAGTTAATAAATTTTAATCAAATTCTGCGAACAATAAACAGCGCACAGCGAATAATCGGGTCACCGAAATTTGAATGAATGAATGACAGACTAACTGATTGAGTGAATTGAATGACATAACTGGTTCACCTTCAACTCTCACATTTACATAAATATACAAAATCTTCTCTGGTTAAAGTATCTATGAGATACATTGATATGCCTACAAGTGATGCTGGAATTAAAATAGTTATAAAAACTGAAAGTATTATGTATCGATTCCCCTTATTTATATTTAGAGAGAAAGAGAGAGAAAAGTGCAAGTATCTGTGAGATACTTCGCCCTTAGGCAGTGGCATGTGAGGCGCAAATTGACAGGTCTAACAAATGGCCAATAAACAAATTCAAATTAAATAAATTAGTTTTGATTAGCACGTTGTCCCGGTAACATTCGGATACATAGTACATACTTTTTTATTTATTACTTTTATTTTTTGTTGGGATGTGCTAATGAAATGTTGTGCAATTGCAAAGTCAACAAATTGCTACGTTATTCTGAGTCATTTGTATGTTGCATAACAGACTTCATGTCAACTAAAATATGGCTTCAATCAACGAACTCATGAACTGCCCACGCCTTGAAATGTCTTGAAAGCCAGCCTGTATGTATCTGTATCTGCAAATGCAACTCCTTTTATTGCCAGTCAATTTGTCAGTTTCAACGCATTGCATTGGCATTTCGAGCCTGTAAGACTGGTTTCTTTCTTTTCTTATGACCAACTATCAGGTCGGCAGCCGGCCGGCAAAATACGACGTACAAGAAATGCCGGCTCATGTCTACAGATTGAAGTTGTATTAAAAGATAACACGTTAGATACAACAATAACATATGCGGGCGAGTGAAATGTGCATTAAGTCAACGTTCAAGGTAAAAGTAAGTCAGTGGGCGGATTGTGTGGGTTCTCTTTGTGTGTGTGTGCGAGGGTAAATCGCAGCTGCAACTTAGTTTTAGCCAGGCCAAGACTCTTTTGGGCCACACATGAAACGGAACTGTTTCGCTGTCATTAATGCAGCATTGTTTTTCCTGATTTCGAGCACTCTTTATTTTTTTTATAGGCCAACCAACGCATGGCTGGCTGATGAACTTGGCTAACAGCCGTTTGCCATTTCCATTCCATGTTTTAACTGCGGCATGCGGAATTTCTCGCACTGTCGTATTCCATGTGGACTTCTTGGTCTTTGGGTGCACGTGCCCAGCAATACTCTTGTGTCTTGGAAGTTGAAGTTATTCTTAGAACCGACACACACATCGCAGACATTTTCAACGTGTTTAAGCCAATGTGTCTAGAAGTACCATGTGAAGTCGAGACTCTAGCCAATATTTGCTCGTCGCCAGTGGAATATTAAGTTGGAGTCTTTGCATAGTGTGGCAAACTTTTATTCTTGAAACACGCAAATAGTTCGTACACTTTATATAACCAAAACTTTTTTAAATTCTATTGCTACTGAGACTTTAGACTTTTATAAATATTTTAAACAAGTTTCGAGGCAAATCATTGGTTTCAAAGAAACTATCAGCTACCATAAGTTCAACTTGTTTAGAATACAGAAACTAAAAATATAGAATCTAAATAAAAGAAAAAAACTGAAAATATTAGAGTACTATGATTAAAATATTATAATCTAGTGAATACACTTTCAAAATTCAAATTATTTGGAGCTCTTCTAGATCTTTTAGTTGCCACACAATTTCATGTATACAAAGTAAAAGAGTTACTTTTTATATTGGACTACATAAAATGGAATTCTTTTACTTTATCAAATAATACACGTAAACCAGAAAAAATGGAAATGTTGCAAGACAAAAAGCAGTTAGAAAAGTTTGACACAATTGCCAGACAACATCATAAATTAAGTTGGCTGCAAGGGGAGTGCTAAAGGGGGTGTGTCGGAGGAGGGTTATAACAGGAAATGCCGAAATTGATTTCGCATTGTAAGTAGCATAGTTTTCAGAAGTTGCATTAACCCAACTTTTGCGACTTGAAACAGATAAAAACCGACAGAAACTTTACCGTCATTTGCATGTCCGCAACAGTTGAGACAAAGTTTTTCACAAACTATTTGCCTTGGTTTTGGCCCCAAATTGTACCCCTCCTACTCTGGAATACACTGAGAAAGCTCAATTAAATGCTACACTCAATTTTATAATGCCTTGCTGACTGCACTTAATATCTTGGTTTTGTCGGTGCCACTTCCGATTTACCGTCTACAAACTAATGACATTAACTTAAATCGCAATCTTTTGCGGTAAATTCAACCTAAATGCCAGCGCGTGTCGTTAACCAATTTGTCGTGTAAATGGCTGGAAAGCTAAAGAAAACAAATTATCGCATAATAATACGATTTAAACTATTTTAATTGATACTGCATATATGTATATTTGGTGCGTTTCGTGTTGCGTTTTAATACCCTGTACATAATAGTTTAAATTGGATGATTGTGTTCGAAAGTGTATTGACTAAATAACGTGAAGGTTTTTTATAATTTAGTTATTCAAGTTAATTTTTTTAAATCAACATCAACTGTTACTCAAATGTCTGTCAATATAAAGTGTTTAAAAATTTGTTAGGCTGTTTTTAAACTCATGACAAGTTTGGAAATTAAATTATACCTTTCAAATAATACAAAAGAATTTTTATGGTATTTTAAATATTATTTGTTTAAGCTGTATATAGAGTATCAGCACTTTATAATAATAACACCTAATTTCCGGAATCAAATATATATATAGTTAACGTTATTTGGTAGAGAAAGCTTTGTATATAGTTCATGTTTGGAAAAAATTGAGCAGTTTATAGGGTATCTCCTACTCGAGCATACCTTGATTGCAAGTATAAAGTTTACTTTTCACGTTTTTAGCGACACATTAAAGACAATTAATCGAGAATTTTGTCAATATTCGTAAGTTACGCGTGAATTCGATTAATTAAGCGTATTAATTAAATGGATTAGGCTATGTATATATATGTATATGTATAATGTGCATAACGTGTGCAATTTTTATTCATTGTACTTATACATATACATTAACATTATGCACATATTTAATGGGGCAATAAAAATGCCGTTAAAAGCTGCAAGCAAAAGGCACTTCAAAGTCGCTTTCGACGTCTGCTCATTTGGCTTTATTGATCATTAAATTACTTGATAATACATATATTTAAGTATGTATTGTAAGTATGTGCTGACTGATCTATATGTATATAACTACTTACATCAAAAGTCTCACATTTCAACATTTTTCATTGTCTGTGTAATATTGCCCATAAATCTAGTAGCATTTTCATTAGTCGGTAGCTTGCGATTTAGGTACTTGACAAAATCTAAAAAACTTTGCTATTAAATAAGCTTGTTCCGTTATATAAGGATTAAAATCGATATATTTGCAATAATAACAGTAAAGCCATGTACACCAATAAAAATACATTACAATTTTAATTTTTATATTAATGCACCGAACTTAACACAACAAGATTTCTAAATACAAAAATTACAATTTAATATTTTAATAATATATTATTCTGTGTTTTAAAATTAAATATACGTAATTCAAATGCAGAAAAAAGGTTTACTTTCTTGGCCGTATCATCATAACAGCTTTTTTAAGTGAGTAATAGGGGCCCCGAAAAGTGTTCCAAATGACGCCCTTGTTATGGGCATTATCCTTGTATTTCCCCGCCAAATTGCTGTAAAAATTATAGTTTTTAAAACTTTTGCAAACAATAAAATTTCTTTAAATACCTGTCGTGACAATTCTTGTACCACCAGGCGCCAGTATATAATTCGGCGCAGTTAACCGAGTCACGATCATTATCAATATCGAAGGTAGAAAATTTACTGGTATGATGAACTCGGAGTGAATCGCCAGCAGTTCCATTGGCTCTGCCAAGGGTGTGTAAGACATATAGTTCATCCTCATCGCCGATCGCAAATTTCTCATACGTCTCAAACTTTTCCACTCCCTCAAAGTCTTCGAGAATTACAAGCAACTCTTGACTGTACGCTGCCGTCAAGGCATGTATTTTATCCAAACCCAAGAAGAATTCACCATCCAGATCTCCGAATCCCTTTTTATAGACATTCCATTTCCGAAAGAAGTCCACACTTCCATCCATACGACTCAAAATGACTGTCCAACCACCTCCTCGAGTGTCCGCATCGCAAGCTACTCTAAAGGGGTGTTTACTGTAGCTGGGAATATGTATCTCATAGATCCCACTAGGCTTTGAATTGGCCGTTGCTTCGGCGCAATTGGAACCGTATGATCTCAAATGATGTAGTTCTGTTTTTTTGCCTAAATCATTCAGCAACTTTTCTTGTCTTTCTAACTGAGTTCTGTACACAAGTTTAATTTGTATTAATTTTTATAGATTTTAAGCACAAAAATCTCACCTTAATTCGGTTAACTGAGAGTTTAACGTGAGAAACATATTAGTCTCATTAAACTCGGAGATCTGAATAGCATCAGAAATTATTGCATTTGCATTTATTATAAATGTTATGCAAAGTATACTAAACCACATTTTGTGACTGTAACTAACTAAAAAACGTCGAGAACTGAACTGACCAAAATAATTTTAGAACATGTATTTATACCAATTTTTATAGTAACTTCTTATCATTTATCACTTTACGATAACCAAAATAAGATACCCAATAGATTTTTTAATCCAAGCATTTTATTTAAGTCCATTATATATTAAGGAGACTTACAAGTGCTTTTATAGTCTGATGTCATGAGTTGGTCATACATGGCCTGCTAATTTTACATTTCTCTAAGATATTAAATTTTATGTGCTTTCAAATACTGAAATGAAAATATGATATTTGGAATATATTCTTTAATTGTTAGGAAATAAAGATAATTATGCAAATATATATTTCCTTATAGTTTATGTTTTTTGGTCTATATAATGCTGTTGAATATATAATATATTTGTACTTATTTCTTTTAAAAATCTCATTAATATATGCAAATATTTCTTATTATTTACAGCGTGTTCCACCGCTTCGTATTGATGATTTAATCAACGATTTACGCGATGGCACGAAACTAATCGCATTGCTCGAAGTTTTATCCGGTGAACGTTTGCCCGTGGAGAAGGGCCGTGTTCTGAGACGTCCACATTTCCTTAGCAATGCCAATACAGCCCTACAATTTTTAGCCAGCAAACGCATCAAATTGGTCAATATTAATCCTGCAGATCTGGTGGATGGGAGACCACCAGTTGTGTTGGGTCTGATATGGACAATCATATTGTACTTCCAGGTTAGTTAAAATCCATAGTTTAGTATACGTGTCAAATGAATCCTTTCCCACATCCACACACATACTGTGCACAGTTTTGCCACAAATTGTTGCACATGGAAAGCTCATATTGGTTGCTAGTTGTACACTTTGATGTCACCCAAGTTTAGACCACCAACATCTGAAAGCACCAAATAGTTAATCACAATTTGTTAAAATATAAACTTTATTAATTCAAACTATATCATTACTTTATTTATATTTACTCGTAATTAAATGAAAATTTAATAAACAAACACAAGCTTCGTAAAAAGAGGCGGAAAAACTTAGTTGTAGTTATAAATTATGCGCCCCAGGTAGGTTAAAGTCGATGTAAACAATTGTTGGTGTTGTCATTCATAAATCATAATTTAATCTGTTAGTTGAAATCTTCAGTTGGTAGTTTCAGTTTTTAAAGCACCCAAAATTATAATTTTCCCCATTACATATCAGTCCTTAACGGTTATTTCAGACATGAAACTAATGCAATATCTTTCCACAGATCGAGGAGAATAGCCGCAACCTAGAATATTTGGGTCATGGTATTGGCGGTTCGGTTAGCTCACTCGACAGTGTTGGCAATCATAAGGCTGGTGGTGATCTAAGGGCTGAGAAATGGAAGCAAGGTGCCAAGAAAACGCTACTCAATTGGGTAACAAATGCCTTGCCAAAGTAAGTAATTTGTTTTGATAGTTATAAAAATTAGTTGTATTAAAATTACAATTCAATCATTGCAGAGACAGTGGTGTGGAGGTTAAAGATTTTGGCGCTAGCTGGAGAGATGGCGTCGCTTTCCTCGCACTCATTGATGCAATTAAAGCGAATCTGGTTAATTTAGCTGAGCTAAAGAAGACCAGCAATCGTCAGCGTTTGGAGACAGCTTTCGATGTGGCCGAAAGCAAATTGGGCATTGCCAAACTTTTAGACGCTGAGGATGTGGATGTACCGAAACCGGATGAAAAGAGCATAATGACATATGTGGCGCAATTCTTGCACAAGTATCCTGAACCAAAGGTGAGCTGGAAAAATATTTATATTTACTATATGTAAAACATTTGCCAATTAATTCTATGCATTTTTCTTGCAGGGTGCAACTCGCGACGAATCGCATGTGCAACAAGAAGTGGATGAATTACGTCGTTTCCTCGTGGAAAAGACCAATGAATATGAGCCAATGGTTAGAATGAATTCGTTTCCACGTGATTTTAGTGAATATCTTTTGGCACGTTCTGAAGTCGATGCACATTTGTCTGCTTACAACCGTCTGAAGCAATTGATTGAGACTCAGAGCGGTTTTCTGCAGATCTCACGTCAATCGTGGGATGAGATTAATGAACTGTGGCAGCGGCTTCAATACCAGATGATGTACTGGCTCTGGCTATTGGACGCCGAGCTGCCCGGTGAATTTGGCATTGTGGGCAAATGGTTGGCCGAGGCCGAAAAACTGCTCATGGACAATGATATACCCAATGCAATGAATGAAGAGACAGCTGCTGTCATCAGCAGAAAACTGGAGGAGCATAAACTTTTCTTTGCCGATCTGCCACGGATTTTGGCCATGTTTGACAATGCTAAACGTTCACCGTTGGCCCAACAATTGCCCTTGGAGCAATTGCGCAACATGGAACGACGTCTACAAGAGGTTGGACCTAAAGCCGCTGAACGTAGAATTCGTTTGAAATTCTTAGAGCATAAGTGCTGTCTGATTGCCTTCTTAAATCTGGTGGAGAATAAAATGCGTGGCTGGACTGGAAAGTATGGGCAGGAGGAGAAGGTTGCCCAACAGTTGGAGCAATACAAGAACTTTGTGTCGCGCAACAAGATCTTCCAGGAGTTCCAGAAGGCTTTCGTTGATATGCAACAGGTTGTCGATGAATACAAGCGTGAGGGAAATGTTGCGCGCAAGGACATCAATGAAATTGATCGGTTCATGTATGAAACTGAGGAGCGTTGGAAGCGTGTCTCCATGGAGTTGAAGTGTTGCCAAAACTCACTCGAGGAAGTCGTCAATTGTTGGCGCAACTGGAATCAACTCGCACCCAACTGTGAGGAATGGTTGCTGTTGGCCGAGCAGAAGTTGAATCAAAGCGAAGACGATCGTTTGGAGTTCTTCCAAGATATCACCGTGTGGAAGGATAAATTTGATGCCTTGGCCAATGCTGCCAATTATCTAATTGCATCCTGTGAAGAACCCATTGCCCAACAATTGCGACAACGTCATGGCTCTCTGGCTGAACGCTTTGAGCGCCTTTTTGCCAATACAAAACAATATATGCATGCTGGAGACATCATACGCTCTCGTCAGGAATACAAATCTGGCATTGAGAAGCTCTCCAAGTGGTTGCGAGGAGCTGAGAGTGTTCTGGATCAACGTCAGGTGCTGGGCAACAGCGAACAGATTCGTCGATATGGTGAACAATTACAACAGTTGGCCAGCGAAATCGATGACAATGAGGAACTCTTCAAGAACATCAGTCGCACCTTCCAATCGCTTATACAGGATTTGTCCCGCGATGAGGTGGACAAGATGATGAAGCTGCTAAAGCAGGAGAAGGAATCGCTGGTACGCATTCGTGCCCAGCTTCCAGCCAAGTTGCATTTGTTCCATCAGCTGCAGATACAACAGGAATCCCTTGAGGCTGGCCAAAAGGAGATCCATCAATGGTTGAGTGAAGCCGAACAACTGTTGGGCACACACAATCTCTCTGGCGGTCGGGATGTTCTCAACGAGCAGCTGCATAAGCACAAGACTTACTTCTCTCGAACTGTATACTATCGTTCCATGCTGGAGAGCAAGAACAAGGTGTTCCAGAATCTTGTCAAGGCTGTGGCAGCTGATGATAAAATCGACACTGCTCCGGCTGCTCAGCAAATGCAGCAACTAAATGAACGCTTCAATTATGTTATACAGAATGCCGGAAAATGGGAGCAGAGATTAAGCGATGCTGCTGGAGGTTGGAGTAACTTCAAGGAAAATGAACAAGTCGTTACGGAATGGTTAACACAAGCCGAGTCCATGCTCGTGGAGAAGCACATTGAGTCGAAGACAACAATTGAAACACAAAAATATTTCTTTGATCAAGTCAATGATCGTTGGATGAACGATCTCGTGCAATCCGCACAACAACTAATTTCAACGCTTCCTGCCCAGGAACAACCAGCTGTGGTTCAGAGCGTAGAACATTTGCAATCTCGCTGGAAGAATGTACTTTCCCAGGCGCCTCTACATCTTCTCAAACTAGAGTTCCGTTTGGATGAGAATGCATTCTATCAATCCCTTAAAGATGTCGAAAAAGAGCTGCAATCGGAACAGCAAGCTCTGAATCGCAATGAAGATGTTGATTCCATCCTACAACGCAATCAACAGTTCCTGTTGCAACAGGATGCCGTGCCACGCTTGGAACGTTGCCTGCAGAATATGCAGCGTCTCGCCCAAGCGCATAGACAACATCAACCAGGAGATATTAGCCTGGATCAATCCTACGATAATGCCAAGGCTCAGTGGGAGATGATGTCCAGCAAATTGGCCGATATGCGACAGACTCTGCAACAAATTCCCGCACAATGGCAGGGCTATCATCTGAAGTTCAATGAAATGATCAATTGGATGAACAGCGTGGATCAGAGCCTTAAGAATATTGTTAATGAGGTCAACACAATGGAGGAGTTTGAAAAGGAGAAGGTTGTTTTCCAGGTGAGCTCTAATTTACGGCCAAAATTCTTTTTCTAACTAATTTACCAAAATATATTTATGCTTGCATGCAGCTAAGGGAACTTGTGGTAACTAAAATGCTTTTGCTTAACAATTTTTATAAGATCCATTAATTTTTTTAAAAATCTTTATTTGTTTTTTTTTAAATTAATATTAAAAATATTTTTCTATTCTATTAATATTGCTATTTTTTGTTATAGAAAATCTGCCAGGATGCAGATAACAAACGTGAGGACATGAAATGGTTGGTCAAAACGTTGGATTCCCTGCTCAGCTATACAACCGAAGATGAGGCCAATTTGGAGCAAAAGAAACTGGAAGATTTAATTGCACGCTATAAGAATCTGATACCCACAATTGAGATTACAATGGTCAAGACAGAAGTATTCTCCAAGTGCTACACATATCGTCGTGAGGTGCACGAAGTTGTTTGCCTGTTGACCAAGGTTAAGGACCAGACAGCTAATATACCCGCTCCCGATAGTTTGGACAGAGTTAATCGTCTGATTGAGGAACAACAGTATGCCATCAATCAGCTTGATCATCAGCGGCCACACATCATGTCGATGCTACAACGTGGACGAGATCTCAGCAAGGATATCCATGCTCCTGCCTTTGTTAATACCGAAGTCAAGAATCTGGAGACTGGATGGAATCAGGCTTACACCGAGACCTCCGATAAACTGCAGGCGTTGAAGGGAACTCAAGCGGTGTGGAGTGAGTTTGTTGATCAGAAGAACGACATTTTCTCCATGCTGCAAACCGCAGAGACAGAGCTGAGGGCCCTCACACCACTCCAAACTGATCCCAAAGAATGTTAGCCAAGATCTGAAGTCGAAGCGTGATTTAAATGTGCAACTGCAACAGGCATCGCATCAATTGTTGCCCAAGTTGCATGCCTTGAAGTCCGAATTGGCGCCACTTGCCGCCGCTGATAAGCGTCCCATACTGGAGAAGGAAGTTACCGAAGTGGAGAAGATGTTCTTCAACACAATGGAGCATGTGAAGGATCGTGTTGGTTACTTGGAAGACTACAGTGCCAAGTGGAACAACTACAAGACGCGTCTGGCCGAGCTGCAGGAATGGGCCAATAAAGTGGCGCCCAAGAACATTGAAGCCTTGCAGTCGGAGGATCTGACGCCAGAGGAGCGTGTGGTCAAGGTGCAATCCTTTAAGCGTGTGCTGGGTGAACGCATGAAGCAATTGGACTTGCTGGCCGCTGATGCATCAGAGTTGGCTCCGAAGGAGGGCAATGTTGCTGAAGCGAAGCGTTTGAAGGGTGAAATCTCGAAATTGCAAGAGGTTCTCAGTGCCATCAATCGCAATGTGGATCATCAATCGCAGGCCGTGCAGGAGGATCTGGTGAATTGGCAACAATTCCAGGCTGGATTACAACAGATCAAGCCGGCGGTGGAGCAAAGTGAAGTCAAGGTAAATAACATAGTTCCTAAGCCGATTACACTTGATGAAGCCGTTGCCATGCAACAAAATGCCAAACAATTTGAAACACAATGCCTGGAGCAGTTGGACAAACTCCATGGCATATCAAACATCAGTCATAAAATGTTATGCAAAACCAATGCCCCCGATGAATTAGATGCCATGCACTCCCGTTGGACGGCAGTCCATGAAAATGCAAAACAGGCGAGCGCTAAGCTCGAGAAACTCGTCGCCAATTGGCAATCATTTGATGCGGATACTGCCAAATTGGAGGATTGGATAAATCAGGGTGAAAAGTTGATGGGTAAGCGTCCAGCTGTTCTTAATACACCGCACATTGATAAGCTCGAAAAGGAGCTGGTCAAGTTGAAGTCCTTCAACAATGAGATATCACAGCAACAGGCTAAACTTGTTGCACTTGGTCAAAATGCCGATCAAATTAGTTTACATCTGGCGCCAGAGGGCGCTGCAGCTGTTAAGGATCGCGTCAACGCGATGAAGGGAAAACTGCAAAAACTTTCCGAGGCAACGCGTGGAAATATCAATGAAGTCTCCGATGCCATCATATCACGTCAAGATTTCAATGCCAAGCTGGTTAACTTCTCCAATTGGATGGAACAGTTGCGTAATCAGGTGACTCAAGTGGAGGAAATCAATCCAGAACGCGTGGAGACAAGTCTACATGTGATACATGCTCTGCTCCAAGAACATGCCGATAAGAAGCCTAGTTTTAATGCCATCTACGATGAGGTGAAGCAACTTGCACTTGGTGCTACTCCAGAGGAATCAAATGCTCTCAATGATGCGTACACTGCTCTCGTGGTCAACTATCAGAATCTTGAGTCCAATATGCTGCAAAAGAAGGCTGCTCTCGAGAAGTGGACGGAGCTTTTGGGCTGGAAACATGACACTGAATCTCATTTGAATTATTTGAAGCATCAGCTGGACAAACCTGAAGGACCAGCAGTTGAG
Organism: Drosophila falleni; assembly: GCA_035045575.1. NCBI lineage: Eukaryota > Metazoa > Arthropoda > Insecta > Diptera > Drosophilidae > Drosophila > Drosophila falleni. Next base: position 2,276,253 of record JAWNOV010000171.1, on the reverse strand, counting down.
GAACTCAAGAAGGTTGTCGATGAAATCGATCATTTAGGTCAAGGGCTAATCTATTGGAAGGATCAAGCCAAGCAGATTGATGAGAATCCAGCTATACAATTAAGAGATGCACTTTCACGTCGTCCCTTGATTGCCACACAGATTGTCAACGATGTGGAGAACAAGTTGGAGAATCTTAAGATGCGATCACAGAATCAACAACAACAATTGCAACAGATGACGGTGCGCAAGGATAAATTCCATGCTTTGGAGCACAATTTCGGACAGGCACTGCAGGAGAATCGTGCCAAGCTCGAGGAGATCTTAAAACAGCATCCCACTCTGAATAATATTGATCAGATTATTGCCGATCTTGTAGCTCTCAATGATGCCCTCAAGTATCAAGCGGATCTTAAGGATCGTATTCATGACGAAGGGTCTCTGTTGATGAGGGAAGATATTGCCAGCATGCCTGCCATACAGGAGAGTCTTCTGGTTCTCGATAAGAACTACGATTCTTTGCAAAATGAGATCGCCGATCGCATACAGAAATATAATCTCATTAGTCAGGCCTTGAGAGACTATGCCGAATCTAAGGACAAGTTCTCAAAGGAGTTGAAAAAGGCCGAAGATTTGTTTAATGCCATACCACAGCAGCCTGGCGATGAAACTGAACTTCATCAGGCTTCCGAGAAGACACGCAAGACCATGGAGCAATTGCGCAAGTCCAAGATGAATCTCGATGAGCTCGATCGTCGTGGTAACAACGTGTGTAAATTGTTTAGTGCGATTGGAGAAGCTGTGCCACAAGAGGTGCCCCAGGAAGTTGCCACAGCGAAGCAAAATTGGCAGGATCTTCATGATAAAACGGCCAAAAATGCGCATGTTTATGAAACGGAAGCTGTTATTTGGTCGCAGATCGAGGATGCTAAAAAGGATCTGCTACCTTGGTTATCGGAAACGAATCAAGGCCTCTGCGATGCTGCTGATAATTCAATTGAAATTGAATTTGGGCCAATGCGCTTGAGTAAATATCGCACTGAATTGCCTTCCTATCAGGCACTTAAGGATACAATCACAGAGAAGACCAATGATTTGATGAAGATCAACAATGGAGCGGAGATTCCTGCTCTAGCTGCACTTAATCAGCTACTCTCTGAGCAATTTGATGAGGTTAGCAATAATGCAGAGAGATTGAGTGCAGTTACGACTTCATTTAACGATCAGGAACAAGAGTTAAGGAGACGCACAAAGATCGCTGGGGAAAATGTGAGCAAATTACGTGAGCAACTTATCAAGTGTGATGACATGTCTGGCGATAATAACAAGATCATGGAGCGTTTGCTTCAATGTCGCGTTCTTCGTGCTCAATTAGAAAACAGTGGCAATGAAATTGAGAATATCAAACAAAATGTCGATGAATTGCGTAATCTTTATCCCACTTTCAACGAGTCCATCATACCCAAGGAGTTGAATAATGTGCAAAAACGCTACGAGGGTGTTGATCTCTATGCCAAAAAAATCGAGAGTTCCTTGTTGCAGTTCCTCAAGAAATTCCATGCAGATAAGGTGGGAATGTTGAAGCGTCTCATTACGACACAACGTGAAAAGGTGGCGTGGTGTCAACCTGAATCATCCAGCGATAAATACAACTTGGATGTGAAGAAATCATCGCTGCAGGAAGTCAGCAAGAGCATCGATGATTGCAAGTTGCGTCATGCGGAAACACTGAAATCTCTGGAAATGTTAAAAGCTGTGGAATCTCCACAAAATCTCGCCGAGCTGACAAACGATGCCGAGTTGATGGATAAGGAAATGAAGGCGCTGCAGGAGAGCTTTGATCGCATTAAGGGTATCTTAGATGAGAATGTTGATCTCTGGTCGCAGTACGAGCAATCAAATGAGCAAATATCGAATTGGTTAAGAGATGTTGAAGGCCGTGTTAAAGCAGAGACAAGTGGTCAGGTTAATCTGCCTGAGGTGCCACAGAAGTTACAGGAACTAGCCGTACTCCAACAGGATGTGCTCTCCCATGAGCCCATCATTAACAGCTTGGAACAGACTTCCCAACAGTTGATTGAAAAGAATCCGGAGGCACGTATTGGACAATTTGTTACACATCTTGTACAGCGTTATCAAACAGTTGCCAAGAGTCTGGCATCCCATATCGATAAGATACGTGGCGCACAAATGTCGAATGCCAACTTTGGAAAGGCATCGAAGGACTTTAATGAATGGTTCAGTGATGCCAAGATTGACTTCCAGGAATTGGCACGCATGGGATCTCCAGGATCATCTTCGGCAACGGCACAGCAATTGCAGACTATTAAGAACTATCTCAAGACCTTTGATAATGGTCAACTTTTGCTAAATAATGCTGTCGATATTGGAGAGGCTCTCTATCCTGTGGTTTCTCCCGAGAATCGTGAAAAGATACGCGCGGATCTGCGACAAATGAGGGAGAAATATGATTACTTAAGGGATGAGGCGAATGCATTAATGCAACAGGTTGAAGGAGTCCTTATCCAAAAGACTTCCATTGAGGAGAGTTATACTCAGGTCTCTCATTATCTGAATGAATCCAAGGCCAAGGTGACAGCAGGCGATGAACTCTATCCCACTTTGGCTACCAAGAAGGCAGCTCTACAGAACTATAAAACTCAATTGCAAGAAATTACTCTACACAAGAATGCTCTAAAGCAACTACACGACAAGGCTGTAACCCTCTGCGATGATGAGTCGGAGCGTAAAACGGATGAATCCATTCAGGAATACAATACACTCTCGAAGAAGATTTCCGATCGCATTCAAACTGTGAGCAATCATGTTGTCAAACATGAAGCTTATGATCAAGTGTTGGAGAAGGCTCAAGATTGGTTAAACACCATCAAATCGGAAGCGATTGATATCTTGAATGAGACTACATTCGAAAAGGAAGGCGCCGAGGAGAAACTGATTGTTGTGGAGAATCTATTGCAGCACAAACCAGAAGGAGATTCCATATTTGAGACTTGCCACAAACTGCTTGAAACGGTGCTTACACAAACCCATCCCAATGGTCATCCGGCTTTACTCAAAGGTTTCGAAGAGCCCAAGCAGGCGTGGGAGGAATTCATGTCCCTGTGTCAGGATTCGTTGGTGAAACTCAAACAACTCTGCTCGAAATGGGATGAATTCGATTCGATTATTGAGGAGCTCGATAATTGGATGAAGAACGTTGAAGCTGTGGTTAAGAATCAGAATCTTAAAAGCACTGCCGAAGCGAAGAGCGCTCATCTTAAGCAACTTCAAGAGAATGCCAAGGACATTGATAGGAGAGGCACTGCTATCAACGAACTAATGGATCAAGGACGTGAAATTGAAGGTGAAACTGATTTGAATCTGAAATTGTCACGTCTCAATACACGCTATCAGACCTTAAAGAATCTGTGCAAAGAATCGGTTGCCAAGTATAACAACTACGTCAAGGATCACGAAAGTTTCGACAATGACTTTGAAAAGTTCAAGGAGAATCTACAAACCAGTGTTAATGAGTTGGCCAAGGCCAATGAGATTGTCGGCGATCAAAATGTGCTGCAAGATCAACAGAATAAATTGCGTGAGATGTCGGACAAGAGGATTACGGACTCTACAATCTTTGAAGGTCTCATTGATCGTGGCGAGAAGCTCTATGGACACACAAGTCCCGAAGGTCGTGAGATCATAAGGCAACAGCTGAGAACTCTGCGTACCATGTGGGATAATTATACAGATGATCTTAACTCGGCAACACATAAGATCGATCAGTGTTTGTTGCAGTTCAATGAGTTTAGCATTGCCCAGGATCAGCTAACAAAATGGTTAAAGGATGTCGACAAGGCCATGCAGAGTCACACCGAACCGAAAACTACTCTACAGGAGAAACGAGCTCAGCTACAAAATCACAAACTGTTGCATCAGGAAATAACCACACACAATGTCCTTGTTGATAATGTCTGCGATAAGGCTCAAATTTTGGTGGATCAAATCAAGGATAACTCGTTGAATGTCTATTTACAATCGATCAAGCAATTGTTCCAGAATATCGTACAGAAATCCGATGAGATCCTTCACAATCTTGAGAATTGCGTGCAAAAGCATAGTGAACTGAATAATGCCCTTAATGGAGCCAAAACCTGGATATCGAATGAGAAGGCAAAGCTACTGGAATGCGACGATGCTTATGGCGAAAAGGCAGATATCAAGAGGAAGATTGAAACCCTCGGACAATTGGCCCAGAATAAACCGCAAGCCATGAACCTCATCGCAGAGATTCGCTCCCAGTTTGACAATGTGAAGCCGGCTACCTCGGAGAAGGGTATTGAGGTGCTTGAGAAGGAAATTGATGAGCTGGAGACGACCATGAAGAGTCACTTCGATGACATCGAGGGAATTGAGGGCAAACAAAAAGATGTGCTTGCACAATGGGACAAATTTGAAAGTAATCTTGAGGAAATTACGAAATGGTGTCGCAATGCTGAAGCCGTTTTCCGAGATCAACAACTCAAGTCGACACTCCACGAAAAGGTCGAGCAGATGGACAAATATAAGATTCAACGTGAGCTCATTATGCAAAAGGAGAAGGAGATCGATGCCTTTGGAGACATGGCACATGCACTGCTCAACAACTGTGGAGCCGATCGCCTGAAGACGTTGACAACACAAATCACAACTCGTTATCAAGTGTTGCAGGTGTTGAGCAAGGAGGTTGTTAATCGTTGGTCGAGTCTCGTCGATGATCATCAGTTCTATCAGGATAAATACAACGAGGTTGACTTGTGGTTGCAGCCAATTGAAGCGCAATTGGAGAAGGCTCTAAAGGATGAATCCCCCCAAAGCTCGAATATCCTGCAGGTTCTGTTGTCCGAGAAGGAGCAAGCGGAGAGTTTGTTTGGCTCCTTGAATGCAGCTGGAGAAAAAGCATTGCCAGATACCTCAACTCACGGTAGAGAAAAGATACGCAAGGATCTGCGTGACATTCGCGATCGTTGGGACAAACTTGATGAGGGCATTCGCAATCTGGAGAAACGGCAAGAAGCCCAGACAGTTCAACTCTCTAGTTATCAGGATATTCTCGGACAAACTGTCAATTGGTTGGATCAGGTTGAAAAGTTGATTCACAATGAGAATCCCGCCAGCTGGACAAGCGCACAGGAGATACGCTCCAAGTTGTACAAATATAAGGCGACCAATCAGGATATTAACTCCCATAAAAGGATTGTTGAGGCTGTGAATGAGAAGGCTGCAACTCTGCTGACGAATGCAGCTCCTGCAAATGCTGATGAGATTGCCAAATCTGTAGTTGAAGTTAACAAACGCTATGAACAAGTTGGCCAGGATTGTGCCAAGTTAGTAGCCGATTTGGATGCCGCTTTCGATGTTTATCAACAGTTTAGTGAACTGCAAAAGGCACAACAGGATTATCAGAAGAATCTCTGGGATCGTCTTACTGGTTACTCCGATTACTCCGGTAACAAAGCGGCGCTCCAGGCGCGTTTGCAAAAGATCAACGAAATCCAGGATGCATTGCCCGAAGGTGTCGCCAAATTGAAAGCCCTCGAGGAACACATTGAAAGCCATACAAAGAATATTCCAGCACGTTCCAAGGAAGCCATGACTCGGGATTTGGCTAATTTGCATGCCGATTTCGAAAAGTTCAGCGGTTCTTTGACGGATGTCAAGAGCGGCCTGGAAAATCGTTTGCAGCAATGGAATGACTATGAAGTCGACTTGGATCGCTTAATTAATTGGCTGGGAGAAGCTGAGAATGCGCTCAAGAACTACAATCTAAAGTCATCGTTCGAGGAGAAGGAGGAACAACTAAATCGCTTCCAATCCTTGACTCAAAATCTGCGTCAGAACGAAGCAGACTTTGAAAAAATGAAGGATGATACCTCGGAGTTGGTTCAGAGTTCCGGAGAGACAAGAATCGCTGTCAATGTGCAGCAAGTTTCTTCGCGTTTCCAATCGATACAAGCGACAGCTAAGGAGATTCTCAAGAAGTGCGAGCAGGCTGTTCAGGATCATGGACATTTCAATGAGAAATACAAACAATGCTCCGACTGGTTGGCCAATGCTCAGGCACGTTACGACGATTGCAGTGATCTATCGACGGTGGCATCTCGTGATGATCTTCTCAAAAAGCAACTGGTTGTACAGGAACTGTTGGCTCAACAACCAACAGCTACTCAGCTTTTGAACAGCACTGTCGAGCTGGGCGAAAAGTGTTATAGCTCTACGGCAACGGATGGTCGCGATGCAATTCGCAGTCAATTAGATGATTTGACCTTTGATCAACTCTTTGACAACATTGCCAGTACTGCACGTAAGATTCAGGATAAGATTGCCAGGTGGTCTGGTTTCGATGAAACCGCCGACAGTCTTAAGGCTTGGTTGGACAGTGTGGAACAAGAGTTGCCTGCAGAAATTGAGCTCAAGACGACGCTCGATGAAAAGCGCAATAAACTGCAAGCTTATCGTGATATTATCAACGATATTAACAATCACCAAGTTGAGGTTGGAAATCTGCAAGATATTGCTGCCAATTTACCTGAAAAAACTGAGCATGTTGATCGGATTATCAAGGATATCACCGATCGCTTTGGCAAACTGCAAAAACGCGCCCAGGGCTACGTCGAACGCTACGAGGGCATCGTAAGTGCTCATCAGCAATACTCGAAGGCTGTCATGGATGCCCAGGAGTTCATTGATGCTACCATGAATACTGTACATTATTGGGGAGATCTGGATTTGGAGCAGACATCTCTTCACACAAATCTTGATCGTCTGAAGAATTTGAAGGCAAGTTTGGCTGATGAATTTCCACGTGTGGATCAAGTTCGGGCGTTGGGTGAGAAGGTTATACCCGGCACTGTGGATGTGGGGCAAGTGAATATCAAGTCCCAAATTGACACTACACAGCAGGAATGGGAAGGTCTCCTGGCAGCCATCAGTTCCACCATCGAAGCCATCGAGGCGCGTCTCCAACAATGGGCGGAATATGAGCAATTGAGGGATCAATGTTTGGCTTGGATTCGTGATACGGACAACGACCTGCATGCCATTGATTTAAAGGAGGATCTGACCAAGAAACGTGGCCAACTGGATGTCCTGAAGGCCCTGCAAGGTGATGTCCGTGCCAAGGAATTGGAAGTGGATAATGTCACTGAGAAAGCACAAACTCTTCTTAAGGGAGCCACAACAACGAGAGCATCGGGTCCTGAATTGGTTACCAAATACCAACAGATCTTCCACAAGGTCAAGGATTTGAACAATCGCTGGCAACAATATGTGACGTCACATGAGGACTTTGATAATTCCATCTCAGAGTGTGCTTCATGGATAAACAGCATTAAGGAGAAGTTGGACTACTGCTCCGACATGTCTTCGATGAGTCAAAAGGAACTGGACAAAAAGTTGGCTACAATTCAAGATGTTATTCTGCTCAAGGACGAAGGATCAGCTCGAGTGCTTAAGATCTTGGAGCAGGCTCAACATGTGCTGGCCAATACAGCTCCAGGAGGCCACGAGGCCATCAACAAGGAGTTGTCAGAGCTGCAGGATCTTTGGTCTGGCATTGCATTACGCATTATGGATGTGAAAGCGAATCTGGATGATTCTATTACACAATGGTCTGGCTTTTTGGATCAAGTACAAAATGTGCGCAAATTCAATGAATGGTTGGATACTATACTCAAAGAATTGGGTGAACATCAAACTACGATGACGGAGAAACGTGCACAGCTCGATCGTGTTAAGTCCACGGAAGAGAAAGTGCGTGTGGAGAAAATCGATGTGGATTCATTGAAGATTCAGGCTAAGGAAATGATTGCTAGCGGTCAACAGAGTCAGGCTGCGTTCCAGGCTCAAAAAGTGCTGGAAAACTTTGATGAGCTCTTTGGAAAGACACAGAAATTGCTGTCCGATCGTCAGGATCAGTATAGAGATCATCGGCTATTCAAGGAGGCCTACGATGATCTTGTCAGCTGGATAAGTCGTGCTCGAGAGAAATTCCCTGCATTGAAACAGAGCAGTCTAAGCGATAAATTGGCCATTGAGAATGCCGTGCAGGCAACGGAAGCGTTGCTCAATAAACAGGCACAGGGTGAACTTCTGGTGGAGCATTTGGTGCACACGGGTGAAGTTGTTCTGGCAAGTACGTCGAATCAGGGTCAAGAGATCATTCGCAATGATATACGCGCTTTGCGTGATAGCTTCGAAAGTTTGTTCCGCGAGATAAATCAGCAGAAAGAAAACTTGGAAGTTACCATGGTGCAATGGCGTGCATATAAAGAGGAGTATGAACGCCTCATGGAATGGCTACAACAGATCGATATACTTGTCAAGAACCACAAACTTAACCTCTGTCCCAATCTGCCCGAGAAGGAGAAACAAGTCGCCGATATGCGTGAGGTTATGTCGCGTCTGGAGAAAGGAAAGGATGACATTGACAAGTTTAATGCCTCTGCGGCTGGATTATTAAAATCCCATCTCGATAGCTATGTCAACAATCAGCTTAGACACCTGGGTTCCATGTACCAAGTGCAGGTTAATCTCGGCAAGGATGTCCTCAAAAAGGTCGAAACGAATCGTGATCAGCATCGTGAATACGATGCCAACATGAAGTCGGCTAAAGAATGGATTGCCAATGCCAAGCAAACTATTCAATCAGCCGGAGAAGGAGCCGGTTCCAAAGAGGCCTTACAACGTCGCTTGGAACATATCCAGGACTTGATACGCAATCGTGAGCTGGGACAAAATCTTGTACATACTGCCATCAACAACGGAGAGAAGATCATTAGGAATACACGCTCCGATGGACGCGATGCCATCAACAATGAAATGAAGGAGCTGCAAACTGACTGGGATCGTTTGGTCAAAAAAATGTCAACAGCAAAGGTTCAACTCGAAACGAATCTGCTTCAATGGGCCGACTACAGTTCCAGTTATTCCCAACTTCAAAAATGGATCACAGACAGGGAGGCGAAGCTCCAACAGGCTTGTGAGCAGAAGATCATTAAGTCGCAACGTGGTCAACCTGGTCTTAGCAGTGGCCTCAGTGAACGCAAGGCGAATCTTCGACAGACTAACAATATGGTTCAGGACATTGTCTCCTTTGAGCCAATGATACAATCGGTTACATCGAAGGCATCGGACTTGCAACAGGGTGCACCTGCCACAGAAATCTCCGATAAGTATGAGAACCTAACGAAACAAGCAAAGGATCTGTATGCCAAGCAAAAGAATACAATTGATAGTTATCAGGCTTTGATCGATGCTGGCAATGATTTTGCCACCTGGTTGAGAAATGCCAAAGAGAGGTTGAGCAAGTGCTCTGAACCAACAGGAGATAAACAAGCTCTGGCAGAAAAAACACATCAGCTGAAGATTTTACAAGGAGAAGTTCCCGAGGGAGCGACAAAACTCCAGAATGCCTTGGCTCAGGGAGAGATCGCTTGTCGCACTGCAGAGCCTGAGGATTGTGCGATCATTGAAGAAGAGGTTGCTCTACTTCAAGAGGAATTCGATGCCTATGTCGAGGCTCTGAATAAGGCCAAGGATTATCTGGAAGTGGGCATTGTCAAGTGGTCTGACTACCAGGATCAATACACCGAAGCGCTCGAATGGTTGACTAAGACTGAAGCCCTGGTGCAGTCCTACAACAAACTGCAGGATAGCCTAACCCAAAAGAAGGTGGTGTTGGAACAGTTCCAAGGACATTTACAAACACTCTTCGATTGGCAAAAGACCTTGGATCATCTCAATATGAAAGCTCAAGTTTTGTTGGAGACCTGCTCTGATACGAGAATCAGCAATGCCATTATGCAGTTGACCACTAAATATAATGCCCTACTGACTTTGGCTAAGGAGGTAATGAGACGTTTGGAGCTTCATTACCAGGAGCATCAACAGCATCATTCCCTCTACGAGGAGTGTCAATCGTGGATTGAGAATACCCGGGAGAAACTCGCGGATTGTGAGCAGATACCCGGCACTTTGAATGAAGTTCAAATCAAACTCAATACGGTTAAGAATCTGCGTCAAGGTTTCGAAACAGGCCAAAACAAACTGCGCTATTTGCTTGAGCTCAAAGAGAAGGTGATCATGAATACAGAACAGAATGGTGCAGCGAAAATACAAGAAGATACCGAAGCCTTAAAACAGGACTTTGATAAACTTCTCGTAGATCTGAACGAGGTGCGTCAGAAGTTGGCAAATCGCTTAGCCCAACTGGAAGAAATTTTCAAGCTGTATAAGATTTTACTTGAATGGCTAGAGGATATAGAACCAAGTGTCAAGGCTAGCGAAGAGTATCTGAATGATTTGAGCGAGAAGCGTGCTGCTTTAGAGAAGTTCCGTGTTACACAACGTGACATCAATGGACACAACGATATTGTGGAGAAGATCAATGTCAGATTGCGTGAAGATAACAGCCTGGACAAAAATGATTTCCAGCCGGGATTAAGCAAATTTGAAGTCCTGCAGGCTGAGGTGAACAAGATCATAGAGTCGCTGGAGAATCAGGTCAACAATCATGAGAAGTACAAGCATGCCTATAATGAACTTCAGGATTGGTTGCGTCGCACACGCATCGAGGTGGAACAATGTGCCGATTGTCATGGCGAAAAGGATCAAGTTGAGGATCGTCTGAATCGCCTTGGAGATATACAGTCAACTTCCATGCAAGGCAAATCTCTGTTAGAAGCCTGCGAGGAACTCAGCCAGGCTGTGATTGCCACCAGCGGAAACGAAGGTCAAGATAATGTTGCCCAGGAGATCAAACATTTGAATGGCGAATGGGAAACACTTCAGGCTTTATCTCGAGATGCGCGAAGTGGTCTTGAAACGTGCCTGGCTGCCTGGCAGACTTTCTTGCAGAAATTCAACAAGATTCATTTGTGGATTGAGACAATGAGCAAGCGCGTTGCCAAATCTCACGAAGGCGATAACAAAACCCCCGAAGATTTGGTCAATGCCAAGGTAAGCCACAAGTCTCTCTCTCTCTCTCTCACAAATGTCGCACGCAACGCTAACAAAAAAAAAAATAAATCGAATTACTAAAAAAAGAGAGTGCACCCAGTAGTTCACTGATCCGTTTACTAAAATCACACTAATCCAAATTGCCAATTATTTCAGCTAATTCCTTAATCACATATGCAGCTAATCATTTTACACACAGTCAAATATGCTTTAATGTGCCTTTTTCTACCCAAGTTTGAATAAATCGACTAATATGCAAATTTTCTTTAGAAACTGCTGGATGAGGTCCTAGCTGAAAAGGAAAATGTGGAGGATTTGAATGACAACTGTGAGCTATTGATGGAACAGAGCGCCTGCACTCGCATCCGCGATCAAACCATTGAGACTCAGGCCAATTATACTAAATTGTTGACAGCTGCTCAGGGTCTGGTTGCCAAGATCGAAAAGAATCTGTCAGATCACACAGAGTTCCTTAACTATAAGAAGGAAATGGATGCCTGGATCGAGAAGGCTCAGCAAGTGCTCCAGGATTGCAGCATCGATGGTAATGCCACGGTCATTGCCCAGAAATTGGAAACTGTCAATGTAAGTTGATCACTGCGGACGGCAGTTCGCGTTAGTGACGAAAGCAGCACGAAGGGTGCGAAAGGCGACTAACAACTATATACAGCTAAGTTGGAAAATTTGCTACGACTGTCCGATCAGATCGAGTTATATACCGATCGAAAGGTTTAGTCCTAACTTACAAAATGGCATACTAAAACTTTTGCTAATTCACCTGGGTCATGAGATACGGGGGTGTAAGTGGGAGGGGAAAAATTTATATGATCGCAGCTTATGGAGCCGTTGGGGCTTTTACGTAAAATTTTTTATTTTTTAAAAATTCTTATCAAAAATACGCGTCGTTTGATACCTTGATGACCCAAATCCGATAACTGGTTCAAAAGATAAATAAATTTGAAAATTTTAGTAGAATACTAAAAATGAAGTGAAAAAAGTTTCTTTGTTTGTCTGTTTGTCTGTTTGTCTGTTTGTATCAAAGCGCTAAAAAAGCGTAGATGTTATGATGGGGATTTGTTCATTTTTGAAAATCTAGAAATTTTGTTTTATGACTTTTTCAATTTCCCGCTAGTTTAGCGGAAATCGCTAAATCCCGCTAAATTTGAAACCTCACCAGTTTCCATACCATAGAAGCTATAGATATGTTCTGGGTATCATTGGAAAGGTGTGCTTGAGGGCTTTTAGGCGTACCTTTAAACTTTTTTTCTAAAGTACTCAGGTAACATTTTACAGGTGAAATAAAGTTTTTTAGCTTACATTTTGGCGATTTCTGACAAAACGGCTCTAACGATTTTTATTAAATTTTAGTATTTGTAGTACGTAGAATTTTGCGTTTTTTAGTATATAAAACATAAACTTTGACCAAGGGGTTTGGAAGATATTGCTTGTTAACTGAATGTATACATTTTTCTATCGGTCGAAAATCAGGTTTTAGTAAGAAAAAATTTTTGGTTGTATGAGATATCTCAAACAAACGGACACAATACGCATTTAACATGGTTTTATATATTCTGTGCAAAGTTGGTTCAAATCGGACCACTATAACATATAGCTGTCATAGGACCGATCGGGGGAAAATGAGTCTTAGTACGAAAAACTTTTTTGTTCTATGAGATATCTCAACCAAACTGATAAAATATGCATTTAACTTCGTTTTATATATCCTGGCCAAAGTTGGTTTAAATCGGACCACTATATCATATAGCTGTCATAGGACCGATCGGGCGAAAATGGAGTCTTAGTACGAAAAACTTTTTTGTTTTATGAGATATCTCAACCAAACTGATAAAATATGCATTTAACTTCGTTTTATATATCCTGGCCAAAGTTGGTTCAAATCGGACCACTATATCATATAGCTGTCATAGGACCGATCGGGCGAAAATGGAGTCTTAGTCCAAAAAACTTTTTTGTTTTATGAGATATCTCAACCAAACTGATAAAATATGCATTTAACTTGGTTTTATATATTCTGTGCAAAGTTGGTTCAAATCGGACCACTATAACATATAGCTGTCATAGGACCGATCGGGGGAAAATGGAGTCTTAGTACGAAAAACTTTTTTGTTTTATGAGATATCTCAACCAAACTGATAAAATATGCATTTAACTTCGTTTTATATATCCTGGCCAAAGTTGGTTCAAATCGGACCACTATATCATATAGCTGTCATAGGACCGATCGGGCGAAAATGGAGTCTTAGTACAAAAAACTTTTTTGTTTTATGAGATATCTCAACCAAACTGATAAAATATGCATTTAACTTGGTTTTATATATTCTGTGCAAAGTTGGTTCAAATCGGACCACTATAACATATAGCTGTCATAGGACCGATCGGGGGAAAATGGAGTCTTAGTACGAAAAACTTTTTTGTTTTATGAGATATCTCAACCAAACTGATAAAATATGCATTTAACTTCGTTTTATATATCCTGGCCAAAGTTGGTTCAAATCGGACCACTATATCATATAGCTGTCATAGGACCGATCGGGCGAAAACAAGTCTTAGCATAAAAAACTTTTTTTTACAAGAGATATCGTAACAAAACTAATAGAATATGCATTTAAGTTAGACTTATAGATCCTGAAGAAAGTTGGTTCTAATCGAACCACTATATCATATAACTGTCATAGGACCGATCGGGCGAAGTCTAAGTCTTAGTATGAGAAACTTTTTTTTCTCACAGTAGGTACGGGGCTTCCGACAGTAGAGTAGCAACTTAAGCGATGCGAGCAGGGGGCGGAGCCCCCTACTTTTCTTTATAATTAAAAAAATTTTTTTTATATATGAAAAAATATTCAACAATGATAAATTTACAATGTCAACAGCAAAAGCAATTGCAAAAATTTCTGATATCCCACAAAAAAAACCTCTAAACGAGGTAAAAGTCTAGTGACGAAAGCAATTTCCAGCCGCAAAATTTCTGATATCCAATTTTGTGACGAACAAAATTGAGTTTAATATAAAAATTTTAAATAAAAATATAAATTAATAAAAAAAAATAATTGGCATTCGGCACTGTGCAAAAAGTAATTTTTATGTACAAAGAAGCTCACCCTTTTTGCGCACAGTGCACAAGGCCAATTATTTTTTTTTATTAATTTATATTTTTATTTAAAATTTTTATATTAAACTCAATTTTGTTCGTCACAAAATTGGATATCAGAAATTTTGCGGCTGGAAATTGCTTTCGTCACTAGACTTTTACCTCGTTTAGAGGTTTTTTTTGTGGGATCTTATTGTACATCAATCTAAACACTTAAAAGACCATTTTAGAAATATATTTTTTTATCTTAGTGAGAAACATTGAATTAAAAATAGCATTATAATAATACAAATAATTCCGAAGAATATTTGTCATTAAAAAAAAATCACTTAAAATGTTTAGAAGTTTTTATACCATAAGCCCATTGAAAATGGGCAATAAAGGGTATAATGCGTTTGGCAGAATGTATGTAACAAGCAGAAGGGGGCGTGGCAGACTCCCAAAAGTATATATATTCTTGATCAGGATCAACAGCCGAATCGATTAAGCCGAAGGCCTCGGAGCGGGGCCTCGGAGCGGGGCCTCGGAGCGGGGCCTCGGAGCGGGGCCTCGGAGCGGGAATTTGAGTGGGACTTTGAGTGGGACTTTGAGCTAGACTTTGAGTGGGACTTTGAGTGGGACTTTGAGCGGGACCTCAGGGCGGGGCCTCAAAGCGGGGCCTCAAAGCGGGGCCTCGGAGCGGGACTTTGAGCGGGGCCTCAGGGCGGGGCCTCGGAGCGGGGCCTCGGAGCGGGGCCTCGGAGCGGGGCCTCGGAGCGGGGCCTCGGAGCGGGGCCTCGGACGGGCCTCGGAGCGGGGCCTCGGAGCGGGGCCTCGGAGCGGGGCCTCGGAGCGGGGCCTCGGAGCGGGGCCTCGGAGCGGGGCCTCGGAGCGGGGCCTCGGAGCGGGGCCTCAGAGCGGGGCCTCGGAGCGGGACCTCGGAGCGGGACCTCGGAGCGGGACTTTGTCCATGTCCGGGGCCTCGGAGTGGGACTTTGAGTGGGACTTTGAGTGGGACTTTGAGTGGGACTTTGAGCGGGACTTTAAGCGGGGCCTCAGGGCGGGGCCTCGGAGCGGGGCCTCGGAGCGGGGCCTCGGAGCGGGGCCTCGGAGCGGGGCCTCGGAGCGGGGCCTCGGAGCGGGACTTTGAGTGGGACTTTGAGTGGGACTTTGAGTGGGACTTTGAGTGGGACTTTGAGCGGGGCCTTAGGGCGGAGCCTTAGGGCGGGGCCTCGGAGCGGGGCTTTTGTTCTGATATGCAGATCTAATGGAGGAAGATAAGTTAATAATTTTTCCGCTTTTCTTCACAGTCTCTATCCTCCCATCTGCCTGAGGGTCAGCATTTACTTGCTATGGTTCAAGACGCTTACTCAAAGGCCTCTAATATTACACCCGAGGACAAGCAGGAGATACTGCGTGATCTGATGACCAAAGTGCGTGAGGATTGGGATGCCTTGGGTCTGGCAGTTAAGCAGAAATTAAGCGACTTGAAGCAAGCACAAAATCGTTGGAACGACTTTGCTGTTAATAAGGATAAGCTTGAAAAATGGCTCGTCGAAACGGAGAAGACCATGAAAACGGCGCCAGAAACCAAGGGAGAATTGAGTGAGATGAAGACGCTCTTGGAGCGCTACAAGACACTCTCCAATGAGCTCAAGCAGAAGGGCAATGATCTGGAGCAACTGGTGTCGGAGGCACGTGATCTCGGCACCGAAGTGGATGCCGTGAATCGTCTACAGTCACGTTGTGACAAGCTGAAGAACGATTGTGCTGCATATATTAAGGATCTGGAACAAGAGATGCTTGATTATAACGCATATCATCAGAGTCTGCAGGATGTCGAGAAATGGTTATTGCAAATTTCCTTCCAATTGATGGCACACAATTCCCTCTTCATTTCGAATCGGGAACAGACCCAAGAGCAAATCAAACAGCACGAGGCTCTTCTCAGTGAAATTCAGAAGTATCAGACCAATTTGGATGATCTCAATGCCAAGGGACAGGCCCAAATTAAGCGCTATGAGTCCACAACTCCTGAAATACGTCCAACCGTTGAGTCACAGCTGAAGAACATACAGGATAGCTACAATTCGCTGCTGCAGACCTCAGTTCAGATCAAGAATCGTCTATTGGAATCGCTTGCCAAGTTCCAGGAGTACGAAGATACTCTGGACAACATCATGCGCAATCTGGAAGCTTACGAGCCAATTATACAAACAGAACTCGATGCACCTGCCACCAGCTTAGAGTTGGCCCAGAATCAACTCAAGTGCGCTCAGGACATGCAACATAAGTTGAACAATGAAAAGTCTAGACTGGCAGCTGCAGTTCAGGCTTGTGAGGCAGCCACAGCGTCGATAAGTCGTCCCAGTTCTCCACTGGAGACGGCCATGCATGCGATTCCCGAACGTGAACTGATGGTGCGCGCCAAGCTCGAAGATCTGCTGGATCAGGTGGGTCTTTTCATATTCATAAGATAGTCTTATTGTAGTTTTTTTGTAAACTTATTCACCAAATTAACCTGACTATAAAGAAGTTTTTTAAACAAAACGCAAATGGCTTATTTCAAGTTCCTTTGACATCATTTGATTAAATTCGTTGAACTAATTCTATCTGAATTTATATACAAAATTTTAACTTAGCTGTATACAAGAAAAGTTTAAAATATTGCATAATTCTGTTAAAGTGCATTTGAGAGTCCTGTTTTACGTTGAATTCAAAAAGCTCAATAATTGATTTATTATTTGCTAACCCAAAAACTTTTCTTTATAATTTTGTTTCTTTAATTTTATATTTACCTCTAACCCCCACAATCCAAACACCGCTCTAACTTTTTATTGATTTGCCGCACCGTAACTGTTGTTAAACCGCACTACCACGCCCACTTATTGCTCCTGCCTGCCTGACCAAAAAAATGCCTGTGCTTAATTTTTGGCTAACAAAAGCCAACGCCAAATACTCAGAGCTCAACGAAAGATGACGGCATTGATGATGATGTCGATGACGTTGAGCTCAGTGAAGTAAACGAGGCGTTAATGGATCCAATTGCTCACGAGCGTATTGCCAACTATCGTCGCATAGTACGCTTGAATAGTGCTCATGTGAGCAAGCTGCATGCCCTTGTCGCTAAGGTAAGAAGCCCCCAGATCAGTTAACAAATGGTGGTGGCTTTGCCTTAATACTAACAAGTTTACTCTTGTAGCCTGTTGTATTTCATAAATTAATTTAAATTTACACAAATATGGAGTTTAAAAAATTACGATTATAAAACCTTATCAATTTAAAAAGAAACATTCAAATGATAAAATGAATTTAAATATAAAGTAAATAATTAAATTCCGACAAATATGGAATTTAAGAGATTGAATTTATAAAACCTTAAGAATTTATAAAGAAACATTGAAATGATAAAAAGAATTTAAATCTAAAGCAAATAATAACAAACATTGGTTCATTTCATGTTCACAGGTGCAATCCCACTTGGGTGGTTTGACTGCATCCGTTAGCGAGCTGGAGCAACAGCAAAAACAGCGCGCCGAGCTGCAGGATTGGGTTAAGAAACAACAGAGCTCCGTCTCCGATTGGTTAATGCGTCCTTGTAAACTGCGCTCGGAGGCCGCACAACAGGAGCTGGTGTCCATGAATGATTTACTCAATTCTATTGGAGACAAGCGTTCCCAGCTGATGCTAGAGATGACAGGCTCATGTAAGTTATTTATTAAACTCAAGAAAATCTTAACTAACAACTCTATTGCGTTCAGTGGGTGATGATGATACAGATTTGGATGACAACATTGATAAACTTGAATCCGAACTGATGGACGCCATTGCCAAGAAGCAGGCGGGTCAAAATGTCATCGATGGTTACCGTCAGGGTATGCAGGATGTGCAGAATTGGTTCGATACCTTGATTAAGCGCATGGATGTTCTTGATCGCGGTTCTGGCTTGAACTGTGCACAAAAGATGGCAGCGATTAATGAGATCAAGAACGAATACGAATTGCAGGGACATCCCAAGATACAGGAGCTCAAGGGTAAAGCAGCTCAGGTGGCAGAAGTGATTAGCAATTTGGATGGCCAACAAGTAGAAGAACAAATGAAATCGTTGGATCGTCGTTTTGCTGATCTCGGCAAGCGCATTGATCGCAAGGCCCAGTTGTTAGATGTGACCAACAAGGGAGTCGATGGAGCCAAGGGTGAAATCGATCAACTCCAATTGTGGGTAAAGCAGCAAATTGATGATCTGCAATCACCTGCAGCACTTGGCTTCTCTCCGAAAGATGCCGAGGCACGTCAGCAGAAGATCAAGAGCTTGATGAAAGATGCTGAGGCAAAACAATCCCTGGCTGATGTTTTAGAGAAGCGCATTGCCAACATGCAACCCGAATTGGAATCCGCAGAATACGCGCAATTGGAGTCCGCTTTGCGTAATCTGAACAGCGAGAATCGCAATTTATCTGGCGTACTTAAAGCTGAGTTGGATAGAGCCTTGGAAGCCAGCAAAGCACGTAAAGCCTTGGAGAACGATTTGGACAAGGCGCGTCAATGGTTGAAATCGAAGATCTCTGAAGTACGCAAGTTGCCCGTTTATCATCCATTAACCTCCACGGAGACTGAAAAGAAAATCCAGGAGAATAAGAAATACGATGATGATGCTAAGCAATTCAATGATAGCGTTCTTAGTGATGTTCAACGCCAGGCAGCCAATATTATGAAGGATTGCGGAGATGCTGATAAGGCGGCATTGCAGAAAATATTGGATGAAATTGCAGCCGACTATCAGACTCTGAAGGATGAGAGCAGCAAACGTGGCAAGTCCTTGGATGATCTGTTGCAGGGACGTAAAGCCTTTGAGAATTCAATGAAGAATATGGGCGATTGGTTGAATGAAATGGAGACCGCCACCGAAGGTGAATTACGTACCACAAGTCTTCCTGTCCTCGAGGAACAGCTGGCGCACTACAAGAAACTCTTGCAGAATGCTGACAATATGGGAGGACTCATCAACGATGTGTCCGAACAGGGCAAGAGCATCTTGCCTACCCTAAGCAATGCCGACAAACTGAAACTCAACGATGATATTAAGAACATGAAGGATCGTTATGGACGCATCAAGCAAACGATTAATGATCGTGCCAATACATTGGGTGATCACATCAAGAAATACAAGGATGCCAAGAATCGTTTGGCTGATTGCAGTCAATTCCTTGGCACAATCCAACAACGTTTGCGTGAGCTTAACCGTCCCATTGGCTCTAGGATTGAGGATGTGCAAGATCTGTTGGGATCCTATGAGGCCATACTGAAGGAACTCAAGGATAGCAAGAATAAAATGGGTGACATGCAAATGGATGATCTGCCCGAGTTGCAGAGCATTTTGACTCAACAGGATGATATGATCAAAATGATTGAGGATCAATTGGCACATCTCCGACAGCTGTTGCTTCTCCGTGAACAATTCATTGCTTTAATCAATGAAATAATTACGTTTATAATGAAGTACACCGATGTTATCATCGACATTGAGAACTCACCGGATAGCCTGGAGGATAAGATTAACAAATACGACAATGTCATTGTCAAGATTCAAGAATGCGAGGGTCTTTTGGCCTCAGCTAATGATAAGGGACAAAAGATTGCCTCAGAGGGAAATGCCGCAGATAAAAATAGCATCACTGAGCAACTGCAATCCCTGAAGAATCAATTGCAGAATCTTCGCAAGGCTGTTGAATCGCAACGTCAGAAGCATCAATTGCAGCTCGAGTCCCACAAGAAAATGGCAGCCGATTTGAGTGATATTCTCGATTGGTTACACAACAATGAGGGAGCTGCCAAATCACGTCCTTTGCTGGATCGCGATCCCGAGTCTGTCGACCGAGAGCTGCAGAAACATCATGCTCTCAGCCAGGATATTGATGACCATTTGCAAAAGTTCAACAAAATCAACGATGGCGTCAAAACTGAAATTGGTATGCCAAGTTCATTGCTGGAAATGCTTTCCGAAGGTCGTTCCCTGGTTGCCTCACTGCCCCATGAATTGGAGGAGC
This sequence comes from Drosophila falleni, assembly GCA_035045575.1. Lineage (NCBI taxonomy): Eukaryota > Metazoa > Arthropoda > Insecta > Diptera > Drosophilidae > Drosophila > Drosophila falleni. Next base: position 2,256,141 of record JAWNOV010000171.1, on the reverse strand, counting down.
GCGAAAAGTACTTGAAAAACAATCGAGATTCACGTTTGGAGTACATGCAACTTGTGGCCAAGTTCAATGATTGGGTGCACGAGGCTGAATTGCGTTTGCAGAATAGCCAACATGGCATTGACTACGAACATCTTGTGCACGATCTTGATGAGCACAAGATCTTCTTTAGCAACGAGGCACCCATTAGAAATTTGGTTCACAAACAAATTCAGGAAGCATCCGACAAGATTTGGTCCTCATTAAACAACTACGAACAGTCTGAGCTGTCAGCGGAGTTGGCCCAATTCCAAACGAAATTGGCCAACACTTTGGCCAATGCCAAGACCCAACAAAGTGAGCTTGAGAAGGAAGCGGAACGTTGGCGTGAATATCAACAGTCCATTGATCGCGTCAAGGCCACAATTGAACGTACCAAATTTAGCGATGAGCCTGTACAGAATTTGGCCGGTCTGCACTTTAATATTCAGAAGCTGTCGCATGCCATTGGAAATGTACAGGTGAGTTAACATGATACCTAAATAGATTTAGATATGTAGATTTTATTCACTAAAAACCACTTGAATTTATCCATTGCATATATTTAGGACTTTATTCATAGTATCTACATATAATAAAATTAAAATTAAATATGTATATTAATCTCGTTTATTAGAAAGTAATTTGTTATTAAAATTGTTTCCTTACCTTTTTGATCTTAATTAATTAATGCTCTCAAAAAGATTTAGCTAGTCACTCCTTAAATCTGTTGTTAATTGCATTAAATTTTTGATGAATATATTTTCTTTGTCTGCTTTTAATATATTCTGTTTTTGCAAAGTTTATACAAAATTTGCAGCAAATTTAGTTAAATTAAATGTAAAAAGAAGCGATGAGTTGATAATCCAGTTTATCTATAATAAACTTGTTTCTAAAAATATATCTTCAGCAATAGCCTCCTGTAATTTGCATAAAACCTTAACGACTGACTTAAGATAATATAGATTAAAAAATACTTGCTTTACATTAATCTTTAAACGGTTTTAAGTTGTTGATTAATTTTTTACATTCAAAAAACTGCAATTTATAACATGGATAAATTAACTTTTGGTTTGACATATATAAATTTAAAGATTTTTTTTTTATAATTCTTCGTCTGTATTTACAAACTGAAATTTAAGCCACCTAATCGTATATAGGACTTCAATTTATTTGGTTTTATTATCATTTTTATGCACATGCAAATATTTATAAGTCCATATATCTCTGTATTTAAATTCAAATTGTGTGTGTTGGAGAAGACCTGTTTTTGTTAAGTGTGACACAGTCACTACTCTCGAAAAACTGGAAAGTAAAGCGACGAATATGTATCTGCAGGTTTTTTATGTGAATGTATCCCCAGTCGTGATAACTTTTACCCAGAGTACAATGCAATATGCCGGCCGGTAAAGGCAAAGCTTAAATTTTTTGCTGCACTGTTGACTCTTTAACACGTTCTCTTTTTTCTCTCTGTCTCCCGTTCAACCTCTCTTTTGAACTCGAGCTGTCTCTTTTAATTGTTCACACTCGGCATAGTTGTTTACTTTTATATTTATGCCTTCGTCTTTTACCTTGAAAACTAATTAAATATGAGTTCAACTATTGACGTGCACTTGACAGTCTTATCATCTACTGTTTTGACTGGCAAACATCGCTAGATCCAGACAGACGCATGTTTCATATACGACTATAAGAATTTGTTGTTTAATCTCAGCTGTTGTTGTTGTCATTGAGTTAGGCCATGACATCATCAAAGGCGCCTGAAGCTGCCAAGCTATAGCGTATAACCAGTTTACTGCTAGCGATGGACAAACAGTAATTTTTCTATAATTCGTAACAGTTTTAAAATTTATTTAAAATTAGTATTTTTTTAATTAAACTATAAATCTATATGAACAAATAATACTTTAAATTCATGACACTTAGTATTTCAAAAATTGGACCTTTTAAAATCTTAAAATTCATATCTGAAAATTTTTGATATTAAATTTTTTGATTTAATCAGTCAATCATTATATTTCTTTCATACTTACGATGGTTTTAGCCAAGTTTCTATTTTTTTATTGAAACTAATTTAATAAGTACAAAAAATTCAGTTTTTCAAAATTGATATTATGGTATTATACTTTCGTTTTTAATATCGATAGTTATGCTACAATAAATAAATTGTACATAAGTTCTATAGGTCGCTTATTCCATCCCTAGAAGCAATCACATTGTACTAGCAACAAACACATGTTTTGCAGCTTTTTTTGACCGAGCTTTAAGAGCGAGCTTCGTTTAGCACTCTCTCTCTCTCTCTCTCTCTCTCTCTCTATCTCTCTCTGGAGATGTGGACAGCTGTTTTGTTGTTGTTGTTGTTGTTGAACATGCCGGCTTATGAAACAACCAATTGAGTTCTGTGACGGTGGTGGCGTATGCGTGATATTGCTTACGTATTGGTGAGATGTGTGACGTTGTTGTGAGCAAAAGTATGACGGTTCTCTCTCTTTTTTTGACTCTACTGCCCACGCCTGTGCCTACGCCCACTCAGCAACACTGACCCCCCTAACCGGAAAGTGTTACCATGTGGATACAAAACGTGTTTATACAACACAAAATACCGAAATTTCTATACAATTTGTGCTCTTTGTTAGCTGCTGCTCTTAAGTGTTATCGCTCTTTCTCTCTCTCTCTCGCATTCGCTCTCTTACTGGGTTCTAACTCATGCTTTGGGCATTGCCGTGTGAGGCTTTTGTGAAATTCACTTCTAGTTGAGACGTTTATCTGTGCGGTTGCCAGTTTTTTTGTGCATATTATGCGGTCTATATAGTGACGAAATCAGCAACAAAGCAAAAGCGAAGCAAATAAGAAAAAGAAACTAGTGTTAAATTTGTTGTTGTTTTTTCGTGCGAGAAGCTTTGTTAAATTTGAATTACCCGTTTCGTTTGCCGTTTCAATACGAGAAATACAAAAAAACCATGTGCTCGAAAAGCGCAAATTGAAAAAAGTGAATAAATAGAAAAAACAGAAGCAGCAGAATCAGACAACCGAATTTAGAGCTAACGTCATCAACATTAGAAATAAAAAGAAGAAGAGCAGGAAATCTATTAAAGAAAAATATCAACATATGTACCAATTATATATGTATATATAATAAATAAAAAAAAGATACTTTTAAGTGCTACAATTAGCAAGTGCTGTATAAGATACATTCGCCAGTGCCTGTGTGTGCGTGCGTGTGTGTAACAGTGTGTGTGAGTTTCCAATTTAGGTGAGCAAAGTTGAACACGAAGGCAGCTTGTGGCAAGCTGTTTGGGGCACACGCATATGTCAAAGTTGACACCAACAAAGTGAAACTAAAGTTGAAGGGAAATTGAAACGCAGACGGCGTTGACAAAATAACACAAAATATATAGCAAAAAACAACAACAACAAAAACAAAATACATATTACATTGGAAGTATTCCATGCATACTCTATAGTCTATTTATATACTTCATTTATATTACATATATATAGATATACTTATATATATATTAGCTTAAACTTAAAACTCATCAAAAAAGTGAAAAGTGCAACAGTATTATTTCTAAGCAAAAAATTTAACGTTTATTTTATCGCTCGTTGTTGTCATTGTTGTTGCAGAGCCAAAACAGTGACCTTGCGCTAGTCAATCAGCAGGCGCAATCTCTGATCCGCCAAGCCGACGCCCGCAATCGCCAGTTGATTGAACAGGATAACGCTAATCTAAATCGCAGCTGGCAGGATCTGGTGCGCAGTCTGGAACAGAGACGTGACAATTTGCAACAGTTGGCCGAACATTGGGATACATTTGAGAATAGCTTGCACGGCTGGGAGAAGGCATTAGGACGTTTGGAAGATAAGTTCCGCAATGTCGACCCAACTGTAAGGTCCCGACGTCATTTGGAAGATACAAAGAATGCCATTCAGGTAAGTCCACAATACTAGCATATTCACATACACAACCAACTTTTCAATATCATATTCAATTCAAATAGTTTTGAAATTCTTATTTTACTACTTATTTGGGGACTGTGAGCTCATGGTCTGACTTAATTGATTTATGGTTTTTGTTGTGATGACTGTATATACGAAATACAAAATTTCATTCACTAATTTAACAGTCGCATCCCCCTGCCACCTCAACACTTGTTCTTTCTAATCTCAACCTTTACACATACTATATATAAGTGTATGTGTACTATATACTTATAAGCATAGTTACATATGAATGTATAAAATATATATAAACAACACTACGCCGCCGTCAAGTTCATGGTCATCGGCAAGTTGACAAAGAGCTTCCGCTCTCTTTTGTAAGGCATGGTCTCTCTTTCTCTTTATTCTCTGCCTCACCTCTGGCTCTCTTTTGCGGCGAGCTTTAGCAGCTGTCCAAATCGCTCTTAATGATTAGCAAAAATTCGAAAAAACAAATATAAACAAAAGTCGACAAATTCTTAACTTTCATTTTCAATAACTATTGTTTTTAGACTTGGCTTAAAATATTTCAACAATATTAATTACTGCCTTACTCTATGTATGTATATATGCAAATTAACATTTATTGCTTTATTATACAACTGTTAAAAAAATTATTAACGCGGCTACACTTGACGACATTAGTTTTGGATTTTGTTTTGTTTTTGTAATCAACAAGCAACTGATTTGTTGTTTTTATTTACAGTCTTTGCATGACCTCATACCTAGTTTGCGATAGTTGCTGATTGTATTCGGCTTGAGGAGAAATACAGAATTATCAGTTTTATAGTTAAAAATAGCGTCAAGTTATTTAAAGAGTTAGTTTGTGCTGAAGCATAATTAAATAATAATAAATAATAACAATTACTAGCTTATTACAACTTGTTATTATAAAAACTGAGGTTAACAGTTTTGAATGTTGATTTATTAATTTCGTAAGTTGTCTACAGGCTATCTCCAATTTAGCATTACATAATTTCTTATGCTTGCTTTTGAATTTCAAGTCGAAATCAATTTAAATGAAACCAAGTTCAGGCCTTAAAAGCCTAGGTCTGTTCAACTGCTTTTAAATATTATTAAATATTTACGATGTTGTCATGGATGACCATATAAAACTCTCAATAGTCAGAGTAAACAGCATTTTATCCTAGTTAAACAATTAAGCATTTAATATTACCCGCAAAAACTTTTTGAAAATCGAATCAATAAATTTGTTTTTCAATGTTTTCTTGAAAATTGGTTTTGGTTTTGTTTAGCACATATAAATAAATATGTCTATAGGTTTTTCTCTTATAAACCCCATTCACAAGCTGCTTTAAAGTCAAGTCAACGTTTTTTGCTGTTGACCTTCCTTTTTTTTTTTTGAACGGCCCCAAAAAACAAAACTGGAAATAAATTGAATATGTAGAGAAAACTTTATATTGTTTGTTTGTTTTTGTTTTTTGTATAAGTTGTGATCGATTGCAAAAGCAAAACGTGACTGACAAATTGTAAATTTTAATTTTGTATTGGATTTTTTTTTTTTTTTTAAATTTTTTTAGGAACTGCGTGAAGAATCTAATGAACTTAAATCATCACATAAAGAAATCGAGGCCCTCTCAAAATCCATCCTCACATTCCTTGGGGAAGTACACAAACCCTCGGCGGAGGCCATACAGGCCAAAGTGGATAAGTTAGTTGAACAACAATCAAAGTGAGTACCCCATAAAAGTATACTTTATATATATATACATTTTGAGGTAATTCAACAAGTGCCATATAACCCCTTTTATATAAACAGTGTGTTTAACTGTGCGTGACGTCAGTTAAGTTTTACGAAATAAATTTCGAATGCCGGAAATCGAATTCGCTACTAGTTCTATAATTGATTTGCATTTCATGGAAATTAATGTGGTTAAATTAACTAGTTTTGTTGTATTAACGTTTATTGATAATCGGCATTAAAACGGGCTCCACTTGTGGATCCAAAATACAAATCATTTATGTATTGCAACTTCTTTAACTTGTATTACAGGCTCAAATTGTATTTGTGACATCAGTCAACACTTTGTAGCTTAGCTCTGCTGAGCTCAGCAAAGCCCTCGAAATTCCATATCAAGACTCACGTCAAAAACTGACGTCATTCCAACGGTTACGCTCCGGTTGGGCTTACATAAGCTGAGTTTTCTATGTATAGCTTTAAACTGCGCAACATAAAAAAGTTGAAATTCTGAGAATGGTAAATCATTAAATTTAAAGACATTACACGTTACTGCAGTAACAGTCTGTGCCATAAGTTCTTCTACCTTTTAAATATATCTATGTATGTATATAGACCATATCAACATCTGATACCGAGTCGGGGCATACCCAATGTCTCTGGTAACTGTGCCAAATCGTTGGCCTTATCAGTCGGCTGCCTCTAAGACATTTACGATAATAGACAAACGTAGCTCACCCTATAGTAAAATTGTATCGCTCTCAATACTACAAATACGTATGTACATATAAACGAGTATGTTTTGTTATACATGTACATATACTTTGTTGTTGTTGATAAGCGACAACTGAAAGAATTTAAATCAATGTTGATTCTATTGTTATATTTTTTTGTTTTGCGGAAATTCTTTTGAATGGCGCTTGACACAAAAACAACAAGCTAAACGTTGCCAATTTGCCAATTGGTTTTGGTTTATACAATAAACTTATTTTTGGTTGCCTTTTAAATTGGGCAACATGTTTTTAGCAACATTTTGCTGGTAACATTGCTAACAGTTCGTTAACAGCCTGATAAGCTCATTATGAATGAAATTCACCACAGCTGACAGGTCTGTGTGGTGAGGCTGTTGGACGTCTGCCGACGATCACGTAAACATTTTGTTGGAAAGGGAAAATATTAAAGAAAAATTACAAGAAAATGGTTAAAATAAGAAAAAAGAAAATGAAATGAAAACATGCCGCGGCCTTTCTTAATGCAGCACTGACACAATTTTCACCCAAGACATGTGTTATAAGTATTTTCAGCATCAGCATCGTCAATTTGTATTTTATTTTTATACACATTTGTTTCATCCGGCTATTTGTTTGACAGCCGCGGTCTGCCTTTGCTTGTCTGCTTGTTTATGAAAAACGAGACCAGCAGCTGTTATTTTCTTTTTATTTTCCCTCAATTGTCTATAGCCAATAATTTTTTAGTCTTGTTTTTTAAAAGTCTGTCCGCAATGTCTTGTGACGTTGACAGCTCGATTGTATGCAGGCAAAAGTATAGAGATCACTTTTATTATTTTGAAATTTGCCAAATCTTTGTATTTATGTTGATACCATATTGGATTACAATCTTAATAGCTTTTATATAGACTATATCTCGGGTTAATTAAGGAGATTTAAAATAGTCTTTCGAAACTTTATTCGAAATTGCAGACATGTACATATACTTATTACAAATATATATGGCTACCTAAAACTATAAGTAGCTTATAACCTAATTTTTCACCACCTATAACCTTCTTTTCAATTAACAGTAATGCATTTTATGGCCGAGTAAATGAGAGCCCTTTAACTATTCTGTTATGTAAAACAGCTGTAAGCCGTTAGCGTCACATCGTAACATTTTTATTCTTTCGAATTTAATTAGCAACCCCTTAAGTGGAGCATGATTAATTTATCAAACTGTATTTATAAACATAGTGCAAAAATCACTATTAGGATACCTAAATTTATTTTCATTCGTTCAAAAAGATATTGACAATGTCATCATCGAACCAAAAATGATCTAATACCCGAATGCTGTGTCATCGACAATTATACCCACAACTACATACATATAAACGAGCACGAGTACATACATATGTATCTTATAAGTATTATTCCTTCAACTGCGACGCAAAAATTTAAATGCAATTTATACTTGAGATTTACTTTTTGGTATGGGCAACATGCAAGAATCTAATCAACATTTGGCTTGCATTCAAAAAAAAAATCACTTAAAATGTATTTTGCGTAAGCTTTTGCATTTAAAAAGTATTTCCATGTATTTTATAAGAATTAAATAATTTGTTTATAATATATAGATAACAATTTCCTTCATTAGGCTCAATTTATTTTTTCGCAATAGTTATAAATAAACCAATAACCGGCACAATGCAAAATGCTGCAGGTGTGAATTGTGTGAATAGAATTAAAGATACTCTGCTTATGATTAATTTATAATTTAAATAAAAGTAATTTGAGTTTTAAACTTTGGATGAAGTGCTCATAGCTTCAATAGCTGATCTTCCCTATCTTCTTATGATTAACAAGTGAAAACAATGTTTGCAAAGAGCCCACAATAATGTATAAAGTAAACAAAACAAATAAACTGAAAATCGCACTGCTGACTTCATTCACATTGTGCAAAGAAATCAGCGAATAATAATGTGCAATAATGTGAACAAACTTAAATGAATGAATACGATATGCAGGGTATTAAGATAAGCAGCAAATAATTTTGCAATAAGTATAATATAATTATTTCAACGCCTTGCTTTAATAGCCACAAAAACCACAACAAAAATCCAAATAAAGCCGAAAATAAAACTGCTTGGCATCTGCAGTGACAATTTGTCATTTTGCATAAAAAATTTAGAAAAATAAAGAGAAAACAATCGAACCAGCGAAAAGACAACAACAATTAAAGCGAAAACTTTGCCCAAATGAGGTAATCGAGTAATTATAAATTTATTTCTCGCCTTGACTGGCGCTCACACTGTTAAGTTGCTGCTGCTGCTGCTGCTGTTAACGCTTAACAGAGCGCTGTAAGTGAAATGCTTTTGCTGTTTCAATGCCATTTCGTTTCCAAAGCAACAACTGTCGCTGTCGCTCTCTCATGCATTTGTGTGTGTGTGTGTGCTATGTATAATGCCGGCGTCTTGTGCGGCCCTCTTATCTAAACCGGCATTCTGAATTGTTTTTGTCTTTATCAGTCACTTTCTATGCAACATTTGCTTGTTGCGTGTAAAAGCGTGTATTAATTACAATGCGTCGTACACTATATTTAACTTGGAATTTGATTTTATTTTGATGATTTTTGCAGCATATTTGGCAACTGAAGTCAGCGGCGAATTTGTGTTGTTAATGAGTAACGCAAACTTTTGCCATTTGCCTCATTTTCAATGCCAAGCGCATATGCAAACTTATAATAATAATAATTTTTAGTGTTTTGCCTGCTCGCCTTTCTCTTTCACTCTTAAGCAAATTAGTTTGTGTGTGTATGTGTGCATTTGTATCTGACTGTGGTGAGTTACGGTAGCAGTTTCGTTCTTTTATTTCCGTCTCGCGTTCCTCTGTTAACGATCGACGAAACGACACAACGAGTGAAACAGACTTTTTGGCAACTTTTTCGCGCTGAGAATATTTTAGTTTTTATTTAGAGTTAGTTGCAAGCGGACGTGTTTTTTATAACTGGATGGCTGGAAACTAAATACGAAGAAGAAGCGACCGCCCGCCCGAGCATTAAATACATATAGACGCATATTTTTAAATCAAATAATAGAAATCTTAATTAAGAAGCAGTAGAAAAATAGAAGCAGTAAAATCACACAAAAGCAGCCGAGACCCCAAAGAGAAGAACGAAAAAGTATTTAACTCTAAATAACTGTGTAGTTGTTATAAAAAATAACACACTGTTCGCTATTTCTATTTTTTTAATGTATTTTCATGCGATTGGATGCACTTGAAAACGCAGATTTGTGGATTACCAGGCGTATACGCAATAAAAGGAGTAGGAGAAGTACACAGCTGCTGAATTTCGCAAGAAATTCAAGTTTTAAGCAAAAGAAAGATATAAAGAAGAAACAAAAATAAGTTAACAATTGTTAAGCACACATCTGCCTCCCCTGTGAGGAGGTGCGATTGTTGTCGCTAACAAGTTGGCCAGAAAAAACAGCAGCTGAAGCGCAGAAGAAAAGAGAAAGAAGCGAATGCTAATTGCTAACACGCACTCTAGAAACAACGTCGTCAAAAGCAAAAGGTGAATGTTTATTTCAAGACGATGACAGTTTCAAAACTTAAACTTGATTCCACCGTGTGGCATGATTAAGTCATCGGCGTAAGAGTCGCCGCCGTTTATGTTAAAATCAACCTCAATCTTGCGTTAAGTCCCCGCCGGCTGAAGGGGTGAGTCCGGGCCTCGGGTCCGGTCTTTAGCGAGGTCGTCAGGTGTAGTTGTCGCTTTTATTTATTTTTTGTTTTCATTTTATTGAGAATGTTTGCGATTCGGCGCGTGTCTCTGATTTAAAACGATGACGTCGTTTGCCTCTCAGCAAAAAATTGAGAAAAACAAACAGCTAAAAACAAAACTCAAAATTACTTATCGACAGAGAGACGTTGATTACAATAATTGATCAAACTATGACTGTCAGTTTGTTGTTATGGGCATTAGTTTTTGTTTTTTTGTGTTTTTTTTTTTTTTTGTCAAATACGAATAGTACATAAATACATTTGTTATTTATAAACACGCGTGTGTATTTTGCTTTTGCTTTCGCTTTTCACATTGGCGCTCGCATTTTTCGCATAGTTTGCCATTTAAATCCAACAAATGGACTAAATTTAATACGTTAATTTATACATTAGCAAAATAGTCAACGGCTCTGAAAATAGCAAAAGGCCAAACAAATTTTATTGAGATTTTTTTTCTTTATTTTTCCCCCCTGCTTTTTATCGTTTTGTTTTATTTTTTTAACACTTAATATTAGTTTAGAGTTTTTTCTTATACCCTTTAACCTTAATTATACAAAGTGGGTATTATGAGTTTACGTAAATCTTAGTGAAAGGCAGAGAAAGTTTTCTTTCAGTGAAATATTCTCTAAGCACATTGTTGTTTAATTTGCAGCATATTTCTTAGTCGTTCACTTTAACATTTTTCATTGCTTTTCATATTTTTTTGTTGCTCTTTTACAATTAATTCGGTAAAAACTTTTTCGAAAATGTGTTTCAGCCTTAATTGGCCGCCAGCCAAATGTGTTGACTTGGCCTCATCATGGCACGTTGCTCTTCCGTTAATGTTTTTCATCTTCTTTCTTCATCTTGTGCTGGTTCTTGTTATTTTTGTTGTAAAGGGCACAGGCGGCGTCCTTCATAATGTATCTGGCCGACATGACTTTGGTACTCCTGCGATGTCTTAATTGCGGTCTCAAGAGAGAAACACTTGTTGGCATTCAATTTCTAGCGCCCGCATGGCGTATGAGCAATATTCGTATATGCGTCACAGACTGGAATAGAGAAAATATCTTTATGGAAGTGAAAAGTAAATACAAAGTCTTATAGGAGACTGAAAACTGAATCATTTCGCATGTGCAGCATGTCCGATGACGTCAGTTGCAGTTGGTTTACTTTGACTGCAAATAAATAAACATAAATACAACATTTAATTTTAAAATCAAGCATAAAAATAAATACAGCCTTAAAGCAGGCCAGCGGGCAACATAAAAAATATAAGCAATAATATTAATAGGAATAACAGATTTAAAAGACACACAAAAGGCCAACAAATTTTAAAAATTTTCGAAAATCTCTCTCCCTCTCTTACGCTATCTCTCAAATAGTTCAAGGTGTTTTAGAATTATGTAGATTCTCATATTAAAATTTTGTTTTCGAATTTCGAATTCGAATTATTCATGTGTCTGGCAGTCAAAGTGTTCGCATTTGGTTCAGTCATTTAGAAAACTCTCTTGTAGCGAAACGGCAGCATTAATTTTCACGGAAATCTTCGCAGTGCCTCGAGGCCAACATCATCATCTTTTGAGCATTTGGATATACAGAAAATTGTTGAAAACTTCAACCAATTTCCTTTGTGCTTTCTTCAAATAACTTTTTGTCGAATATATATTAGATATATATACATCGATATATATTTATATATATATTTAAAAAACTTTTGTGCAGCACGCGTAGCTGAATTCTATTCTAGAGCAAAGACGACCGCGTGGTTTTCACACACTGTTTACATATTATAGAGGCATATATTTTGCTTATAAAGATACGTCATTGACTAATACGCCCCGGGCAATATTTTCTTTCTCTTTCTTTAACAGATTGAACGATACGTTACGCGATAAGGACCAACAGGTTAGCAAGGATCTCGAGGAGATCGAGCAAGTGTTCCGCCGCATCTCGCAGTTGCAGGATAAGTTGAACGCATTGCACGATCAACTGCAATCCGTACACGTCTACGACGAGCATATTGTCCAAACGGAACAAGCCCTAATCACTCTTAATAGCCAGGTGAAACAGGCCGCTGAGGAAAGTCGTGCGCTTATTGCGCAAACGGAAGCGCATTATCAAAACAAACAGAACTTGTTGCCCAGTGATATTGGCCAAGAGTTTACCGCCCTCGAATTATTAGCGGAACGCGTCCAAGTGACCATGGAGACCAAAGAGAAGGATTTTAAGCGTGCGAAGACCGTTCGCACCGAATATCTTGCCGGTGTCGATGAGATTCAACGTTGGCTCATGCAGGCTGAGGTTCAGGTGCAGGAACGCACCTTGGAACCGACACAGATGAAGGAGCTGCTACAGCGTATTAATCATGAGATTGGCACCATCTATGAACGCTTCACCCTGGTCAAGACCAATGGCCAGCTGATCATTGAAAATAGTCGCAACAGCGAGGAGAAGACGCTGGTGCAGACAACAATTGATCAGTTGGCCGCTCAATTGGCCCAGGTACGAGGCTGGTTGGATGAAAAGAAACAGGCTGTGGGCGATAGTTTGGATGCCTGGACACGGTTCATGAATCTGTATCAGATTGTTATGTCCTGGGTGGCCGATAAGCGTACGTTCATTGATCAAACCATTGAACTGCGCACTCTGCCCGAGGCACGAAACAAGTTAAATGATTATGCGGCGGCTGTTAAGAGTATTAAACCGATTGTAAAGCATTTGAGCGAAATGGACAAGGAACTGGAGCACATTGGTCAAGTGACAACTGTGGGCGATCTCAAGGACAAGCTGCAGCAAGCCGAGGATGCGAAGATAGCCGTGGAAGCGGTGCTGCTGGAGAGGGTAAACATTCGGATTGCTATATCAAGGATCTATTTAAAGTCTGATTTGTTCACATTTTTTTTTTTATTGATTTGTCGTTCTTTAGAACTCGCTGCTGCAGGAGGCCTGCGAAGAGTGGGATCAATGTGAACGCAAGATCAAGGATATTCGACAATGGCATGAAAAAACCAAACAAACATTAGAGTCCTCGCCACAGCTTAAGAAACCACTGCGCGATCAGCTGGGCTACTGTGAAAAGACTCTGGCCGATATTAACGTGCAAAAAACCAAACTAAGATTGTCTATTGAAAAATTGGAGGTAAGTGGAAGTCATATAGCTAATAGGGGAATCCTTTTCCATACTTATTCTCTTTCTAGGTACATTTCCGCAATGGCATGGGTGGTGATCCACGCCTCAGCGAGAATGTTGATGATTTGGTGCGACTGCTCGATGGACTTGGCGATGTGGTTAAAGCCAAATCGCAGAGTCTCGAACAAACGTTGTCCCAAATCGATGTGTATCAACAACAAATGCAAACGCTACGCCAACGTATCATTCAGGAGGAGCAGCAGTTGCGCCTCGTCATGGCGCCCACGTACTTGCCACATGATCGTGAGCGCGCATTAGCCGAGCAACAGGTACGTAATTCTCTTTTTTGTATAGCATCAGTTTTTTTAAAACTGAATCTCGAGTTTATGTGTAGAGCAACCCAGTTAGCAGTTAGCTAGAAGAATTCAACAGAATACAGTTTAGGATCTCATTTTATATATATCTATCTCAATATCTTAATCCATGTCTCTTTTAGTAGCTCGTAAATAACACTTGTAAGCTAAGATGAGATCTCGACCCCCTTCTGATAAAGTTATCCTGCATCATTATCATGCTATATTGAACGATTCTTAATTTTTTTAATGCTATACAAGGGTTGACAGAACAACCAGATTGTTGGCCAAACAAATCTAAGTTATTAACCCTAAAGTAACCAATTTATAGACCACCTGATTTTCTATTTAAATAATACTTTAAATATTTTACAAAGAACGTTCTATAAGTCTCTAAAAAATATGTGCGGATAGGTCCGAAATAAAGTTGCACGGTGACTGCGTAAATTAAACCGAATTACATTATAATTTTTATTTCAATTATCTATTTTGTTTTGCTTTTTTTCTTTTCTCAAGTGCGCATTTTATCAAAACTCGTAGAATTTTCTGTTCTCTTTGATTTTGCTCAAAATTCTCTTACGTTTTTATTATTTTCGAATTCGATTTATGCCATTTTCATTTCATCAACTTACAATACACACAAATACATTCCATTTAAATTCATCTTTGTGTTTTTTGTTTTGTTTTCATTTTACTTTCATTTTTGCAAAATATCATGTCATACCAACCGTGCAGCTCTCATTCCTCATCGAAAAACAAACCCTACTTGCCTCTCATATCATTGTTATGTCTCTGCCATACATTTGTTGTGTCTGTAAGAACCATTTCATTGTCACGTGCCAAATCATATAAAAAATTTAAATACAAGCAAGAGAATTCAAATAAGTTCTTGTTGCCGGGGTAGCCCATATAAAAGAATAAACAGAAAAAATATAATAGAAACAATAAATTCCTTCTCCAGTTCATTATTCAGAGGAGCTATTTTAAGCATTGCCAGTTTAAACGCTTTCAACTATTTCACAAAAAAAATATCATCATCTAAATTTATATACATATTAGCTATGAATAGCAACAGGGCATAGTTTATTGTATAGATTTAGTTTTAAACATAGTTTTGTTTTAAGTTTACATTGCGAATTGCAATGTTGGCGGTAAGTGGCAATTTTAACAAAGTCCAAATTTTAACAATTATGTATACTTTCTTAATTAAAATATTTGTTGTTAGTAAAGAAATTTTAGTAATTGGGGCAACTCTTGCTATGAGAACTTATATTATTTTGATCTTGCCAAAACACACACTCACACATACAGTACGTACAGTCGAAGCATAATTTCAATATGGCGGCACTCATTTAAAAAAAGTACAGTCATCACCAAGAGATCACAACAAATCACAATCACTTGACATCACATTAAATATCACAGCTTTTGCTTAGACATTTATTTATTTATGATTTTGGTATTTTGTTTAAGTTTAATTTAATTAATTAGTTAGCTTTACGGCCGGCAGACATACAATTTTCACCAAAAAGCCGCTCGATGTCACAGCTACCTTTCTCTTCCTATTACTGTCTCTCTTTTTATCTTACTCTCAACCGTAATAGCGCTCTCAGTTATATTTTAGTTACAAGTAATGGTTACGGTTTTCATTTGACTTATATATTTTATTTTTGACATTATGTATTTCTTTTTATCTTTTCTCTTCGTAAAAAAAAACAAAATCTGGTGTCGTTGCGCTTTACAACATATATAAATAACTATCAACAAATTTCCCCACACATATTAAAAATCATAATTTACTAATCTTTAAAATATATATTAAACTTTTAACTGGATTCTTGGGCTTTTGCTCGCTTGCCTCTTGTGCTAAACTAAAACTAAAACATGTGACTAATTTCAAATCGAATGCCTCTAATCAATGTAACTTTTGCCATAACTCACACACACACACACACTCATACACATGACACACGCACATGGGTATTGCGTACATCTTCAAAAAAACCTGGTAAATGGTTGCTTTATCTTATATGGCATAATTATGCTCGCTGCATTAAAATAAATTAATCATAAATGATTATAATGCTGACCTTTTTGTATTTCTTCTCTATAAAATGCTCACGCTGAAACAAATTGCACCAAACGCATAAACAATATATATATACTCTCTCTCTCTCCTATTACCCTTTACTCAAATATAAATATATATATATATATCAATATAGGCATGTCGTGAACGTGTCAAAAATTTGCATTCGAAAATAACCGCACGTAATGAGCGCATCAAATTGTTAATACATCGCGGCACGCCGGACGATGCTAAGCTAGAGATCTAGAGTTTTTAGATGCCGCACACAGCTATGGAAAATTACAATACTTTTAAGCAATAAATATTACCTATATCTAGACTAGATCGAGCCAAAGAAAATCATAGCAGCCACCAAGTGTCATCTGGGTTTTTTATTGTTGCTGCCATTGCAACAGTCTCCCAATTTGTGGTAGTGGCAGCGACTAAAACCAGAGCCAGGCCTACTTATACTTACTGTCTTACGTGACCCAATGCTAAAGAAAAAATCTAAAAAAAAAAGAGAATTATTATATTATATTACAAAATATATTTTTAAAATGAAATCAAAGAGTATTATTTATATTAGGTGACCCGACCCCCCTCAATTTGACAGGTAGATTTGATAGGCCCATTGAACTTTCGAAAACGAAACTGAAAGCTAACGTCTTTTTTGGCAAATCTTCCCCCTATCTCTCTCTCTCTCTCCCGCACTCTCTCACTCTGTCGGTCGCTCGCATAGGCAATGCGACAATCAATCGATGGCATGCAGCAAACGTATGACGCAACCGCCGCCCAATCCTATGCTCTGGATCCACATTCAGTGGTAACCACTTCATCAACTGTCTCGTTGCTTATGAAGCCAATGGCAGTAGGTCTAACCTATGCTGAGGTGTTATCAGGACAAGCAAGTCCGGTAAGCGGTAATGAATTGGCGACGTTACCAAGACAAGAAAAACGCGACACGACCACGACAATAACGACAAGGCAACAACAACAACAACAACATGAACAACAACAGCAAACGAACTTAAACCAACAGCAGACAATTATTACAACGACAACAACCACAAAGACGACAACAACACGCACACTCGAGGATGAATCAGAAGCATCTGAATCTAGCTCTCAGTTACCATCTGTGGCTTATGAACGGAGACAGCAACACCACCAGCAGCAACACCACCAGCAACAACACCACCAGCAACAACACCACCAGCAACATCAACAACAACCTTCCAGCAGTAACATCGCTACATCTGACTATGAAGAAATAAGCGATCCCATTGTCAGCAGCACACAAATTGTAACAACAACCACTCTGATAGATCAACATGTTCCTAGCAATCCCAACACTCAGTTTATTGAAAATGAGCGTCATTTGCAGCAACGTTTAAATACGGGTAAGAAATTGCAGCCACCACGTGCCGAGCGTCGTGGCCGTTCTCCAAGACGCAGACGTGAGCCTCAAGTGGAAGCCACACAAGTGGAGGAACAACAACAACCGCAACAGCTTATACAACAACATCAACAACTCTTTGTGCCCCAAGGGGATCGTGCACGATCGCGTAGTCCCATGTGGGTGCCAGGTTCGACCTCTTATGCGGAGGTGTTACGTGGTCTTGAGTTGGAACGCTTGCAGGCCGAGGAGCTGGCTAGGCAGGCGGCACAACCTCATGTGGATTTGACCATTCAAGATGTTATCGATGCCAGTTATGTGCCACAAGCTAAACCACAGCATCCAGAGCAGCAACAAGAGTTGCAGCAGTTTATAAGCCAATCTGAATCCGAGTTGACTTATGTACAGCAACAACATCTTCAATTGGAGCAGAAGCAACAACTGTCCAGTTATGAAGTGCCCATGACTGCGGAGGAAATTACAGCAACTTATTTGCAACCCG
This sequence comes from Drosophila falleni, assembly GCA_035045575.1. NCBI lineage: Eukaryota > Metazoa > Arthropoda > Insecta > Diptera > Drosophilidae > Drosophila > Drosophila falleni. The sequence continues at coordinate 2,238,519 of JAWNOV010000171.1, read as the reverse complement.
ATCCTCAGCTCTATCAGACCATGTATGAGAATGTGGCCGATAGTGGTCAGTGGGGATATGTAACCACCGCAACAGGCAGCGAGGCACAACAGCAACAACAGCAGCAGCAGAATTATTACGATCAAATCATGCAGATGCAATATCCTATACAATACCAACCGGTTGCGATACCTCCAACCAATCCACAATATCAGCTTCTGACTGGTTATTATCAACCTGTTGCCCAGACGGAGACTTATCCCACAGTTTACACTACGGAGTCGCAGCAAATCTATTACACACAACAAACAGCCCCAGAATATACGGAGGAGTATCAACAACTGCAGACGGAACTCAATCCTGAAGTGCCTGCTTATCAACCGGAAATTTTAGAACAATCCTATCTTCTAGAGCCTTATCGCACGGAAGTCAATTTATCTGGTGCGTCAACAACAGGTAATAGCGTGCTCGATCGTGTGGTAACCACACTATCATCTATGGTGCAACAAAGTGCGGAGCCTTTGACAACGAGCACACAACAAATTCAACCAGCAGTTGTAACGCAACAACAGGAAATAGAACAAGTACTTTCACAACAACAACAGCCACAACAGCAGGTTTATATTGAGGAGACTGTGCAGATGCTACGTCCTGTCGAACCGCAAGAGTTCGAAATGAATGAACCACGTCCGGATATCACATTCGGACAATTTGATGTAGATGCAATTGAGACTATTCCAGTGGATGTACCTCTACAACAATCTCAGCCACAACCTGAACCACAATCCCAAACAACAGTGACTTCAACAACATCTGGGGAGGAATCAATTCGTTCTCAACAGATACAGCCAACTGTGATAGCTCCTAGGACTCAAGAAATTGTTTTAACCCAAGACACAGTCATTGTACGTCCTCAGGTGCAACAGCCCAACCAGCAACAGCAACAACAATTGAGCCAAGATTCAAGTACTGGTAGCACGTATGCCGAAGTTCTATTTGGTCAACAACATAGAGCACAATATCCAGTTTTCCAGCCATCCAGTCAACAACAGATACCAGTACGTTTAGCTGCCCCAATGCCGCAAATTCGCAACGTTGAACATGCAACAGCCATTAAACATACTACAATTAAGAATCAACACACTAAACGGCCTGAAAAGCCCATTGAGATTACCAAGCCTAAAAGACAACGACATGAGCAACAACAACCCGAGCCTTTGCCAATTAAGGTGAGCACCAGAAAGGACTTGAAAACAAGCAGAAAACACAAATCTCCTGAGACAAATGGTTCTCATGTAGAGAAATCAACGATTGTGGAGGATGTACCTACAGATATCGTCTTGGTTGAAGAGTCAACGCACAAGCAACCGGAACCTAAAAGTCGAAAATCAAAGAAAACAAAGAGGACAACAGAGCAGTTGGTTGAATCCACAACTGAGCCCGAAAAAGTTGAGTCAGAGAAACAGAAAAAGCAATCTGTCAATGTTGTGAAAACGACAACAACCATCACAAAAACCACGTCTACACCAACTGTTGAAATCGTTAAACAGACAGAAATTGTCTCTGTGCCAGAGGTACCTGTTAGTGCACCTGCAAAGAAGGATAGAAAGAAGCATTCAAGTCCTGTGGAGATTCTAGCTGTCAAGAAGGAACCGATTGAGCCTGTTGTGGAGGCTATTAAACAAACCGAAGTCGTTACAGCTGACGAGCCAACTGAAGATCAAGTCTCAACGGTATCGAAAAAGGAGAAGAAGAAGTCCAAGACTGTGGTTGAAACAACGACAACCACAAAGAAAATAGTTCAACCAGTTGTGGAGGACATTAAACAGATTGAAAGTGTATCACTAGTTGAACAAATTGCTGAACCAGCTCCGACTCCTGCACTACCTAAGAAGGATAGAAAGAAGACAACTGTTGTGGAAACCACGACTATTACTAAGGATACTGCCGAAACTCCCGTTGTTAAACAAGTCGAAATTGTACCCATCTATGGAACCGGTTGTGGAATCGACAAAGTCAGCTATCGAAGTCGTCATAGAAAAGGAAATTAAGAAACCAGTTTCTAATGGCACAGTTCCATCAAAGAAGGATAAAAAGAATACTAAAACTGTTGTAGAAACAACGACTGTAGAAGAACCAACGGCTGCGGCAACCACGACTATTACAAAAGACATAGTTAAAGCTCCCGTTGAGATCATTAAACCTATTAAGGAAACTGTTGTGGAAACGAAAACCAGCGAAGTTGTAAAAACGCAAGAAACTGAAGAGACTTCGAAACCAGAAATTAACCCAGTTTCTAATAACAAGGCTCCATCAAAGAAGGATAAGAAACATGCGAAGTCTACGAAAATACTTAGTCAGGAAACAGAAATAGCACCAGTTACAGAAGTGCCAAAAGAAGTGGAAATTATTGAGCAAATTTCGTCTACAAAATCGATTGTAAGTGAGCCTGTGCAGGAGATAGTTATTACTACAGAATCAACCGATTCAGTTCCTAAGGTATTAGCAAGTAATGTAGACTCAACTCAAGTAACAGAGCCAACATCAACGATTAAGACAACAACCGAAGCTGAAGAAACTTTTGTCGAAAGCGAACCTACAGTTACCACATCGACCAACACGATTTCCACAGAAAGCGGCACTACAACAATTACGACCAGAACTATAACCAAACACATTACCAAGCGCATTGTCAAGCGTATTATCGATGGCAAAGAGGAGATTGTTGAGGAAGACGTCATCGATGATTTGCCAGAGGAAAATATTTTCGTGGAACAATTTGATTTGCCTGCAATTGAAACGACAACTCCAACTCTGCCCGGTAGCGTGAACCTTTCTGAACTTACTTCAAATCAGGATACAACTGTTGTTCAAGGTGGATCCATTACGAAGACAACTATAACGAAGACAAAACGTATTCTTAAACGCATTACCGCCGATGGTGAAGAAGTCGTTGAAGAGGTCTTTGAGGACGAGCCAGAGGTGGAAAGAGATATTACTCTACTTCCAACTACAGTTCTTACTTCGACAGCAACTCAAGAACAACCGATTGTAACTCGTGATGAAATTCGAGATGCTGCCCAAAGTGCCATTGAGGAAATCGTAGTCAAGGCCGAGAAGATAATTGAGCCGGAGCCACTGAAACCATCACGTAAGGACAACAAGAAACAAGAAGTCAGTTCTATTGTGAAGGAGACTGTTGATTTTATCGCTGCTGAAGCTGAGCAGAAACCACAAAAAGCAAGCCGAAAGAATAAAAAGACAAAGCAGGCAAAATCGGAAAACAAAGAAGTCGAAACAATCATACATGCTATACAGAAATCAGAAAGTCCTATTATGCAAAACGTGGCTGAAATAACCGAGCCACAATTACCATTAGAAACCACAGAGCCCCTGAATACAACAAGTGCAATTTCAATTGATGATAATCAACCTCAATCATCTCAATCGACTGTTATCAGCGATGATGGCAGCCTAATTAAGACAACAGTTATACGTACAACAAAGATCGTGAAAAAGATCAACCAACACGAAGGTCAAGATATGTCAACATCAACACATTCGGATGTACCTTCAATGGATTCCTTCGAACTCGCCGAAGAAGCTGCAGAGCAACCAAAAGTGGAGAAATCCGAAATGAACAGTCGTGAGATCAGCGATGAGGGTGTTGTTAAGACAACTAAAACAACAACTATTCGTACGATCAAGAATGCCAAATCTGAAGATAAGGAAGTTCTCATTGAACCTCAGAGCAAAGTTGAAGTCATACCCGAACCGAAACCCACTGAAGACACTTATCAAACTGAAGACGGCTCAGTGCTAAAGACAACAACAGTGCGTACAACCAGAATTGTCAAGAAAATCTCCCAAGATAGTGAGAATGTCAGCGAAACTAGCAGCACATCTGAGCCAATTGTTGAGAGCATCATTCAAGATGCACCGGTTGTTGCTGAATCAGTTACCACCGAATCGAACAGTGAGGGCATTACCAAAACTATTACCACACGCACCACAAAGGCTGTTAATAAATCATCTGGACAATTTGCTTCTGAACCGGAGCAGACTGTTGAAGAACTATTAATCACACCCATAAGTACTACAGAAGTTACCAATGTAAAGACAACTACGCTGGATTTATTAGCTTCCGAACAGCAAAATGTCGTGCCATTACCCGATAAGAAGTCAAAGAAGTCTAAGAAACAACCCAAGCAAATAAAAGCTCCAGTTACAGAGACGGCTAGGGACGTTCCAATAGTAGAGGAGCCGAAGGAAATTCAGGACCAAACCAAACCCAAAGAAGTTGTTGCTGCTTCTCATGTAGAGGTGCAAGGGACAGAGGTTGCTCCACTTGTTGAGGAACCAAAGCAAGAGCTCATAGTAACTGAGCCACTTTATGAAAATGCTAGTAACGATGTTGTTAAAACAACAATTGTGAGAACAACAAAGATTGTTAAGAAGGTCTCACAAAATGTTGATAGTCAGACCGTGAGTGAAACTGCTGCAACTCCGGATTGGGACAACCAGACCCTTGACAAACCAGTTGCTGTTGTTGAGGAACCAATAAGTGAAGAAGCTGGTGGTGTAACCAAAACAACAACTGTGCGTACTACGAAAATTGTGAAGAAGCTGAACGAAGACGGCGAGACAACAACAGAGGAGAGCAGTACAATAAGCGAGCCGATCACTGTTAGGGAAGGCTCTCCAACAATTTCGGAAGTACCAAGTGAATCTTCGACCACATCTAGTCAAACAGATGGTGCCATTATCAAGACAACCACAATTCGCACAATGCGAATTACAAAGCGTATTACAAATGACGGACGCATAGTTCTTACTGAAAGTGACACACCCAGTGATGTTGTTGTTACATCCAGTATTGAAATGCCCGACCAAAGACCTATTAGCCCAGTTATGACTTCAAGTACAACTCCTCTAGTTGTCACTTCAAAACGAGAAGATAAATTAGAAAATGTTGGTGTCAATATTGAGCTCAATCTTAGGGACACTGAGAGCAAGTCAGGTGTTAAGGTCATTGGCATTGAAACAACTGAACTACCGACTGTATACTCCGAGCAAACAACGTCGAATGGTGTTATAAACGAAACTGATACCATTGCCACTACTACAACAACTACCAAAAATACGATACTTACAACGACACAACGACGTAGCTTCGAAACCGAAGATGGCACAAATGTTCTTTTCGTGGGAGAAGGCATTGACGGAGCCTATCCACCAGGTACAGTTCAAAAGATTTCTCTTATTACTCATGAAGAGAAATTGAAGACTCCAATCGTGAAAATGCATCTAGATTTTCCGGAGGTTAGTCTTCGTGTGACTGAGACTTTGACTGAAAACGTAGAGTCCCTGCAGAGAACTGCCCAAACAAGTGAAACATCCCTAATTGAGGTTGTCGAGTCGGCTAAGACAAATACCATAGAGTCAGTTGATCCCAACACTTCTGTTACTAGTGTAGAAATTACTTTAAATCAAAAACAGGAAGATCAAGCGGTTAAGATCGTGTCGATAGAACAAGTTGACAAGCCAATTGTAACAGACCAGAAGGATAGTGAACCCCCAACAGACTTGAGTTTAGAAGAGCAAAAGCTTTTCGAAGACATTCAAAAGAAACTTTCTAAGAAAGATAAGAAGAAGCGGCCCGCAATTCCCGAAGAATTCATAAAACAAGAAACAATTCAGGTTCTTGCAGAAGGAATTAAAGGTAATAAGACAATTAGTATACCTTCTGTAGATGAAAAACAAATTCTAATCGATATTACCTCATCCATTGAAAAACCAGTGCAATTAGTTGAAAATCTTTTACAAGACGTGCAATTGATTTCCAAAGCAAATACAGTTGAGCATGCCAAAGCTGATATATTTTATCATGAAAATATGCAAGAAATTCCTTCTTCTGAAACTCCAAAAGAAACGCAATTAGAAATTCCATGTGATATTCAGTTAATCCCAGATCCAACTAACACCGCTAATCAAGTTGTTCCTGCAAAACCAAGCGCATTAATTGCTGAAGCATTTGTGGTTAACACGGTAAGCACTTTAAATACTACTAATATTATTCAAAATATTATCCCATACGAAAAAATTTATGAAATTCCCAAACACAATTTATCTGAATTTAATATTGCCGAGGGTAGTTATCACATAATAAATTCTAAGACAAAGTATGTAGAAACTCCATCCCATATACCACAACAAACTGTTGAAGAGGTTACACCGATTGTAAGTTTGGTTGACTCTATCATTACAAAGACTTCTGAGGAAACGTCGAGTGTAGAAATTGTTGCAAAGGTTCCTACTAAAATTGAAAAGATATATGAAATTCCAAAATATGATATACCTTCGTTTAACACAGCTGAGGGTATTTATCACATAATCAATTCTAAATCAACTGAAAGTAGTCCTGCACCTATCGAAAAAACAAAACAAAATAATATTGAAGAACAAGTTGCGGTTGAAAGTTCTGTGGATTCTTCAGTAAAAAGTCTTTCGGTGGAAACTATTGCATCAACTAAAACCCCTTACTCTACTACAAGCGAAACAATTGATTCCACAACAATTGTCAATACAATCATCTCAACAACTGTGGATAGTTCTAGTCAGTGTCAGAAAGTCAAGGAAGCTAAGCCATCTGTCTATAACTTCGAAGTTCCGAAATACAATATCAAAGAGCAAGAGTATGCTGAAGAATTGTACAGACAATATCTTTCCAAATCTGAGGAACCTAATCCGGAACCTATCGTAGAGGAAACTATAGGGCCAATAATAATCGAAGCTTCTGTTGAGGAAGAAGTTCTGCCAGCCAAATCTGAAACAATCGTTGCAATAACAAATTCCGCAAATGAGTCAATCAGCACAATTATCACCACGACAACCACTACTATGACTAAGGCCGTCAGTGAGCCCAAAAAACCAGCATATGCTGGCTTGCCCGTAGATGAATCTAGCAGCTCCTGGATGGATGTTCTGGATGAGCCAATGGTATTCTCCGATGATGAAGAAGAAGCAGTTGTCCCTGAAAACGTTACCAAGACAGTTGCCGAGAAAGAGATCGTCAAACTTCTCGAACCAAAGGCAATCACCGAATCTTCAATTGCTGAAGACACCCAGACGACTGTGACTGTCACGACAACAACTGTGACTGAAACCGTAAACGAATCTACGGTTTTGGAAGAACCTAAGCCAGTTGAACCAGTAAAGATTCCCGAGGAGCCAAAGAAACCAGCGTATGCGGGCTTGCCCGTCGATGAGTCTAGCAGCTCCTGGATGGATGTCTTGGATGAGCCTATGGTATTCTCCGATGATGAAGAAGAAGCAGTTGTCCCTGAAAAGGTTATCAAGACAGTTGCCGAGAAAGAGATCGTCAAACTTCTCGAATCTAAGGCAATCACCGAATCTTCAATTGCTGAAGATACCCAGACTACTGTGACTGTCACGACAACAACTGTGACTGAAACCGTAAACGAATCTACGGTTTTGGAAGAACCTAAGCCAGTTGAACCAGTAAAGATTCCCGAGGAGCCAAAGAAACCAGCGTATGCGGGCTTGCCCGTCGATGAGTCTAGCAGCTCCTGGATGGATGTTTTGGATGAGCCTATGGTATTCTCCGATGATGAAGAAGAAGCAGTTGTCCCTGAAAAGGTTATCAAGACAGTTGCCGAGAAAGAGATCGTCAAACTTCTCGAATCTAAGGCAATCACCGAATCTTTAATTGCTGAAGACACCCAGACGACTGTGACTGTCACGACAACAACTGTGACTGAAACCGTAAACGAATCTACGGTTTTGGAAGAACCTAAGCCAGTTGAACCAGTAAAGATTCCCGAGGAGCCAAAGAAACCAGCGTATGCGGGCTTGCCCGTCGATGAGTCTAGCAGCTCCTGGATGGATGTTTTGGATGAACCTATGGTATTCTCCGATGAGGAAGAAGAAGCTGTTGTCGCTGAAAAGGTTACCAAGACAGTTGTCGAGAAAGACATCGTCAAACTTCTCGAGCCTGATGCAGTCACCGAATCTTCAATTGCTAAAGATACCCAGACTACTGTGACTGTCACGACAACAACCGTGACTGATACAGTCACCGAATCTGCGGTTTTGGAAGAACCTAAGCCAGTTGAACCAGTAAAGATTCCCGAGGAGCCAAAGAAACCAGCGTATGCGGAAGTACCAGTTGATGTGCCAACTGAGCCAAATAGTGACATATCGGAAACATCTACAAAAGTGACAACAACAACTATTGTGACGGAAACAATTAACACATCGTTCACGGAGCAAAGTGAAATCGAGGACAAACCAGTTTATTCTGGCTTAACACTTGAAGGTCCAATTGATACTTGGTCTAGCGTTTTGGAGGAAACAACACCAAATTCAGGAAGCATTGCCTTTACATCAACATTGTCAGCAGATGCTCCAGAGTTTACTCCATCTTATCTAAGGAATGTATATGCAGATCAAACAAATACATTCCTTGCCAATGAGAGAGTATACAACGAATTTATTCCACGAAATAGAGTAGACCAGACAATTACAATTCAAAAGAAACAAAAGAAAGTTAAGCCAGCAAAGCGACAAAAGAAAACAGCAGAAGAACCTCAAGAAGCTCCAATTATACCCGCAGAACAACCATTTGTCTTAGAGATTGATGAGACAGTCGAGCACAGTGTCTGGGAAAAGAATCGTGATGGAAAATCTTATGCGGATGTCTTGTTGAGTTCAGGCTTAATTAATGAGGTTCAAGATGTGGAATCTTCTATTGTTGAACAACAGAAGCCAGTCATAGCCGTAGAGCAATTGGCTAAGACTGACAAGCCAAAAGAGCAGAAGACTAAGCGAAAGCAAGAAAAGCAGAAGCCTGTGAAGCACACGGAGGATGATTCAAGCACAGAAAAGTCGAAGCCCACAACAGAAAGTTCTAAAGAACCATCTTCTGATGAAAAGGATGTTCCTAAAGCATCTGAAGTAAGTTGGTCAGCGTTGGTTCAAAGACCAGGTGAATGGTCTGATACAACAATAACCAAAAAGAAAATAGTCCAGCCTCCTAGTATAGCAGAAGAAAAGAAACCCAAAAAAGAAGAAAAAGAGGAGCGGAAATCCACGAGAACGAAAAAAGCCAAGAAGTCAAAGAAACCAGTTGAGGAACCAATTTCGACGACTTCTGAGGATGAGAAACAGGATGTCAAACCGGAAGCGAAAAAAGAATCAATAACAAACCCAGTGAAAGAAGAGCAACCGGCAAGCCCTGGCTTTTCATGGGCATCGCTTGTGAAGAGACCTGGAGAATGGGTGGATACAACTGTAACTCACATCAAAACTGCAGTTACATCCTCAGTAGACAAACTGGAAAATGAACGTAAGGAACCGGAAAAGCCAAAGAAAACTCGCCAACAAAAGAAGAGCGAACGTGTTGAAGCTAAAAAGCAACAAACTACAAAGAAAGAAGAAATAGTACCTGAGCCAACTATCAAGCAAGCTACTCTCGTCGAAAGTGAACTAGAAACAGTAACAACTGAAGCTCAGATTGAAAGCAATAGTAATGTGTTCTCTTGGGCTTCCCTAGTTAAAAAGCCAGGCGACTGGGTGGATGATATTGAATCTCGCAAGAAGCCAGTTACAGCTCCCAGAACGGACCCTAAAGTAGAGCCTAAAGCCCGCAAAGAACGTAATACTCCCAAGAAAGCTCGCCAGTGGGACACAGAGGAAAAGAAATTACCCGAGCGTAGGGCAAAAAAAGTAGAAACAACTTATGTCTCTTCAACATCAGACGATAGTGATGTTCTCGTATCATCTTCGTCCCCAACTCGTGACGATAATTTAGTAACTTGGGCCAAAATTGCCAGCCAAATAGATACAATGTCAGATTTACCACCAAAAGAAATGAAGGAAGTAAAACAAATTAAAAAAGAATCGATAAAACCGCAGGTTAAGTTAGATCGCACCGAAAAGAGAAGAGAAACTGTAAAGGAAAACACACGTTCTCAGGATCTGCCGTTCAACTCGTGGGCATCAATTGTAACTCACCAAACCATTGACCTTATAGATACAGAAAAGGCCCATTCAAAGGCAGTTCCTGTTAAGAAAAACGTATTAGTAGAGTCCCAAGTTATTCAAGATTCTCCAGTAAGCGAAGCTCTGGATGACTTTAAATGGTCTAGTACTGTTGACAAACCAAAAGAGAAATCACACAAATCTTGGGCAGAAATGATTGATGATGGTGGCGATGATTTAGTGGTTGAGCACAAATCGTGGAAGGAAATAATTGAAGATGAAGTTGAAATTCCCCTTCTTGCTGAAAATGGCGATGAAACTAACATTAACAAAATAATCGAAACCATTCAAGAAATTAAATCTGACGCCGTCAAGCGCGAAGTTCTTGATGAACAAATTGAATTCTCGGATGACGAAAAAGAAGCAGTTGTCCCTGAAAAGGTTAACAAAACAGTCGCCGAGAAAGAGATCGTGAAACCTGTTGAGCTTGGATTCCCCGAATCATCAATTGCTGAAGACACTCAGATCACTGTGACTGTCACAACAACAACTGTGACTGAAACCGTAAGCGAATCTGCGGTTTTCGAAGAACCTAAGGCAGTCGAACCCGTAAAGATTCCCGAGGAGCCAAAAAAAGCAGCATATGCTGGCTTGCCCGTCGATGAGTCTAGCAGCTCCTGGATGGATGTTTTGGATGAGCCTATGGTATTCTCCGATGAGGAAGAAGAAGCAGTTGTCCCTGAAAAGGTTACCAAGACAGTTGTCGAGGAAGAGATCGTCAAGCCTCTCGAGCCTGAAACATTCACCGGTTCTTCGATTGCTGAAAACACCCAGACTACTGTAACTGTCACAACAACAACTGTGTCTGAGACCGTAAGCGAATCTGCGGTTTTGGAAGAACCTAAGGCAGTCGAACCCGTAAAGATTCCCGAGGAGCCAAAGAAACCAGCATATGCTGGCTTGCCCGTCGATGAGTCTAGTAGCTCCTGGATGGATGTTTTGGATGAGCCTATGGTATTCTCCGATGAGGAAGAAGAAGCAGTTGTCCCTGAAAAGGTTACCAAGACAGTTGTCGAGGAAGAGATCGTCAAGCCTCTCGAGCCTGAAACATTCACCGGTTCTTCAATTGCTGAAAACACCCAGACTACTGTAACTGTCACAACAACAACTGTGTCTGAGACCGTAAGCGAATCTACGGTTTTGGAAGAACCTAAGGCAGTGGAACCCGTAAAGACTCCCGAGGAGCCAAAGAAGCCAGCATATGCAGGCTTGCCCGTCGATGAGTCTAGCAGCTCCTGGATGGATGTTTTGGATGAGCCTATGGTATTCTCCGATGAGGAAGAAGAAGCAGTTGTCCCTAAAAAGTTTACCAAGACAGTTGTCGAGGAAGAGATCGTCAAACCCCTCGAGCCTGAAACACTCACCGGTTCTTCAATTGCAGAAAACACCCAGACTACTGTAACTGTCACAACAACAACTGTGTCTGAGACCGTAAACGAATCTACGGTTTTGGAAGAACCTAAGGCAGTCGAACCCGTAAAGACTCCCGAGGAGCCAAAGAAGCCAGCATATGCAGGCTTGCCCGTCGATGAGTCTAGCAGCTCCTGGATGGATGTTTTGGATGAGCCTATGGTATTCTCCGATGAGGAAGAAGAAGCAGTTGTCCCTGAAAAGGTTACCAAGACAGTTGTCGAGGAAGAGATCGTCAAACCCCTCAAACCTGAAACACTCACCGGTTCTTCAATTGCTGAAAACACCCAGACTACTGTGACTGTCACAACAACAACTGTGTCTGAGACCGTAAACGAATCCACGGTCTTGGAAGAGCCTAAGGCAGTTGAACCCGTAAAGATTCCCGAAGAGCCAAAGAAACCAGCATATGCAGGCTTGCCCGTCGATGAGTCTAGCAGCTCCTGGATGGATGTTTTGGATGAGCCTATGGTATTCTCCGATGAGGAAGAAGAAGCAGTTGTCCCTGAAAAGGTTACCAAGACAGTTGTCGAGGAAGAGATAGTCAAGCCTCTCGAGCCTGAAACATTCACCGGTTCTTCAATTGCTGAAAACACCCAGACTACCGTAAGCGAATCTACGGTTTTGGAAGAACCTAAGGCAGTCGAACCCGTAAAGATTCCTGAGGAGCCAAAGAAACCAGCGTATGCAGGCTTGCCCGTCGATGAGTCTAGCAGCTCCTGGATGGATGTTTTGGATGAGCCTATGGTATTCTCCGATGAGGAAGAAGAAGCAGTTGTCCCTGAAAAGGTTACCAAGACAGTTGTCGAGGAAGAGATCGTCAAGCCTCTCAAGCCTGAAACATGCACCGGTTCTTCAATTGCTGAAAACACCCAGACTACTGTGACTGTCACGACAACAAATGTGACTGAAACTGTAAACGAATCTGCGGAAAAACCCAAGGCAGTCGAACCCGTTAAGATTCCTGAGGAGCCAAAGAAACCAGCGTATGCGGGCTTGCCCGTCGATGAGTCTAGCAGCTCCTGGATGGATGTTTTGGATGAGCCTATGGTATTCTCCGATGAGGAAGAAGAAGCAGTTGTCCCTGAAAAGGTTACCAAGAGAGTTGTCGAGGAAAAGATCGTCAAGCCTCTCGAGCCTGAAACATTCACCGGTTCTTCGATTGCTGAAAACACCCAGACTACTGTGACTGTCACGACAACATCTTTGACTGAAATTGTCACCGAATCTGCAGTTTCGGAAGAACCTAAGGCAATCGAATCCATTAAGATTCCCGAGGAGCCAAAGAAACCAGCATATGCAGGCTTGCCCGTCGATGAGTCTAGCAGCTCCTGGATGGATGTTTTGGATGAGCCTGTGGTATTTTCTGATGAGGAAGAAGAAGCAGTTGTCCCTGAAAAGGTTACCAAGACAGTTGTCGAGGATGAGATCGTCAAACCTCTCGAACCTGAAACATTCACCAAATCTTCAATAGCTGAAGACACCCAGACTACTGTGACTGTCACGACAACAACTGTGACTGAAACTGTCAAAAAAGATGAAGCGCCGAAGAAATCAGAAACTAAACAGGAACCCAAAATGCCGAAGAAATCTGTAGTCAATAAGAAACATATAATCCAACCCCAAGAGCCAGATGATTCTAAGACTGCAATAACTGTTCACTCTTCAATTACGGTGTCTGAAACTAATGACGATTATGTACTTCCAAAGCAAGAAATGCGAACTAACGTGTGGGAACTGAATTCGTCGTATGCAGATGTACTGAAGCACACGATGAACTTCATAGATGGTGAAAAGAAAAACGTTGAGAGAATTATGGAAATCAGCGAAACCCAGCTCACTCCAGATACTCAAACAATGAAAGTTGTTGAGACTGCTTCTAAAAAATCCAAAACAAAGAAGGACAAAAAGCAGAAAACTGTCTATGAAAATGAATCTAAGACTGAAAAAGAAATAATAGTAAAACCGAACAAAAAGGAAGTTTTGACTGTTATTGATGAAAATGCTACTGTTGTTGACATAGTTCAAGGTCTTAAATGGTCGGAAATGGTTGATGATGAGAGCGAAAGATTTGTCGTTCAACCACAACCAGGATGTCCGACTTCATGGTCATCAATAGTTCGACAAGGAGCTGAAGAACCACTTACAAAGAATACTCAGCGAGACACAATAGAACTTGAAGCTGACAACATAACAACTGTCGGTTCCTCTACTCATGATATTCAAGACTTCATTCACAAGGAGCAGAGTTTCTCAACCATTGTGAACGATAAATTCAAGAAGCAACACGCCAAAAAAGAAAAGAATTTGCAGAATGTTGTTGAGGAGCCGAAAACAAAGCATAAGCCTAAGAAGCAAAAGAAACTTCCACAGATCATACAGGAGTCAGAAACAGTTGCGGAACAACCGATAGTTCTGATCGAACAGAAAGTTCCGGAAATCGTCAATACGCTGTCTTCAACTCAATCGTGGTCCTCAATTGTTTCGCAGACAATTGACAATTCAGTAGCTAACACCATGCCCTCCACACAGGACTTTATTCGCGAAGAACAGAACTTCTCAACTCTTGTAAACGATAAATCCAAGAAGCAAAAACCAAAGAAGGACAAGAAAGTGTTGCAGAATGCAGAACCAGTTGTTGAAGAATCAAGTGTTGTTGAAGAGCCAAATGATGTGATTGAATTAAACGTTTCGGAAATTGACGAAAGACAATCTTCAATTCCATCGTGGTCGTCAATTGTATCTCAAACAACTACAATTGAAACTGTTATGAAAAAAACACCTTTAGCTCCGTTCAAACCTATCGCCTCCATTGAAGCTAAGGAGAAATTGGTGATGGTTGATCCAATTGTTGAGAAACCCACTGTCACTGAGGAGCCTAACGAAGTGATTGAACCTAAGAAAAAGTCCAAGAAGGAGAAGAAACTGCCTAAGGCTCAACAGGAACCAAAACCAGTTGTTGAAGAGTCGATTTTCGTCGAACAGCCCAAGGATGTGATTAAATCAAAGGTTACGGAAATTGTCGATACACAATCTTCAAATCAATCGTGGTCTTCAATAGTATCTCAAACAACTACAATTGAAACTGGTACCGAGAAGACACCCTTAGCTCCATTCAAACCAATTGAGGAGCCTATTCCTATTACCACATTTGAAACTAAAGAGATATTGTCGATTGTTGAACCAGTTGTTGAGAAACCCTCTGTTGCTGAGAAGCCTAAAGAAGTTATTGAACCTAAGAAAAAGTCCAAGAAGGAGAAAAAACTGCCTAAGGCTCAACAGGAACCAGAACCAGTTGTGGAAGAACCGATTCTCGTCGAACTGCCCAAGGAAGTTATTGACACGAAGATTTCACAAACTGAAGATACACAATCTTCAACTCAATCATGGTCTTCAATTGTTTCTCAAACAACTACAATTGAAACTGTTTCCGAAAAGACACCTTTCGCTCCATTCAAACCAATTGAGGAGCCCATTCCAATAACCACAATTGAAACTGAGGAGATATTGTCGATTGTTGAACCAGTTGTTGAGAAACCCTCTGTTGCTGAGAAGCCTAAAGAAGCGATTGAACCTAAGAAAAAGTCCAAGAAGGAGAAAAAACTGCCTAAGGCTCAACAGGAACCAGAACCAGTTGTGGAAGAGCCGATTCTCGTCGAGCAGCCCAAGGTTGTAATTGAATCAAAGGTTGCGGAAATTGCCGATACACAATCTTCAAATCAATCGTGGTCTTCAATTGTTTCTCAAACAACTACAATTGAAACTGTTACCGAAAAGACACCTTTAGCTCCATTCAAACCAATTGAGGAGCCCATTCCAATAACCACAATTGAAACTGAGGAGGTAATATCGATTGTTGAACCAGTTGTTGAGAAACCCTCTGTTGCTAAGAAGCCGAAAGAAGTTATTGAACCTAAGAAAAAGTCCAAGAAGGAGAAGAAACTGCCTAAGGTTCAACAGGAACCAGAACCAGTTGTGGAAGAGCCGATTCTCGTCGAACAGCCCAAGGAAGTTATTGACACGAAGATATCAGTAGCTGAAGATACACAATCATTAACTCAATCATGGTCTTCAATTGTTTCTCAATCAACTACAATTGAAACTGTTACCGAAAAGACACCTTTAGCTCTATTCAAACCAATTGAGGAGCCCATTCCAATAACCACAATTGAAACTGAGGAGGTAAAATCGATTGTTGAACCAGTTGTTGAGAAACCCACTGTCACTGAGGAGCCGAAAGAAGTTATTGAACCTAAGAAAAAGTCCAAGAAGGAGAAGAAACTGTCTAAGGTTCAACAGGAACCAGAACCAGTTGTGGAAGAGCCGATCCTCGTCGAACAGCCCAAGGAAGTTATTGACACGAAGATTTCACAAACTGAAGATACACAATCTTCAACTCAATCATGGTCTTCAATTGTTTCTCAAACAACTACAATTGAAACTGTTTCCGAAAAGACACCTTTCGCTCCATTCAAACCAATTGAGGAGCCCATTCCAATAACCACAATTGAAACTGAGGAGGTAAAATCGATTGTTGAACCAGTTGTTGAGAAACCCTCTGTTGCTGAGGAGCCGAAAGAAGTTATTGAACCTAAGAAAAAGTCCAAGAAGGAGAAGAAACTGTCTAAGGTTCAACAGGAACCAGAACCAGTTGTGGAAGAGCCGATTCTCGTCGAACAGCCCAAGGAAGTTATTGACACGAAGATTTCACAAACTGAAGATACACAATCTTCAACTCAATCATGGTCTTCAATTGTTTCTCAAACAACTACAATTGAAACTGTTACCGAAAAGACACCTTTAGCTCCATTCAAACCAATTGAGGAGCCCACTCCAATAACCACAATTGAAACTGAGGAGATATTGTCGATTGTTGAACCAGTTGTTGAAAAACCCTCTGTTGCTGAGGAGCCGAAAGAAGTTATTGAACCTAAGAAAAAGTCCAAGAAGGAGAAGAAACTGTCTAAGGTTCAACAGGAACCAGAACCAGTTGTGGAAGAGCCGATCCTCGTCGAACAGCCCAAGGAAGTTATTGACACGAAGATTTCACAAACTGAAGATACACAATCTTCAACTCAATCATGGTCTTCAATTGTTTCTCAAACAACTACAATTGAAACTGTTTCCGAAAAGACACCTTTCGCTCCATTCAAACCAATTGAGGAGCCCATTTCAATAACCACAATTGAAACTGAGGAGGTAAAATCGATTGTTGAACCAGTTGTTGAGAAACCCTCTGTTGCTGAGGAGCCGAAAGAAGTTATTGAACCTAAGAAAAAGTCCAAGAAGGAGAAGAAACTGCCTAAAGTTCAACAGGAACCAGAACCAGTTGTGGAAGAGCCGATTTTCGTCGAACAGCCCAAGGACGTGATTGATTCGAAGGTTTTGGAAATGGATGATACACAATCTTCAACTCAATCATGGTCTTCAATTGTTTCTCAAACAACTACAATTGAAACTGTTACCGAAAAGACACCTTTAGCTCCATTCAAACCAACTGAGGAGGAGTCTATTTCTATTACCACAATTGAAACTAAGGAGGTATTATCGATTGTTGAACCAATAGTTGAGAAACCCACTGTCACTGAGGAGCCGAAAGAAGTTATTGAACCTAAGAAAAAGTCCAAGAAGGAGAAGAAACTGCCTAAGGTTCAACAGGAACCAGAACCAGTTGTGGAAGAGCCGATCCTCGTCGAACAGCCCAAGGAAGTTATTGACACGAAGATTTCACAAACTGAAGATACACAATCTTCAACTCAATCATGGTCTTCAATTGTTTCTCAAACAACTACAATTGAAACTGTTTCCGAAAAGACACCTTTAGCTCCATTCAAACCAATTGAGGAGCCCATTCCAATAACCACAATTGAAACTGAGGAGGTAAAATCGGTTGTTGAACCAGTTGTTGAGAAACCCTCTGTTGCTGAGGAGCCGAAAGAAGTTATTGAACCTAAGAAAAAGTCCAAGAAGGAGAAGAAACTGCCTAAGGTTCAACAGGAACCAGAACCAGTTGTGGAAGAGCCGATTCTCGTCGAACAGCCCAAGGAAGTTATTGACACAAAGATTTCACAAACTGAAGATACACAATCTTCAACTCAATCATGGTCTTCAATTGTTTCTCAAGCAACTACAATTGAAACTGTTACCGAAAAGACACCTTTAGCTCCATTCAAACCAACTGAGGAGGAGCCTATTCCTATTACCACAATTGAAACTAAGGAGGTATTATCGATTGTTGAACCAATAGTTGAGAAACCCACTGTCACTGAGGAGCCGAAAGAAGTTATTGAACCTAAGAAAAAGTCCAAGAAGGAGAAGAAACTGCCTAAGGTTCAACAGGAACCAGAACCAGTTGTGGAAGAGCCGATTCTCGTCGAACAGCCCAAGGAAGTTATTGACACGAAGATTTCACAAACTGAAGATACACAATCATTAACTCAATCATGGTCTTCAATTGTTTCTCAAACAACTACAATTGAAACTGTTACCGAAAAGACACCTTTAGCTCCATTCAAACCAATTGAGGAGCCCACTCCAATAACCACAATTGAAACTGAGGAGATATTGTCGATTGTTGAACCAGTTGTTGAAAAACCCTCTGTTGCTGAGGAGCCGAAAGAAGTTATTGAACCTAAGAAAAAGTCCAAGAAGGAGAAAAAACTGCCTAAGGTTCAACAGGAACCAGAACCAGTTGTGGAAGAGCCGATTTTCGTCGAACAGCCCAAGGACGTGATTGAATCGAAGGTTATGGAAAAAGATGATACAGAATCTTCAACTCAATCGTGGTCTTCAATTGTATCTCAAACAACTACAATTGAAACTGGTACCGAGATCACACCTTTAGCTCCATTCAAACCAATTGAGGAGCCCATTCCAATAACCACAATTGAAACTGAGGAGGTAAAATCGATTGTTGAACCAGTTGTTGAGAAACCCTCTGTTGCTGAGGAGCCGAAAGAAGTTATTGAACCTAAGAAAAAGTCCAAGAAGGAGAAGAAACTGCCTAAGGCTCAACAGGAACCAGAACCAGTTGTGGAAGAGCCGATTCTCGTCGAACAGCCCAAGGAAGTTATTGACACGAAGGTTATGGAAAAAGATGATACAGAATCTTCAACTCAATCGTGGTCTTCAATTGTATCTCAAACAACTACAATTGAAACTGGTACCGAGATCACACCTTTAGCTCCATTCAAACCAATTGAGGAGCCCACTCCAATAACCACAATTGAAACTGAGGAGATATTGTCGATTGTTGAACCAGTTGTTGAAAAACCCTCTGTTGCTGAGGAGCCGAAAGAAGTTATTGAACCTAAGAAAAAGTCCAAGAAGGAGAAAAAACTGCCTAAGGTTCAACAGGAACCAGAACCAGTTGTGGAAGAGCCGATTTTCGTCGAACAGCCCAAGGACGTGATTGAATCGAAGGTTATGGAAAAAGATGATACAGAATCTTCAACTCAATCGTGGTCTTCAATTGTATCTCAAACAACTACAATTGAAACTGGTACCGAGATCACACCTTTAGCTCCATTCAAACCAATTGAGGAGCCCACTCCAATAACCACAATTGAAACTGAGGAGATATTGTCGATTGTTGAACCAGTTGTTGAAAAACCCTCTGTTGCTGAGGAGCCGAAAGAAGTTATTGAACCTAAGAAAAAGTCCAAGAAGGAGAAAAAACTGCCTAAGGTTCAACAGGAACCAGAACCAGTTGTGGAAGAGCCGATTCTCGTCGAACAGCCCAAGGACGTGATTGAATCGAAGGTTATGGAAAAAGATGATACAGAATCTTCAACTCAATCGTGGTCTTCAATTGTATCTCAAACAACTACAATTGAAACTGTTACCGAGAAGACACCTTTAGCTCCATTCAAACCAATCGAGGAGCCCATTCATACAGTTGTTGAGAAACCCAGTATTATTGAAGAGAAAGAGAAGAAACCATCCAAACCTGATCCAGTTTCAGAAGTAATTGTTTCAAAGTTGACTGACAGAAATGATGATCCGGAAATAGCGGAAAAGCCGTCTCTTCAACCCATGTCTTGGTCATCAATAGTTACACAATCTGTTGAAGTATCTCCAAATAAATCGCAAACACACGAAATCCAGGAATTCATCTCCCACGAACATACATTGTTCCCCGATAAAATAGAGAAAGAGACGAAACCAGTGTTTAGACATGTTGAAGAAGTTGTTAAGTCGGAAACTTCTGCTATTGTTAATCAAAAAGACCAAAACATTGTGGAAGAGAAGGTCAAAAAGCAAAAACCCAAAAAGGAAAAGAAGTCTGTCAAAGTTGAGCACATTCAAAAAGCAATGGTTATTTCAGAAACTCCGACGTTTGAAATTGCATCCACTCCATCCGACTTCAGTATTCAATTGCCAAAACCAAAACCGTCCGTTTGGTCTCAATCCGAGACATATGCCGAAGTCGTTAAAAAGTCAGGTTTTACTGACAACACAAATATTCGGTATCAAGACTCGGAATCTGACTCTCCCAGCAGCATTGACTACTCAGAAAATAAACCAGTTTCCCGAGTTATAGAACGACCTCAAAGTTCATCTGTTGTAATAGTAACCGAATTTCCAGATCCCATCATTCCTTCGACAGTCAGCACTCCGGACGCCGAACCTGTTGAGTTAAGTGAATATCCTGAAAAGTCATTCACATTGTCCTGGAAGGAAATGATGGATGAAGAATTTAATCCAACAGATGTTGATTTACCATCTTGGTCTTCAGTTGTGCAACCCTGGGAAGTAAGGGAGGAACCTATAGAGAGAACTTCACGGACAATAAGCCGACCGAGTATAAAAGTCACTGAAGTTACTAAAATGGAAGAAATATTACAACCACAAGAAGAACAAGGGTTCCTCGAAATAACTTCAAAGAAACGAAATCGTTCTCGATCTCGTTCTCAGCAATCCCAAAATTCAAATGTCGAAGAAAAGCCGAAGAAGAAGAAATCTAAAAAGCCAAAAGACATCAATCAATCTAAACATGTGAAACCTTTCGCTGAACCAGCTTTTGCAATGCAACCTGATATGGATGACAAACTTCAATCTTCAGCATTAATCGATACCAAAACAGAGTTAGCTCCCGCTCCAATTCCAATTACATCGGGTATGTCATGGGCTGCTATCGCTGCACATAATGTTCCTGAACCAGCTCAACAAATCCGTCAACTTCGTATCGAAACCAAAGAAATTATTTTCGATGACGTAAGCAAACCATTAACAGACAATAAAGTAGCAATACAATTTAAATTGGAACCTGAGCCTAAACCCAAGAAACAAAAGCAGATGTCTAAAAAGAAACCTTCAAGTGATATTGTTGATTTTATAAATGCTGAAAAGGAAAGCATCCACAAATCAAAGACATTCGAGCCCAAATCAACACATATCCACATTCAGGAACATGTTAATGTCGAATCAACCAACCTGCTGAACCAGCAGGATCCAGAACCAGTTGTTGAAGAGACGATTGTCGTCGAAGACACTAAGCAAGTGATTGAATCAAAGGGTCCAGAAATTGACGACTCACAATCTTCGACTCAAACGTGGTCGTCAATTGTATCTCAAACAAATATAGCTGGAACTGTTACCAAGAAGACACCCTTAGCTCCATTCAAACCAACTGAGGGGCCGATTTCTACTGCTACAATTGAAACTAAGGCGAGGCCTACTGTTGTTGAGGAGCCGAAGGAAGTTGTTGAACCTAAGAAAATATCCAAGAAAGAGAAGAAATTGGCCAAGGTTCAACAGAAACCAGTAACAGTTGTTGAACAGACTATTGACGTCGAAGATTCAAAGGATGTGATTGGATTAAAGGTTTCTGAAATTGACGACACACAATCTTCAACTCAATCGTGGTCTTCAATTATATCCCAAGCAACTACAATTGAAACTGCTACCGCAAAGACACCTTTAGCTCCATTCAAACCAAATGAGGAGCCCATTCCTATTGCCACAATTGAAACTAAGGAGATATTATCGATTGTTGAACCAGCAGTTGAAAAACCCACTGTCACTGAGGAGCCGAAAGAAGTGATTGAACCTAAGAAAAAGTCCAAGAAGGAGAAGAAACTGCCTAAGGTTCAACAGGAACCACAACCAGTTATGGAAGAGCCGATTTTCGTCGAACAGCCCAAGGACGTGATTGATTCGAAGGTTTTGGAAATGGATGATACACAATCTTCAATTCAATCGTGGTCTTCAATTGTATCTCAAGAAACTACAATTAAAACTGCTACCGAAAAGACACCTTTAGCTCCATTCAAACCAATTGTGGAGCCCACTCCTATTGCCACAATTGAAACTAAGGAGATATTATCGATTGTTGAACCAATAGTTGAGAAACCCACTGTCACTGAGGAGCCGAAAGAAGTGATTGAACCTAAGAAAAAGTCCAAGAAGGAGAAGAAACTGCCTAAGGTTCAACAGGAACCACAACCAGTTGTGGAAGAGCCGATTTTCGTCGAACAGCCCAAGGACGTGATTGATTCGAAGGTTTTGGAAATGGATGATACACAATCTTCAACTCAATCGTGGTCTTCAATTGTATCTCAAACAACTACAACTGAAACTGTTACCGAGAAGACACCTTTAGCTCCGTTCAAACCAACTGAAGAGCCAAACAAGCCCATCGAGACTGTAGCGGCAGATATTTCGGAAACAACATCTGCACCAGAAACAAGAATTGAAGAAACAGTTTCTGTAATACCAATTGAAAATGTTGCTGAGTCAAGACCATTAGCTTTATTCAAAACTGAAGAAATCAATGTGCCTGCTTATGATTCGCAAAGTACAGCCGAAGCTGATGCATTTATTTGCGAAACATCATACTGGTCTGCTACATTGAAACCCGGTCAGAAATCGATCACAGATACTGTTGAAAAGAAAGAGACCGATCAAGTGGAAACCAAAGAGGACTCTCCAATTACTGTTGATATACCACTAGATAATAACCTTCCAGAAGTTGCAGTACAATCGCCAACCGATCAACCAACAACGTGGTCGGCAATTGTACAAACTGAAACTAAAGTATTCCCCGCTGCAGTCCCCAATGAGAAAGATAAGAATGAATCAGACTTACCAGCATGGTCCTCAGTTATTGTAAGCAAAACAACAAATTTCCAAGAGCCTAAGCAACAGATTGATCTTGAAGATGAGCAAACATCAAAGGCAACAACCTACGTAACAACAACCGTAACAACACACAAAGATGTACAAACTAAAGATGCGGTTAAGAACATCATTGATGAAGAACCAACATCTTATGTCTCTACTGTAGTGACATCCCATTCAAACGAACTGAGCATTCACCCTGAAATTGAAAGCGAACCCTCAGAAACAGGCACTTCAAGTAGACTGGAAACTCTGGTGAGAAATCTACAATTTGAAACGACTCATCTACGTCCCAGATATGAATTGATTGAAACACAGTATCAATTATTGAAGGCAAATGTACCTAAGGTAAATGAACGACCAATCCTTGAATCGCCAAATGATGAGACACTAATGGATGATTATGTGATAATTGAACCCGAAGCTCTGCCAGAGCTTAACTCTGAGATTCTTGCATACAATTTACATCTTGATAGGCATACAATATTGCGTTCTATTACAGAGAATGCTATTGACGAAGGTTTAAATCAGTTGCATTTAATCAAAAAGTCCGTTGAACCCAAATTAGAAACAATAACAATAGTTGAAGAAGTTAAACCTGTCAAAAAGCCAGTAATGAATTTAGAGGAAATTGTAGCAAAAATTGAACAGGTAATAGTAGAGGAACCCAATTCAGTAAGCGAAGAGGGAACTATACTCGTTGAGATGTCTGAACCGACAACCTCGATAACACTCGAAGAGCAGATATGCTTGCCCCAGACATTGACAATAGAGTCGAGAAAGCCAAGTGAACTACTGTGGCATCTCAGTCAAGACAACTTCTTGAAATTAATCAATCATCATAGACAAACGGCAGATAACGCTTATGCGCTATACAAAACTATAACGACGACAGACTTATCTAAGACGGATACGGATAGAAAAACTCAGGAAACCCAAGACGATAAGCAAAAGACTGACATCATTACGGAAACTGTAGTGAAAACGACCACGATTACAGAATCAAGTAAATTGATAGCTGATAACGTTGTAGATAAGACTGAACTAGAAGCATCGTCAATTGTAAACATTCCTAACGTTGAAGTGACACCAACAACAACACCAATTAGCAACATTGATCAGTTGCGTCTAAATCTGTATTTGGATGACTGGCAAACGTCTGGCATCGATGTAGATTTATTCGATAACAGTATTGATAGACTGAAGCGTGATGATGATGGTGTTGTCGATACAAAACTTGACAAAGACAAGAAACCCGACGATGTGAAACCAGACAAGGACAATGACAAAGACAATGATGACAACGACGACGACGACGACGATGATGATGATGATGACGATGGGGATAAACTGACAGTGCCTGAAATTCGTAAGCCGCATGACGATGATGACAAATCAAACGACCGCGATCCTGGTAGTGGTAGCAGTGGCAATGCAACACCGACACCCGAAACAGATACAACTCAGTACGATCAGAATCGCAGTTGTTCATCGGAATATATGTCAACCGATTTGCCAGGCGGTGTAGGTCATTGGAGGGACCAAAGTACTTATTTGGCTTTAGAAGCCGAACCTCAGGTTAAAGTTGAATTGACACCAACAGTCGAGAGTAAGGAAATTGTAACAAAATCGATTGAATTGACACCCTCAGTGTCACTTGATCAAGAGCAAATGTCCTCCCCTGAAACAAATCCCCCTGTTCTATCCACAACTAACGTTGCAAATGCACTAATCCAATTGGCGAGCGCCACAACTCACACTTTGAACGCTGCTGCCAATGCGGCAGCAACAGCAACACAAGCGACAACATTGGCGGCCACCAGCGCCATATTGCCTGTGGCAACCGCCGTAATTAATAAGTTTGCGGCATCAACACCGACACCGGCAACACCACCAACAACACCAGAGGAGACAACACCAGTTCAGCAAGCGTTCACAGCAACAGTTGCTGTTGAGACGCCTGCAGCAACAATCAGCGAAACGACAACAACAACAGCGAGCAGCGAGAACGACTCGGTGGCGCCAAAAGCTGACAACTTGTCAAGTGTCATAAAGCGCACAGTTGTGACAACAACAACAGTAACGACTACAACAACTACTGAAGCAGCAGCAGAAGAGCCAGCAACAACCAGCAACAGCACCACAACAACAACTACGACAACAACAACAGCTGCTGGCAATGATTTGCTAGAGCAACAACAGCAACGCCAGAAGGTGAAAATCACATTGAGCCTTCGTTTATTCCTAATTCTAATATTTGCAGCTTTTGTGTGTGGTTTTGGTATTTGTTCATGGCTTTTATACGGCAATTCCTGCTCCTCTTCCACCTGCTGTTGTTGTTGTTCTGGCGCTTCAGCCACATGTTGCCAACTTATGCCACCAACAGCAGCAGCAAACCCTGATAATGGCCTACAGTAAGGTCGAAACAAGGCGATTGCTGCTTGCTGTTGGCCTTTTGGCGGTTGCGCCAAAACAATAACAATAAAAAACAAATAAAAATATATATATATTAATACTAACTTTAACCAATTGTTAATTCTTATAACTATCTTATGATTTATGTTTTCTTTAAAATTTATCTTTTTATGTTTTGTTACTTTAAATTGCATCCGTCTAAATACTTTATGACATAAGTTTAACAGTAATATGAATTTGAGTTTATATTCTATCTACTTAGTTTTAATACACGTTAGTTTGATTACATTGCTTATGTTCCTTACTAATTGATCTTAACCATTGTAAAACCAAATAAATCAAATAATAGTAGTTGATTTAACTATAACATTTACAAATATTTCAGTAAAACTTAACTAAATAAAATAAACTATTAACCAAGTTGCACGTTTTAATATTTTAAATCTATTTTTAATACTTTATTTGCACAGTTTTTATTTCTGAATAGGCAAATCACGTAGACATTCCCGCACACACACAAACACACAGGCATTCGCACTTGCACTTGCATATGCACACACACAAACACGAGCACAGTGCTGCTTAAAAGTACGCACCCCACACAGTTTTCAAGCAGAATATGCCCATTTGAATTGTAACAAATAGTTTGTTCTTATGAGTTCATTGCCTTTTGCATTACCGCCCTGCAGATCTCATCAAATGTTTTCTTTTTTTATTTTTGCGGCATTTTCCCTCTTTGCTAAAAATAAAATTCAGCATCCATCTATATAGAGATCCATGCGATGCAGCCCCGATTTACTTACTTAAAAATATCTCAGTGCGCCAGTAAATTTTTAGTTTTAGTCTAGACCGTGAGTTCAACGCGGACTGCAATACTTTTTGCATTTATAATAATTTTGTTACATCTGAAGAAATTGTTTCTAATTACTACAGAAAACTGTGTGTAAAGCAATACAAAAGTGTTTATGCATAGTTAGTGCTTGTATTTTTTAACTCAAGTGTGAAAGTCTTAAAAAAATCAAACAACTTTATAGGAGTTTTTTCTTGAAAGGAAGAAAGAAAGTTTTTAATTAAAAAAAGCTTTAAAAATAAAATTTTTATAACTATAAAGTTTGATAAAAACAAACATATATATATGCGATGTAGAGAAGGCCCAGTTAAATTAATCTAAGGTAAATGTTCAGCTGATCTATGTCGTTCCTATAGATTTCCAGTAATTGAAAGTTATTCCAGAATGTTATAAATAAAATTGTTTAATTTTAAGCAATTCTTTTGTATTAGTAAAAGATTTGTGCAATTTATACACAGATCAATTAAACTAGACCAATTTCTCAAAGTTCCTTCAATATATTGTATTTTAAAAATTGTTTTAATGATAGTATTAAATCATGAAGTTAATTTTAAATGATATCTTAAATATTTAATTTAGAAGTATCCTAAAATCAAAAGTCCTTTCAAAATACGTAGCTTGAAAATAATTAAAATGACAGACAGTTGTGTGTTTGCATGTATGTGATATCTGTGCGTAATCATGTGAGTACATGTATTAGCTACTATATATCTAAATGAGGATACTATTATTTTGTGCATTTTTTTCGGCTACGCTTAGTTAGTTTAGAGCTAAGTTTATTTTTTAAATCTAGGGACCTTCGCATTTGGTGCTTTTGTCTATCCGCTGTCCTCTTGCCAATCTCATTAATAGCCGCTCATATAATAACTAAGATATATACATATACTTTATAATATATGCGCATGTGTTACATTTATAGCAGTTTATTAAATTAAATTCAAGCTAAGTTATTTTCAATTATATGGCTGACTGCATTGCATCTAAGTTTAAAATGAAATATGTTATACACTTTGTTCAATGTGTAAATATGTTGTAACTGTATAGAAGCCGGCAACAAATATTTACAGAAAAAAATAGAAAAAAAATCTAGCAATGTTTATTTTTATTAACAATTTATTAATATTCCTTCCCCACCCCCCAAAAAAAATTACTTGGGCTGTATAATGCATTTTATAGGAATTAATAACACAAGAACTCGACGAACTGCTACAATCGCTCTCAACCGTCGAGGATGGCATTGGGAATATGAACTACAGCAGCTTGGAGGGCATGCTACAGGGATTGAAGGTAATGATCCAGATACTTTCATAGCGAACTCTATAGCAATCTAACAAAAGAATTGTTTGGATGCACGTGTTCAGCAATCTTTTTAACAACCATATTTAGTAGATATTAATTACTTGTACTCACACTGTAAATATAGTTATTAAATTGATTTTTGAAACGATTAATGGATGCTGGCGTGTGTCACATACGTTAAATAACACAATCGCATCATTCCATAAAACAATCGTACATTTTTTATAGACAATTCGAGTTCTGATATCTATAGATAGCATAGAATACCTAGTTGAGTATTAGAATTTATTGTACAAGTAGTCGAAAGTTTTTCCGTCTTACAAAAATTATTTTTTATTAAAGGCAAATATTATTTTGCAAATATCAGTTTTTGTTTTTGTCAAGTTTTGACAAAATTTGTGTTAAATGAATTCTTTTTTGCCCGATGCGCAGCTAATCCAAGACAATCTGGAAGTACATGAGAAGGAAGCACGCAACCTAAAAGAGCAATCAAAGGCATTGCCAACAGATCCTGCCACAGAGCGTCTGCTAAACGAGACAACAGATCGCATTGATCTTCTCTTGAGGCGGACACAGCAAGGCATCACTATGATAGCCGTAAGTAAAAACAATTTCTCATATTTATCAGTTCAAGTTTTAATATAAAATCTGATTTTAGAACGCTATGCATGGCCAGAAGAAGCGTGAGCAGGAGATTGATGAGTATCAGCAGCATTTGTTGGAGCTGGAACGCTGGATCAACGATGTCTCCGCCGAGTTGGCCTCGTTTGAGACCACAACGGAGAGCAGCACCGATGAACAGATCTTGAAATCCCAAGTTGAACGCAGTCAACAATTGTTACGCACGCTGAAGGAACGTCAACAGTCTATGGATGATTTGGTTGAGCAGACACGTCAGCTCCAAAGTCAACCCGATGTGGCACCCCTCGCAGATACCCTAATGGAGCAACTGCAAAGCATCATTATCATATTGCGGGAACAGATAACTGTGGCCACCACACGCATATTTACCATTGAAAAACGCATCGTGGAATTGCGCAAGGCAAAGAGTGATGATGCACAGCGTCAACGTGTGCTGGAGGATGCCAAAATTCAACCTCCTATTAGCACCCCTGTCCTATCAGCACCAGAATCGATTGAGTCCAATGAAAATACAATTGACTCTAGTTCAATGCCAGAGGAGGAGATTAAACCAACTGGCATTTATGTGGAGACACAGACTTCGTTCAGCTTGCAGCAGCCAGAGATTCCATCCCAGGCTCAACCACAGATAACCACAAGCAATGTGGAGGCGCAGACAAGCTTCCAGGAAGCGTTGCCCGTTGAAACCGCTGAAGTGGCGCTGCAAACGTTGAAGGAACGCCAACCAACTGAGAATATAATGGTTACGCAGACTCTGCAACGTGGACAGGAGACAATACAGATTGACACCATGTTGAACAAGAATGTTGATGAACCACCAGAGGATGTGGAAATCGAAGCACGTTACCATCAGCAGCCCAGAGGAGATGTAGATCGTGCTACCGAGTTGATATTGAAGAATGTGCCACAAGCATTTGAGACGACATTTGTTGAACCAGATAAAACTACAACCGAGGTGGTTGTGGGACCCGATGGCACTAAGCATATATTGGTAAAGAAGATCACAACTCGAACGCGTCAACAAATTGTGCAACAGCAGCAAATTAGCTCCATTGAAACTGTCAGCGATGCCGATGGCAATATTGAGGTGACTTCAACTGGACAAATCAATCTGGAGAATGTACAACACACAGATACCATTGCTGATCCAAAGGATAGCAGTTATCGCACTGTGGTGACGCAACAAACAAAGGGAACTCTGTTGGATGGCTCTCAGCCGGAGACGGTGATTGTCAGTGAATTCGAAACAGAGCCGATTGTTGAGCAATACGAGCAACTCCTAAGTCCCGATGTGGATGGTAAGTTGCAACCATTCCGTGCCGCAGCTGGTCAGTCCGAAGTGGAGACACATGGCAGCATACGCACCGTAATGCAACAGACGACCCGTAAAGTTATACGCAAGACCCGCAAGATAATCAAACATGTTGTGATCATCAACGGCAAGGAGCACATAACCGAGGAGATTGTCGAGGAGCCCGAAGAGATTGAGATAACCGAAGAGGAAACATCGCCACATGTGAATATCAACATTGTGCGTACGGTGAATGGGAAAGAGGTGAGCGAGGAGGAGTTCCAAAGGATGATGCAGGAGCCGGGAGTTCTCATCGAAGAAGTTGCAACGGACCTGTCCCAAACTGAGACAGTCGAGCCGCAGCAACAGGTATTTGATATTGAGTCTATCAACATCAGCACCACAACAACAACTACACCACAAGAACAACAACAACAACTAGAACAAGAACAACAACAACTCGATACCGCACCAACAACAACAACAAAAATAACAACAACAACTACAACAACAGAAACGATTAAAGAAGCACCTGTAGAATTGCCAGCACCTCAAGTAGACATTGAAGAAATCGTAGAAGTTGCAACTACCAGTCCCGTTCATGTTACAGCAGCAGCAGAAACAACAGCAGCAATAACAACCTCAACAACCACAGCAACCACTACAACCACAACATCTACAGCACAACCAACACAAGTAATCCCAACAACAAAGACTGAGGCTGAGATTGAGCCTTTGTTGGAAGATATCAATGAAATTTGGCCGTTGGAACATCATCTGCAACCCACAAACATTGATTTCTCTCAGCATGAAACAACAACTCTCATACGCCAAGCAGCTGGAGCATCTCCCAGAGATTCATCCATGCCTGTAGATACCATTTGGCCAACAAGTCCTGAAACTGGCAACTCGGTATCACTTGAATCTTATGAATTTGAGCCAACATCTCCGCGAGCCGAGAATGAACAACCAAAAACTGAGACTGTACCTTCACCAGAGCAATCTGTAACAAAGGAACAAACTAAAATTGAAGCTTTCCTTAAGGCTGAAAAATCACAAGCTGAGCCTGCAAAGGTAAAGGAACAACCTCAGACAACTCAAGTAACTGTAGAAGAAGAACCCCAACAACCTCAGACTTCTCAAGCAACTAAGCACCTGGAAATATCCGAAATTGAGCCAGAAATTGTGGACAAGAAGGTGCCTCAAACGGATGTGCGTGTTGCCACACAACTGTTCATCTCTGGCGAGGCAGCTGACTCGGAATCTCCACGCAAAACCTATCAGATTACCGCACCCTCCGTAGAAGCTCCAGGAGTTGGTGTACTCAAGGTGGCAATAGGAACAGCATCCGCTGTAGCTGAACCCGACACTCAAATGCCTGGTAAGGTCACCATGTCCATTGTGGAGACTGTAACAGCAACGGAAACTCGCGACGATGATGTGACCACGAAGCGAAGTCGAAAGAAAAAGAAGAGAAGAGATGCAGAGCCAGTTGAAGAGCAAACACAAATCAAGACTGAAACAAAAGTGGAACCAGTTGCCGTTCCCGTTCCCGTTCCCGAACCTGAGCCGATTGCAGTTTCCGATATCGAAGCGCAATCTGTACATGAGGCAGAAGAAAAGACTGTTGCCGATGATAATGATGACTCCTCTGATTCCAAGAAGAAGCGCCGCAAGAAGAAGAAGCAAAAGGAAAAGGCCGACAAGGAGGAATCCCATGCTTCAGTCTCATCTGATAATTCGCCACGTGATAACAGCGCCAGCATTGAATCGGAGGGTAAGGTGCGACACGAATCTATTGTGGAGATCAGCGCTGAGAGTGATGTGTCCAGCATGGATATTGATGCGTCCGTTAAAGTAATTGAGGATGCGGTTATCAGTTCACCATCAGAGTCACCACGGAATCCCTTCACTGAGCTGGTTATTCCCACTGAAGTTGTTGAGCTAGCGCTAGTTGAAGACGTGGAACAGCAGACAACACCACGTGTTCCCACTCCAGCAGCTGTTGAAGTTGAGCACGAGATTAAGTCTTCACAAACTTCACCACAGCATCAGCCACAACTTGATGAGACAGCGGTGCAAACGAGCCTGGATATCCATCCTGATAATCAGGAAAATGAATCGCAAACTCTCATTGTGGAAATAAGCGAGACTGAAGCTCAGACAACGCCACGTGCCCAAGATGATCAGCCTGAACCCGTCGAGATGTCCACCACCGAGATTCAAACCGATGTCAGTGGACAACCTCGGGAAACTGTTGAGATTTCCAGTCAAACAATTGTGACGACCACAATTGAAAAGGAGCTGCAAACAACGCCCAAAGAATCTCCAAGGGAAGCTGAGCCAAAGAGCGATCAGGTGGTTCCAGCTCTTGTCACGGATCTGGTTAAAGATATGACCATTGATTTGCCAGTTCCCATGGCAGACCAATCGACATTCACCGAAGTAACTTCGACAACTGAGACACAGATGCAGACAATGACACCAGAACCAGCTGAACTAATTGCCAACACTGTGGAACCAGTTGAAGTGAGCGATGTTGTGGTGCAAACCACACCAAGAGACGAACCACAGCCAGTGTCACTTGAAGATAGTTCCCTAACCACGACTTCCATTTCGGAACCCTACGAGCTGGAGGTGAGAACCACAGTGGCCATACCCGCAGATTCAGATGCATCCTTGGTGGAGCCTACACTCTACGAGTACACACAGACCATGGAGCTGCCCAAGCCGGAAAAGCCAAGCAGAAAGGGAAAGAAGAAAGCAAAGGGTATACCCGCACCACAAACTACTACCGATGGCGATCCACAAATCAGCGTAACAGTTGAAATTGCTCCTGAACTGCTTTCCGAGTCGGGCATTGTGGTGTCAACCAATCAGGAAATTGAAGAGGTGCCTCATTTGCCTCCAGCAGAAGATCCCTTGGAAGTTGATCCCTTGAAGCCTCAACGTGTCCAGCTGCAAATCACAAAGACCACTGTCTACGATGAGTATCCCGATCTTCCCGTGCACATCGTCGAGCAGAACAAGGTGAGCATCGCCTCGCAACAACAGAGCGCAGGAGGAAAGTCACGCACTGGACCCACTTCGTCTGTGACAATTGAGGAGGTAGCTTCACCCACCGAGGAGCTCATTGTGCCCATTACCCCTGGACCCGATGTCAATCAAGAGCAGATTTGGGTCAGTCCCACAAGCAGTGTGAATGTCGAGAAGTCTCCAGCGCCAATGGATGCTTCTCAAGCCTTCATCGCAAGCGAAAGTCTGCAGCTTTATCCGGGTAAACCACAAGTTATCTGGACAGAGACAAAGGAAGGTATCGACAATCGTATTCGACACCTGAAGCAAGCGACGCCACAACAGCAAACTCCACTGAGTGATGTACTACATTTGGCAACGCTCTCCGAGCAGATAAAACAGGTGCCAACGGAACAACGCTTGGAGGAGGTCAATGACGGGTTGAGAACCTTGGATGACGCCATACGCAGTGGGGATAAAACCATAATACACACCACTGTCATTACGGTCATTGAGAAGGTTTCGACTTGGCTAGAAACCATTGAGTATCGTGTCTATTTGATACGTCAAAACTCCAATGAAGGACCCTCCGAGCAGAAATTGAACAATTACACCACGTTGAACGAGGAATTGGACACCATCAAGGAAAATGTGATTACCTTGGAGGAACAGCTGTCGGGAGTTGATAAACCGACATCTGAGGAGCTGTTGCAATGCGTGGACACACTAAAGGAGCACGTGGATGCAGTTAGGAAAGTGACACAACAGAATCAAGCACAGGATAGCAAGGATCTCGATAAATGGCATAGCTTTGAGTTGCTCTATCGGGAAGTTACTATAACGTTAGATCAGCTACAGATTCGCTATGAGCAGGCTATAAATCAGGAGCATCCGCTCTCGGTGAAGCTAGCGATGCTCAATGAACTGGAGCAACAGTATGTGGGATCACAACAACAACTGGGTGAGCTTTTGCAGAGTGCACGCTTCTTCCAACGCGATTTTCCGGGCAAGAAAATGCCACAGGACATTCACAGTATCTACGAGGCGAGCATGAATATTGGCAACAACATCGAAGCGGAGCGTGATCGTCTGCTCCAGCTGCAATCCCTGGCCGAGGAGTACGAGCAGACTCTTAAGGAGTTTACCAACATTACCGTACTAGCCGACAAGATGGTGGAGAGTCCGATTGTGTCCAGTTCGTTGGAACTGCTGAACAACGAGGTGCAAAAGCAGCGCAAGTTCTTTGTCAATCTCAGCCATTGTCGAGCCATGCTCGAGTCTCTGGAGGAGAATATCGACAGTGAGACAAGGGAAAAACACTCGGAACTGCACAAGGAACTCTATCAGAGAGCAACCCAATTATTGGAGCGTGCCTCCGAGCGATCCTCGAAGCTGGTGCAAGCCGCTTCCCGCTGGACAGTACTCGAGAAGGGAATGCGGGATGAGCTGCAATGGTTGCAGGTGGCACAACAACGTGTGCCCGATCTATCGGCGGTTACCTCAGCCGACTATGATCAATATGCCACACTCTATCAGTCCCTAAGCAATGACATTTCCCATCACTATGTGAAAATGACACAACTCTCGGGAATTGCCAATAAACTGCAACAACTCGTCCAGGCGCCCAATCTCGTAGAGGAAACCAACGAAGCACTAATTGTGCTTCTCAAGCTGCGCGAGGAGGTTGCACTCTATCTGCATCGCCTGCTGATCTTCAAGGAGATCTGGGTGCAGTACGAACAGCAGACGGACAAAATGGAGGCATTTGTAAGGGAAGCGGAGCAAGAATTGCGACTGATTCATATACCATCGAAGCCCACAGAGGAGCCCATACCTCATATCCGTCAATTCTGGGAGATCAAGGCACGCTTTGAACTCCACAATAACATACGCAATGACGCGGGTCACAGTCTAGAGAAATCTCTGCAGGTTATCCCCCTGGCGGATGAGATGCTGCAGCGTCAGTTCCATGCCCAGCTGGAGGATCGCTGGCAAGCCGTTGCCCAGGCCATTGAGCTCATTCAGCACAATATCGTGGAGTGTCTGTCCTCCGAGGATATGCCACCCGATGAGAAACTAAAGCTCGTCGAGCGTGAGCTACAGGAAATCTATCTGACAATGACCAGCATGAAGGGTGTCATCAAGAACGAGGAGGAGCTCAGTCTTTATATCGAGAGGGTTCAGGTGCTCCGTACACGCGTTGGCTTCATTGGCAACGAACTGGGTAGGATTGGTCTTCAGGAGCCTGCGATCGAGCCCGAGAAGGTTGGCGAACTCTTTGCTCTTTCCCACAAGATAACGACACAAATTGCCGAGGAACTGGATTTCGCTTCCGTTCTACGGGATCAGCTCCAAGCCATCCATGAGGGCATCAGCAATCAACGCAAGCATCAGGCCAAAATCTCAGTTATCCTTGATGAATGTGAATCCGCAGAGCGCCAAGGAGCCGATGTCATTGAAAAGGCTGTCGCAGATTGTCAGGCTGCGGGTGAGGAGCTCGTTGCCAGCTGGCAGGAAATAATGCGTATACGCCAGATGCTCCACACTCTGCCCATGCGTCTGAAAATGTCTGTGTCGCCAGTGAAACTGGAGCGTGACATTTCCCAACTGCAAGATGATCATGCCTTCCTCGAGAGCAAGTGTACCAACATTATGGCCATATTACGTAACCGTTTGGCAATGTGGCTACGCTACGAACGACAGTTGGAACAGGTCCACGGCTCGGTGCAGGAAACAGACTTCATGATGGAACTGATACGTGTTCATGGTCAGGTTGACTATGAACGCCTGCGTAAGGCCACCGAGAGATTGGAGGTAAGTTCTCAAATACATTTATGATATTTTTGAATATATCAAAAGACCTGACTACCTGCGCAGCATACAGAGACCTGCACGTGTACAGACGTGTTCGCAATAATAAGAACAGTACTCATAAAACCAAAACAAACAAATACAAACAAAATATAATAATATACTTTACTTTTTTATTATAATTTGCGGTTTACCACATACCCACAAATATTTCCATTATCATAAATTTAAAAAAAAAAGAACTTTTTAAAGTTTTCTTACAATTTTTACCATTAATTATTGATAAAAAATTTTAAATCCCGTATTCAGATTTTCTTTTAAAAAAATTTTCATAATCTAAAGTTTTAAATGTTAAATGTAATAAAATTTTATATTCTAAAATTATCGCGTATTCCGTTATTATTAAAGTCATATTCTTATAAATATTTCGAACACGTTTGTATGCTCATCGTATTATCTGCGCTGCTCTCAGTTCTATGCTGTCTCAAAAACGCTATAAAAGCCGCACGCGTTTCCTTCCGCTCTCAGTTAATCGCGCGTCTTCAAATCTTTCACAACACATCGAAAATTAAAGAAGTAAAGATAAATTATGTACTTCAGCATATAGATAAAGATACAATACATAAATGTATACTTTTCCTTTAATATCTGATCTTAGTTTAACGTTGTTTCAAAAACGCTACAAAACCGCACGCGTTCTGTTAATTCGTTCATTAAACGCCGCGCAGATTGGCAGTTATTTTATAAGTGAATACAAAAAGCTTTTCAAGCAGCTCCAAAGTTTTTTTTAGTGCATAAAAGCTTTTACTCAAAGCTTTCTGGCACGTTGCGTTACGTTTCGTTTCGTTATGTGCTGCGGCGGCCGCAGTTGGCGTTAGCTTCGAAACGCGCGCATATCGTCGCGATTATTGTCGCTCCACACATAATATTTAACTTAACTAATCTCGGGCGCTCTTCACTGTTGCAGGGTTTGGCTGGCGATCTGCATAATCGAGAGCAATTGCTTGACGAGCTAAAGGGCGCCGCAAAACCGTTAATCGAAAGCTGTGATGTGCAGATAGTTGAACAAATTGAATCGGCCGTACAGGATGCGGTAGTTGCCTGGAATGATACCACCGATAATCTGCAACAGCTTTGCACTCGTTATCAGCGAGCCGTTGAGCTTTGGGATAAATATCGTAACGCCTCGGCTGCGGTCAAGAGCTGCATCGAACAGCAAATGGATAGCGTCAAGTCACTGGAACAGCCCTTGGATTCCATGCAACAACATGCCAAGGTAAGTACAAAGTGTAAAAAATTCTGAATTTAAAATTCATAATTTAAGAAAACGATTTTAGACTATGTTTCCAAGATATATGCAGCTTAAATGGCAATCACTTAGCTTTAAAATAGACAAAAAGCATAGATTAGTCGAATCATCAAAAATTATATTCTTAAAAAACATCGATAATTATCTTACTTGAACCAAATATTTCCTACTAAAGTTAAGAAAATCCACAATCATTAAAATCGTTTCTTTAATGTAAAGAAAATTATTGTAGAGTGGGATTAATGTTTGTTCTACTTCCGCTTTAATCACCATTTAATTTTGGCGGTAAATAAAAATAAAGATAACAAAACAAAACAAACTCTAACGACAACATTTAATTATCATCCTTTGACCGACAATAGCAAGCTGTAATTACATTGATTTTTAGGTGTAACACTCGGCCCAATCAATTTTGGACGCGTTGCTGTAATCGGTGGTAATAGCCACCGTGTGGAGTAACTTTGCTGTATATATGTATGTTTGTACATGTCCATGTATATGTGCCTTGTTTGTCTCATAAATTATTTTGTTTGACACAAATAGACAAACTGCAGTGGGTAAAGGGAAAGGGGCAACATTTTTGAGCTCGTTTCGATTTCTTAGTTTTTATTTGCTTTAAAAATTAACGCATGGTTTCCTTATTTATGTTTATTGATCATTAGGGTCATTATAAGAGTCCAACAGCAACAACAACAGCAAACTTACGTTGTAATTATTATTTTTTCCAACTGTCGCTTCACACGACGAAGTTTATCAACCCGGGAGAGCCGTAAGCTCCATATTGATATAGCTGCTTTATCTCCCAGCAGTCGAAAAACAAAACAAAAATGCCTAAACATTATATAGGAATAGCACATACATTTAGCACATGCCAGTCCTAAGCCTGTCCGAAACTAAAGATAAATGTAAAACGTATTTCTTCATTTCGGGTCTCTTAAATCTTGAAGGTCATCGCTAAGCGTTTGTTTGCGTTGTGGTGATAAAAGCATGAATATTTCACAGATGATATCATAGGGCATACAACATGCGTCGACTTGCCCTTTTAGATTGGATTATGTTTGTGCAGTGCGCTTGTTATTTAAATAGAACTTTGCTAGCTGCGGGCGACCTGTTTTCTAAATTGAAAATGTAAATGAAATTGAAAGTGCACTCGACGTGCTAATTACGTAATACGTATTGAAATGGGAACGACGCGAGCAAGAGTAGAGACAATTGATAAGACCCATTACGGGGGACTGACTGACCCGACCGGCTTAAGCTAAATATAAATATAAATGACATTTGCGTTCTTCCAAAGGTTGTTCTTACAGATAGTTTCTTAAGCTAATCTAGAGATAAATATTAAGATAAAACCAGGGACCGCAAATAATATTTATGAGTTTGAAAAAAATTGAAGCTCTAAAAGCTTACAAAAACGGTGGAATAAAATACATATAATATATTTACGTACGCCAAATTCAACTTAAATTTTAAAAATTATTTTTTATTATAAAAATTAATTTATATAATAAAAATCAAAAATAATTATTATATTTCTATTTTGGTACATAAGTCAAACAATAATTCTTTTTTCAATTTTTGTTATAAAAACTAAAAATAATTAATTACTATGTTTAAATTTTTATGCAAAAAAATTATAATATATATTCTCTTCTTCTTTCAACCAGGTCTGTCAAGACAACCTCACCACCCAGAATGACCGTCTGTTGGAACTGCGGGATATTGTGGCCAAAATAGCCGCCGATGTTGGCCTAGATGCGTCATCGTTGATGCAAGGCGAATTGGATGCGTTGGGTCAGCGTTTGGCCGAGTGCAAGGATGCGATAACAACGCTGGCGAATGTGGCCGAGACACAGGATAAAGAGCGAAAGCAGCTCGATAAGGAGGTGACACAGGCCAAGGTTTACTTCAACAATGTGCAGCAGGTGAGTGCAACCAACTGACTGAACTACGAGCGTATTCCGCGTCCAACCGAGACACATCTATGTTATGTGTACTCCATGCCATCTATCGATTAGAAAGTCTGACTGATTTGCATATGTTATGGTTAGCGTGTGGAAATTCCCAATGGGGAACAACAAAAACATTAGTAACAACAACAATGAAAGACAACAAAAAAAAAAAAAAAAAGGAACCGGCAACTGTATGTTAATCCAATACGAAGGACATGCTATTTTAAGTGGGTTAAAAGTGGAAAAACTTTCTATCCTCAAACGTGTTGGAATTCAAAACACCACACACAACAAGAGCCACATTGGTAACATACTTGCATATAAGTATATTTAGCTTCATTATGGTCATTATTGATTGATGAGAACAGTGAATATATAATTTTTTGTGGGAGCTTCTTGTGGCGGGCATATTTAATGTCCATTGACAAAGTGACAAGTAAATGAATTCTTAACAAGCTATTCGGTTATACAGAGAGTCATTCAAAGAGTCCGCCTAAAAATATGTCAGTCTGTCAATTGTGCACTCCCACATCAAAGTTTGTTTAAAATTTAATGATTAAATAGATTCCAAACTACGTCAACAAATAATAGCCATGCAAAAGCAAGTCCTCTCTAAGACAGTCAATCATAAAATTATTAAGACGCTTAATCGGTCAGTCATTAAAAAAAAAAAACTAAAAATAAAAAAAAATCATAAAACTATCGTTAAAACTATCAGAATCTATCAGTTAACTTAATGAACAACTACTGACTGCATACAATTTTTATTTTTTTTTTTTTTTTCAAATCTGTTCATATAATGTTTATAATGAAAGTAGACGGCAATTCCATTAGTCAATTGTATGAAGATATGTAGCTCATGATTGAATTATTGATAACTTACATAGTTCAAATTAGAATGTTGGCATCGAAATTCTTTGCTGGAAGTTTTTTTTATGGTGATTGCAATTCTGAGGCTTTTTGGCGCATACTTGCACCACTGTGCACGCATTTGAATTTCACATTGCTAAGCAATTGTCTCCCTGTCACCTCCCCCCTCCCTCTTTTTCCCTTCTTTGCTGGGTGGCCAGACAGTTGAACAGTTGAACAACGAGCTCGTGTGTTGTTTGCATGAGGTCATTGCCAGTTGGCGGAAAGAGTTGCCGTTGCAAGGTTGTTGTTGTTGTTGGTGTTGTTGTTATTGTTGTTGTTGCACATTGTGAAGCCATGCAGTGGTAACTGGAGACGTTATGGTTATTAGGGTCATGCTAATTAGCCAAGCACTAAACATTGCCACTAACAAATCTGTCAATAATTGCATTTTGCATTGCAGGACATTTCACGTGGTGAGCCGCAGACGCCCAAGGAGAGCGAGGAGCAATTGGCCGCATTGCGTGCCCATTTGCAGACACTTGCCCGCACCGAGGAGCAACTGCGTCAGCTGCGTGAACGTCAACAAAGTAGCAATCATGTCTTGACAACGGCAGATGCAAATGCCGCCGATGATAGCATCTTGGAGGTGTTGGCCATGTGGCAGAAGATATTCCAAGATACGTTCCAAGAGTATCATCGTCTGTCCACTCGCCTGGCAAGGACACAAAACAGCTCGGAGGCATTGCGTTTGTGGCGTCAATATCTGCAGCATGTGCAATCCTTCCTGGCCTGCGCAATACCTGAGGACTACAGCAGTCTTCGGGAGCAACAACAACTGTGTGCCATTCACCAGAATCTGTTGATCTCACAGCAGAGTGTGCTCTCCGAGACGCCACTGGAATCGGAGCTGTCCGAGCAGTACAAAGCCCTGACGAATCTGCACAATGAAACGCTCTCGAGGATTATGCAACGCAATGATGAACTGGAGCGACGTGTGAGCGGCTGGAATGCCTATCGCCAGCAGTTGGCATCTCTGCTCGACTGGCTGCGTCAGCGGGAAGCGGAAAGGAATGCACTCCAATTGCGCTACATTCATCTGAAGCGTGTGCCACATCTGAAGGCACGTCTGGATGCACTGCTTCTGCAACTGTCGCGGGGTGAACAGCAAAGTGCTGCTTTGAAGGCACAACAGCAACAGTTGCTGATGTACTGTGACGATGCTTTGGCCACTGCCATGCGAATGGAACAGGCGAGCATCAATCAGAGGATTAGCAATCTTCGTGCTGCACTTGAGACCTGGCTGAATTTCCTGCAACGCATCAAACAACTCTCGGAGTCGCATGAGCAGCGTGTCCAGCAGCTGCAGATGGAGTTTGAAAAGGTTCAGCAATTGCTGGACACTGATACACTGCCCACACAGCCGGCGGAGATTGAGCAGCGTCTGGGAGCATTGCGGGCACAGCGTGTCCAATTGGCAGCTCAGGCACCAGCGCTGGAGGGTCTCACAGTCAGTCAGGAGGAGCTGAAGGAGTGCATCAGTCCGCATGACATGAAGGCCATCAGGCAGAGAAGTTTCCTGCTCTGGCAACAGCATGCGGATCTCGATTACCAACTCTCTGTGCTTATCAACTCCATTGAGGAGCGTCTCTCACTGCTGTCCAACTACCAGACACGTTATGCCCGCATCTCGCAATGGCTGCGCACTCTCGAGGAGCGTGTGGAGCGTGATGCCGATGTGGCCGCCATGTCCAATCCCGAACAGGCAGCCAAACAGCTGGAGCAACAGATCAATGGTGAACTTCAACTGCGCGATAAGGAGCGCGAGTGGTTACTCTCGACGAGTCGGGAACTGCTAACGCTCTATGCGGATGCCACGCCCCAATCTCAGGAGATTCGCTCTCAGGTGCAGCAACAGAGTGACGCACTCATCGATCGCTGGAATCGCTTGAAGTTCCTTTGCAAGCAGCGTGCCACAAAGATTGGCGAACTGAAGCAAACATTGTTGCGTCTGGAGGAGCGGATTGCCCTTATCCGTGCCTGGCTCTTTGAGGTGGAATCCCAATTGGACAAACCTCTGAGCTTTGAGAGCTATACGCCGAATGTGATCGAAGCGAAGCTGCATGAGCACGAACAAATCCAGCGTTCGATTGAGCATCATAGCAGCAATGTTGGCGAGGTTCTCAACCTGGTCGAGATGCTGCTCAATGATGCGGACAGTTGGCGCACCCAGGTCAACACAACGGGTCTGGCATCATCTGCCCAAAATCTCGAACAGCGCTGGAAGAACGTGTGCAGTCAATCTGCGGATCGCAAACAGCGCATACTCACCACATGGAATCTGCTCCAGGAGCTCATCAAACAGACCACGGAGCAGAAATCCTGGCTGGCCAAGCAGGAGACCCAACTATCCAGCTACGAGCGTGATCAGAAGTATGTCAACAAACAGAAGCTGGAGGAACGTCAACAGGCGTTGCGTGCCAAGCTCGAGGAGCTCCAAATTGAGTCCGTGAATCTTCACCAGCTGGAGCAGACCTATGCCAAACTGACGAGTAGTCCGGGCGTGGAGCCAGAGAATATACAGAAACTGACACTGCCCACCAAGGTGATGGTCAGCAAGTGGCGCCAATTGACGCCACGTTTCCACGCGCTCCTCGATGCCATCGACAAGGATGCCAAGCTGATGAGGGACTTTAA
This sequence comes from Drosophila falleni, assembly GCA_035045575.1. NCBI lineage: Eukaryota > Metazoa > Arthropoda > Insecta > Diptera > Drosophilidae > Drosophila > Drosophila falleni. The sequence continues at coordinate 2,196,817 of JAWNOV010000171.1, read as the reverse complement.
CAATGCGCAACTGGAGCTCACGAAATCCCTAACGAGCATACAAAAGACGCTGGACCAAATGCCCAGTGCGTCGGATGAATCGGCCAGTGCGGAGCCCCAAGCGGTGTTGCAACGTCTCGAGGACTTGGAGCGCAAGTTGCAACAAACCGAGCAGCAGGTGCAACAAGCGGATGCTCTTGGCAAGGAGGCTGAGGTGAGAACGAAACAGCAGCCGGCACAGCTGAAGCAGCTGCTCAAACTCATCACGGAGTACACCACACTGTGGAGGACGGTGCAAACAAATCTGGTCACCGTGAAAACCACTTGGATGACCCGGGCTGCCAAGCAATTGGCTGGAGCCGTCAGTGAGACACACGCCAGTGTCCAGGTGAATACGCTATCCCAGCGTAAGCTGCGGCAAGCTCAGTTGCAGCGGGAAACCTCCATAACGGCCAAGGATGCGTATGTCATGGAACTGCAGACGGCCATTGCCGAATGCCAGAGTAATCTGGATGAGCTGCAGCGCACAATTGCCGACAAGACGAGAAAACCGGGTCCCCAGAAGATTGCCAAGCTACTCAGCAATGCTCAATCCTCCACGGAACTGGTCAAGCATCTAAGCCACCTGCTCCTAACCGAATGTAATGCGGATAACCAAGCTGCGCAGGTGGATACCGTGTCAGAGCTGACGCTGCGCTTCGAAACGCTGCAGTCGCAGTGGAAGGCGCGTCAACAGCACGATCAAAATGCAAGGTACGTGTTAACTTGGCCAAGACCTCTCTCTCTCTCTTCCAGTCATACCTATCTATGAGCTACTAAATTAACTGAAATACTTGCAAACTATAATTCAGAGCGATTGCCGATATTCAAATTCAGTCGTATAAACATCAATACCATACAATCTTCGTAAATGTAAACTTAATTCAATCAAATAATTTTCACTCTTACAATCTAAGGTTCTTTAAAAAAAATAGTTATGATGGATATCAATCATTTATACTTTTAATTTATAATTTAATTTAATTTCTTAATTTCTTATTAAAATTATAATTGATATCAATAAAATATATACAATTTATATTATTGTTCCAAAATAAATAAACCTAATTAAAAAATGATTGATATCAAGCAAATATATAGGTTTATATAACTTTTAATTTCTCAATTGAATACTCTGTTTAAAATAATAATTGATAAAAAAATATACATTTATTTTAATGTTTCGTTAAATTTTAAATCTGCCAAGATTTTCAAATTGTGAATACTAAGAATTCTTATTCAATCAATCAATGATGCATACATTTTTAAGATAGTTTTTTTAAACCGAATCAATTATAAATTTTAATTATATTCATGTTTGGTTAATTTTTAAATAATAGACTTATGATTGATATCAGGTTTACAAGTATTTCTTTTTAAAATCAGCTTACCTTAACATTAGTTTGGTGATTTGGACGTATTATATGGCTAACAAATATGTTTTATTGCTTTATGTCTCGCTCACACCCACACACACACATCTGCCAACTTCACACACAAACACACTCGATACTCACATTTCCACATGCCTCAATCTAACGTGCGCATTCATGATGCTGCGTGCAGGTGCGTGTTACCTGCGGCCTACAAATACACATGCATACAGTAAGTGTTAACCCGGAGATTTCTCTCTTTCGCTCTCTCTCTCTCTCTCTCTCTCACTCTCTCTGTATTTTTCACTCTTTCTACCTGCAATTAAATACAATTATAAACCAGACAAGTTCCAAAATTTGTATGTTCCCACCTCTGTTCTTTGTTCTGTGTGCGTTTATCCACCAGACAAAAGCTGGCAGCTCTGACACCTTCGACTGCCAGACTCCAGAGTGGAGCATACCAAGCACTTGGAGCTTGCCTGGACTGTACACGATTAAGGTCACATCATAGACTTTAATTGAGCAGCTTCAGCTAACAAGATTAAAGCTTACCTACATATTTGGTAATTTGCTAATTATAATACCCTATTGTTTATGTTAACCACAGTGAGGTCGGCCGACTAACGTGTCCGCTCTGCACGCAACGCAACTGGCAGCAGATCGACAACGATCTGTGGCGTCTGGAGCAGTGGCTGCAGTTTGCGGAGAGCACTCAGAAATCCCAAACAGCGCCGCCCTCAAACATTGAACTGCTGGAGGATGTGACGCAGGATCATCGCGAGTTCTTGCTGGATCTGGAGAGTCACAAATCGATCATATCATCGCTGAATGTGGTGGGTGATCACCTGGCCACACATACCATGGACACGGAGAAGGCTCGACAATTGCGTGCCCGCCTCGAGGCGGACAATGAGCGCTGGAATAATGTGTGCATCAATGCCACCAAATGGCAGGGATTGCTCCAAACGGCACTCATGGGCAACAGCGAGTTCCATCAGACAATCGGTGAGCTCGTCGATTGGCTGCAGCGTACCGAGAAGAACATCAAGGCATCGGAGCCGGTCGACCTGACCGAGGAACGATCCATACTCGAGGGCAAGTTCAACAAGTTTAAGGATCTGCGTGCGGAACTGGAACGTTGTGAACCTCGTGTGGTCAGTCTGCAGGATGCGGCTGATCAGCTGCTTCGCTCTGTCGAGGGATCCGAGGAACAGTCTCAGCATACCTATGAAAGGTAGGTGTACTCGGTGCCAGTGCCGAGGGCGGAACGAAATAAATTTGTGTTTCCTGTATATAGGAGCGGGAGGATATCATAAAGAAAGGGGGGGCGAAGTTTATACTTTCAATTCTGTTATTTTAATAGTGTATTTTAATGTAGAATATGATATTCGTCTACATATTTCAATTGAACATTTTACATCTATCTTATTTCTACAAACTTTTCCTTTATCTACAGTAATTTATCTTAACTTGGCTTGCCATATGAAATTCACATTTTATGCCACATTTTCCCACACAAAATTGTACTAAAAATGTTTCTTGGAACATCTTACCTTTGGCATTCAACACTTTCGCACTTTTTCTACACCCAACGTAGCTTGTGATCTACTGTAGTCTTTATAGTCAGTACACTGTATTTTTTAGCTAAAACATTTTGTATGCTTATTTAAAAAAAAATTCAGAAACTGTTTCGAGTTTTACTTTCTTACTAGTTTCTATCAAAATCTATGCTATATTTATTTTTTGATTGGAAATTGATTTGTAAGTGATATTCGTTAATTTTCTGTATTGTATTATTTGCTGATTTTTGTTGCGTATTTATGATTTGTGTTTTATTTGGTACTCAAAATTTGTTCGTCCGCCCATTCTAACACTTCATCAAAACTTACAACGCCAAGAGCCGCCAGCAAATGTTTTAAATATTCTAGAACACTTTCCAGATTAACCGATCTCCGTCTGCGTCTGCAATCCCTGCGTCGCCTCTCCGGCATCTATATTGTCAAGCTGGGCGCCGTTCTCGGCTACGAGGGCGACAATCTGGGCGTGCCGCTGCACATGTTGTCAAGTGAGGTAAGTACTAGCCAATAGGGTTAATTCAATTACAAAAGAGTATTTGTCCTATACCAAAAAATATGATTTTAATTATTTGTGAACGCACCGAAGTAAGTGAACCTTGATGAAAATTGGCTGTAAAAATATTTATAATAATTATTGAAATTGAATTAAAAGCAACAAAACGAATACATTTTTAGTTTTATATTATTTTTAATTTTTAATATAATTTATTTATTATGATTTTTATTTTCCTGCCATTTATCTAGCTTTTGGATAATACTACATTATCAACCTCTTCTATGCAGGCCGCCGCACTCAACACAGAAAATGCAAAGTAAATATTCATAGAAATTTGTTTAATTTGTAATTATAGTAGTTAAATAAATGTAGTTATCGTAGAGTTTAATTTATGATTTTCAAAAGCAAATGCAAATTGCACTATTGTAAAAATATCTAATTGGCACTTGATCTATATATTCAACTGCCTTTTGCATGAACTAAACTTCTAATAATCTATCGAAAATGTATACATTAATAAATCTAATAATAATGTGTATAATTAAATCGATTTCACAGTCACAACACCATCACCGATGGCGATGCTGCCGATGGCGATGTCATCAATACCACGGTACTGGCGCGAGGTGCTCGGTTCCTAGGACGCGTTGCACGTGCCTCACTGCCCATACAGGCGTTAATGTTGCTGCTTTTAGGTGTGGCAACACTGGTGCCCCACGGTGAGGATTACACCTGCATGTTCTCCAACACATTCGCCCGCAGCCTGGAGCCAATGTTGTCGTATCCCCATGGACCGCCACCAACATAATAATAATGATAATACTAATAGGGTTGTCAGGTTGCCATTGGATTAGTGCAATAAATTCACAGTCAAAACACAAAAAACAGATAACAAACAGATAACACCAACGAAAATGTACCAAATGTATAAGAACAGAATCCAACACGAATATGCCTTTAACAAGATAATATGATATGATAATTGATTATGATATATGATACGATATAAACTCAGAATGCATATATGCAGTATGTTAACAAAATTCTTGTACAAGTTGTAAGACGTAAATGTCATGTAAATTTTTGTAATTTTCCATATTGAAAAGTTGTATTTTTATTTTTGTTGGGTAGCTAGAGACATACTTACAACCAATACTGTGTACATAATGAACTCGACGAGATGAAACACTAAGAAACAAAATCAAATCAAATTGAAACAAAATGAAACTAACGACAAGTAACGAAAGAAACACTTTTACAAATACTTATATATATATTAACGAGATATATACATTATACATATATATTTGCACAGCAAACATTTAAAATTTATATAACTATATAAAAAATATTCTTATGCCCAAAAAATGAAACTATATAGAAAAGCCCAACATTTTGTATATAATATTTAAGCTGACAGAGAAAACGAAATACGCACACACGAAATTTTTATACTCAGTTTTTGCACGTTCATCTAGCAATCGGAGAGTCTTGAGATTTTATCCAAATTTCGTGGAACATTTTTGGATAGAACTCTCTCGATTCAAGCTGAAGTTAGCTAACTAGCCATAAGACAAACCATGACCCACATAGACCAATTGCCTGGTTAACTGTTAAAAAGTACAATTTCTCATTGGATAGCTGCACGTTCATCTCCCAAACTCAGGACGTTGCAGCTGCCCAAGCGAGATTGGACTTTTCAATAGCTTACCTGGCTAGACTGTCAATGTTGCCAGAGAGTGAGAGTTACTCTGTTTTAAGCCAAGCTCTCTCCCACGGCTTATACAGCAGTAGTTCCTCTGAATACACACCAGCCACAGGTGACTCTCTTCCACCAACTATTAGTAGCATTGACTTTCACACCTTTAAGCATTCCTATACTCATTTCCAAAATTCGTACCATAGTCAAAACAAAAAAAAACAAAGTATAGTTAGCTAGCGATTAAGCTTTAAACATTGCTGAAGAATGTGCTGAACTGGAGGATTAATCAAAAAAAGAAGCAAGTGTCCTATGCCGGTGCTAAACCAAAACTATAAAAATCGATTATCCTAATAAAGAAAATTGTCGAGTTGCGTAACCGAAAAAAGTTGAAAAAAAGTGCAAAATCTTGCAAACGAAAAAATTTTTGCAAAATTTGCATATAGAAATGGAATAAAATTATCCATCCAGTTATATAAAAAAAAAACAAAAATTAAAAGAAACCAGAACTATAAAACTAAAATTTTGTTGTTAATAATTTTTGATAATCCCTATTCTATTTGCCTTATAAAATATATTTTTTATTATTTAATGCCATCGAGCAATTATTGAAAAAATACATAAATATTTATTTATTAAGTTTACACGATATACTATACTTTAATTAAGTTGAATTAATGTTAAATTTTTGTGTGTTTTGCTGCTTCTGTACTTTATAAGATTTCCTTTCTTGTGAACAACTGTACCTTTATGCATATATTAAAGAAATATTTAAAAATAAAAGCCCACAAAATGTGTTTTGATTTGGAAGTCCGCTAAAATATGATAGCTTTAATTTTATTTGGAGGGTTTTATATAGATATTCGTTATTCGACACATTTATTTGATTGCTTTATTTCGACTTTCAAATCGGGGAGATATTTATTATCATAAATAAAGAATATACAAAATATGTATGTATTGAAATCTCAAGCTTGGCTTAACCATCCCTCAATAATGTTTGCTTCCAAACGACGAGCCTCCGTCACGGATGCCGGATCCGACGGATTGCTGGAGCGTAAGTCCAAATGATGGGCACCCTCTGGCAAAATGATGACACGAACTTGATTGTTTGGTGCCTGGAGAACACCGCCACCGCTCCAAGGATCAAGTAGGCCATTGCTGAAGATGATGTTGCTCGCTGATTCCAGATCCTTGCCACCATAGCGCAATATAATGTCATAGGACTTAGGTGTTAGGTGGAATTTCTTGTAGCAATTGTCGGAGTACTCCCTCAGATTCCATGCCTTGGTGCGATACATGGTGTCGCTGCTGTTGGAGCAGAACGGCATCACCATTTGGTTACACGACTGAATATCCCAGCCTTTGTTGTCCAACGTGGTGCTGGAAGAAGAGTACTTGTAGTCCACGCACTTCTCGGTGCCCGTATAGTTCGTATAGACGGCAAGGGCGCTGGCCATGCTGTGGATCAAATCGGCATCGTTCTGATGCAGATCCTTCAGGTAGAAGCAAAGCTGACGCACTGGATATGCCGGAACTGGAGCTAGGAAGGTGCTATTATAGGGATAGTTAGTCATTGCCAGATTGCCATAAACATCCTCAAGGTAATCCATAAACTGATTCAAATCGTCAGCGTTCTTGATAGGATCACACAGTCGAAAAATGTCACCCAGCTGCTTCTTTCCCGCATCGTTGGCAGCTAGTGTCTCAAAAGCTTTCCAGGATTTCCCAATATTAGCACTGCAGTTGGCATTATACGCAGTCTCATACACCGATGTTGTTATCTTGTTGAAAATATCACACGGCGTCAGTCCGGGAAATTGTAAAATGGGTGCGGAGGCAGCCAGAGCGCCGATTACAATATGTGGATACTTCATGCGGAACCAGGCTGCGAGCATGCCACCATAGGAGCCTCCAAATGCCACAACTGGAAGGTGTTGTCCATTGCGCAGGTAGCTTATCAACAGGGCGTAATCCTCCAGTGTCTGTTCCACTGTGAAGTAAGCCAGATGTTCCGGTTTGCTCGTGTTGAACGTGTCGCTTTCGAATGGCAAAGATTTGCCATAGTAACGATGCTCGGCAAAGACAACAACCGCACGAAGTTTCGCCGCCAATTCCCACATGAATCCCGTGTTCTGCGCAAACCACTCGATGTCGCCTTCGTTGCCCGTGTAAAAGAACATCGGACTCTCCGGGTTAAGTTTGTCAGCGTATGAATCATTGAACAGATACCGGATGTTAAAGCTTGCATTGCTCTGGAAACTAAAGTGATCCAATGGCACCTCAAACTCTTTAATGGCGTATTGGAATTTCTCTTCGCAAATTACGCCGGGCTTAAGAGCCAACAGCAAAAGAGCTCCACACAAGAATTCAAACATTTTTGTGCTGTCGTTAGTGACAAAGCACAGGTAATTGATAACTAATATAACTGATCTTTTGTTTCTCGTTCACTTTTCCAGGCGCCTTTGTTTTTCTCTGTTCGTCGTCGTTCTTATCTCTTTCAAGCTGGCCTTATCAAGTCGGCGCAGCCTCCTCAAACCGAGGGCTGCCCATCCAGTAAAACTTTCCGATCTGGCTTGATTTTTTTACTTTAAAAAAAGTACATTTCCAAAATAATTTAAAAAAAAGTATTATGCGTATTTTTACCTTTTTTCAAATTGTTTTTATTTATACGCTAGAATTTTTTAAATTTTTTGCAAAATTTTTGTTATAATTTTGTCTTTTTTTGTTTAAAGTTTAATTTTCTAATTGATGAACTTTATATTTATATAAAAAATGTTTTATTAAAGTGTTTACCTTAATTTTGTTTAGTTTCTAATTTTGAATTTTCATTAAATTTAATAGCTATTTATTGAGTTTTTTGTGTTAATAAATTTTTCATTTTTTTCAGTGATCGATAACAAAGACTAGTTCGTTCATCAAAAATTGAACTACTGAATTAAAATATTCAATTGAACTACGTTGAACATTTGATGATTGTAGTTCAATTAGTTCAGTTGCTCAGCTGATTCATTCGTTTTGCTGGTTTGAGTAAGTCACGTTTCAAGCCGATAGGTGTCGTCAGCTTTTCTCCCGCTCATTTGAATTTCAAATCTTTGTCATTCTCATTTATTTTAACCAGAATTGATTCAATAACGCTGTAATAAGCATGTATTATAATCTAATGCACTTATTAAAAATGTATTAGAAAAATGTTTAAAATCATTGTTCCCCCGTTTTATGAATAATTTAAAATACTGAATAAAAAATGTTGGTTGATTTTTTTGTCAGTCCAAATGAAATTCGAATTTCGGCATACATTGCTATTAAAAGATACTAGAAAACCAAATCATTGAGTCGCATCTGATAAAGATGACCAAATGCGCCAACCTTTTCGCAAAGCCTCTGTATATATTGCACTCCTGCTAATATTTGAGGCCTTTACAGGGCTGATGATTATAATCATAACTGCTATTTATCAGTGGATTTTGGCCAGTTATTTGGATGAGATAGAATTTGGATTGTTATTTAGTTATCTGTTCAACGTATACATCTTTGGAGCTCAACTTGTGGTTACATTCCTTTGCAGTATCTCTTTGTGGAATCGCTTGTGGAAAAGACGTTGTACACCCAACGTTCGATTGATGATATCCATTTGGTTATTTTATTCCTGCGTCATTATTGCGTCAGGATTTGGCACCGTGTGGAATCTGTACTACAACATTGATGTATTACAAAATTCGGCGGAAAATGCGCTTTTTCGCGGCATTGATGAGTATTATTCGAACCCGGAGTGGAAGCTTCTCTGGGACGGTTTGCAGTTGCGAAAACATTGCTGTGGTGTCCATGGTTACAAGGACTGGATGAAGGCGGATTGGATGCCAAGACAGGTGTTAAACTGCTCTAGAAAAGCTGTTTTGGCTCCTATTGCCTGTTCCAAGAAATGTCACGAAAACAGCGTATCGAATTATATGCTGGGATCTGAAGACTCAGAAGGCAGACGGGAACCTTTTCCATCCCTAACACTAGATTCCATTAATACAAATGGATGCCTGCCTGTTTTTACTGACGTTGTATGGCGTTACTTTTACATTCTGCTTTTACTCACACTGTTGGCTTTAAAGTTTTTAGTAAGTTTCCTGTGAAAAATTAAACTTTTTATTTAAAAGACATATTTTTAGATTTTCCTTTGCTGTTTTATCAAGTATATACTCCAACGTCAGAACGTGGGTGACGGCTGTGATAATGCAGGTCTTACAGACGAGGATGGACGACCCCTTGTAATGGTCAAGTATCCACGGAATGTACGTTGTGTTATAGTTGGTGAGGATGATCTGGCGTCTGATATAGTGCCTGATGTCGCCTATTGCAATTGTGACGATGCTGGAGGCGAACATTGCGATTACTGTGAAGAATAAAACAAAATGTCTTATATATTTTATTATTATTGTAATTCTAATTCATAAATAATTATTAAAAACTTTACATTTATTAAAATATAACATGTTTATAAGTTTCCTATTCAAAGAATTACGTAAATGGTTAATGCTTTTAAATTGTAAATGCCGAAACGCATTTACTTAAAACAGAGATGCAAGTTGTTGCCAGTGAGAACGCAATAAAATCGGCAAAGATTTTTCAACACTGGCTTTCAAACGATTTGCAGCACTTCTGACTGATTTCTTGAAAATAACGCTTTGTTGGAAGTTTGACATATCGTGCAGAAATCAAGGAAAATTGCGAAAGACAACTAATAAAAATGTGAGTTTAAATACTGAAGATGTTAATTATTATATTACTCAACATAATGATTTGAAATGTAGGCCATTTCTACCAAATATACCGCACATTGTTGGCGACGACGACGAATTGAACGAAGTTGATGATCGAACTCAAATGACAAATGGGTATGTACATACAGTTGGTCAAGTAATTGTTTTGACACAATAAGACAAGCTACATATCGAAAATTAGTGAGATTCTCTGAGATTAATTTTTTTTAAAATAATTAACAAACATATGATTTTATATTTATGCGAATTTGTTTGCCAGAAGTGACAATGAGGGAACATCAAATTCCGTGACGTCTTATGATCTTACCGAGTAAGTGTAATATATATAAATTAAGTGTACTTAATAAGCATTCAATGTTTACAGTGATGAGGCAAGCAGCCAGGAGGAGGAGGAGGATTGGTCTAACAACATCTCGTATATAGTGCGCACTCCGTAAGTCCCAAACTACATATCCTTACAAAATCAATAACTTAATCTCTTCAATCCTCAAGAGAACGTGTTCCCGATCGAGAGGAGGAAATACCATCGACTAAAACCGTTGAAGAAGTCGATTTGACGGAAGAATCACAAACTGGGAATAATCATTGCGATCTAACAGAAGATACACAAGCTCCTGATAATATTGGGGATGTGGAGAACATTCAAAACACAGTCCCTTGTCCCAATCGTTTTCAACAAACCTGACCGTCCAAAGGCCATTCATGAATCTAGCTCTCCCGTGGCAGTCAGTGTCTCTCCAGTGGTGTCCAACGATCCGGATTCGCCGATGCGTCCCTCTGATCTTGTCGCTCCTGTGGTGCCCAATGAAGCTGCCTCTCCGGTGGCAGATGAACCTATGCATTCGTCTCCAAAACCACCAGAAAATGATTCCAATAAAGACGCAAAATCAGAGGACAAAACTCTAAGAGGGGAAGAGGCATCGATTCTCAATAATGCAGCATTCATCGGACCAATGGAGGAGTCACGTCGTCTATCATTACGATCCGCATATCGTGCAAACCCATCGAAATCCGAGGTGCCATCGTCTAAAACTATACGTGGTCGTTCGCGTCCGCCAAAGTCCAAGTCCAAGAGCGAAATTGAGAAGCCGACAACTCCATCGAAAATCAACTGGAGCACAAGTCGCTAAACGATCCAGACAACATCTTATAGACAATAGGTCGCCAGTTGGAAGCAAGACGCCAGAGAAGCTGGCCAAACCAGTGGAAGTGACCGAGTACTTCACTAGGATATCGGCCATCCTCGTAAGCCATCGCGTCAACTCGCTGCCATTTCTGGACATGCGCCAGCGCATTGACCTTCTGGTTGGAGAGGCGATTGCCAAAACAAAGTCAACTTAGCACCAACAATACATTGTCCTTATGCAGTTTCTCTCAGCTTATTTGACCCACTACATGTTACTTATTTGAAATGAATTAATTCTTTTATACTTTAATTTTAACCATGTATTTTAGTTAAGCATTTTAAACAATACATGGTCAAAAACGTAATGGGTCAAAAAAGCTGTTAGCCACTGTAGGGAGTCAGTTCAAGTCATAGGATTATCGGTAAGTATACTAATATATACTATACTTACGGTATACTAATTTTATATAATTTTTCAGCTCTTAACAATCTGGCTAACCTAAAGGATTCCAACTTAAAGATCGAGCCCTAATCGACTTACAAGTCCATTACTATTCTGCCACTAAAATAATAAAAAAATATCATGCTTAAAGGATTTATTTAATAAAGGCACAGCCTTGATGGCGATGGCTTTAACGGGTTAAAGAACACATTTATCCTTAACATTAGGTACTGCTTTGATTGTGATCCGAGAACTCGGAGACAGCTGCGCTGCTCGTGCTGATAAGGAGGCGACTGGGCATCTCACCAATCGATGGCATGGTGCTGTGCTCGCTGATGCTGGACAGCGTTCCGATCTCATCATTGCATACTGACTCCAGAGTCGCCGTTGCTCAAGGACATGGCTTCGGCATTCGACTCCGATTGTCTCTCGATAAATTCGCTGCTCTGTCTGCGTTTTGTGATAGATTCGCACGTCGGTTTCGTTAGCATGCCGCTTGGTCAAACGGTTAGCGCGAGGTGGACTCCAGTTGAGCTCGTGGTGCACCACAGCACGCACTTCGAAGTGAACGGGATTACTTGGCGGACTCTCACAGTCCCGATCAAAATCCGCACCGTTAAAAGCTCCCATAGACTCGGATGGGAATGTCGGTGCCGGATCAACAATCATTGTTGAATTGACCAACAATTGAAAATCGATTTCGCTTTCCTAGACACACACACACAGTCCAGATATTATCCACTTATTATCCAATTATTGTCCACTTACCAAAAGGGCGCGTTCAAGATCACAACTCTCGACGGCTTCGGTTGACTCGGCGGATAATTCCATGGCCATCGCCACTTGATGCATCTCTTCTATTTCCATGTCATCTTCATACACCCCGGCGGCCTTAAGCACTTTTATTAATTCCTTCGTTTTATTACTACGCAATTCCATTAGGAAAACTATATATATGTATTTTACGCCCTCTAAAGTGTTCCACACAAATGCTCCGTTATTTAAACTTCAGTGTTGCCAACTATTTTGAGGGAAAAGTAGCTAAAATTGCCACGCAAAATAGCTAAGGACCTAGTTAACTTTTTTAACAAACATTTTTCTTATTTATTATTTATAAAAAAAATCCCTTATTTGTTTAACTCGACAAAATTCTCATCCAGCGTAATCTAAGCAGTGCTAAGAGTTAACTGCAAGAAAATATTATGTGTTGAATTTAGCAACAAATGAATTATAAAATAAAATAAATTTCTATTTCCAAATTACATAAAATAAAGGTGATCATTCTTACGAATGCTGCGAGTTGTTCACGCATCGATTAAGTTGTTTGTTGCACAGAAATTAGCTTTTGTCAGCTAGCAACCACCGCAAAGCTCTTTTACATGATACAGCTAAAAAAGCTTTATGATATCTCCGGTTTCGAACTTTACTAGCAAGAAGATTTCATGGAATATTTTATCACATAATTCTAGGATCGACTAGAAAATAATTGAAATAACATTGGAAATTTAGCATTGTACCTTCTCATCAACGCCCAAAGACCAAGTGATATGAATGGAATGTTAAATAGCATTCTGTGTAAATTATATCACATACTCTTAGGATCGCAGGAAATTAAATGGTAGCAGAACTAATTTATGCTTTTAGCTTTGATAAGCACCAAAATGTATTAAATATCCATTTCCTTGACGTTATTTTAAAGTTGAATCAAAGCACTAATACTTGAAAATGAAAATAGAATATTATTTTGATTCTTTGACAAAGTTATGAGAGTTGGAAGTCTTTGAGTTAGGGTCAAGCGACAAGTCAAGGGAAAAGTACGAATAAAATAGACAGTAATAGAGAAAAATATCGAATTTAAAAAAAAATAATATTTTGATGTAAAATCAAGGTAGAGGCCAAAAAAATTATATAAACGGTATTCCGCATGAAAATCGGTCAAGTTTTGGCAAAGTTATGAGAGTTGGACATTTTTTGAGTAAGGGTCAAGGGAGAAGTCAAGGGAAAATAACGGATAAAAAAGACAGTGATAGCAAAAAAAAATCGATTTTTTTAAATAAATAATATTTTCATGCAGAATAAAAGTAGAGGCCAAAAAATGATCAAAACATAATTTCACTTAAAAATCGGTCAAGTTTTGACAAAGTTATGAGAGTTTGAAATTGCTGAGTAAAGGTCAAGGGACAAGTCAAGGGAAAAGTACGAATAAAATAAAATAAAATCAAAACATAATTTCACTTAAAAATCGGTCAAGTTTTGACAAAGTTATGAGAGTTTGAAATTGCTGAGTAAAGGTCAAGGGACAAGTCAAGGGAAAAGTACGAATAAAATAAAATAAAATTTATCTAATTTTTTTTTTGATTTTTAATTATACAGCTTCACTTAATTTAGATTAGGAACAATTGAAAATTTAATTTATTTCTATTGGTATTCGTAAAAGCTGTGCTTACTCTTTCTCTCTCTCCATCTCTCTCTCTCCATTTCTCTTTCATTCTCTTGACATTCGGCATGAACTTAATTCCACTGTGCATTTGTCGTCCTGCGTGTTGCATGCTTCTTTGCATGCTTGTGGTCCATGTTGTGCCCAATGCCAGTTGCAAGTAAATATTACCCCTTGCTCCATTACAAGCTTAACACATTTTATTAAAACATTTAGTTTGTAACATACGAGTATAAAAAAACTAACTAAGCCAAAAAAGTAACAGAAAGAAGAAAAAAAAGTTTGCTATGCACAAATATTTGCATAGTTTTTGTTACGGTTTTTTTTGCATTCAAATTTTTTTTTACTTAATCCTTATGCTGGCGTATATTGTACATGGTATAAATTTGCTAGGGCAATTTACGGGCAAACATTAAAAAAATAAAAAAAATTACCACCCGCTTTGGTGGTAAAAATTATGCAATATTTCAAAAACAGCGCCAACACACACACACACAGGCACACACTCACATACATATGCACATATACACTTTATGCATGCACATACATAGACGCCGTTCATTAGCACAAAACCTACACATTAATTTGATATATATGTATGTATGTACATATATGTGTCTATCTATGTGTCTGTTTGTGTGATTGTTCTGCTAATCTTGAGGGAGTGAAAAGCATGTGTGTCTGAGTCTACGTTTTCCTCTGTGTGTGTGTTAGTGTTTGCTTTTGTCACCATAAAGGATATAAGCCATGTTTTTACTGCTTCATATGAGGCAGTGCATTCGTGTGTGTGTGTGTGTGTGTAGGTGTAAGCAAATGTATGTGGCGACATTGCTGCAGAAAAAAGTGCAAGCTTTTCTTTCCTTTTGGCGTCCTTTTGCTTTGCCTTAGTCGCCGCTCAGCTAAGCAAGAGGAAAGCAGAAGCGACAAGCCAACCAGGCCAATTTCAGTTTCGGTGATAAATTTCGTATAATAAAGAAGACATTAAGCAAACCCTGGGCGAAAACGACAGCGACAACGACAACGACAGCGACAACGACATGAGGATGAGCTTAAGGACGACGAGGATGAGGACAACGGCAACAAGGATCGCCCGCTGCTTTCTCTCCATATACATAAGCTACACAGTTTACACCTTGCTGCAAGAGGTAGCACTAAAAAATAATATTATGCTTGCTTTTAAAAATACATCCAAACACACACACACACACATACACACATTCGTGTGTAAAAATCTAACACTTTTTAGTTTTGAGTTGTCATCTAGCGGCTAGTAGATTCTTGAATATCATTTAAAGCGCATTAAATATCAATTTAGAATTACCACAAAAACGCGCTAAATTGCAATGCAATGAGAAGTAAATGGCATTTAATATTTATGCAGATTTATTATTGATTATGATTATGAAACTCATCGCCCATAAATGCAAATGCAATGTTTCCTAAGGGCTCAAAACAAAGCTCATTTCAAATCAACCAAAAATATGAGCGCAGCTATTCTGAATTACATTTTCCCCCAAATTAATATTATTATTAAAAAATGTTACTTTTGCTTCATTTTAAAATTTAGCATTGGCCTTAAAAATTCCAAGTGTTAACTACTCACTTATTTAAACATAGCATTCGATTAAATAATTCAATATTGAATATGAATATGTGTTTACATTTTGTAAATTGTCAGATTAAATGGCGGAAAACAACCGATTTATGTATTTAAAGAGGGTAGCAATAATCAAACTTTCATGTTGAAGGGATAAATTCAAAAATATTTATTTACACCATTAAGATACAGTGATACCTTATTAATTAATTTTAAACGGTATCATTTGCGGTAGACAATATAGTTTATTCCTAATTAAGAGACTTATTACTTATCGTAACACACTATCAATGATATTTTTAAAGTAAATCAAATTGGATATTACATATCACATACAAATACTTGTGACGGTGCCATCCCTACTCACTTTTCTTACCACCACCCCTTATGTTGTGGCTACCTAAAGAATATCAGCAATTGGAAAAACAAAGCATATAGCTGTAAGAACATAACTGACAGCTTACAGCTGGACATGCACAAAAAACCCGATTGCGGTATGAACTGTATACCTGTTTCTACCTGTTCTGGCTATTGGAACTACTTGAAACTAACGGGGCAGGCAATCAGAGTGCATGGAGACAGAGACAGAGACAGAAAGAGATACTTGAAAGTGGCATCTACATAAATGCAACAAACTAACAAAACGTCCTGACAGCATAAAACGAAAGAATCAAGCAAGAGGTTAGTGGTAGTTGTAGTTGTAGTGATAGTGTGAGGAGAAGGAGGAGGTAGAGCGAGGAAAGCGGTTTAAATAGTGGTCAACGTCAAGTATGGAGCACGCAACAACCACAAGCCAAACAAGCAGCAAAACAGCAAAAAAAAAAATTACTAGCAAAAGAGACAACAACATAAATGTCTACATCAGCTTGAAAATTTCCATTTCAGGAGCGACTCCTTAACTGGATATGTCGACTGTTGCTTGCATTCGTTGCCTGGATAACAGTTAGTGTTCCCCACATTTCTGCTACCTTCCCCAACCGACACACTGTCAAACCCAACATTATTAGCTGCTAAACAAGCTGTGGCATGCTTTTTATACCCTGTAGTAAAAGGTACAAACACTCGCGTAAAACTAGAGTTAATATATAAATTTAATAAAAACACCCCCAAAGAGGGAAAAACCTAATATTTGAAAATATTGAAAAATCCAACAATTAATAATGGGAAGAGTAAATAAATCCATATGTATTTAAATATAAGTCCACTCAATAACACATTTCAATATAAAAGAGAGAAGAATTCAAATGAATATATGAAGCAAACAAAACCCACATTGAGTCCTATTGTAAAAATAGTTAAATAAATGATCGCGTAAGGATTCTATATTCAATTAATAAATTTAAAAAAACTGAATAATTTAATAAAGGAAAATTTTCAATTGGTAAAAAAATCACAAAAATAATATTGCTTTTCTCTTACTACTTTTATTCGTTCTTCTTCTTGGTCGTCTACTTTCGCTAATTTTTGAAGGTTTATGAATGCGTATTAGAGCACTTTATCCCCGGTTACAGGGTATATAACTAGTCTGACTGTTGCAAATTCACTTCTATGTATATTTATTTTTTTTGTATTTGGCACACACAAAATGTACAATTACACATGCAATGCCAAACAAAAGACAACAGCGACGCGTGTTGGAAATTAAGCAACATGAAAGAGTGCAAAGCGAGGGAGAAAGAGTGACAGAGATAGATATATGCATAGAAAAAATTGGCATAAAATGCAGAAATGAAATGCAACAAGCAAAAAAAAAGATTTCGCTTCGTTAAGTTTTTAGCGTGCATGTGAAAACATCAACAACAACAAAAATGTGTTAATGCGCACACACACAAGCTTACTCACACATTGCCATTGGCAAATACGCAGACACACACATGTGTACAGAGTACACACACGCACGCCTGTGTAAATGCAACCACAGAAAATGCAAAACACATGCGATGAAAGAAAGATGGAGAGAAAAATGAATGTGGAGGGAATTTTGTCGAAGCTACATTTCAAAATGAAGCAGAATAAGGAGTAGCTGAAAGAAAATGTGGAGAAGAACGAGCGAGTAAGAGGGGGAAAAGGGAGTTTTGAATGCAAATGCAATAAAATAAAATAAGAAATTTGCTACCAGGAGAATGGGAATGTGAATGTGTGTGTATGTGTGAATATGAATACAAATACGAATATGTGGTAAATTTAATGTGAATGCTGGCTTCAGACGAACGGGAGGGGTATTGTGGCGAATAATGTGTGGATTCAATGCATTCAGCATACAGGTTAAATTGTACAGATTTCTGGGCTACAGTTCTGCTTTTGATTACGATAAGGTGCAGTTCTTTGAACTGTGATACACTTGTCGATTATTTGAATGCGCATGATTTATCTCAACTATTTAATTTCTTTCATAGTTCAATTGCAGCTTAAATGCTACTGATTTAGTGAAAGATTTCTTTGTTTGCTCCAGCTTGTGAGTTTTTATTGATGTAATTGAATTTTCTTCAGTTAAGTTTTGGTACTATAACTATTTGGAATGTATTTTTAAATCTTAATTGATTTAAAGCAAAACTTCAACAATATAATAATGATTTTAAATCGCCTACTTTATGAGCTAATTAACATTTTCTTGCTGAAAAAGAAGGCGCTTAATCAACACATAAATTAATTCCCAAATGTGCCGCCAAAGACAACAAAATTTACACAAATTTACGTTGCAACAAAGCCAGCACAAATTTGCATGCACCCACAAACTACACATATATGTAACATATATATATATATGCCACAAGCGTTGCTGCAACACAAACTTAGATACATATTTGCACATACTGGTATACAAACACATATACTTCCATCATTTGTAGAGGATTTATTTCTTCCCGCTTCTCATTTTATACACTTTTCACAGTTAGTTATGTCTGCTTGCGGCCGGTTACTTGCATCTTATTTATGTATTTTTTATCTCCATTTTGTGCATATAAATATATTTTTACTAAGCATAAAAAATAAAAAAATTATAGAAAATAAAAACAAGTAGCAAATTCATGCAATTTTCGAATTAAGTATAGCACACTTTCAAGCGCCTTGGGGTACGTGTTTATTTATTATGTGTGGCTGGTTAATAAGTAAACAAAAACACATAATGAGCTGTATACTAAAAGTAGCAGAATTAAGGCACATTAAGGCATGTGCTTAAAGTTGTATTAAATTAATAATTGAAATTTTAAGTAATTTGTATTAAAAGCGGTTGCAATTGCTACAGCCTACAATCTAAGATTAATCAATTCAAAGAAAGGGAACTAGATAAAGTATCCATTGAATAACTAATCTGATACAGCAAAAAGTGATAATTATTATTATTTTCATTTGATTCTCTTTGAAAGCACATTATATCTGTACAATTGCTTAGAAGCTATATAAATAGTTTCGAAATGCTAATACTATACTCGTTGGCATATGTAAGTTGCATTTAAAGCTTGTGTTATTAGTTGCGAGGGGAATTGTCGGTACTTAAGCTGCTTATGCTGTGACCGACCACCAATTAAAATGTTTAATGCGAGAGATACTTAATAATAAGCCGTTTATAGTTGTAGATGAATGCCACGAGATTTTTGAAGCACTTGACGCATTTCATACGTGAGTTGATTATTGTATAAAGCTTCTTGCACAGGATTTCATTTCAAGATTAATTTCATATATCAAAAACACTCTGGTTAATACATATTAGATTTTCCTATATAATAATATTAGGCTTATTTGCTAATCGTACTTTTCAATCAACTCTCGCATGCAACTACAAGTAGCTTGAACTTCAAAGCACTCTTCAATTTAAAGTGCATTCAAGTGTAGCCAACAAAAATGTTTTAGCCACATACAAAACGTACGAATATTGTAAAATGTTCAGTCTGTTTTATTTTTTTTTTTGTACAATGCAAAAATCTGTTTGGTCATTTGCATAAACAACAAGAAGAACAATAAATTTTATGAATTATGTATAAATATTGCATTTTTACAAAATGATTATACATATATTGGAGTCGGGGGAACAATGAGCATAAAAGGCCTTTAGAAGTTTGCATTCAAGACAATCAGTTAGGCAGCCACTGAGGCAATACAGAATGAAGCAATATCCAAAACTCCATTTAGGGAGTCAACAGCTGTGTGTTGCTACAACACAACACTAAGAGCAACAACCACAATGACAACAAGCTTTTCTACACTTTACGTTCAGATGCAGTAAAATATTTTTCTTTTGCATGTTTTCCAATGCGCCACTCCATCTGCACAATTTTCTATCCGTTTTGTGTTATTTATTTGCATTTCCCATTTGTATGTGTATACACAGTCCTATGCTGTCTTTCTTACACTCTCAATTTCTCCATTTTTCCCTTCGTTTACTGTGTTGTATGTTTGTATGTCTGTGTTAGAATGTGTCGCTTAGTCATGTTTGATTTGCAATTTTGCACAATCAATGGTGAAGCACAGTCGGCAAATCCCCAAAATTGCCAATAAATTTATCCTATTGACTGTCTCTGACTACAAATTTGCTGCTGTGTCGCTTACTTTAGAAACTGTTCGAAAACAAAGCCCAACTTTCAACAAACAAGTTACAAAAAAAAAAAAAAAAATGTAAAGAAATTGCTCAAATTCATTGCCAATTCTACGCTTCGAAATGAAAGACTTTCGCCCGGTATTTCTATTAGCCAGGCCATAAGAAAATAAGTAGCTGTTATTCTATTTCGTACATTTTTTCATTGCACACAATGAGGCTCCATTCAATATGGAGCTTTTATTTGATTAGCGATTTTCTAAACGCCCACAATTTGGTAATGTAACGTTGCCTGTTTCTGGCCACGTTTTATGTTTTCATCGACGGGAAAGGATTTGCCATAAAATTTGCTTGCCAGCTTTCCGCCACATTAGGCACCTATTATTTGGCTAATTTTGCATCTTTTGGTAATATAATTTACACAAAATAACACACGACTGCACACAGACACACACACACACACACATACCGATACATTGGCTAATAAAATGGCCTACAGCCGAGTCGAGTTGGGCGTCCATGCAATTGTAGCAGCTGTCATTTTGACTGTCTGACTGACTAAATTTTCGCGCAGCACTCATACGACGTGTTGTACGCTGCAAAGTTGCCAACGTTACTGAATGCTGCTTAATCAATGATTTGGAAATACCTTACGCAACATTAATTTCATGCTACACGTTTTTCCTTTACTCATGCACATCTATTTCTAAGATTTCCAATGGGTTTGAGTTTTGTGACTTAACTGAATGCATTTCCAATTAACGAAATAAAATTGTAGCAAAGAAATTGTGGCTATCGTATAGCCACAGTTTATTACTTAATTATTACACAAGTAAAAGTAAAAGTAAATTGTGATAAAATCTGAAAATAAACTTAAGGTAGCAGTCACAATCGAATAGTTTAAATGAACCAATTTTATATATTTTATATATAGTACACAGGCAACTCAAAGAACGAATGATGTTGCAATGTTGTCGCTCAAAGCGGACACAGCGACGCTCAAAGTAAACGCAATTTGCCTAAAGAGCCCAAAAGGGCTTGCAACGCTTTTCGCCAGATAAGCAAAACGTCAGGCAGCTGTTGCTGTTGGTAACCGACGAACGGTTCCACTGAGCCGAGGGGATGTGAGGTGTGCGTTGGTGTGAATATTTAACTTTGCGCCGCATCACATTGGCCAAAGGCGTCGACTACAATACCAACAAACAGCCACAAAAGCAGCAAAAAGGATGCACAAGCTGCTCCTGGGACAATTGCAACCATCATTTGTGGAGTTTTCTTTTTTTTTGGTTTTTTTGCCTTGCCTCACTTTTGGCCTTGCGATCTTTGCTTTTCGTATATTTTTTCTTCGCATTTTTTTGTTCACCTGCCACACGCGACTTTTGTACGCATGTTGTTGTTTTTTCAGTGCTCGCTGGCCCAAATTGAATTTGCATGCCTGAAGGCTAAGACCAGATGCAGCCGGATAAGGAATTGGAGTCGGAATTGCAGTCGGAGACAGAGACGCAAATTGTCGCTTAACGTTCAACGTTCAACGTTTAACGTATAAATGCTATTGCGTATTTCGTTTGTTTTCCTTCACTTTTCACTGTTCTTGTCGACCGTTAATATAATGAAAATCCATTGCACTTTTTTATGCAACAACGTTGAGGTCCGCTGTCGAGCTCCGTGGACCTCAGTTTGCTTTTTGGCAACTTTTGGTAAAATGCATGTGCTGCAATTACTTTCGCATTTTGAGGCAATTAAGCGAATCTGTTTCTTGTGGCCACAGGTGTGGCATACCCAGCAGAGACCACAACTAAGAACATTGAGATAAGCTTGCTTGCAGCTTGTAGCTGCCATCTGCCAGCTGGTGTGAATGCATTGTTAACCTCTTGCTCTTTCCCATTCCCTTTGCCTTCGAAATCACCTCTTGCTCGCTATCTAAGTGCAAATAAATTGCGGCTATCCCGTCTCGTTGGCCTTTCTCCTTCAAATGTAAATGACATGCAACAAAAGGCAACAGCAGATGCTGCATAAAAGCACTGGAAAGTTGAGGCACCAAAGAGTAAAAAAGGAACAGAAGCAGAAGCAGAAGCTCTGCTGACAAGCGGCGCGATAAACCGACACAACCATGTCAAAGAAAACATTTCAGTTGGTTAGTTTTCAACTGAACTGCAACGACGATGATGAGCTTAAAAGTCACAGTATTTAGCGGTGACTTTCATTTAAGTGACTTTGAGAGACATCATTTCAGTCAGAGTGTTGAGGAAGTAAACAAAAATGAATAAATTGATCAATTTATCAAATTATTTTTACTATTGGAATTTCTCTATAATAAAAGAATTACTTATAGATACGACATTTAAAGATCTGAGATATTGTGATATCTCCCTCTCTCTCTCTCTCTATTTAATTTTTTTTAACGATTAAAGGTGATTATTTTGAAGTATCGAAGTATTATATATTTTCATAACATTTCTTAGTCCTGCAAACAAATCAGACTTAAGGATTTCTTTTTGACACTATTTTTTTTAGTGAAGCTTAAACGGACAATTTTTGAGCTATTTTAAATCTTTATGCTAAGTTTTTATAAATTATTCAATCTTCAACTTGCCGCCATCTATAAATGAGTGCCAAGTTACTAACTGTCAAGCAATTGCATTAAAATTTTGCTCATCTCTGACTGGGAATGAGCGGATCACTTGAGTGGCTAACTGGCCAAATCCCCTGTGGTGGGACAGGACAGTAAGCCAGCCAAGCAAACGACTTGACGCTTCGCTAAACTTAAGCGATTTTTTATGTGCTCTTCGACCAAAAAGAACTAAAGAGAGAGAGAGAGAGGGGAAAAGAGTAGAAAGATAGTATATAGTATAGAAAGAGAGAGATGCAAAAATATGCCATTCAATTTGTGTTCTTGTTGCAACTATTGCTGAGCATTTGAGAGAATCTGCTTGAAGCTAATTAGCTGGGTCCAGAGTGGCAAATGTCGACATCGTGTATACGCCCCGTAACATGCGCTAAGAAAATTGCACTCGTTCTGCGTAAAACAGAAAAGTCGGGCTGTTTTTTCTTTTTTTTTTTGCTTTTTACAATTCGCTGGCCGACGGCGACCCACAAGGAGCAAGGTAAGAATATTGTTACCGTGAGAAATTGCACTGAGCCAAGCACCTAGCACCTACCATTTTTAAGTTTCGGAAAATGGAAAATTGCATTAAGCTCTATTGAAAGTAAACTGAGTGCTGGTTTCTCTTGGCCAACAAAAGATGGAGTGAGTAAGAACAA
Organism: Drosophila falleni; assembly: GCA_035045575.1. Lineage (NCBI taxonomy): Eukaryota > Metazoa > Arthropoda > Insecta > Diptera > Drosophilidae > Drosophila > Drosophila falleni. The sequence goes on along the minus strand of JAWNOV010000171.1, from coordinate 2,173,485 downwards.
CAACAACAATGGGAACTCCTGAAATGGCACAACTTTCCAATTTGCCAGTGCATTTTCTTTCGCTAAATTTATGTGCGCACTTCGACGCACCCACACAAATGCAAACACACTTACTTACACGGAAGGAAGACTAATGAAATATTATCGATATATATTATGGGACTTACATGTGGCACAATGTGTTTGCCAAGTTGCAACATATGGGGGCCATCATACAGGAACTCCAGGGTCCTCTTTGTCGTCCTCTTCTGCTGGTTTCGCTTTCGAGCCATTTACTTATGTACTCGGGGAATTTAAGGACATACATTTGTGTCATTAAATTGTCTTTGCAGCATGGGAATTTATAGGATATTTGTTTTTAAATTGGCATTTAGGATAAAGAAAAAAAAATAGTATTAATGATGGATATTGAAGATATTTTTAACAGCAAGGCTTTTTATTTTGTCTTGAATAGAATGTAAATTAACAATATGATAGGCATATAATAATATAAATAAATAGTAAATAAATTTTAAAATGTGCACATGAGAAAATATATTGATACATTTTATATTTTATATCTGACAGAAGTGTAACCTACTTTCAATTGGCGATTCAATGGCTTTCGCTTTTATGTGCTGCCTGGAAACAGAAGAAGGACTTTAAGTGAAGATTCTGTTTAATTGGCCGCTCAGCTGTAAATTCATTGGACTGCATCAAAGATTTACAACTTGACTGGGGAAACTGGATCGTGTTGGAATTGCCTGCTTCGTCGGGTTGTGGGCCAGATGTTTTGGCCCTTGCAAGCGGTTTGCATTTGGCATTTATTGCCGCATTGTTATGGTAGCACTCAACCCCAGCCAGAACCAGGTCCAGAAACCGTATCTGGACCAGGAACAGCACCAGAACCAGGCCCAGGACCAGTAGCTTAAATTGAAACTTGAACTGAAACTGGTCTGGCGCCTGTTTACTAAGCTGAATTGAGCAGCTGCACTTGGCTTTTGTATTGTTTGCTATGTTGTTGGTAGCTCTCTCTAAGCCGGCAAATTCGAATGGTATTGGTTGAATCATGGCCATACACGTACAGTAGTGTCATGGCCATAAAAGCGAGAGCCTATTGCTTGCAACGGTTGCAATGCTGGTCAATTGCCACCATGTTTTCAATTAAATAAAGCTTATAACACTGATGCAATATGCATAGAAATGCGATGGACGCTTTCAGGTGAGACAATCGTTCGACTGTAAATTTGTATTCAATTAAAAATAATTTCTTTGTCAATTATTCATTCACTGTGAATACTTATTTCTTGTTTCCTGACCGCCAGCGCCATTCAGTCGCGTAGTCAGCAAGTCAGTCAGACAACGTGCAGTCGGCCATTCATAAAAGTTATGAAAAATAATTATTATAACAAGAATACAATTTTTTTTTAACACTGATAACTGTACATGCAACAACACACAATTTGCAACCTGCTGCAAATATCACATATTTATTATACACATTTTGTTTTCACAATTTTTTTATATTCTGTTTTGCACACACATTTTCCGAATTTTATTCGCGAGTATGCGTAATTTCTTTCATTTTTTTTGCAGCAGCAGATTTCATAAATCAAAATAGTTGTTAATCAATACAAACGAGTGTGCTCACAACCAAAAAATTAAAAAGCATATCAACATTTGAGTGCCTGTCAATAAATACGAGTGTGTACGGATTTTTTGTTGATTTTTTTAACACAATACACAAAATACATATACAGTAATAACTCTGCTGATGAACACCTGCTGTTAACAGAAAAATTTTGGTGGCTACGTTTCGGTGAATTCATCGTTGATTTTCGGTTTTACATATGTATATATTTAAAACAACACAACAGTTTCGAGTTTGCAAAAATGAACCAAAACCAATTCCTCAAAGAATGTAAATTTTGCTTAAAAATACAGTGGTAGACAGATTGTTCGCTTTACGCAGGCTTCGCTGTGCATTTATACAGTTGAATTTGCTATTTTTCCATATATTTGGAATATCTTTTTGCTTTTTTTTTTATTTATTTTCATTTAAAACGCAACAACAAGAGTCAACTTTTGAAATTATTAGCTTAATTAATAAAGTGGTTTTTTTGCTTCAAATAAAATAAATAAAAAATAACAGAAATTAATGAGCCAATTTGTGGAACACTCAAAGCACACGTTTCTTGCCACTTCTGACCTGTAATTGCAGCACTAGAGTCAAGTGTTGTAAAAACCCAAACAACTTTTGCTATTTGTCCTGGCATCATTTGTGGAACTGTACGAAAAAAACCAGAAGACTTCAATAAATAATTGATAAAGCATTGCTAACAAAATGTGTGTGAATAAAGTGCTGACCTGGGTGCAAGATAATCAGCTAGAGAGAAAGAGAGGGAGAGAAAAGTAAGAGACAGAGTAAGAGAGAAAGGGAGGGAGCAGGAAGTTGCACACAATGTTGGCTAATTACTCAACGGTGCTCATTAAGAGCGCTGCATTTTCACTTTTCAGCGCTTTGCACCTCGCTAATGAAGATTTATGAAGGTCCTGGGGCTGCTTAGGGGTAAGCAGGGAAGGCGAATGGGAATCGTCGTCGTTGTCCTTAAGGTTGAAGTTAACTGACTGGCGACTGGAGAAACTGTTGGAAATTTTCTGCTGCTGTTGAAAGTTTAATGCGTTTTTTAGGATTCGTTTGTACTCTTTTTTTAATACCAAGACTAATTATATGGCAAAATTGCAATGAATTATGCATCTGAGAGCAGCTGGCATTGTCTTCATACAACTGCAAACTTTAATCAAGTTCTGCATATCGAAATGAAGCAGGAATAATAAGAGACAAGGCAAAACAAACATTCTTAATTCAGCATAATTCAAATTCAAATACGCCAAAACGTTTCCAAAAGAAACAAAAAACAAAAGGACAGACTAAAAAAAAGAAAAGCAAAAAGAAATGTGTACAAACAAGAATGGCAGACCAATCGTCGACCGCCTCTTCCATCGTCTCCCTCGGCATCAAACATTGTGTTACATTTTTATTTAATTTTGCTATCTGCCAGGCAGCTTGAAGCAACTTGAAGTGGAACTGAAACTGGCTTTGTATGCTGCCTGATAAAAAATGCGCATGCAAAAGCAATTTAAGAGCTGCGCTGAATACGTAAAAACAATACGAGTATCCCTGCACCACTGAACAACTGAAAAACTGAGGAACTGAGGAACTGCACATCTCAACCACCCAGTCAACAGTCCACCTTATACTCAACTCGGACTTGGCTAAGAAGATATTTCGAAAAATGAACTGAAAAGAAAACTCAGCGGTCTGCTTACTGCCTTGTGGGTGTGTCTGGTGGTGTGTGTGTGTGTGTGGTAGCTAATTTTCATTATTCTTTCAAAATGCAATCAAGAAATGTTGCTGTTGCTTTCCCTTTTGCTATTGTTGTTGCCTCGTTCCGCCCGTAGCAAAGCGGTTATGGCCAGCGGCCCAGGTGGCCCAGACCCAAACAGTCAAGACCATACCAACTAGGGACTAACGGGAGATGTGTAGCCTTGGCTACTGAATTGGACAACGCGCTTAAAAGTAAATGAGTAGTTTGCAAAATGAGTGGCAACGTGGTTAAAGAGCCAACAACGATGTGCAACATAATGGATTGCATTTAAATTATAAATAAATTTAAAAGGTGCCCAGCAAATGGAATTGCTTGAAGCATTAAAGCAAACGCAATCAGTTGCTTAACTTGAATAATTACTGTTTTAATGACTTTTATTTTTTCATCTCCAAAAATGTTTAAACTACATTTGTAACAGTTTTTGTGCATTTGAATAGGAGCTATTTTTAGACCCCGTACTTAAAACAAGTACAGGGGTCTATTGGGTTTGTTTTACCGACTATGTGCGTAACAGGCAAAAGGTGGCGTGGCAGACCCTAAAAACTATATGTATTCTTGATTAGCATCAATAGCCGAGTCGATATAGCAATGTCCGTCTGTCTGTATAAACACCCAGTTCTCAGACACTATAAGAGCTAGAGACTCCAAACTTGGTATGTAGGTTCCTCTATACTGCAGGCAGATCCAGTTTATTTCAACATTTTGCCACGCCCCCTATACCCTATACGCCCGCAACTGCGAGCGGAGCCTGGGAGTGGGGCCTGGGAGCGGGGCCTGGGAGAGGAACTGGGAGAGGGACTGGGAGCGGGGCCTAAGAGAGGGACCTGGGAGAGGGACTGGGAGAGGGACTGGGAGAGGGACTGGGAGCGGGTACTGGGAGCGGGTACTGGGAGCGGGGCCTGGGAGAGCGTCTGGGAGCGGGACCTGGGAGCGGGACCTGGGAGCGGGGCCTGAGAGAGGGACCTGGGAGAGGGACTGGGAGAGGGACTGGGAGCGGGGCCTGGGAGAGGGACCTGGGAGAGGGACTGGGAGCGGGTACTGGGAGCGGGGCCTGGGAGAGCGTCTGGGAGCGGGACCTGGGAGCGGGGCCTGAGAGAGGGACCTGGGAGAGGGACTGGGAGAGGGACTGGGAGAGGGACTGGGAGCGGGGACTGGGAGCGGGGACTGGGAGCGGGGCCTGGGAGAGGGACTGGGAGCGGGACTGGGAGCGGGGCCTGGGAGAGGGACCTGGGGAGGGACTAAATGTTTTCCATAGTAAGTACGGGGTTTCCGACTGTCGAGTATTCTCGACTGTTGCAGCGGCCGACTAGTTTTAGAAAGTAATAGAAAAAAACTAGTAATAGAAAAAAATAAAATAATATATAAAAATTGTGTAACGAAAATTATTTGCTATTCATGTTCTAAATTTTATTATTCTATTTTATGCACATTGTCAAAACATCTCAGCTTCAATATTCGCACTTTAAGCATTTGAAAGTCTCTGAATTTGTAACTTAAATCGGTTTTGTAAGTTCAATTTAAATATACTAATATAATCAGTAGTCACATTCATTACATATTCTGGATATTGACTGAACTGAAGCACAAAAGGTAAATTCAATTAGATATCACTTGATCCGCTTGTCTATTCAATACTTTCAAAATGCAGTCAACTGCGAGCAATTGAATTTTTAGAAGCTATTCACCTGATAATTTAATTTGACAGTCAATCAAGCATAGAATAACACGTATGTGCTTATGTTTTATGCATAACCTGTCCTAACTTTAACTTTGCTTCACTACACGTGGCAAACAATGCGGTAAACGCAACAAAAGAGCCAAAAACCAGCAGCTGCTGCACTTCATTTATATTTATAAGAAGCGGAATGAATACACTCTATACGTGCCACGCCCACATAAGAACATACAATGAGTTAGCATAGGCAAACACGAAATGTTATTAAATGCAAAACAGGCAGACAAACAAGCTATGGCCAAAAGTTTTGATGGCCAAAACTTGCGAAACTAAGCGAGAAATGGCTTAAGGAACATTGAGTACTCTCTCAATAAATATTCTTGTAGTATTTAAATTTGAGAATGTCATAAAGCTTACATAATCATTTATCAAAACTATTAATTTTAAGTAAGTTTTCAAAGTTACATGATTATTTATTTTTTTTTTAATTTATATATTAATCAAAGAATCAAACCGAAACACATAAATTAACATTAATAAAATTTTTTTAACGATTTGAATAAAATTTAAATGCAGAAGAATTTAAGTGTCAAAGCACGATCAAAATAATAACTAGAAACTTTTCCTAAAAACTTTTCCTCAAGCGTATCGATTTTCGGATTTTAAAAGAGAATTAATTTCAGTTACGGTTTCAGATAGGTAATAAAACAGACAGATATTTTGTATAGAGTTCTCATCTAATTGACTGTAAATTCATTAAATAAATCTATATAATACTTAATCTTGTCCAATTAAGACTCTATCATTGCAACTATTATACCCGATTTCTTCAATATGCATAAGGGTATTACTAATTTGATAGTTGAAAATCACGACAGCCACATCAACAATGGCAACCGCAGCGTCTCGCTAACTTCAGTCTTTAGTAGTCGAACGTGAGTCTTGACTGTGTTCTCATATGTGTATATGCATGTGATGGCGGAGAGAGCAGCAGAGAGGGACAAATGCTGGCTAACAGGAGCAGCGACAAGAGTCGTGAATTGTGCCAGTCACACATACACTTATGCATACACACACTCTCTCACATTGTTAGCCCCAAAAAGCTAACTAATTTAAATGGGACCATTGTGCGCCATAACCCAAGAACAATGGTGCCAAACGGAAGTGAATGCCCAACGTCCGTCTGTCCGTCTATCCGTCCGACCGACATCCATGAGGGAAGCGTCGCGGCAATGGCAGCGATAAAGACACCAACATATATATAGCTGTTAACATAGTTGGTCCTGTCTGGATCTATGCAAGTGGTTCCTGTGCATTTGAAATTCAGCGAATTGATACCACTTCAAAGTTCGTGCCAGCATATATGTATATATATATATATATATATATGTATGTGTGTGTGTGTGTGTGTGTGTGTGTATGAAGGTGTGGATACACTTCTGAATTACCAAAATTTACAACAATGCGAACCCGAAAGGAAAGGAACAAAACCACTGCAGTTTGCTATCAGCAGCCACTCGCATTGAAATATGGCCAGAAGCAGTGGAAAAGTACCTGCGGGCATTTTATAGATAATGGACATTTGGGCCACATCCATGCGCTTGTAAGAAACTTGCAAGAATATTCAACGTAGACACCTCTGAAAGGCAGCCAATTTTCAAACATCGCGCATATTGTAAAAGTTGCAAGGCGTATGCTTGCCAACAAAACAATGGCCAAGAGAGAGCAATGTGGAAAGCAGAAAGAGGAGAAGAAAGAACCAAAGGATTCCCTTTTGGAACAGTCTTTGTTGCATTTGGCTGATTTGCATAGTTTTGGGAGCGTCGGTTGGCAGTTTGCTTGTTTTGTTGCATTTATAATATTGCAACATAAAAAATGCAGCACGCATGCATTTTTGAGGTGAACGTTGTACAAACACTGCTTGAAATATGGGTGTGAATAGAAAAGCGAATGCGAGAATGACTACAGCCCTCCGTCTTTCTCTCTCTCTCTCTCCGCTCTCTTCAGCCCGTCACATTTTTTTGCTGCCTTGTTGCATTTTAAGCAGTTGGCTGGCAAGGCTAACAAATATTCCGCTATTCGTGTTGACAGCAGTTACATATATACATGCATATCACACACACGCACATACAAGCACACACACACTACTCCCACACAAAAAATGCATCTCAGAGTTGGCTGTGAAAAAATGACTGAAAATGGCTGTTTTTATAGTTAAATGCCAAAAATGTCTTAAAGGATTTTTGAATCAGCATTTTTGGCACTGCAAGTTTTGAAGAATATTAATTTCCACCTTTATAACTATAACTTTTATAAATTATAATCATAATTTTTTATAATTTAATATAGACCGATTTTCCAAATTAATTAAGTTGTCCATTGAAGGCCTATCAATACAATATTGGTTTACAAATATAGTATTTTTTAATATTAATAATTTATGTTTTCTTTTTCTCTATATTAATAATACAATCTATTTTAAGATTTTCGTTATTTACTTTTATAAACTGAGTACACTTAAGAATCTGCGATATTAAATATATAAAGAGATTATTTAATAAAAATAAAAATGATTTTAAAATTGACTTTTGTATATAAATGTATTAAATGTATGTATTTATTTTGTTAAATTTTAAATTGCAGTTGTTTACATAGCTAGTTTAGCTATAAAAAAGCTACATAGATGCAATCAGAGGGATTTAATGTCATGTCTCTGACTTTTGACGTGATTGGCATGCGTGTGGTGGGTGTACGTATACAGAATTTCTCGTGGGAGGCAGTGTGTGCTGTTTGCTTAGCATGCAAAGCTTCAGGAAAGTGCCAAAAATAACGAAGATTAAGGATGGGCAAGTGGCACGTGCTGACCTCAAACCAAAAGCACCAAATCGAGAAAGAGAGAGAAAGAAAAATATAAAATTGTAGAAGAATGAGAGGGAGACAGTTGTGAAATATTTTACGTGCTTGGCTATTGACTGACCATTGATTTATGCCACTTGAGTGGAGCTTCAATGTGTCAATACCGTTTCTTGGCCATCTAAGTTGCATTTTAGCCAAATTGCTTTGTATTTGGTAGACAGCATTTCCGGTATTGTTAAGTGCGCACATCGCTGGCACTTAAGAAAAAATATAATAGCCCAAAGCTAAAGTAAACTTTGTAACTAAATACAAGCAACCTCCAACTTTCCGTGCTTATACTCGTATATAAAACTGTAATTCCATTAAAGTCCATTACATGAAATGCTCTCCTTACGCGCACTCAAACTCACACACAGGCATAGACACAGACACAGAGAATGGGCAATCTTGCAACTGCAACTGCTACTTGCTGCAAGTGCAACAGAAATTGCAGGAAAATTTTGCTTGTTCACTTCTTCAACTGAATTCTTGTTTGTAGCTATGTGTCCTTGGCAGGAGTATAGCATTTCAGTACTGAAAATAATAACTTAAGTAATGTCATTAAAGCCCAAAATGAATTAGATCTTTGGCTGTAAGCAATCCACAGGCACTTCAAGCATTGGCAGTAAAGTGGCAGTTGAAAAATTCTTAAAATGGAAACTAGGTCTGTCATTGAAATATGTATCTCTTATCTTAGAGAACATTTTCAAGAGATACTGAAGGACTACTTAGTGTTTATGCTAATAAATTCATTCAGTTAGTGCAAGAAAAAACCGATAAGTTATTGTTGAAGATTCTTCAATTAAATACTGGTTTTTATTAGTAAATATTATATGTGTTAATTGTCATTTAAGCTAATATAAATAAATATCTTTGATGACCAAAACATTTATAGAAGTCATTGGAGAATTAATTCTATTAAACTGTATAACTTGATGGTTGCTTGGAAGTTGTCTTGAATTCCGTATATCCATTTGCTCTTTAATTTTATTGAACACTTTTGCATAACAAAAAATGAATGTATGCGTATCTATTGACTATCAATAAAAGCAAATTCGTTACACTAATTAGAGGTACACACTTAACTGCACTCGGATTGCCTTTCATTTTGTAGTTCAATGTAAATGCAATTGAATGATTATTGAACAAAAACTACACAAGTGTGTATGTTGATCCTGTTGCTGCCAGCAATGATTAGACTCTGTCTCTCTCTCTCTCTCTTGCTCCACCTATATTTTCATCTCTATCTCTTTGAATATACCTGAAAAAATACGTGCATTCCAAAATGAAATGCACTCTCGAAGCCACATCGATGAACTTGTCGATGTGTGTTTGAGTGTGTATGTGTGTGTGTGTGTATTTAGTGTGGTGTGAGCTGGGTGTTTTGGGTGGTTTGGTTGGATGTGCGATTGTTTGGTGGGACTTTCAGCAACGGCTTGGGGCTTTGTGGTTGCGTCGTTATCGTTGTTGAGTTTTTAATGAATAGCCGCTGGGTTGTATTTGGTTATTGGGTAAAATGCCTGTTGCTGGCATCGACAACACACTCACACACACACACACACACGCGAACCGTATCTGCTTCAGAAATTTGCAGCATACTTTTCAGCGCACTCATGGGTTAAGCGTGACGATTATATGATGAATGACACCACATCTCACTCTCACTCTCCCTCTCAATTTCTCTCGCTCTATCTCTTTCTGTGAGAGTGTGAGTGTATAAATCATTTGGGACTAGTTGTTGATTGTCTTGGAAATAGCATTTTCCAAACTGTCATTTGGTTAGTTCTGTGTCACACATAAGCCCGACAGCCACTCAAATCAAGAGACGATTTTTATTATGAGTATGCAGCATATGGGCGAGGGCTGCAACTAAACTTTGATTAATCATTTTGCCACTGAAAGTAAACTCAAAGGTAAGCTCGTTACTGCAGGTGCTAGTTTCTGTTAAATGAAATAGTTTTTAATGATAATGGAGGCTTAAAATCTTATCATTTTTTAGCTTGCAATTTTCAAAATATAGTCTTCCTATATGACTATTCTTACACGTTAATTCTGGAAGTTGGATGTAAGTTATATCTTAATTATTAAATGATAACAGTAAACTTCTTGAACTGTTAATATTTGAAATATTATTGTAAAAATGGATGCTTAAATTTTATCTTTAATGCAAATTGAAATTTATTATACCTCACTCGCAAGACACTTGTCAAGTAATACGTTAAGATACATTAAAAACTTTGAAAACCTTGCTGTGAAGTTGTGACATGAATTTTCAAAGTAAATTTCGTCTTGGCGTAATTTTTAATATACTCACTAACGATACTTTTTGTTGTGGCAGCCCTCGTTATTATTACGATTATGAGATGGCTTTGTCGAGGTCGGTACGTAACACTTGTTTACAATTCTTCGCTGGCGTGTTTAAAAAATTCACGTTGTCAGTGACATTGGCTTGTTATGCGCATCGCCGCCAAATGTAGCACAAGCTTATGAAATATTTCACGCCATGTGCGACGTCACTCACATTTTACGACATGCCAATGATGCCGCCATAAAAAAGCAGTGAGAGAGAGATACAAAGATGTCGACGGGCGACGCACAAGAAAAGTTGTAAATCAGCCACAATAGCAGAAGGAGACTGTACACCTCCTTGGGGTGGGGTTCTTTCTCACTTTTATAGAGCTAATTGGCTTCGCTGCAAAATACCGCAATCTCTCTGCACTTGAAAGGCTTAAGCTTGAGAGTTTCTTTTTGAAGAAACTAAAGTGAAAAATATGGCTGCTGGACATTTATGCTTATGTATGTCGGAAGCTGTCACGCGGCGCAAAAATGGCGCAACTTCCGCATGAGAATGTCGCCAATGTCAACTCAACAGCGCAACAGACTGAGTGGCAGACAGACAGACAGACAGAAAGACAGGCAGACAGACGACAGACAAGTTGCTGAGCTATACGAAAGGAATAAAAAAGAAATAAAGAGTGGAAATAGAAGTAGAGTGAGAGGGGATGACTGAAAGACTGGCCGCCTGATTTATTGCACTTTAAATTTGGAGACATTTTTTGCATGTCGTTTATCTTCATTGCGTATGCCAAGAACTACAGCAAAGTGCACCGGCTATAAATAAAACAAGCAAATATATTCCAAAAATATATATTCCAGAAATATATGGATGCTGACAAGTACTTGTACTAAAGCCAGACATCGGCCACACCAAACACTTGATTTGTAATTTTCTAAAAGCTTACTTCACATTTCTGCATATTTTTGGCATGCAAAGTGCAAAGGCAAGTGTTCAGCTTTGTCCTTTGTGTGCGTAGTCCTTGCGAGCTTGAGGAGCGAGGATTGTGTAGAACAGCTCAAGTGCCCTGCAATTGGTAAAACTTTTGGAAGACTCCATGGGACATGGAAGTTATATCGAGTGGCAAAGAAAACATAAAAAACCGGCCTGATGAGATTTTATCAAAACTTAGTAGTGTTGGAAAAGCATCGATTATATCGATATATGACAATATTCCAAATATATTCTATTTGGCAAAAATTTTGATAAAATTACTAGTTCAACATCTTACAACATCTGTTGACATCATTTCAATAGTTCAAATTTTGATGGCAAATAATATCATTAAAAATGGAAATTTAAAGATTCAGTATTATATTGTAGTGTACTTTTCAGTTCGCTGTAACTAAACGCACATTCAGAGAGAGCTTGCACTAAGTTATATGTATGTTTACTATGAACATATTCTTAGATTTTGCTATGGCAATAAACTACTTTGAACTTTTACCTTGAGCTTGTACTAAATTTTATGGCTGCCATAAAGAATATTTAATTAAGCTCCACACAAATTTGGATAGAAAACGAATTTGCAATAAAATGAATTATATTCAAAATTTGTATTTGATAAAATATGAATTAGTAACTGTGTGCTTGAGTGTGTTTGTGACCAAGCCTAATTCTAATCAGTTCAGATTTTGAAATAGCTTAGAAAGCAATGCATTAGCTAAATTAAACAAATGACCAATAGATAGTCCAAAATATTGCTAATGATGGCATGTATATATTTAATGAAAGAATATCATGCAACTTTTGGGTTTGTCAAATCTATCTAACAATGTTGGACTCATAATTTGTATATGCATTTGGCTAAGTGCATATCTGACTTGTCTTATGGCCCAGACATGGGCAAGTCACCGAGTAAAAAGATTACTCATACGCCCCGTCAACTTCATGGCAAAACCTTTTTTTTAAGAAGCTGTCACACCTTTTTGGGGAAATAAGGAAGCGCGAAAAAGCCACCAAATCGCGCACACCAATAATTCAATAATTTTACGCTTAAATCATAGCAAATTAACCCATTTCCGGCGTAGACAGCGCCACATAAATTATGACAGCGACGTGGTCGCGACAGGTGCCAAGGGAGGGAGGGAGGGAGGTAGGGAGGTAGAGACCCGGAACCGGAACCGGAGCCAGCCCAAGTTGTTGGCCAACAACAACAGACGCCTTAGTTTCAGAGATATTTCTTTTTCGTTTTATTCATTCCCTTGTAAAGGGTATTAAAGTTGGGTCAAAAAGTGAGTAACCTATTGACGGAGACGTGGATGACACCATTAAGTATCTACCTATATATATTACATTCAGAAAAAATGATTTGTTATTTTCTAAGTTGTCTAAAACTCGCTGATAAAGTATTTATTTTTTGCCTTATTTGGACTAAAATCGGATTATTGTATCGAATTGTTGTTATGTCGTAAGGTTGAAAATTTCGGCTTAGTAAAAAACTTTGTATTTGTATTTTTTATTAAATAGTTTTCATAGGAATGATCACTCACAAATAGAGGACAGTGTAAGGGTATTCAATTGTCGACATGACGAAATTGAGAGTTATTTCCAGGTTTTTTTTATTTCCCTCTTCTTTTGCGATGGTAAAAAATTCAAAACGTCTTTTTGCCCGGTGTCTTCTGCTTATCTTAGGGGCGGGCAATGTCAGGTGTGAGTCACTTGATAGTTGGCCGTAAAAGTTACTTTGCGCATTCGCGTGAGCGTGAAAATGGTTTTTCGTGATTCTACAGCGACCAATTTTCCCCCACACTCTCAGGTCATACACCATAGAGTTGGCCTGCAGGCGGGATTTGACGAGATGTGAGAATTGAGTTTTGGGGTTTGAGGACGTTGGCTTTGTTGCGCTTCGACGAAGACAAGCTGACAAATGCTGAAACGTATCGTATGCCATCTATCATCGTGCATTAGAGAAAGCGGACGTCGGGCAGGCGGTCAGTCGAGCGGTGGAGGTGGAGGGGTCAGAGGATTGGGGTGGGGGTGGGGTATTGTTGGTTAGAGTGTCTCTTTGGTTTGTGGTCTGCTTGGGTTATTGTTGTTGGCCTGGTCTTGGCATCAAGTTAAGTGCCCGTTCAATGGCCAGTTTTATGTTACAATGTTAATTTCCTCTTTCGTCTCTGTTGAGACTTTTACTCAAAACTGATTGCTGGCATGTTCTATGCCATGTGTGTGTGTCTAAGTCGCTTTGTATGTGTGTGTGTGTGTGTGTGTGTGTACTTGTAGTTGTAGAGATTTATGCGCCCGTGGCGCAATCAAGTGGAATGCATGTTAATTACAGCAGCTTAGTCAGGCGCACAGAGAGCAACCAGCACTCAGTCACCAACCAGCAACCAGCAACCATCAACCACCCACCTGGTGGCTTGGTTACCTGAGAGCGACTCTGATGTTGTTGCAAATCAATTTGATGTTATTAGTTAATAATTACGACACCGCAGTCACAGTCGCAGTCACAGTAACGTCGCACTTAACTAGCCAGCGTCAGCCTGGGGTTAATGCATGCGACGTGTTTGAACTGTAAATGAGGTGGAAACGTCAGGATAGGACGTTGCCACCAGCTACCGGAGAATTGCTACCTGCCACCAACAGCGTCATCTGTAAATATGTAGATACTTTAAACCAGCGTCTGATTTTATTTATGAGTGTTGGCTTCAAATAGCAAATGCTTGCAAATGATGTCACTTAATGAATAACTCAACAACAGCAACAGAAACAGCAACAGCGTTTTGCCAATTACAACATAGCCTAATGTAGTACAATAATTTGACAAAGCACGTGCCAGGGCAAACTGTCGGTCTATATCGGATCCAAACTGTGAACCGATCCAGGACAAACTCAAACCAAAACTCAATCCTCCCCTCACGTAGTCAATTGCCCGGAAATGTTGCTGCGGCATAATTTGTCAATTGTGCGTGTTGATTTCTGAATTAGCTAATTTGGATTTTAGTTATTAGATGCTGATTACGCACTCTCTCTTTCTCTACATGTGTGTGTTTGTATTATGCTGTTTGTTTATGCTATTAAAAATAGTTTTAGCCCACACAGACATTTTGCTAGCTAATGAGCTCTTATATTATTTTTAAAGCCCTGCAATTTTGTCAATCAGTTTGAGCTGCTCATTTTGTTGCTGTGGTTTGCTGTTCTAAAATACTATTTAAACTAGTTGTAATTTTTTCAGCATGCCGCACATTTTAGCCAAATAATTTTAAGGCTTGGTAGTTTGTGGTCAAGTAATCGTTTTGATCTCATTGTTTTCTGTGTTTGCCATATTTTTAAATGTAATCAATTCTTGTTTTATTTGTAATGGTTAGCTTTTTTTTTTAAACTAAAACTGTCGAAATTTATGAAGCGCTTTGAAATTTGTTGCTTATTTATTTAAAATTTTAAAAAATAAAATTATTGAACTTGAATTTTCATAACATTTATCAATATCAATGCAAAAACAAGAAGATAATTGCAAATGATAATTATATTTTTTTAAATAATATGCGCTTATTGCAGACTGTTTAAATAAGTACGTCTGCAATAAAACTGGTATAATTTACAAGTGATGCCTGTAATTTGTAATTCTGTATTCATTTTGCTCCTGTTCACTTCAATTTGCGGACAGACTACACCATATAAAGAGTATTACTTCTTCGGTGCTTTAATTTTGGCTTTCCATTTTCAATGCTTTATTTGGTATTCAGTTTGTTAACACGTCGCAGTTGTGTGTGTATCGCAAAGCTAATTATGCACACATTTGCATTTGTTTGTAATATAAACTCCCAATGGTCCATTTAGAATATTTTAATTTAAATTACATTTCCACTATTGAAAATGAGAGTTATACTGTGCATACTCATCGATATTGTTTGCAGATATTCATCTGGTCAATTAATGCCGAGTGAAAGACACAATAAATATTAGATTTAGGTTAAGTGATAAAAGTGTTATGAATTACTGAAATTAAGTTGTATTAAGCATCATATAATTTGTATTATTATTAAGTTATATTTATTAAATGGGATTGTCTTAAGTTCGAATAAAATCAGGAATATTTTTTTGGGGCAATTAATTTAATTAATAAAATCAACTAATTTACTTAACAGTTTTTTTAACACTTTCTTAGTTTTAGATAAATATTAATCTGTTCCTTATTATTATTGCAACTGTTCCCACTTTAGTTGATTTTCTGATGTTCTCTCACATATAAACTCTCTTTTGCCATTTTGTCTCTTATACTGGTTTCGCTCTTGAAGCAAAAGCTTTCTCTCTAAAAACGGCTCGTTTACGGAAACTTTTAAATATTACACAATATTTTGCGCCCAAAAGCTCTTGATTTAAAGCTTTGCCTTAATGTGCTCAGTCTTTCACTCGGGAGTTCCTATCGTCTATGAGCTCCAAAAGGTTCAAAGAGAAATAAGACAATTCAATAATTATTGAGAATTATAAGTTTTGTAAATTCAAAGAAAATTTTATTCGTAATCACAAATATTTCTGTTCAATTTCTATGTAATTTGCCAAAGTGAAATTAGCATCAGTGAGTTTTAGGAACTCTTGATTTTTCGACGAATATTATGAAGTATATTTTTTATTTAAATCAAATTAACTTGATAATGATAAAATGTCTGTATTACACTTCAACAGTCAAGAGTTAGTGGGACTGACATTACTCTGTAAAATAGATATTTAAACATATTCTACTGAAATATTTGGCATATAGGCAAACGGCATGCCAACTCTCTAAATATCCTTTAATTTAATAATAGTCAAAAATATTTGTTTATAGTTTATTTGTTAAAATATAAATTGCAGTGTTGGCATTTTATGGACATTTTTTTGAAATACAATATGCGTACTCAGAGGCGTTTGCATTGAAATGCCGTGAGCAACAGCAATATAAGCAACAACAACACAATAAAAGCAGTCACAATTTCCAAAGCAACAACGACATAAAGAACAACAACAAATGCTCCAACAAGAGCAAAATAAAATGGTGTGGTAGCGACGCATTTAAGTGTGCTTGCGAGCGCATTATTGGCTTTAAGAGATAAGAGAGAAATAAACTACTTTTACTACTACATAGTGACACACACACACACACACACAGCAACACAGACAAAAATATACATACAACACCGACCGCAAATTGACTAAAACCACGCTTCCCGCCCAGGGGGCTGGCAGATAGTGAGAAAGAGGGGAAGGGAAAGCGGATGCAGCCGCATCGTTGTCGGTGTGAGCCGGCGCCGCTTCTGTAGTTTTCACTGTCTGTCACAAGACAATTTGTGCGCGCAAAACACAAAATAATACACACAAACAATCACACTGATACACACAAATGCATATATAAATACATACACACACACACACACACACACACACACCGCTGAGCATATGCAATGGCACAATTGTACAGCTGCTGCCTCGGCTGCCTCTGGGTCTGTTGGTTTCTGTGTTACATCGCGTATACGTAATGCCAACTTCAAGTACAATACATACGCTACTGCATACATACATCGATATATATATACATACATACATGCATGCATATGTATGCATGCAGTTGCTGCGCTGTAGAGATTTCAAGTGAATAACTTGTGCGGGTAAACATTTTAGATTTTGATAAATTGCAACTTATACGTTTTCTGTATAAATAAAAGATTTACGTAAATCGCCTGGTAAATGGCTGTAAAGAAAATGTGCTACGTACTCGCGGCAGCTACAATTTCCCCATTTCTCTCTCTGTCTCCCTTCCCACAATCTCTTCTCGCTGTCTCTGCAAAGCAGACGAGGCCAACGACTCGCTGCTGCTCTTGTTTTTGATTGTATGTGTGTTGTGTGTGTTGTGTGTGTGTGTTGTGTGTGTGCGGTGTGTGGCATGTGCATAACAAATGCTTAGTGACTTGGCCGCTGCTTCAACCGGCGACTGGCAGCTGGCAACTGGCAATTGTGGCAACTGTAGCTGCCTGGCAGTTGGCAGCTGCTAACTGAGCCTTGGACAGCTAACATCAGAAAAGGTAAACCATATCATGAATTCGGGCTTTGCATTTGCTCTGATTAACTTACGGTAGTTTTTCTTCCCTTCAAAAGCCGAAAAGTAACCATCATTGTGAGTGAGAAAAAGAGAGAGAGAAATAGAGCCGGAAAGAGAGAGTATAGAAATATTTCGCTTTTACGCTTGAAATTATTCAAGGGGCTCAAATAACATCAGACCAAAGCTTGTGGACGCCCACAATTTTGGCTTAAACCATTAGTCAGGGTATTTATTATAAGCTTATTAAGGGTATTAAAGTTAAGATTCCTTAGTAAATATAACAAAATCTATTGCAATCAGTACAAATTCCGCAGAATAATGTAAAGCATACTTTTAGGCAGTGTTTAATAATTGAGAAATTATTATTTCCGCGAAACAGCTCTTAAACGTGGCATTGTGGATCTTTTTTTTTACCGGAATGTAATTGTGATCATTAGTTGGCTTCTTTGTTGCGGTTTCAGCGTCAAGAATGTGAAATTCAGAACAGCATTTTAAATATATGTTGTATTCATTATTTATTTATTGTTGTGCTTTATTTTCCATATTATTTTCCATTAATTTAAACTATATACAGTATATATTCAAACAGGTTTTTTTTTAAACTAAAATATTTTATGCATTTATTTATTTATTATTTTTTATATTTTTAATACAATTAAATATATATATTTTTTGTGTAATTACCTTACTGTATCTGCTTTTCTAAGTTGTTGCAATTTTTTGTGCATTTAGTTTCAATTTATTTGAAAGCTACTTTGCCAAGGGAGGAACAGTCTGTTTGCTATCTGCTTACCGTCAGCGTCAGCATCAGGATCAGCCTTAGTGCTGTGGGCTTTGGTGCGTATTGCCACGCATAAGGGTTGTGCCTGCTGGTGATGACGTTGCAAGGACACATGCAACTCCGAATGCAACTCCCTGCTGCATGTGAAGTGGCAGCTTGTGGAAATTTGTGTGTGGACGACGGGCAATCTGCTCTGTATGTGTGACCTAGTACCCATTTAATCAACATTAGTGGCTGTTGTGGCGGGACTGAAACAGATACTGAGCTTGCAGCACACACATACTCACACACACTCACACACACGTTCACCAAATGGCATATTAATTGCAATCAGTGTGTGCCAGTTTTTAGCAGCAAAAGAAAAAGTGTAGCAAATGAACTTGAAAGCAAACTAATGCGTTTTTAAATGATGGGTTTCTGTTAAAGAGAGGATACAAGTTGATGATAAAAGAAGTATTTTTATTTTACCTAAAATGCATCAATTGATTATATAATATAAATTACTTTAAACTATTGTAACAACATTTACCTCTGCATAACTTTGCTAAACTCTCACAAACTCGCAACAACTATTCAAATATATTTGCAATTTGCACCTGTAAATCTATTTGGCTCATTTTAGGTCTCATAACTCGCAAATGCCACAACTTTGCATCCATTAAGCGCTAAATATCATTATTTACAGCTTTATATCGTGTGCAAGGTCAAAAATCCACTACAACAGCAAAAACGGTGAAAGCGACGCAAAAATGTTATTTACTACACATAAATTACACGGGGATACAAAGGGAAAAGACGGTCAGTAGAGGGTGCACAACAACAACAACAGCAACATGAACACCAACAACATCAGTCAAAAAGCAGCGAGAAAAACTATCAAAAAACTTTGACTTTTTTTTTCGCAAAGCGCACCGCAAAGCGTTTGTTGATGGTCACGGACATTGGTGCTGACGGGGAGGGTTAGAGGGGTGTAGCGATAAGGGCGTGATCCAGTTTTAGGTCAGATATGCACATGCTACATTTGACCACAAAGTAAAACGGTTTTCATTTCAGCAAAGCGCTCAACAGCCATTTCAAATTGAAGTTGCAATAAGTGCGAATGAATGAACATCGGTAGCATTTAAAAGCAGCTCAAGGTTGTAAGTTGCCACACCCAAACACACACACAAACACACATACTGATAGATTCACCCATACAACGTATGATGTTGAATTAAGATTGTAGCTGAATACACCTCAATACGTATGTTAACACTGCAAATCAGATCAAATCAGACAAGAAAATGTTTTCTGTTTGTTCGCTTTCATTAGTTACTTTTTTCTCTGCAGCTCTGAACAGTTTTCACGTAAAAAATTTTCTTGTGCTTTATTCAATCAGCTTTATATATGTTTTTATAGACAACGGTGT
Organism: Drosophila falleni; assembly: GCA_035045575.1. Classification (NCBI taxonomy): domain Eukaryota; kingdom Metazoa; phylum Arthropoda; class Insecta; order Diptera; family Drosophilidae; genus Drosophila; species Drosophila falleni. The sequence goes on along the minus strand of JAWNOV010000171.1, from coordinate 2,154,008 downwards.
TTTAGAGTGCTCTTTTATCTAACAGATTTAAGCTAATGAATAAAAAAATTGGCTGTGGTATTAGGGGTATAATATTTCCAAATGGGATTTAGATTTAGAAAGAGTGCCAAAACTGTGAATGAAAATCTTATCTGCTTGGTTTTTAAGGTTGAATAGTAAATTTTTTAAGTTAATTTTAAGCTTTTTACCTATAAATTGCAAATGGCTGCTGTAAAGTTGGCAAAACTATGCAAAGAATACTCGTAAATAAGTTCGACGACATTTTTAATTACATTTGAAGAAAGTTTTTTTCTACGTTTATAAAAGGGGGAGGGGGAATGGCCATTAAAAGATCGATCGATACGCAATGCTGGTCATAAATAACTAATGCCAAAAGCACCAGCTACAACTACAACACACAAGAAGATGAACAATAACAACAAGAAGGAAAAACTTAATTTTCAAATAATTTCACCAGTTAAGGATGCATCCAAGTTTTTGCTTAGCTTTTGCCCAAAGTGCAAGCAAAGTTTGTCTGTCTAAGTTGGAGCTGCTGCCTCTGTTTATGCTTTGTTTATAGTTTTGAGCAAACAAAATATTAATAGTTTGATGTTGTTAAGAACGCTAATGAAATGCACTCGCTAAGAAGTTTTCGACGCTGCGATAAAGTGGCAACTTTGTCATGGTGCAAGTATATACATACTTAAAATGCCCATGGTTTGTAATGTGGCCGAAACCTGACCAAACAGCATGGCAAAATAAAAAAGAACACGCCTGAAAAGTGCTTGCCACAATCATTTTTTGGTTGGGTTGTTGTTGTTGTTGATGCTGGAGTTGTTGTAGTTGTTGTTGTTGTGGAAGCATGCGTGCATGCAAGGACGACAAACTGCGAAATTTTGCAGCGTTACGTGGTTCGTGCTTTTGAGTCCTGTTTTCCTGCCCCGGCGAGTGGCATTAGATTTTTCAACAAGAATTTGCAGCGTTTGTGTATTTTTGTTTTCAGCTGTACGCTGTATTTAGTTAAACCAAATGGGGTATATACAGTCGTGTATCTCTGAAAACCACCTAAACACCCATTTTTATTTGATTTTCGAATGATTTATAGTATATTTTTGGAACATTACTTTAAATTCAAATGTTTGCTGAACTTAAATGAATTAAATTTTATATCACAGCAATTACATTGAAAAATAAAAACAATCAAGAAATTCTTTTCATTTATTTTTAATTATTTTTTATTTATTTTATTTTTTAAGTTTGAAGAGCATCTTTAAGTTAATCAACTCACTCATATCTTATCTTTAGTTATTTTTTTTTTTTTTGTAATTTCTCTTCGTTTCCTTCAGTTTTGGGTTCGTGGGTGTTTTCTATTGCGTTTTTCGAACAAATTCAATTGCAGCACGTGTCGTCGCCCATGTACATAGGGATATGTGAGAATGCAAGCCTCTCTCTGTTTCTCTCTCTCTCTCTCTATTTCAAACTACCTCACTCTCTCTTTCTCGTGTGTGTCCATGTTTATTGATAGAATTGTTGTTGTTGTTGCTGGTATGTTAAAAGCAACTGACGCCAGCAGTTTTGTTGCTTGCACCGCCCCCACTTTATCGGGTTTATATTTGTGCAAAAGAAATGTCGCATGAGTGCAAAAAAATGCATGGTACAACAAACTTGTTTGCCAATGCCACACGAGTAACCAGCGTGATAAGATGTGGAGCGGAGAGTGGTGGAGGGGGGGGATGAGGGGGGGAAGAGGTGGTAGATTTAGTGGTGCTCACGTAGTTGTCTGTGGCCACGAAAAAGTTGCATAAAGTCAACAACTTTCAGTGGTTTACTGATGTGAGAGTTACTAAGCTCCTTCCCTGCTCCTTAAGGCCCTTCAGCTTAAGCTTCAGTTTCTGCTTCAGCTTTTGCTTCTCTGTCTCCGCTTCCGTCTACTGTTGTGGCTGTTTTCACAGCTGAACTTTTATCGATGGCTCTAGAAGGTCAATTACACGTGATCTTAAGTTAAAAGGCGTAAAAGTCCACACAGTGCAAATGTCGACATTCAATTTAATATACAAAATACTTAATATGTACTTAAGTTTTTGCTCAATAAAATTCACGAAATTGCGAAAGATTTGTTATTTATTCTGTGGAAACTCCTAGAATCAATATTGATAAGCTTTATTTTCCTCAAAGCTCTGCTAAATTGTTTCAGCACAAATTTGTACCCCTAACATTTATGTGAAACTCTGTTGAATTAAAGTGAGAACTTTGTTGCAACCGATTAAATTTTTTTGCCTGTTCGTCAATTTTCTGGCTAATATCAATCAAAATGAACGCCCGTTGTAGGCCATAAAATTGCTGCAATATAAAACGAAGAGAAAGAAACTATAAAATCAAATACAAAGTATAGAACTAGACCATCAAGCAAATTAGCGCAATTTGTGTTGCACTTGCATCGCTGGAGCAGCAATTTATCGAAATACGGCGGAATGTGCAATCATCAGCCGGGGCAGCTAACACTGTGCAGGCAACAGCAACAGCAACAGGAACAAAAACAGAAACAACAACGGCAATAGTGAAAATAGCAACGGCAATTGTGAAAACTCAAACCATAGCATACTTATATGGGCACACAATTTTGAGTGAGTAAAATAAAATTTAATGCCATCAACAGGCACAGAAAATGGACGGACACGGAAGAAGAGGGGCGGGGACTGGTGGCCAAGGGGAAACCCCGGGCATGTGGTAAAAATGTTTGCGGCGCATAAACAAAAATTTGTTGCCACAGCGTGGAGAAACACGCTAAACCATTAACTAAACAGCAACAAATAAAACAAAACAACAACGTACATTTTTACAAGAAAGACACCGACATACACAGACGCTTTATCAACAATTTAATAGCTATTTAGCTATTTATTAACAATATAACTCACTCAAAAAAAACTTACTTTATTATTATTTTCTATAGTTTTCATTGTTGAGAATTCATTTAGTTTTTGGTAAAATGAATTAGTTGAACACCCCTGTTATACTCTAAGGCACACCCATGCCATGTGCAGGGGTTGTTAAAATAGCTGTAACCCAAAAATAGCGGCACTTAATGAAATAAATGTGTGGCATGCCCCATCTCCGCCGACCCCGTTTGCCATAAGTGCGACCGACCCACATGTTGTCAATGCATAAAACAATTTGCAACGGAAATTGCAATAATTAACTTTAGTACCTGCTTGAGTGACATTGTGGCATTTGCCTGGTTGTTTGTTTGCCTCTGTGGGTGTAAGTGTGTGTGTATTTGTGTGTGTGTGTGTATGCGTGTGTTTTTCTAATTCAATTAAAATTGGCAACCTGCTGTTGCAACGACAACGCAGCGTTGCCGACTCATTATATCGTCTGCATATTTATCCCGCCTGATAGTCCCTTCCCACCCCCTCTCCCCCTCTCTATTCCGCCTCCAACTGCATTAGTTCCATGTAAGCATCTGTTTACGCTTGTATTGGTGTTAATGTTATTGTCACTACATTTGCCTGCACACTGCTCCGTTTGTCTCCCTTTGCCGCCTGCAATTTTAGACCCATTTGGGACATTTTCTGCTCTATCTGTTGTTGTTGTTTTAGTTTATCGTGTAACTGTAAAAACATGCCTCTCGCTGTGTGTGTGTGTGTTTGTATTTGTTAGTCCCGTTGCGTGGCTGTTGTTATAGATTTAGGCCATGTTCTATGTAGTTACTGGCCAGCTAGCGTGCCTTGTAAATAATTAAATAACAATGCCTGCAATTTTTCCACATCATGGGTCACCAAAAGCTTGTTTTATTTTCGGAAATTAGATCCCTTTCGATATGGCACATTAAGGTCCATAATGGATTAAGATATGGCCAAACAACAGCATTTAACTTTAAATTGAATAATTTATTTAGTAATGAAAAACTTTCAGTAAAACGATAATTTATGGTATAAAATGCATTTGGTTGCCAAAATTGTTAGTGCAACTCACATAAAATTTATGTTTCTAACTCTAAATTCAAGAGTCTCTAATGATAATACTTTTCAATATTTCGGTTGATTTATGATTTATTTATGATTTACAGATTTTTAATGTACTATCAAACATAATTTAATGTTAATGGAATTTTCTTAAACAATTCTAATTTGTGACAATTACGATTATCACAAGCATCTATCTAAGTTTAATTGAGAGTCCATTTGTTTAGCATATAAACTATTGCAATCTATCTGTTGTCCTTAATATGATTTCTATGCGCACATTAAATTTAAAATTTATACACAGCTCTGGCTTTCGAGCAGACAAACAAGATTTGCATTTCTGTCTGACAATATCAATATTATACACTCAAATGTGCAGTTGCCAATTTTAAATTAAAGCATTTAAGCCGGTTTTAGCCTATGTCGCTTCTCGGTCGCATCCAAATTCAATTCGGCATTTTGTGCTCTTTTAGAATACGGAATTGCGTACAATTATACATTTTCGAATCGGTAATAAAACAAATCATATCATGAAAGTATCATTAGTGACAGTTTGCGGGCCATCTATACATATCCACAATCAAATTTGAAATGAATATTCGTATTGGCTTTGTGTGTCTGTGCATACGCAACACTGCGTATGCGTGATTTAAAATCTTATTTATTTGAAATCATTGTCCGCTCGATTATAACGACGACACCCTAAAACCAGCAAATATTTGGAAAATGTACACTAAATTGCAAGAGTTAAGTGAATAAAAATTTGAAATATCTCGATTAAATTGAGCATTAACGCATTAAAAACATGCTCATTTTACATGAGTTGTGAGACTTAATTATAAAGCTGAGGGAGCTCAATGTATGCAAATCTTATGATTCAAAGCACTAAGCAAATATAAACTTATTTACAGGTTGAAAATAGGTAGGTAATCGAGATAAAAGTAACATAAAACTTAAGTGACTGAGCAAAGCAAATTGACACAACTCATACATAAATGTATATGTAATTTTCGAATTAGGCACTTATTTCTGACTATAAATTATAGACAAAATTTATTCAAGCTTTCATAATACTAACTGCTTAAGCACAAACAAGCACACACATGCATTTATATAAAGTTTATATGCTTCAGTTGATATTCATTCAAATTATAGTTTAGACTGGAAATTTCATTTGAATCATGCCCAAAATTATGATAAAGGCACATCAGCAATAGACACAGACAAAAACACTTACACAAGCAGACATGTTTATAGATTTGTGCGTGAGCTCTTTAACAAAGTGATTAATTACGGGTTAATATAGAGGAAAATCGTGAGCAACGACTAAAGATGTTGTTTTTATTGGGTGTGTTTTTAGGAAAGACAGTTTTAAGTGCTTGTTAGCCGGCAATTTATATGCTTGAGTTAATTTGCTGAGCACTAATGAATAGGTCTAATCAGGAAATTATAGTACACTTGATATTGACAAACATTATACCTAATCCACTTAATAGATATTTGACGTTAATAAGCTATCAGAGCGAGATTCAAACGTTATTTTAAAATTCGAATTTTTCTTAAGTATAATATTTTATTGCTAACTAAAATATAAACTAACAAGTAATTTTTGGGCTTTAATTATAACTTTAATTAAGGTAGTTAATTTAACATTAATAAATGTTATGTAATTTAAATTGTCTGTAGAATTTTAAATACTGTTGGCATTTTACTTATGTAAAATATCTTAGGTATCTGATTTATTTTAGATCAAAGGATTCATAAAAAGAATACGTATAAATTTAATTCTCACTTGTTAATAGAATTTTAAATTAGTGCCAACAATAAGCAGGCTTCTTATACATTTCGATTCTAGGGACCATTCAAATATCCATCCTGAATAATGACAAGAATTATAATTTATCTAGCAAGCGTTTTTAATAAAATTTCTTCATGTCCAATTATTCTGCACGCCCAAGCATCACGCCCCCTTTTTTTTGCCGCTTTGAAGGAAGCAGCCAAGCAATGCACATAATTCACAGGGAGCATATAATTGAAATATCGTGACTTTGCGCTACTGTGTGGCACGGCACATAAAATTTTATTAAACGCACAGCAACAAGAACAAGGAGTACAATGGGAAAACTAGACTCACCAGCCATTATAACTTTAGACATAATTTATGATAGCACTTGCAGCGTTTTCTATTCAAATATATATGTATATCATGTATATGTAATACATACGTACATAATTTTTAGTATTTCTTTTCGTATTTATTTTGAACTTTGCGTGTCAGCAATAATAAATACAAAACACGATAATGCCGCTGCTTGGCAATGTTTCTAAATTTGCCAAATGCCCAATTTGCCCAATTGCCAGCAGATAGGACAGATTCAGATACAAATGCAGATAGCACAGATACTTTGCTCCGCACTTTGTACTGTAATTGTAAGTCAACTTTGCATGTGCGACACGCACATTGTCACAGCTGCCACAATGTGTCCTAGTGTGCGGTTGTGTGTGTGTGTGTGTGTGTGTGTGTGCGTGTATGTGTATGTGTATCGCGTGTGCTTTTAAATAACGATACACTTGTGTATCTGATGACGACCCTGAGATGCTGATGCTCTTATCGCGGTACGTAAATCACGGGAATACAATGTAACAGTTTGTCAAAAAGTTGGCAGTTGCACACACACACATACTTTAACACACACTAGCTCATTGGCAGCAGATAAATTATATATATTAATGATTTTTAACAACCATAAGGCACTGAGTTTTATTTGCTGTTCGCACTTTGCCTCTTTTAACACCTTGATAAGTAAATAGACTCTCGTTAAAAGCAAATGCGATTAAAATTTAATGTTCAATAAAAGACAATTTGGGAATGCATTTTGAATTATACTTTAAGTTTGAAAAAGTCTGTTTCTTTACTGCAAAGTTAAAAAATTAATTATGAAAGGAATGTCTAATTTTGTGTATTAAAAATCTGCTTTATCTCCAAGGTCGATGACAGTTGCCTGCTTTTTTCTATTTCAGTATATTCACTTAATCCCTTTGATAGTGTTGTTTTTAAAAAAATCGAGCATTAATTAGCCTAATTATTCTTCTTTTTTGTGTAAGTAGTTTTGTACATATATCACGTTATTTTTCTTAATGTGTGTCTAAATAGCGTAAAATCTAATCACATGCGATAACACTAAACAAGTGGAAAAAAGTTTTCAGTAGTAAATATGAAACTCTGGGAATTTATTGCAATGTTTATTTTGCTGGCATCTTTATCAGTTGCTCTTAGCTCGTATTGTATAAGTGAGTTTAACTTTAAGAAATTTAAAGACTTTATAAATCCAATTAATTTGCATTTTAGAGACGTGCAAGCGCAATATCCAATTTCCATTATGTACTCGAAATTCTTGGGGTTTTGATGAGGTTCACCGATTATGCTATTATATTTCGGCTCGTTCGGCGCCTTGTGGGCGATATCTAGGTAAAAAAGGGTGTACTGACCTTTGCTTGATTAATAAATGTATTTGGAACAACTGATATTCGACAATCCCAGATAATTAATTGTATCAACTGTTGCAGATTGTAGCTGGAAATTAAATCAAACTGTGAACCAATAATAATAAAAATTCACTGCAATAAAGGCAGTGAAAAGTTTAAAAGGAACACATGAGCTTACCATAAATCAATATAAATACAAAACTAAATGAAACAGTGAGTTTATTCACTAGTAATTTAGTTTTTAAGCTAAATAAAGATTTATTAGAAATTATAAAACTTTCAGACATTTTTGGCTTCTTAAGAAACTGTGCGTTGATTCGATTAAGAAGTTCAATTTTCATAAAAGATTTTAAATTTTGTTATTTTAAATGAGAGATTGGCGAGATAGAAAGCTACTTAAATTTAACAATGAATTTAAGGTTGAACAATTGAATACTTTCTTCTCCAAGTTCAGCACTTGCAACTAAACTTTAACTAATGTTAAGAGTACTAAAAAAAGAGTTTGTCAATACACAAGCTAAAGTTTGTAAATTCTTTTAGGACAGTGTTGAAGTATGGGAGTATGTTGAAAGTCGAGTATATTTTGGTGTTTCAATGACACTGTCATTGGCAGTTGATTGTCTGTCTGTTGTTTGTTGTCTGGTTTGTCGCTGTCGCTTGCGCTAATGAAACATACTTCTAGTACTTTATTTCATTTGTTATCCTTCATCTACAGCTGGCTGATTGCCTCGACAGCATTTAGCTCATTCTCGCTCGGCTTTCCTTGCCTTCTTGTGTCCTCTATTTTATTAGATTTTATTTGCTTAGCCTTTATTTGTCTTTTGCCGTCATCCTCGTTCCAACTCCTCTAAGTATCCAATTTTAGTTGGCTGCCTTTTTTTTTTTGTCTTCTCCCATGCCACTGGGCATTTAACAAAAGAGTGTGATAATTTTTGAATACTCTCTACTTAAATTACAGTAGGGTATGCTAAGTAAATTAGCGACATAATGTTTTGTAAAGTTTCCTGAGAAATATATTTGAAAGAACTTTATTGGAATGAAATATATTATTCCCATTCCTGGATATTTTGTTTACAGGGTATCGGCAAGTGCTGGCGCTTGTGTTTGTTGTTGCTTTTGTGCTCGTCTTTCGCTAGTTCCAGCAAAATGTTTGTATCCGCATTCCTTTTGTGTGCTTCTACTTTACGTTACTTTTATTTACTTTGGTCTTTTGTTTGTTAGTTTTGTATGAACAAGTTTCCTTGCCCAATGCTCAGGCTAAGCCCGACCGACCGACCGGTCGACGGACTGGCCAACTGGTTGGCAGCATATGCCATATAGCCCGATTTCGTTCTCGGCCCATTTCCTATGCACGGCTATGTTCATTCTGGCTTTGCCTTTTTTCTAAGCATATACAGATGAAACCCTGTGTGGGTGTGTGTAAATTCGTCAAGTTTGTAAACAGAAATTATGACAATTAAGTTGACTGTTGGCTTGTTTGAGTTTGCTTGGCGTCTGTAAACTTTGCTTACAATTTAAGCTGAAATTGCATTAAATTCTTCAACTTCAACTTCAACTTAATGCACATTACGCATACGCGCTACGTGATGATGGCAAATTCGATTAAAAATTTTTCTTTGACACTACCAGCTGACTTCTTTTTGGCCTGAATTTTAATTTTCAGACATTTTTGTATGTCAAAAGTTGAAAGCTGCCAATTGCAGTTGGCCTCAGGACCCCAGAACCCCAGGATCCCAGGATCCCAGCAGGACCTCGAAGTCGAAAAGTGTTAAAGGTGCGGTATTCACAATTGTTCATTAGATTAGCAAGTTGGCAAAGTTTGTCGAGCTTAAATGCCACTTTCACGGCTGCTGACACACTCGAGTTGAATCCGATTGGATTTCTCTCAACTCGCATTTGATTTTTTTGTTCACCCTTCTTATTCTAATTCCAAGTATTTTATGAATTTTCTTATCAATGCAAGTGGCAAGTGGCAAGCGGTAAGGACGAAGACGACAAAAATTTACGTGCAAAGTGGCAAGTTGTGACAACGATGGGGAAGCACCAAGAACACCAACGACATGCCTGAAAAATAAGGACGAAGTAGAAGTGTCAAGTCGTGAGGAGTGAGACCAAATGTGTGGCAACTTTTTCATCGTACTCACTCGTTCTCTCTCTTGGCCTTCTCACTGCCATTCACAATTTGTCATTGAAGTTGCTGCTGGAGCAGACGATAAGAAACTTTGACTTGATATAAGCAAAATGCGGCTATTGATGCTAAATGTTGCCAGTTAGTCTCTTTAGCATTTTCTGCTTGAATTCATCTGTATGAATTTCGTGCTTACCAGCTTATCGAAATCTATATGTTTGTTTATACCTAAATATGATAAAATAGCAAAATTCAATTATTTTTAGAAGCATTAGAAATCTTTTGAAAAATGAAGTGTAATTAAAATGCAATGAACTAAAAGTAACATTTTGGGATTAAAAATTGTTTTAATTATATAGTGATGGAAATAACTATGATTTAATTTATCATCATTTTGAGTAAAATAAAAATAGAAAGATTATGAAATATATATAAATATTTAAATCTCTGAATCAATTTAACGAGTCATTTCAATCTTCTTATTTTGAATATACAATTATTTATTAAATCAGTCTTAAACAAGTTTGACTTGATTCAAGAGGAATGTAATAGATTAACCCAGTTTACATACACTTGCGTGTGGCTCTCGTCTATCAATCAAATGGGAGGTTTCTTTCAATCCAGACTTGACATTACTTTATTAACATGTGAATCGAGTAGTTCATATTGGAGCCATATTCACAACTTTAAAATATATTTTTAATTGATGGATTACATTTATTGGAAACAACAAAGTCGTGTTTCTGTTGACTTGTTGCAGCTGCCAGATACACCGCAACACTTGCAACTCGCTTGGGGGTATAAGTTTGCCTATAATACTACACTCTTATGGGTATAACAGCAGCTGTTGCCATGGCTTTACCGGCAAACAAAAATACAAATATGAATGCACACATACACACAAACACAAACATTCAAAAAGCAATAGTAAAAGGGTCAACTAAGGAGTAGAAAAAACACTCGAAACGCTTTTGGCCTTGTCTATACGTGTATGCGTGTTTTGCTGGTTGCTAACCTGCAAACTGGTTAAATGGCGCGAAATTCTTTTCAATTTCAATTTCGAGCTGTAGGCTTTTCAAACATTTTGTTGCTGTTGCTGTTGTTGTTGTTGTTTGTGTTGTTGTTGTTCGGGTTGTTGATACTGATGTAGATGTTACCAGTTGTTGTCTACGTTGTGCCAGTTGCCAAATATTTGCATTCGAACTCAATTGGTTGCGTTTTGTGTTTATTGCCTTTTGCTGCCAGCTGGTAAAATTGAACGCGTTTTCCAACAATTTTCCTCCTACTTGTTTTTCTACCATATTTCTGACAGTTAGAGCCGGGGACTGTCAAACGGTCAAACGGTCAGCTGGTTGAGAGCTGGTCAGGTGAAATGCGTCTAGCTTTTCTAGAAAATATATGTGCTATGCAAAATGAAAATTCAAACGAACTGGCAACATTTTGAGCCTGTATGTCTAACGCCCATCCACCTAAAAGGAAATTTGGAAGAAAACTGGGCGTGGTTGCTGTTTTTGTTTGGCCCCGCAGCAGAATTTAGCCGTGTTTGCATAGCTGACATTTTGGTCAAGTTAAAAAACTAAAAGCAAAAAATGGAAATATCAACGCGATCAGCATAAAAGAAATTCGTGAAAAATACTTTGCATACACATACACATACAGCCACGTGGTGGATCATAAATTATGGGCGTTGGCCTAATGCATTTGGCCTCGTATTAATCAATGTGTCTTCCGTATATGTCTGCATATTTTTTTTTTTCATAGCCAACTAGTTCGTGGTGCTTGTTGTTGCTGCTGCTGCTACTGCTGGATTTGTTGTAATTTATTTGCTCATCGCAATTATTTGCATTTTATTTTGGTCATTTAAATGTGAGCGTAGTTTTTATACACTAACATTTTGCTGGATTTTGTCCGTAGCTGCAAATGCATAAACATAAATCAAATTGTTTTTGTTGCTTGGACAGCGCATCGATGATTTGCATTGGGGATTTGTTTATAAATCCCCAAATGCAACGAACGATGCACTAAATAATAGTTTAGCGAATTTCTATTGATTTTTAATTGATGGTACGGCCGGACGGTTTTTGTTTTGCTTTTTATTATTTACCCAACATATGTATGCGTGTGAGCGTTTCATTTCATAGAATTGTAATATATATTTTATTCGAATGTTAATTTTAAGCAATTCAAGAAATATGAAATAAAATTGCAGTCTCTAAAAAATAAGCAATATCGACTTTAATTGGCATTTAAAATGTGTTCATCGAAGTCTGAATAAGCATTACACACCTATCTGTTTACCTTTTAAAATGTTTTCAATTATTGAAATTAGTTTTGGTTTATAACTACTGTTATATATCAGTATTTAATTTTGTTTGACTGCAAAAGGCTTGGCATATTTTAAGGAGCAGAATAAAAATATCTTTTTCATTTTGTAGTATATATTTTCATGCACTTTCAGATTGTTATTAATGTAAGCTGTGAGTCCGAGTATCTTATGTAATATTAATTATTTAAATTTAATCATATTACTTTAATATGTACTATTGCAAACGTAAGTTTTACAAAGCATATTTTTAATAATTCTTAAGAATATTTAATCCGGAACATCATCGCACAACAATTTAGAATTTTACCATTTACTTTTTAGCGTATTTTACTATCAGTTTTAAAAGTGGGTTACACCACCTAAAAATATACCATTACAAGAAGATTTCAATGTAATTCACATAATTTTACGACAGTTTTCAGTCGTTCTAAATCAAATGCAGATAATTTTCCAAAGTGAAGCTTTTTCCACACTCAATTCAAGGGTCGAGGTAAGGAGAGGAAACGAACCTTGACACACCTATACTGAGATGCTAACTACAGCACTCATAGAATATAATTGTTCAGTGAAAACCACAAATTATAACAATTTTATGGCACTTTCTTTGTCAGTTCAGGCGTGGGAAGTAAATTTACATACTTCATGACGAGCTGCCTGCAGGGAACTTTACTTTATTTATGCTGAAATTCAAAGGACACCCCTCTATTTCCGCTCCTCCCGCACACACTCATACATTCGCAATGCGAGAGAGAGAGAGAGAGAGCGAGAGAGAGAGATAGCGAGCGTGAGATAGAATAAAAATAAAAGAAGTTGGAGGAAAATCTCTGAAAGTGGGCTGTGCGTGTAGATGAACACAATTGCGCGTCATAAATTTGAATTATTGTGCTTTTTGCATTTGACAACGACTTAAAAGCACTTGCAGCGATTTTGGCCAGTCAGGCAGTCAGCCACGAACATGTCCTTGAGACAGACATCAGCTGCTGTGCTGTGAGTGCGAGTGAGAGAGTGTCCAATGTCCATGTGATTGAGAGAGACAGCGACGGAGGCAAAGATGATAGTTGAGCTTTGCTTTTGCCTGTGCTATAAAATGCGCCTTTTGTGCTCTGCTTGGCTGCACAACGCCCACAAGGCACACGCTTGGACAACGACAACAGTAAAAATAAGGACAACTACAACAACAACAACAACAGCAACAATAAAAGCAGCAGCAACAGCAACAATGACAACAGCCACACAGACATTTTTAGTGGACATTTATTTAATGCTTCAAACGCATTGAAATTTTCGCCCCAGGCGGCGCCTTTACTGATGAAGTCGGTCAGCAGATTTGGCATTGTCTGTCCTAAGCTTTATCTCAGCATAAATAACGTATACGTACAGTGTTGCTTTAAGTCCCAAGTGCCAGTCAACTGCATTAGACACAGTCACTTGGCCAAAACCAAACTACAAAATCCTTACACTCTAATTAGTCATTGAAAATGCAAGCTCGGACACTAGGATTTCTGACAGAAGTTAATTAATCCAACTGATTGGCGTTGACAGCTCAAGTTGCTTGAAATTACTCAAGACTACTGCACGGAACAAACAAAAGTAAATATGTTAAGTAAAATTTCAATTCTTGTCAGGAAGCTTTTCTTCCTGTTCTTGTTAACAATAAACAATTGACCACATAACATGACAGGCAACGAAAATGTTCCAAAACCCACCTTTGGTCGGTTATAAAAATATCAAAACACCATCCAAAAACATGGATACACCTACGCATGGCATTGTGTGTTTTATGTGCTTGTTCACTTGCACAGCAATTTTATTTGTACTTTTTCATTCAATGTGACAATTCTGCACAAATGTTGCATAGCAATTGCTTTGTGTGTTCAATTTTTGGCATAACAACAAGCGAACAGCAACAAACACAGCCAAACATACAGAAATGCCAACAACGAATGGTCAAACAAATGAACAAATTGTGCAGCTGTCAGTGGCAGGGCATGAAATTTGGAACAAGCCTGCCGCATGGTGGGAGGTACAAAGAACACTTTTTTATACAAAAAAAAAAAACAAAAAAAAAACTATAAAGTAAAGTAACAATAAATGCGGTCTTAACATGCTTGTCAATGCAATGGCCAGCAGCCAAATAAAAATGCCACTGTGAGTGAAATCCAATTGGGAATGGATTAAATGTTTTCTAAGAATTTCATGTTACGTATACGTTATATTGCAAAAGGCTAAAATCGACGTTAAATGCTTACAAATGACACTATCAAATGTGTCAGGAAGAACCTCAAGAATAAACTTAATTAAATGTTATTGAAACTTAAGTGAAGTATTTTCTATTTTGCATTTAATTTATTAAAAATAATTATATTTCTTAGACAGAAATATATTGTTTGCAAATTATTACCTTCACCATAATTTCAATTTATTTATTTATTATCTTCACTTTAGTTAATTTGTAATTTGAAAATACTTTCTTTCAAATTAAATTTTTATTATAAGTCATTAAAGTAATATTAGCTCATTTTGTTGAAATGAAAATCAATGATGGAATTAGCATTTCTAGCATCTGAATAATCTTTAAAGAATATTAATTGTTTCTGATTATTCTTTAAACAACCATTCACTTATAATTGTATCTTTTAAATAAGAGCTTAGCAAACATTCTCGTCATATTTTTGGGCTTAATGTAATATTCTGTCTTTATGACAGGCTAAAAGTGTGTAAACTGAATTTACTTGCAGTTGGCAGCCAATAAACCTCAAGGTGGCAATTTAATGCGTCGACAGCTTTAATTCCAACCAACCAAACGGAGGTACTTAGACTTGTATGAGTCCCATTCCCAAATGGATCTCAAACTCAGACGCGCTCAGTTGACCGCATTGGCAATTATTGTTGTTGATGTTGTTAGTGTTGGTGTTGGTGTTGTTGTTATTGTCTTGCCTGTTGTGTTGGGGCTGAAAGGAGCTTCGTGCCATGGTCACATTTAATTGTGCGCCATGTTCAACAGGCCGTTGTACATGCGCATTAAATGTAATTAACTCATTATAAATGATAACGTGGCCGAAAGGAGTCGCGTCGTTGCCTGTCTTAAGCCGCTACGCAGCTCAGCCGGCAGACGTGGCCGACAGGCAGGCGGATGGCGTATGGCGGATGGCCAGTCAGAGCCAGAAGCACGACTTGTCATCACAGCTAATTTAGCCAGGCAGGCAGCAGAACGTGTTATGTTTCCGCACAGTCACACGGGGGTCACGCAAAATGTGAAATTATTACCGGAAAAGGACAATGTGACACGCGGACTATTACTCTGGGTTCCCGACCCATTCACTTCGCCAGGATCCGACCGGTCCGGACCGGACTGGACTGAACCGGATCGGACCACCCACGAGGTTTCAGGTATCTCAAGTGAGCGGGGCCATAAAAACACTTTTATGCGCTCAAGTGTGTGCTGATACGTACATTTGGTCATGTTTTGTTTTCGCTTTTGCTTTCAGTTTGTTTTATTTTATAGTTTGTCTCTCGCCTTATTTTCACGCTCTTCTGGCTATCTGTGCTGTTGTTCTTGTTGGCTCCTGTTAATTATTTAACACGCTCAAGTGTTTTGTTACGCACCTTAGCTGTTCATTTTGGTAGAAAAACGCATTTGTATCACACTCGCCATGTGCCCGCTTTTCCGCTTTCTCACTCTCTTTATTTCCCGTACAGTTGCGTGTGCTCACATGCGGATTTAATTTAGATAAAGTGAAAATGTAGATTAGTATAATTGCAGGAGTTTCAGCTGTTGGCAGAGAGCCACACAGTGTAAGACAGAGAGAGAGAGAAAGAGATAAAAAGAGAATGTAGTCCAAGCCGTTGGCTAACAATTGCATAAATTGTGACAAAGCTTTTTAATTTCTCTGCGTTTTTTATTCGAATTGCTCACTGAATATTTAGCTGCACTCTCAACGCATGGCCTTTTATTTTATATTCAACTATTTAAATTTAGTTTTTTTTTTTAATTTTTATTTAACAAGGAGATACATGCATACAGATTAGTTTGTAAAGGGCAGCATAAAAATATATTTCAAAAAGTTTATGTAATTGTTGATTTATAATGACAAAATGGATTACAAATATTTCAAATAACAAGATCGATAATTATTAATTTAAATCCAAAATTATAGTTTTGAAGAAATGATAGATTATCGTGTCGAATTAATGTAAACATATTTACAATACCTACATATCGTATATCGATATGGGAAGGTAATTTGAATAATTGACACAAAAACTGTAAAGGAAATCTGCAGAAACGGACAAGGATTGCGATAACTGGTTAATTTGATTGTTGCATCAGAATTTAAAATGGAAAATAACATCGGATTGAGATTGAACACATAAACTATTTATGTTTTCGATGAACAGGCGGACTGACAACATCATTTCAGCATATGACATTTTTCTAATGAGAAAAAAACATTTTCGAGCGGACAGAGAGAAAAAATGATGGAGCCAAAGCTAAGCAAATTGTTTTGTGATTGTTTCTGATAGTCATACCATACTTCGTGTGTGTGTGCGTGTGTGTGTGTGTGTGTGTGTGTGTGTGTGTGTGTGTGTGTGCATATGTGTGGGACACTATCTTTGCAACTGCCACATGGCTGACCGAAACTAACTGTCAGAGAGCATCAGACAATCATTTGTCGTCGCCGTCTTCGTTGTCGGCTGACAAACACAGAAATGACATAAAGTAAATAGGGAAATATGCATATGAAAAACGAATTTATTATTCAAAAAGAAAAGCAACAAATGTTGGCAAAATTATTTGGTAACTTGTCGTAGATAGTGCTTCCTGCGCCCTATTCCACTCCTTCGTCCGACAGTAGGACCTTAAAGGAGAACGGCTCAAAGGCGTAACCAGCGCCCTCATAGAACTTGCTCATGAACTCGACCCTATTAGAAATACAAAAAAAGGAATCAAGTTCAGTTAACTGAAAAATAACCGAATAAAATAAATAACTCACCAATGCAAGCGCAGTGTATGCAAAAAGGCCGAGAGACCCTCAATAAGGACGAGAATGCCAACGGTAAGTGCTGCCCAGGCTCCAAAAAGAAGGAAAATAGCAACGGCACCAATATAGTTATTGAAAATAAAGCCATTGGAGAAGATCATGTTCCATAGCACCTCAGAAAGTTCTGCAAATAAATATTATGAGTTGAAAATTAAACAAAATAATTATATATTTAGTTTGGGAAATAAATATTTTGAGTTAAAAATTAAATAAAATGAATTTTAATTTAGTCGCACAGATTTTTGGCAATTCAATATTAAATATTAAATTTATAAAAAACCTTTTCTATGATTTTTAAGCAATTTTTGTTGTAAGCTATGTACTTACAAAGAGGTCAGGATAATTAAAAGTATAGTAGTTGCATTCAAAAAATGATTGCTTTGAGACTAAATAGTAATAATAGAAATAAAAAGTTGAACTTACGTGCATGCGCCAATGACAAGGCCCAGAGACGCAAATAGGATGCAGTGTGAGAGATTGTGCTCAGCACATACTCAATTGTGTGTATGGCCTGTAGGATGAACAATTCGCCAGTGGTTTCGTCTTCACCACCGTGTCCACCATGACCACCAGCTGGTGGTGCAGGAGTTTGATTCGGTGCAGGCAAAGTGGATTTTTTTGGACGCTTTGAGATGATGTATAATGGCTTGCCAAGCAACATCCAGGGTATACAGACGACAACCAATATCACGAAGATCTGTTGGAGTAACTCCTGTCCCTCAAACATGTACTCCTTGCATCCGTCCAATGGCTTCTGATGACCAAACAACATCATGTTGATGAACAAAATGAGTATAGAGGGTGCACAGCCCGGAGAGAGCTCCTGAGTACTCGTATCATTATAGACGACCCACTTGAAGAACATCATAAAGACCATGTATCCAAAGAGCAGCAAAAGGAAAAGAATTTGTGGCACAAACTCCAGGAAAATGCTGGCATATTTTCGATAATGTATGAAATTAACGACCGACAAACAGACGCCAAAGCACATATGAATTACACCGATAATAATCGATAGTTTCATCTTAAAGGTGTTCAAAAAGATGATCTTGTTGTCGGCCAGCTGCCAAATGGGATCCACGCCCAGTGGATATGTCTTAATGGCGCTCGTTTTTGGTCGCAGTGTCAAATAGTCGATGCTCTCATCCGTAACCGTTGAGGTGTTGTATTGATTCTGCCAACCAGAGCCAAAGATGTTCATCGACTTGGAGAACACATCGTTGTACAGCAATCCCGTATACATAGAGAACAGTCCCATGAGTAGAATAATATAGCGACCGGAAAAGAATATTTGGAATATCTCCGCTTTTACCGATGCCAGTTTCTTCTCCTGGATAATTAGTGCTAGGCCGACGAGAACTAGGATAAGGCCATGGCCTAAATCGCCAAACATGACGGAAAACAGAAACGGAAATATGATGCATGTGTAAAGAGCCGGATTCACTTCACGATACGAGGCCATGCCATATGAGTCGACCAAGTTCTGAAAGCCGCTTGTGAATTTGTTGGTACGCGTAAATGTCGGCGGCTGTTCATTGGTTGATATGACATTCATAAAGGCCGGAATGCTGCTCTCCGAGAGCTTAGAGCCACGTGCCAGCGCCTGTTGCACCGTTGACAGGTCCTTATTGGGCACCCAACCCTCTCCAATTAGACATTTGCCAGTGACATCCGGATTGAAATAGTTGAGTATGTGATAAATCGCTTTCATTTTCTTAACCATGACGGACCAACGTGCCAGATGTTTGGCGGCTGAGCCCAACACACGACTGCGGTGATCTGCGCTTTGATTGAGTACCATTTTCAGATCTTCCAGACGTGTGTTCACATCCTTAATCATCTCGACTCTCTCGGCATGGGAGCTGGGACAGGGATAGACATCGGCATGATAGCCAGCACAGACTTTCTTGATGCGCTGCTTCAGCTGTTCACCCTGGAAGAAGGCGACGAAGACTGTCTTCAGTACCTTATGACCCGTCTCATCGTCTTCAGTGAGTCCGCTAATATCGTTGCGTCGCAGAAAGATGTTGCCACGTGAAATGCGCCACAACATCCGCTCGAAACTGAAGAAACGCTCCAACTTGATGACTCCAGCCACAAAAGCAAGCTGGCCACGTTGTGCATTTGCCTGAGTGGGATCATTGGGATCGGTTATACGATTCGAGTCCAAATTGATGGCCTCGTGATCAGAGAAGAATCCCTCAGTATTCTCCAGCACACTCTTCAGCTCTTGCATGTGCCTGAAATTGGCATTCAAACTGGCTCCATTCACCGACATTTCACGCAGTTCATTCTCCGTCTTCTCCAGCTGTGCCTCAAGGTCAATAATCTCTCGAGGATTCGGCGCCCCAGGCTCCTCTTCGGGGCTCAGTGTCGGCATATTAATATCATCCTTACGCAATTCGTTCTCCACGTAACGCAGACGACGCTCCATATCATCACAACGTCTCACTTCGTTCACATATTTGCGTTGAAAGGCGTTGACCTGCTCGTTGAGATCCCGAAACTGGACACAGCCGCTCTCCCCCAGCTCGGCAATGGAGGCATAGGCTGCCTCGGGTTGTATATACAACTGGCACAGGGCCATTTGTTCGCTGCGGAACATATCGCCCATGGTGAAGCCGTCCTTGTTATCTTCTGAAAAGCAAAATGAGTTGCTGATTACTATCTGATTAGTTGCTGATTACATGAAGTGTTATTTATTAGCATTGCCACGGCTGACACTACTTCAGAGTGCGGCTATTATATTTAAGAATATTAGTCAACACTATTAAGGTCATAAATTTGTGTTTTCTGAACAATTCAAAAATAGTCTTATCAAAGCTTTACAATTATTTTGTAAAAGAGCCATTTTATAAAGCCAATTCTAATATTTTTCTATAAATTAAAATATGTTTATATAAATTAAAATAAAAGTTTTTAAGTTTTTTATTTCGTGGTTTTTTTTATTCAGTTTTCTCTTTTTTCCTCTCACTTTTAATCTTTGTCCATTTCTACTAAAAAGTGTGTTAATTGCGTTTTATTATATTTAATTTCAAGAATTTGATAAACTTTATTTCAGTTTACAAAAACAAATCTGTAGTTGATTTATTTGAAGTGTGTTCAAATTAAACAATACTTTTAATTATAAATTTGTATGAATGTTGTTTTATTTGCCATAATGTTTAACCATTCAATCCAATCCATCCAATCTTAGCATGTCTGACGTGCGTTGTTTATGGCCATAATATTGATGCAATGTACCCGCCTGCTCAACCCGCCCCTAAGCATTCTATTTGTGTACCTACTATACACAGATTAGATACCGAGGTCGTAGATGATATGGCCAACGTTTCGCTTTTACCTGTTTCATTGCTAGCTTATCTCTCAATGCTAGGCACGTTTATTATTTTGAAATTATTAACAATTACTGAGCAATCAGTTGGTCTATACAGTACTCGTATATAAGCCAAAAGTTTAACCTTACATTGTAGACGGCACCTACAGGTGAGGGGGGCATTTAATGACGACAGGCAGGATACGAGCAGTAGAATTGTCTTGTGGCACTTGAATAATGGGTCTGCTTGATACCCATTTTGGTATTTGAGATTATAGATATTTATTACCGAGTAACTCCAGTGTTCTGCTGTGATTTTGTCTGGCTTGCATGTCTGGCAATAAATATGATTGATTCAACCAATTTAACTCTGCGGCAGATAAGCAAACACTGTCGGTGACCGATTTGATAATTGCCTTTGATAGCCATCAGTTTGTCTGAGCATTAAAGAGCCTTGCCAAGACTTAAAGTTTATAATTTATCACAACAGGAAGCCGAACAATTTATATGATAAAAGCTTCAACTGAAGTGCTTTAATCTTTAAATATATATATTAGTATATAAGTTTTATTGCCTTATAAAAACGCATTAAATTGTGTTTAAGCTTGCAATTAAATGGTATTATAATAGATAAGATTTAAATCGAAATCCGCAAATTGTGTTCGATTAAATTATACGTTAAATTAATAAATATTTAATCTTGAGATTAAAAATGTCCGTCAATAAAACACATTACACATATGTAACAGATTAAAATATATATAATAGTTCTAAATTAATGTCGTTGATATTTAAAAAGAAACGTGTCAGTTGAAAGCTCATTTTGATCGAATGCAATTCTACAATTTAGTTAATTGAGTAAATGAATTGTTTAATTTATTGCTTAAGGCTTGAGGATAAATTGATAAATCAATGGCGTTTATAAACTTATCCGACATTTTGCAGTGCCGTAAATCTGGACACATGAATACTTGCCTTAAACCAGGCCATAAATCGTTTACAGAGCAGAAAATTACATAGAACACGACACGCAATAACCTTTCCGTATAATCTCAGTTTGAGAAGCCTTCTCGACTGCTTCTATACAATTTGAATTCAACATCTAGAAATTCAATATTTTGTTGGGGTGTATGCACTCGTAAATGGAAGCCATAATTATGGCCTGGCTTACGGCTGGTCTCGGATTGTGGTCTACGTTTAGTCGTAACAATTCACGTTCCGGTGTTGGGCTCATTAAGAAATCCTTTCACTGGCCGTAAAAGTATTATCGGTAACGCAATAATTTGTACAGCAGTTTATGCCCTTGTGAGGGTGTGCGTGTGTGTGTGCATGTGTGTGTGCTTCACATGATCCATCACGTGCTCTGACGTCACAAACACATAAACTCCTATAAACAAGTTAATATATAGTTTAACATTTGGATGTGAGCGATGTTCAACGGACGGCCAATTATCAAAAATCAATTAAGATACGTTATCGCAAAACATGTCGCAATTAAGATTAACGTAATTCTCTTGAATATGGCTTTGAATAATTGCGCCTCTAGGGGCGTGGCATAATGAGGCCGATTACGAGTCCCAAATCTGCCAAAAGCGTCATTAGTCTTGTTGGTTACTCATCTTGTAATAGTCAGTCTAATTTTATAGGATAATAATTAACTCAACTATCGAAAGATTAATATATGTACTTGTACATTAAGTTGAAGTTATATACTTGCTTGGTTACTTTGCAAATTGGCCTTTTGTAATTAAATTTAGCTTAAACGCCTTAGAAAAACGGTAGCACAATCTTTAATTTATGTCATGTTCATTGCTGCTTCTGCTTATCTGGTAAATTTGAGAAATTTTGATAACCTCTTTTTAACCCGCATCTTTGCTTTGATAAAGTGAAGTAATAACAAACTCAAAGAACAGATAACACTAGATTTTTTGGGTTTAATTGTCTCCCAGTTTTCTGATTCATTGTTGGCAATTTGCAAGCACTTTTTCACAGTTCTTTAAAATATTTCAAGGACATACATTTGTATTTAGTGTGTCGCGGGTGGAGAGCACTTACATTAATAAACCGTAATCGAAATCAAATTTAATTCTCCAACTGCCTTTTTTTCCGTTGTTCGATTCTTCGCGACCTGCCAGCCCAACGGAGCTCTGTGCACTGTTCGATCACTTTAGCGCCAATAGAGCTGGTAGCTTTCGCCAATTAAACGACGGTTAATCTACACTTGGCTCTCACACACACAAACACACACACAAACACACATACAGACACAGACACAGACTGTGTGTAAGTAATCTGTGCGCCTATTTTATCTCGACACACAACAAGGCAAACACTTTGCGATTTCTGTGTGTGATTGCGTTGCCAAACAAGCGGACAACGCCTTTGATAGACGTGTTGTGGTTCGTGAAGCTTATCAAAATTTCCACGGTGTGCGCTAGGCCAGGTCTAAATGGGATACGCCAATCGGCAACAGCTGAAACGAAATGTAACAACAACACTTCAGCTGGCTAACAGTCATATCAATTGGATCAATGATTGAGCATAAGCACGAGTTGCTCAATTGCAGTCCATATCTTACTTGACAGCATTTTGTTCTTGAAAGTACGAGTGTATAAATAAATATATACTTAAAACCATGTGATGGCCATGAAGAGAAATTGTGACATCTTTAAATTGCATTTGACTGAAAACAGATAGCGAAAACTTAGCCATCGATCAATTTAAAACGTTGTTGAAGTAGTTGAGTGCGGCAATTCTATGATATTAAAAATATATCTAGTAATATAGAGCTACATACAGTTTCTGTCTTGAAGTTTTTTAAAGGTACATATATGGTGTGTGCTTTATTATTTTTATGTTTGAGATATTAACTATCATATATGTATGCTGGTTATATATCTATTACAGGTTATACAAGAGGTTCTTATTCTATACAATTCGATAAAACGAATTATAATTGTATATGTTTGAGTTGTTTGATTTTTTTCTGATAAACATATTTACGCATAGCTGCAGAGTATCTCCTAGTCAAGCATAATTGGTAAAATAAACCGTTTATGCACACTTAAATAACCAAACGTGGAACTTCCCGTAGGATTAAAATTTATGTATATAAAATTTAATATATATCATTTACAACTAACGCCGCTTTAATATTGAGGGATTTTGAAAGTATTACAATATTTCAGCAATTAGTCATTGGTATAAACTCGATGATCTATTGTTCAATATATCACATGCTGATACCAAAGTTTACCTGCTGATTGCACTATTAGTAGATTGTGTAACGCGCGAGGATTACAATTAGAATTAAGTTGTGTGCGCTCCAGTTCGACGATGGCATTATGTCTGATCAATTGTGTTGTGGCAAGACTCAAGTGGATTGTTTATCAGCGATTCTCGGGAGGCATTTTGGAGTACGCTGTAGCCTTATCACGCATCACGTGCACTTGTCACCACGCCTCCACTTATAGCATATACATATATACGTATATGAGTATGTATGTACATAGTGCTCAGCTGATTCATTTGAAGCACTTTGCCAATTTACGCGTTTAGTCATATCATAAATTTTAAAGGCGGTGCAATTAAAAGGCAAACCAAATACCGATTGCCATTTAGTTTGTTGCCATCATATGATTGGTTTATTGGATTTGCATTAGGGTACATCGATTTTATTTCATACAAAATGTGAACCCAAATTTGTAATCAACGGTCAATTCAAACATCAATTCCTAATCTCCGCTTTTTGAGTTAAAAAA
Organism: Drosophila falleni; assembly: GCA_035045575.1. Classification (NCBI taxonomy): domain Eukaryota; kingdom Metazoa; phylum Arthropoda; class Insecta; order Diptera; family Drosophilidae; genus Drosophila; species Drosophila falleni. Next base: position 2,130,005 of record JAWNOV010000171.1, on the reverse strand, counting down.
TGTTGTGTTTTAAGTTTAAAATTGTTTATTAAGCACAATTGGTCTTTGATCTTAATGATAGTTCTTTATAATTATAAAAGTCCTGGACCTTACAAGATTTTGGCTACTAATGTCGTCAGGATCGTGGTAGAAACACTAAGGATATGCTAATAATAACATGATACAAATTTCTCCAAACACATTCCTTAGATCAAAAAGAGAAAATAACCAAAAATGAAATAAAATAAAATATCTGCGAATTGAAGGTTGATAAAGAATTAAGGCTACTATTTTTCAGTTTTTTCTGACCAAAGCAAATCGATGCACCCCTATTTGCATACCTATTATGGTTACGACCTACTCTCTGACGTCAGTTATTCGAAATTCGTTTGCCTGCGTATTAGGAAAAATTTCATATGCATTTGTAAAAATGTATTACGAATGCGATGCTATAATCTGCGTCTACCGCACACTCATGTGGCACAGTAGTCGTCTATTAGAGTATTATCTGCTCTTAGCTGACGCAGTTGTGTGGAGGAGTTTCAAATGCAGAGCACCATTTTAGCAGCAGCAGCAACCACTTGACTGATAAGGCAAAAGCGCTGATAATATTATGAGCTTTTCGTTTGGGTTTGCCATTAAAATTTTCCAGTTAATGAGCTTAAGCATCGTATATTATGCCAATTAAATAAGTTGAGTGGTATTTTTCACACGTGTGCCAGTTTCTCTGACTCTGATATCTTGTCTGTGTGTGTTTCTGTGTGTATGAGTGACCACAAATAAATGGCATGCAACTTTTGGCACATAAAACTGCAAGAGTTGCTTCTGCCTCAATGCTGCTAATGCCACATAATGAAGCTGATAATGGTCAACAAACTGCAGTGTTATGGAGTGAGACAACTGGGCTAATATTGGCTGCAAGATGAACAAGGATACTACAGTTTAGCCACGTTCAACATTTTGTTGGTGCAACATTAAAAGCTGCCGCATCCGCATCCGCATGTGGCATTGGTGGACTGGCAAACAGAAGGCCAACTAATGTGCGTCACCATTCCGTCTGTTTTTGTTGTCACAACAACAATGACAGCAAGAGCAACAGCAACAGCAACATCTACAGTTGCATTGAATGTCAGGCACATTGGCAACACGAACGTGGCCAATAACTAAGTTGTTGCGTGGCTCTGTGCGGATTAGTCTAATGCCAATATGTAGCAACAAAATGGTCGGGAAGCGTAAGTGCTTTTTAGTGGTGTGCAGCCAATCGGATTTTGATGTGTTTAGCGTGGAAAAGTGCTGCATTTTCTGTGTTCACCACTTTTCTTTATACAAGGACTGTCTATATGACTCGAACACACAACAATAATGCTTCCTTATCCCCTTTACTCGGGCAACAATCTGCAATCAGATGGCGTATGGTGCCATTTTTCTTGTCATATAAAACCATATTTCCACACAAATACTCGTATGTATTTGACCAGAGTTAATATTAAAACCTGTTCTCGATACATATAGATAATTCTATCTAGCAAATTAGGACTCACAAGAACGTGTAAATAACAATATGGCAAAATAATCAAAAAAAAAGTGGGCAATGGAAAATTGATAGATTTGACTGAGCTCGATTCGAAAATGCGATACAACAAATATCTGATTTTTACATAAAAGTTAAGGTGGTAAACTTTATTTAACATTTGAAGTTAATGATAATGCATATATTTATTTATTAATATACGTTTTGTACAACTATTGGATATGAAGATATGTTGTTTAAATAATATTTAATTAAAGTAAAAAATTATTTAAAAGCTCAATAATAATTTAATATAAATTAAAGAATAAGCTGCATTTATTTTTATCATTATCATTTTATTTTTTGGCATTTAATAATAATCCCTAATTGATCATAAGTTCTAACTACTTCTGATATAAAAGCTAAGTGGTGCTGTAAAAACGCCTTTCTCTCTCTCTTTGACACGAACTGAAGTAATATTACTTCTTCGTCACCTGCTCCTCACCTTGCACACTTTCAACTTCACATAGCTAATGCACTTTATAGCTCATAAAATAAAAACGAATGTTTTCTAAATAACAATGGGTAAATGAAATTAAAGAAAAATTGGCGTGTCCCTGGCAACAAACAAAAAATATTCAACTACAAAAAAAGTAAAGCGGAAAATAAAAAAAACCATAACAAATAATAATAGTTTGCTTGAGCGTGACGAAGATTAAATACCCTTATAGCTTTGTTAGATCAAATTAATTTATAACATTTGAATGTTGAATAATAACTAAAATATTTTTGGAACAATAACAAATTTGAGCATTACGTACATCTGGAATAGGTTTGCTTATTAAGGTAACCTTCTGAAAAGGGTATAAAATGATGTCTTTCCCTTGAGTGCTGCTTAAAAATTTTAGCCCAAAAGTGTGCTACGTAAAATTTAACATTAAGAGCGCCAACACCACCTACAACAACAATAATAACAACAAAAACGGCGTCGACGTCATTTCGTATTTATTGTATTACCTTTTGTCAGCATATCTAACATTTTTGGTTATTGTAGTTGCCGTTGCTGTTGCTTTTTGTTGTTGTTCTCACTGCTGCTGTTGTTATTATATTTTCTTTTCTTTTTGCTGTGATGTTTAATGCTTACTTATTATTTTTTGTTGCCGGTTTTACTGTTATTGCTGAGCTGCCGTGGTATGCGCTCATTGTTTTTCGTTACCATTCAAGATGAAAAATCCAATTTTCTGCTTAAAGCGTTCTTGTTGTAATCCGACCTAAACCCCTAAAGATCGCAACCCCAACGTGTTCAACCCTCCAAAAAGGGTTCATAAAATGCATTATATTGTTGGTATTTGGTTTGTTGCTGTTATTTTTTGCTACTTTTGTTTCGCACTATTTACATAATTTGTGCGACGCGCTGGGAAAGTGTGCAAAATGTTTAAAAAAGCGCGTATATATTCATTGTGGCATTTGCTGCTGTCATAATTTGTCCACTTAAATTACACTTAAATTGTTTGTTTAATTTATTTAACTGAAAATTTAAGAAGTAGTTTAGAGTGCTGAAATTGTAAAAGACAAATTTCATTTTTAAATGAGGGAAAACAACAGTTATATATTCTTATTTAAAACTCTTTCAGAAATATTTTTGATAGTTTGCAAACTTAAAGTGTTTGAAATGTTCATCAAATTTAAATTTTTCGATTAAATCAATTTGCTATGAATAAGAAAATTTACTTGGACATTTATTGAGTCATTATCAGCCAATCATGGCCCTAATTTAACTATTAATTAAAAGTCAATGTTTGAAATTTAAATTTGAACACATTTCAATATTTACTATAAATTTATATAATTGATAAACTATCAGATTTTCTTAAAATAATGGGCACAAAATATTTTAAGAAATATTTTCGTCAAAAATTGTTTTAGTAATTTTTATTCAGACAAGGAAGAAATCCTTGTTTGGGTCCCAAATATATTCGGTGTTGTTTGTGCTTATGCATAATTCAATCTAATTTATTTTAAGCGTGTGTAGCATTAACAATGATATATTAGCAAATGAGGACATAAATATTTCAATTTCCCGCTGAAAATGATTTGTACGAATATGAAAAATGTTGTATACAGGGCGAAGCCATAGCAACAAATGTTGGTAAATGCGGTACATACGCTTTACCCAATTATTAGCATAGCATTCAAGAATTACTCATACGCCACATTGTTCATCCGTTCAGCTGCAGTGCATATCAGTTTCCCTCGAAAATACGAATAAAGCGCAGGGTGCTGCGTCATGTCAACCATAAACGTCAACTGTTGCGGTTTCCCTCTTTTGGTTTGCCCTTCTCTTTAACTATCCAGGCTGAACTTGTTTTGAACCATTGTTGTTGGTGCTTGTGTGCATTTGCTGCCACACTGCGTATGCGCAACTATATTATATGATTATTTTTTATATACATTTTCATTTTCATTGTTATTACTCGAGTGTTATGAGGCAGCCTGTTGCGCGTTTTGCATGCGTTGCTTTCCCACTTAAATTGAATTGTAAGAGAATATATTTTACAATTGGACCCCCTGGATTCGTTAACCTCGACCATTTTACTCTTGATTGCGTTGTTCTTTGTTGCTATTAATTCTTAAATATTTAAGCATATGCGTTGAAAAGTAATGGATAACGGTTAAGATAAGAAAAGTACTTCAGATATATGATGAAATATTTCTGTATAAATTTCAAAATGGAAACATACATTTTAAACTGTTGTACAAATATAGTTGGAAACATAGATATTGATGCAAAACATATGTTCAGAAAACATATGAAGTCTTTGAAAATTTGTTTGATCAAACTTTGAAATCGATCTTAGTGGGATATTTATGAATTATTAAAATGAATGTGCAATAAAGTAAGACCTTCTTACAACTTGCAGATTCTTCTTAATGTGAATTAATTAATATACAATATAGATTTGCAAAAACAGTTGAAAATGAAAATTTTGCTTTTTTTTGTTAAATTTCCCTTATTAAATTCTATTATATATATTTTTGTTTTTCTCTTACTTTAACGATTTATTTCGTAACATCTACGAATAAAAGTACTCGTACTAAGATTGCAATTGCCATTTTTGAAAATCAAATTTCCCTAGCGAGAATCTTCAAAAGCAAGCGATACTGATTTACGCCGCTACTGACATAGCCCCCGCAGTCAATTTCGCGCTTTGCCACGCGTCAGCCAACTCTGGGCAACCATCGAGTCTATCCCTACCCTATCTCATCCCTTCCTCTTTCTCTTCCCTTCTATTACTCCGTTTGCCGCATTCTCTGTCAACTGCGACACGTTGGGAACGCGCACGCTGCGAATCCTTTGGACGCATTCAAGCAAACATAGAGAGAGAGAGAGAGAGAGAGAGAGAGAGAGAGAGAGAGCGAGAGAGAGAGCGAGAGAGAGAGGGGGAAGAAGTAGGTGAAAGGTGGTTGAAAGGCAAAAACTTTGCCGCCCTGCAGAAAGTTTCAGCCGCAAGGTCGCTAAAAACATAGTATAGCCAAACGGTTCGACGGAGCGGGGAATGCTTGAAATTGGTTTTATTTGAATTAAATTTTGTTTTATTTCATTTTGTGATGGTGACGCCGTTGCCATTGCCATTGCGTTTGGCCTTTTTGCTTCAATTGAATTTGACTGCTGTCAATCACGCGCTGCATACGCTTCACTTGTCTCTAAAATTCAAATTTTATGCTAATTTTACGCAGAACGATCAGCATGACATCGGCTACAAGCAAGAGAGATGGCGTCAAAGCCGGCTTCAGCTGCAAAAAAGGGTTAAATGTGTTAAATATTGATTGGTTTAGCTTTGGCTTGCCTCTGATATGTTGCCAGGAGAAGATGTAAAAACGGGAGAAAAAAGGCGACGCTCAAACGACGTTTTAAGCGCGCTCTTAAAAAGAGATTTGTCAACAGTTGCAATGCGGCAGATGAGGATAAAGAGGATAAAGAGGAGCAAACCTGCGGGCGCGACTTGTCTCGCGCTGAAAAACTAAACCATGTCAGGCGAGGCGGCGTTAATTTGCTTTTGATTATGCCATGACAATGGAAACGGGCGACTAAACGCCAAAAAAAAACTCGTGATTTTAAATCAACAACAGCGGATCCGCCCATTAAAACCAAAAAAACCCTTTTTTTAACAATGAGAATTGGACAGCTGTAGTTTTGGTCGGGAATTTCTAGAGAAAAGTCTTCAAAGCATTGAAAAATTTGTTTATTTCAATTTAATTTATTCAATTTTGATTTCCTAGCGCTACAAGCTGATGATTATGTAATAAATAATGGCACCAGTCACAAGGTGATTTATAATACGTATATTTATATACGAAAACTGATTGCATAGAATAGTTTTTTCAACTGCATATCGTAAATCGGTAAAAATTTCCATTTTCTGGAAGTTTTCGCTTTGATTAATGATACTAATCTTATCTCTACTAAATAAGCTCTTCGTCTTCTAGTTATTTAATTATCTTAATTATCTTAATTTTATAGAATTATCTGTTTTACTTTTTAATGACTTAACAAAGAAAATAAAACATAAAGCGAATAATATTTTCGTAATATTCTTATGCTTTCTAAGTTTTTAGTGTTAGCTGTTTTCTACTCTTAAAATTTTACTCTGTGCACATTTAAAACTTTATGAAGGGTTTTATCTTTCATCATTATTTTGTTATTGTGGTTTTGGTAATTTATAGTGCCGCTTGAGCTGATGTTGATAAATCGTTGACTGCCAGGGGTTAATCCGGCAACCGAAGGCAGTTTTTTTTTTCTTTATTTATTTTCCATTATTTTTTTTGGCTTTTTCTTTTGTCAAGGTATGGCACCTTCTACCTTGTAGGTGTAGAGTGTGCAGATAATCTACAACAATAAATTTATTGGATAGCGTTTTTGATTTATTATGCATATCAATAATTTATAGGTAAGTATGTACATAAGTATTATATATCTAAATAGCTCTTCCACATGACACTAATGATGGGGCTCCAAGGTTGACGTTTACCCTTTTTATGCTCTGCATACAGAAAGTTCATGAAAAGTAGATTCTTCAGTTGTGCGACCGATTATAAAATTTAAAATTAATGTGATTTCTTCTAAAAAAATAAAAATTTTTATATTATTATAATATAATATTATCATTATTATATTATACTGCTATTTAATTTAAATTTTTATTTAAAAGTCACAATATAATTATTCTAAGTTTTTATGCAAAATAATTTTTATTTATATTATATTTTAAAAATCAATTTCAGTTCAAAAATACATTTAGATAAAATTTTAATTACAAAAATAATTTTTTATATTTTATTTAAAATTTAATTGAAAATAGAAGTGTTGTACTATGATTAAAATCAATTATTATTTCATAATTTTATTTTAAAAATAAAAATAAGAGTTCATACTAATTTTTATTATAAATATGACTCTTTTTTGCGAAACCTCCATTGTTGTTGGACATTGTTTCGTCTATAGGGTATATTGCCAAGAGAGCAGTTCTTTTGATGTCGTTTTGTTTATTGAGGCAGCGCATGTCCGACCAAACAAAGATGGCAAAATGTAGACCCCGAATATAATGCTTAAGTTTACAGTGTGCTTCGGACGAAGGAGAGGATATATTCTTGAGACTTGCAGCCTTGAGATTCAGATAGGCCATTGACGTGGCTCGAATCACTAGTTACCCTTTTCCGGTATTTCCACACTACATTCCACTCCACGCTCCTTATTGTTAATATTATTAACATGGATTTTTACAAGCCATAAACCCATATTTGGCCAGACCAAGCCTTTTGTGTTGCCACATAAAATGCCAAGGCGCCCAGCTGTGTTCATCCCTCCCCTCTATGGGAGGCTCCCCCTACGCTCTTCACTTAACGCTGCCATTTTATTAGCGTGCAAAGTTTGCCTTTCATTTCATGCCGTCACCGGGTCGCCTTAAGTGGCTCGGGTCGCTATGCACGTTTTCAATATATATCTCATATTGTTTGGCCGTGCGCCGAGCGTGTTTATTTGCTCAGTGGTATTTATACACGAGTCGAGGACTCCAGGACTCGAGTCCTGAAAATGAAACTGGCTCTGGAATTGAAACTGAAACTGCCCCTGGTCATGAAACTGGCTCTGCTCTACTACTACGGCTTATGCATAAGATATTGAAATGGCACACAACTTATCAGCACCGGAGACGACACCCACCGAGTGTTATTAATAACGTGGCCCATTTTTATTATAGATATTCGGCATGTATTAAGGTGCAGCTTTTCGTTTCCTCACGCAAACCACATTTCCGAGAACTTTTGCTACAGTTTCAGCACTGTAAATCTTTATTGTTCTCTTCTTCGATATGAAAATGCTGACAGTGACAGTCGTAAAATGTGACAGGGCTTGGCGCTCTTTGGGCTGATTAAAAATACATAATTAATATAATTTACTTATGCATATTTTGACCTGATTTCAATGCAAGAAACTATAGCACGAGTAGTTTAACATAGTTTAATGTTGAAGAATGCCCAATCCTTTTGACAACATATTCGATTTAAAGTGTATATGTTTATTTTAGCTTGCATTTTACTACATTTTATATTTACCTTTCTTATGTGTTATCTTATTATATTTAAACATTTCTAAAACATATAGTTTTTCAAACAACAACTCTACAATCTACAACCATTCCACAACGTCAACGTAATCAATTATTATAATTTTATCTATGTTGGGTAGTAAATAAATGAATTTAAATTATATAGTTTTAAAATTAAATATATTTTACATACGATATTCATAGGTTGTCTAGTTTCAATGCCGATATATGATTTTATTTAATTTGAAAAGCATTCTGAACATTATTATTTATTTAATTTAATGTGAGTTATATAATATTTATTTAATTGAATATATATATTAAATATAAATATAGAAACTAGTTATCTATGCTAACTTTGACCACTATCGAGATTTTGCAAAAGTATTTTTTATCCGCACTATATAAATAATAACATTGGGTTGCGTACTTATTATACAACATATATTGAAAATCACGTTTTGTATTTTGCCTGTAGCTTATTTCACTTGGACAGCAATGCTATCAACTTGTGGCTGAAAAACTGAAATAAAGAAACATTGCTCATCGCTCTCTGACTCAATTCTCGAAGCAACAACAATAACAACAGCCGACAAAAAAAAAAAATAAACACACTCAGTCTTACAGAAAAAAAAGAAGAAAAGTCACATAAATTTTCTATCGCTGACCGCAAACGTGCGCCAACTTTGAGTGCATCAGACTGTGTGTGTATGTGTACGCGTGTGTGTGTGTATGTGTGTGTGTGTAGGTCTCTAATAAAATGAGTTGTCGAAAGCGGTGGACAACAAGCAAGCTGCAAACATATTGACTGACAGGCTCTGGGGCTGTCACAGCTAACGGCCATCAGCGAACGGCCAACAGGGAACAGCGAACAGAAAACGAAGAGTGGACGGCGACTTTTGAACGTTGACTTGTACATTGAGTGACTGGCGGGCGGTCGTTGTATGCGACTGTATGTGTGTGCATGTGTGTGTGTTTTGAGAGTGAGTAAATGACTTTGCAAATGGACATGCCAAAAAAATGTAAAGCAGTCACATGTGGCCTCTGCATGGGAACTCTTTGCACTGCAAGTCCAATCATAGCCTTTTCTCCAACTGAAACTGGGAACTGGGCTTTTACAGTTTTCTCTCCACTTTTTTTTGGTTAACAAATGTGCCGGCAACAGTTACACGCTGCGCCTGGAGCTCTGTGTTTGTATGTGTGTGTGACTATCTAAATTTGTGTCTGTGTGTGTGTGTATGTATGCGTTTCATTTTCAAACCCACAACAAAGCGGAAACGTATTGACAACGAAGGAAATGGACTTAAGCCATGATTTATAGTTTACGGATTTTCCATTTAAGTTTATTGGTTTTCTGTAAATGCAACTGGCAAAAAAGGCATGTGCATAGCAAGTGGCCTGCAACATAAGCTCATTCAACTATCTACCCTCTCCACAATCCACACTCCCCTCTCTCGATCTATCCCATTTACCAAATAGCAAGAGTCTTACATTTGTATGTATTTTAACAAAGTTGTGTCTGCCATTTGAAGTTTATTTTTGTTCTTGTATTTTCAGGGGATGATAAAGTAGGGAAATGGTTGTTAGCCTGGGTTAGACTGTTAGCTGGTTAACTGCTTGATTGCTCTGGTTGACAGTGGTTGAATTTATGCTACTTTGGGATGTTTGTTACATTTCACAAATTTCTCACATTCGTATTTAAGTTGAGCTGAAAATTAATTGCTGCCCTCACTTACTTCAAGCCAGTATGCATAAGTGTTCTGTTAAGGTTCACTTTTACCTGGCCAAAACAATGACAATGACATGGGGTCAATTTATTCTAAAGGGTATAAAGTGCTGAATTTGTGTCCCGTTTTAATGAATTCTATGTCTATGCGTTAATAGTAAAATTTTTTCTATTACAATTTAAAGTAGATTTAATAAATTTTTTTTTCGAGCTTATTAAATTTCCCAAAAATAAACATATTTCGATTGTGAATCAGTGTGCACTCATTTAATTTGAGCTACATATATGGTCATATAAAAAGGCTGGGCCAATTTTAATTTGTGCATCAAACTGACCGCAAATGACAATTGATATGTGATTGAATTCTGTCTTAAGTGCAACCACAAATAATTTATTGAGTTGAGGGTCAAATGAGATTAAGACTCAACCCCTGAAGTCAATGTGTCAAAGGTTTTTTGCCATACCACGAAGTTAAGAAAGAGACAGAGAGGAGTTTTAGACACAGTGATATGGGTGTTTGTGTGAGTGAGATGGTAAAGGTGCAAATTCAAAATCAGCAACTATAAATGCAGCCAGACTTTGTTCTTCATTCTCGCCCCTGTGGCGAAGCAAACATGCAGCAAATCAACTAAGCAAAGGCAGAAGGAAAGCTCTGCACTTAGCAAGTGCCAAGGCGCTGTCAGCATAAAGTTAAGCCCGGTCTAAGTAGCTGGACGGCAAAAGGGGTGAGTCAGAGAGAGAAGATCTACCAAAAGCTGGAGCACCTCTAGCTGTGGCTCTGACAGTGGCTCTGACTGTGGCTGCAACGACTACACATCATCAATCTTGTTAGACAGCCGCACTCGTTGGGTACTGCATCAGTTCTCTGTGTACCGAACGTGCTGCCATTTCCTGGAGCTGTTCCCTTTCCATTCCCATTCCTGCTCACAATTTTGTCGCTGCATGCTGCCAACGTTTTTTGAGTTATGCTGCCCCTTGCCAAGTTGCCAGTTGCCAGTTGCCAGTTCCCCTTAGCAATGTTGTGGTCGTCGACAGTCGTTGACTTCTTGTGCTGCATCTACTTAGCAAAAGTGTGAGTGCTGTCCTCTCTGTAAACCAGGGTCTGCTGTACTTTGTTATTAATGCGCATTTAGGTTTGTTTTTTTTTGGGATACTCTTACTGTGGGAATATAAACAAAGTCACAATGTGTGTTGCGCATTAGAGAAGGCGTGGAAGTTATCATAGATTATATACAGATTGTAAAGAAATTGTTTTGACAAATATCAAAAAAAATCACATATTCGTTCTTGGTATATTAAATAATAATATTTAAATCATCTCATTTATTTATCAACATTTAATTTTTTTGGAACCATAAGCAATAACTCATAAAAAAACTGATTATTTTCAAGTAAAATTCTTAAATTTTTTCTTTTTAAAATAATTCGAAACTATTTAAGCCAAATATGCATTTGCAACGAGCTGGGCTGAATTCTAACTTTCATATCATTTAGCTGTCATAGAAACATTTAATTGAAAATAAAGGCAGAGTATAAAATCTTCGGCGTGTCGAATATAAATATTCTTTCTTTTATTTATTCTTATTTCTAGTCTCTGTAGCCGCGACATGACTTCACCTTTTTGGCTGCTGCTTTTGTGTGCCTTCTAATTGAGGAAACATTAAAAGTCAAGTTCTGGTTGTGCCGCATTGTTATAACCCAGAAAAACACGAGTGCAATGCAGTAGTCAATGGCATCAGACTGCTGCTAAATTACAGCCAAACTTTCCTTTCTCTTCCTCCTTTCTCTCGCTCTCTCTCTCTCATGCTCTCTGTGTTTGAAATGGAATGTGTAATAAAGTTTTAGTCTGACATTAGCTTGACTTGGTTTGACTCTTTTGACTTGCTGCTTGTTCCTTTGAGCTCACGGTGCACAATTGAAAGCCATTGAAAAGACGTTGTCATAAGGAATGCTAAAGGCACATCGAGCGCTCAATTAACTGGTTACAACCTAACAATGTTCTGCTTACCTCTTCATGATAAACATGTATAGAGATAGAAAAAAAGAGAGAGTGAGAGAGTGAGAGAGAGAGAGAGAGAGAGCGGTTCTTAGACCGTATGACAGTGGCACATTAATCATTTTAGCATACAATAAAAGCTGTTGCCAGGCAACAACAACTACACACACACACACACACACTAACAAGGCAACTACGGGTAAGCAACTCCTGACAACTTCAAGCCGTACTGTTTCTATTGCTGCTAACCGTGCCACATCCAAATGGCCGACGATTATGCGAGTTTATAATAAAGCCAAGACGCTTTGAGAAAATATAAAAAATAGAAATAAAAGAAATTCCACGACTGCATTGTCTGGGAGTCCTTGTCGAGGTCTAGGATGGGTGGGCCAGCCATTTGTCAAAAGTAGTTTGCTCTGTCGGGTCGGCAGTTGCTTTATCACTATCTCTCATTCAGGCACACAAGTCATTTATCATTTATGCATTGCATCATACATAGTATGTTAGTATGGCGGTGTATGACGAATATCGAGGTCGCCAGCAGACACAATCATGGCACAAGGATGCGGATGTGGATGCGGATGCGTGCCGAACGATAGTGACACTCCTTTGAGCAGCGAACCGTGTCGAGAATTTCACTAAGCCCGACTTGATTTGCAAAGCCTTGAGGGGGAGGTGGAGGTGGAGAAGAGAGATATACACCAGTGAACCGCTTGATGTTTGCACCAACGTACAAACCTAAGCATGTATGACATTTGTGATTTCGAAGGACATCCGACAATGCATGGCTTAAGATGTGACAGCCATCATCTTCTTGCTCCTTGCCAAACACACCAAATTTATCAATACGAGTAAGTGAGCGAGAATCTGCTCTCGGTAAATTATATATGTTATCAAATAAGTTTTGTGTGACCGAAAATGAAATATGGTTGGCAGTTAATAAGGACACTCACAGCCAAGCTTTGCATGTCCTATTAATGGCACCAAAAAAATAAACTACCCTCGGTCTTGACCTTGTGAGTACTCTCCACTTGATTGATAGACAAGAAAATGAATTTTTCATATTACTACTCTCCCTTTCCATATTCTCCTCATTCTCTCCACAAGTCTAATGCTTCTCGATTAATGCTGATTTTTGCTCAGGCATTAGCACGTGTAGAGAATGGATCACAATTATTCTCTTATTCTCTTTCTGCTTGCCTAGGTCAATGCTTTGTAACAAAGACGTTTGTCAAATTAATTTTCATTTTAAGTATTTTTGGGTCAGGGTCAGTAGAAATCTAATCAGCAAGCAAAATCAATCCAAGCAAGAAATAATTTCATATTTCACTTATATACTATATGTAGCAAATTGGCCACTGGGTGCTCTGTTTTCTCAACGTTGTGTGCACAAGTTTATGGTCCGGAAGTCAGTTTATGGTATTTGTATATGGCATCTGTACCTTACAAGGCAGTTAGTTGTTGTTATTATGGCATTTAGTATTTGCTTGTAAAATGTGTTAATAGCTTTCACATACACATGTACATACATATTTGCTAATGCAACAGTTTCCCAAAATTCTGTCAGAGGCAGTCACAGTGCATATGTGTGTGTGTGTGTGTGTGTGTGTGTGTGTGTGTGTGTGTGTAGACTTGAGCCGAACATTAAAATGCCCTTTAACAAATTATAACGCATTATTTGTATTGTAAGATATTAGTATATATATAATTATCAACATATTGTTGGAATTTGCACAAGTATTCTGTATTTTAGTACATGGTGCAATATTATTTCCTTTGAACTCATTAATACTCACCATCTGGCAACGAATTACATTTGAGGATCTCAAGGCTATAATTAAGCACTTACCTAACATGTATATATAAATGCAAGTGAACTAACAAGTGATGTATAATATATTTATAATTTGTAATGTAAATCTATAGTTTTAATTACCAATAGTTAAGCTTTCTCAATTAAAGACTCAATTTCAAACTGAATTTTTGGTGCTATAAACTAAACTAAATTATTACATCTTTTATGTTTATTTATTCAGTTAATTCCATTTTAATATGTTGAATTGAAATCCGACTTTAAATGATGTCGATTTTGGCTTTTACTCAATTTTATCCTCTCATTTTAGCGTGCGTTTGCTATTTGTTTGGTCAACTTAAGCTTTGCATCGATAAAAAACCTTGCCAACGGCTTAAATAAATTCAATTAAAATTGTTAGCAGGTGCAAGCAATTGACAATTGGGTGGTTAATTCAATTATCAATATCAATGTAGCATACTTTTGTGCGTTTGGCTTGAGCAATTACACAAATTGAAGACAGACTCTTAAATAAACACAAAAAAGAGAAATCAATTAAAGTGAAAATCAATAGTTGAAGCTAAGGTCGGCGTTCGCGTCCAACTGTCACCTGCATTCGCTAAAAAGGTACCTTTGAAAATTGTCAAAAAATAAAAAAAAAGAATTCCAAAGAAATAGCATAAAACGAAAGGATTTTATTTGCATTGTCCTGCTTGGGCCCAATGCTATTCAGGGGGATTCTCCTATTTTTTTCTGTGCATAACGTGCTATTGAAAGCCGGGACAGACTGTGGCAAGGTGAAACCAATTTTGGCTGGTTAGCAGAGTCGCAGCCAGCGCATTATTTATGCATGCAATGCTCTTTGAGTCTGCCGCAGTTATTGGCGTACGTCCGATAGGTTTTCTACGGGCTTTCGTGTCGCAGACTGTGGAGGGAGCACCTTCATTTTATTGAACTTCAATGGAGTCATTGATCTTTTATGCCAGACTTTGTTTATTGCAAATGCTGGTTGCCAGTTTTCAGCTTCCCTGCCCAGTTGTCCAACTCGCTTAAAGCCCAATAAATTTAAAGGCTAAAACTTGTATAAATTTATAAGCGAGCTTTTGGGTTTGACTTACTGGCTCATCGTGCTCATAAGTCATGCTGATTGTTTAATGTTGTCAACAGCTGCCCGCACACAACTACTGAAGAGTGTTGAGGTCTTTCTTGCCAAATAGAACCGCCAACAATAACAATAATTTATAAGAATTGATTATGCTGAGTCTGCAATCATAAATCGTGGTTTGCTTACACAGATAGGGCGACAACAACAGTCATTTGCCCTTTGCCTTTATAGCAGACTTACTTATAGCACACTACTATACTTAAAGCCATTTTGTGGTTTTAGCCCAGTTGAAATAAATGTTATTACATACTTTTCGCCTTTCGTTCTTCACTCTTCATTTAACATCGTAATGTTGTTCACAGTTTTTAGCTAAAAGTTTCACTTTTATAGCTTTCAATAAAACTTTTTATGCTGCTGCAAATTTAATTAGCGCTATCAATCAGTTTCTAACAGTCGTCAGCAAATAATCTTAATAGCGTCTGCATCATTAGTACATTTTCATCCAATTTATTGCTGCATTTTTAATGCGTTTATTTTGCGCAAAGTGCACGTGCGAGCGTTAACAAGGCAAAGAAATAAATTCGAAATATGATTTTAATTGAACTAAGAAAACAAGAAACTCAACTCAAAAGCTATCTACAACGATAAAACTTACAAAGAAATTGAGTATAAATATATTTCCATGATAAATTATTAAAGTTTATTGCTTAAGAGGGGTGTTTAAGAAACGATGTTCGAAGTATTTATTTTACCTATTCTTATCTTATTACATTGAAGGAATAGCTGAACTCACAGTAATTAATATAACTAATTTGATTTCTGAAAATGCTGAACTAACAATCACCAATCAGAAAGTCTTGTCAATTTCGTATATACATAAAACATATATATGTATCCCTGTGCACACACGTGGCAGACTGCGTTAACATATTTACAATGATGACAGGCATAACGAAACGTGTGCCAAAAATCAATGCTTTAGCTTAGAAAATATTACCAATCACATTTTCATTAGAGTGAAGCTTGATCTGGTTTGTTATACCAAAAAAAATATGAAACGTGAAGGTTGTTGCTCTCTGATAAAAAAAAACGACATGCTTAGAATTACTAAGAATTACTCTAAATAATATTAAATAATATTATTAAGAAGAAACTTAAATATTAAATGAAATATTGTTCTTATTTTGACCTGGTTACCTGGTACATCTTCAGATAACTTTTTGATAATATAGTTAAGTGCCTTATATAAATGAAATACTGGAGAGTCATTGATATATTCAAACACAGCGGTCTTATAACCGGGTCGAACTCTGCCACCCACATAATAGATCAAGTGCTTTGCTTACTATTCGCCTTTTACAACTCTCCAAAAAACAACCCCCAAAGTGAGCCTGTAAAATATGCTCACGTTTCCACGGTGCTGGGACAAAATCATAGTCATAAAAGCGGCAAATCATGTCCGGGGTTGAAAGGGGCTAGACGCTTCTTGTCTAAGTAAAACTCAAGGCATTTTATTGATGTGCAAAGTGCATGAAATTAGAAATTAAAGTGTGCCGAAAAGTTGACAGTCAACAAATTTCTAGAGATCTTTTAAGTTTTCCTGTCCCAACATAAACGTGCTTGCAGTTTGTCGCTGTCGATGAAGGATAAATTTCAGTGCATCAAAATGCAAATGTGAAATGCGAAAGGCCAACAATTTGTTGAAACTAACTTAATTACTGGATAAAACTGCATATGCTGTTGGGCCATAAAGAAATGATAATTGAATGGCATTGCAGTCGCTTCTAACTCAATAAAAATGCAATTTGTGTGTGTCTGTGTGTGTTGCGTATTCCATTTAGCATTTCCATATACACAAATCATTTTAAAATAATTAAATTAAATTATAAAAAAAGGATGCCATTGAACAAAAAACTGCCACATAAAGGATCATGTGTATATGTACGAGTATGAGGAAAGCGCCAAATAAAAACCATAATTCGTCTATAAAAATATCGTAAAAAAGTCGACACACACAAGCATTCAACTGCAGTGCATTTCGGCCGAGATCCGGAATTGGGTTTGGGTCGGGATCTGTGCCCAGGTCCTGATGCTGGTACGGCCCCGGGGCGGGCACTTCTGTTTTTCATGTTGCGGCTGCTGTAAACCGAGCCACTTAATGACTTCCGCCATAAACTATTTTCGGTTCAGCTAAATTCCAACAACTTTATTGCGAGCGCACAAAAAGGCAAAGGCAAGGCATACAGGCTACACAGAAACGACAAAAATTGGCAATGTTCGCTTTGTATATGTACACAAGCAAACATACTTATATATAAATAAATATATATATATATATATATATGTATATAGTTCGGTATCCAGCCAAGGAACATACATTTTCTTATGTATAAAGGGGAGAAGCAAGAAAAATTTTATGTTTGCACAACATAAACAACATTATTTCTCATGGTCGAAACGAGCAGCAAGCGAAGGAGAGAATTCCCGTCTCTCTGCCTCTCTCCTCGTTCTTCTTCCTGCCCATCATCTTGCAAGCTTCCCATCTTCCTGGCACCTACACAAGCGTAAACGGCACCGAAAAATTAATGACGCATAAGCATACAAGAAATATATAAATCGCACTTGCTCTCCAAATCATTTTCTTTAGAAATTGGATAAGTATAAAAATTATTATAAAAATCTAAATGTTACATAAATAATTATAGCAAATACTAGAAGAACAAGTAGGCGGTTACAGTCGAGCACGCTCGACAGTAGGATATTCTAAGCCCAGGAACTGTACTCTAAGATTGATTTTCGACCAATTGTTCCTATGGCAGCTATATGACATAGTTAACCAATTTTAACCAAATTTGGCCAGGATGTATAATACCATCCCCTATGCATATTCTATTAGTTTGGTTCTAATATCTCAACAAACAAAAAAATTTTTTATACTAAAAATTCATTTTCGATGTACCCTTCCTATGACAACTTTATGATATAGTGATCCTATCCAAAAATCTGCGTGGAATTAAGCAAATTAAGAAAAGGGACATACTCTTGAGGTGACATCATAGTTAAAGTAGGCTACGCATTTTTTTAGGATATGCTTTAGAGTGGAATTTTAATTTAAAATATCTGAAGAATATACATCTTGCAGGAGATATCGTAGTTTAATACTCAGCTGAAATAAAAGTAGCAGTAATTTGGAATTGTACTAAAATAAACTTTAGTCTTTTGGTTGCAGACGCAGTTAATCAACTAGAACTGAAGCGACAACAGAGACAACATACACACTCACAAATCCACACACACACACACACTTGCGAGAACGAGGACATTCTTTGCTGTTCCTTTAATTCGTGATTAAAAATTTAATTTGTAATTTCACAAGCGCATAAGCAACTTTACAGGTAAATAAATGAAATTAAGCTGGCAACGCACAACCCCACCGACCATCCTCCACCCTCGACGCACATATCCTTGCCAGGACATGAGATTTCTAGTACAGTGCGTAACGTTCTACTTGTACTTGTGTCACATCCTGGATACTGCTTTTGCTGCTGCTGCTGCCGCCTTAGTTGCTGTCGCTTCTGTTGTTGTTATTTAGCCATGCTTTTGGCAACAGGAAGTTCCTCCTTAACTGTGTCGCTATGCTGTGTTTGCTTTTCCGGTTTGTTTAAGTTGCACGCGCTCTTTCGCTCTGTAGTGCAAGCGTTTTAAGTTTAAATTGCTTGGATTTTGTGCTAGCAGAAAAGTGACAGTGGAGTCTAAACGCAAGCAGGAGCTCAACTGCTGAGCGGAATCCTGTAGAGCTCAACTGGCCCGGACCATTCTCCTTTCTCTTTTTTTCACATTTTTTTTTTATTTTTCTGTCACTTTTGCGCTGATTGAATTATTCCGCTACACGCCATAAAGCGCGCACTGCAAAAATAAGCAAGCACGAACGAGTTTTTGTTACTACTGCTGCCACTATGGCATAAAGTATTTCTTTTCATCTTTTTTTTTGTGAATGTGTTTTTTTTTATTTTCTATTTATATTATTACAACGTCAATTTTGTGCATTTTTCGTCGTGTAAGAATTTTACGTCATTTTCGACAGCATTTCTGTCGGTTTGTGACCTGTCACCTTCTTGTTCAGATTGCACTTCACTGTTTGTCTTTAAGAACTAAAAATTTGCCGTATATGTGTTTTGTTAGCCACATATTGCTCAAGATGTTGTTGTTGTACGCTGTCACCTGTCATTTACAGAAGCTACAGGATGTTTTCATTTCTACGGTCGAATTTAAACGCGCGAATTTTTTTACTTTGAAATAAGCGAAATGTCATGTTGCTTATTTGTTGACAGTAAAATATGGTTTATCTAAGTAATATCTCAAAGGGTAATTTTTGTATTAAGTACACTAAAACATTGTGTTGAATATCTTTTAAATCATCGAATATTCAGCATGTAGAAACTTTGAAGCATTCTTAAAATTTATTTCAATTGTTGATGAGTGAAATGATAATTCTCCGAGAATCAAATTATACGGAGCTTGTTCCGTAAAATTATCAAAATATCAAAGATACTTCAAATCTTATAAGATTACGAATTACTTTCAGATTTGTGCACTCAATAAAGTAAAATTTCCTGTTAAAACCAAGACATTGAGGGTAGTTTAAGTTCACAGGAAACTCGATCTCCTGTTTGTATGTGTGTGTGTATGTAATGGGAACAGATTGTTAACTGTTTCAGAAAATAGCAGATGTCTGTTTTGTGAGCTGTTAGTAAAACAAAAACCCTACCCAGGTCATCAAAGAAAATGTATATGCATGAATTTAGTTTGTTAAATAAACAATGGCCGGCTCGGTTATCAATCAAAAAGCATTTTTCATGTCAACTACGAATTTCTGTCAGACATTGCAGTCAGTCAAGCAAATATGTATGTGTATTGTAAATGATATTGCCGGGCAAGTTTCTGTAGGAGGAAACTAGGCCTGGGATCTACAGCAGCTGTTCTTTGGCATTGCCTTAAGTGCTGGCAACGAAAACCAACCAAAGAAAATCAAATAAAACCGAAAGAGAAACCGCCTGCATTTTAATAAACATTTTATTATTTGGATTGAGTTGGATGCCAAGTCTCTGCCAGAAGTCAATTTGGCATAACTCAATTTTCGCCAAAAGGCACACAACACGCGCTTTTGTAATGTTAATAAGTAACAGCTAGAATGTCACCACCAACAACAACATTAACAACATTAACAACAAAAACAACAACTATGCACGCAACATGCTTAAGGATAATTTTCTTAAATTTCCAAAGACTGTTGGCAACTTTTCTACCAGCAACTCAAACACTCATACACATACACACACACACACACACACACACACACATTTTATTCACTCTCTTCCTATCAGTTACCACACCCAGCACATTGGCACAGCAAAAGTAGCGCCAACTGTGATAAGATAACATAATTTCTGTCGTTTGTCACTTGCTGAAACTGACAATTAGAAAAGTTTATCATACTCGGCAACTGAACTGGGTATGGGTTGCTTTTTCGAGGGCGTGAGTCTTACAACAAAAGGCGTGCCCAACAGTCGACTGTCGACTGTCGTTGTATTATCGTCGTCTGCATATAATGCGACAGACATTTGTTTGGAGGCTCAGGCCCAACTGTTTGCGCCTCAATAAGTTTCGAACCAGAGGGAAGTTTATCTTGGAACGACAAGCGGCAAGCGTCAATCAAAGTTCTTGTTTGTGTGCTTTTGAAAAATTGGCCCCCAGGCTTTAAACAGCCCCCTTGGCTTTAATGATCCAACATTGCTTTAAGTTGTCAGTCAGCGTTTTTTTTTACCCCTGTCTGTTTTCATACCCGTATCTCTAATGCTCGAGTGTCTACCAAGTGTGTTCGTGCTAGTTGGCATGGCAAATGATTTGTTTCAAATAAATGACTTTAACCATTTGCGAATGCAAAAAGCCGCAATGGCAACCGCAGCACTTCAGCTAAAAAGTAGGCAATACTTTTTTCCCTCTCTTGCTTTGACTGTTTGACTGACTGGCAGTTGCATTTCTACTGCAGTCATTCACTCAAATTTGACGATGGTGGCTTTCTTTTTTTGGCTGGCCAAAACAAATTTCGCGTTCTGCCAAGCGTAAAACTATATATAGTATGTGTGTGTGCCAGTTGTATTTAAATATGTATATGTATGTGTATACAAATGAAAAGGTATAAAGAAATGTACCACAAAAATTAAGCAAACAAGTTTGAAAAATAGAAGCTAAGTTCTGGAATATATAATACTCTTGCAAATTTTGCAAATTTAGTAAATTCACTTAATTTAAAGTTGTTTGTAATTAATAATCTAAATTTGTAATGACTGTAGAAGCATTGAAGAAGTAAAATAAAATAAATAAAAGCACTTAAAGTAATCGCAAGCATGGATTGTATTTCAATCAAGAATTATTACATCAGATTTAATGATTCTAAGACATACTCCTTACCCATACATACCCTTTAGCCACGACAAATTGAAAAAGGAATAGAGCTAAATAACGCATTTTGTGCGGTTAAGAGTATGAAAAAAAATTGTAAAAATATGGTCAAATGGCTGACCGCTTGAAGTGCTTTCTCCTCTGCTGAAGTGACGCTCGAGGTTCGTGGGTTTTATGCAAATAATGAATTGCTATTTCTATGGCAGGTTGCCCTTGTAGCAGCGGTTCAGGTACGAGTATTCTGACTGTTTTATTAGGCCGACAGCATTGGAGTCGTGTGGTAACAACAATTATATTAATTAATTTTCACAGCGCAAAAAATACATTGTAATGGGAGTGAGCCAAGGAGAAAGAGATATTAAAATGACGTCAGATTAATATGCGCTGTCAACGGTGTTTGGAGAAGAAACGGGTTTAATTGAATATTTTATTTTTATTTTCTGACAAAGCTCGCCTCGCTCGTCTCTCCCCATCTCGTCACATTCCCTGTAATTTTACATTCAAGTGCTTATCCCGCCGGAATATAAATGACGTAATTTAAATGTTGTACAGCAAGCACAAAATCCTTCTCATTCACTCGAAACATTCATACACACACACACATACACCCAGAAACAACTGTTAAATTGGGTGAAATAATTGCACACAATTATTTAAAAACTACAATAAAAGCAAAGGCAAACCAAGGGTAGCAAAAGCATCGGCGACAGCAAATAAAATTAAATTAAGTAGCAAGCAAACGGATTGCATTGCATTAATGAAACAATTAAGATGCTTCAACTGCCGGTCAACTAATGAAGCCTTAGAGAATGAAGTTATTTAACAAATACACCACATGACAGTGCAGATCTGCAGACTCATAAATTGACTGAAAAATAAATGCAATTAATATTATTAATATTTCGCGGCATTTTAAGTTAATTAATTCGCCGATTTTCCGAGTGTACAAAAGCTTATCACGCTGTGTCATTCAGAAGGCATCAAATGTTATTTCAGTTAATTAAGTATGTGCATTTTTTAAGAGCTTAACTGATTAAAAATTTTAATTAAAATTAGTTATATTAACAATATCATATTATTAATAGGATAAAGACAAATATCAATAATCGCACACAATTGCCGGACATTTCCACAATTAAACTGATATACAGCACAACATACCTTGATTTGGGTATTAAATGATGCCAACAACAGCATCAACAACAACAACAACAACAATATTAGGCACCGCAACACAACAACAATGGCAGCAGCCACCGCAGCCGCATACACACATGTTGTGGTTGACTAAGGCCTGGATTCTCAATTCTGAATTCTGGTTCTTGGTCCTGCGTTCTGGTCGAAATCTTTCTGGTCGTCGACTCGAGCCACTCTCTTCTGCTCTCTCCTCTCTCCCCCTCTATCGCAATGGCTGAGCCGAAACCCCTAATCACGCCGTTTGCGTTGTCTACGTGATCCGCCTGCCAGTGGTTGAATTATGCAAAAAGGAGGCGGCGACGTTATGCACCAGGCATGGAAATGACTCGACTTAGTGTGTCGCAAATAATTAATTGCACAGCGCATGCCGAAAATCGAGGTGAAATTTTTGGCCGAGTCTGATTCCAACTGGAAATGTGTAATAAACGCATTCCTTAAAACTAAACTTTAAAATTAATTAAAGAACATTCTAAAAATGCGAAATTAAACATATTTCCTAAATACAAAGTACATTATCTTTTAGTTTAGAAGATACAGATGGGTAGCACAGATTACGATTATATAACTAAGTCGTCGTTGTCTGCTTCGAATATGATAATCTCTCTTTTATATTTACTGAGATTCTGTTTTCCCCGACGCACTCACATTTTTAATTTACTTAGTAAGTCTCATACATTTTATTTAGTTTAATCTTTTCGTCTCTTCCATTTTGCCCGCTTATCGCTTGTTATTATGCTTTACCCACTGTTAATTGCTTTCTGCTCATCAAAGTTTTTTTTGTATATCGTTGTTAGGGCTTTGTCCTACCTTAAAGCCTTTTTAAAGCACTTCAATTTATGTGCACGTCATTTCACTTCCTTTTGGACGCCGTTCATATTCCATTTTATATGGACTGAGGCGGAGAAATAGAGGAAAAGGGTTGCGCTTCTGGCTTGTAGCAAACCTAATAACTGGAAGCTGTAAATAACATGGCGGTTACTGAAAACGTCAGTGAAAGAGTAAGTAGTTCAGCAAGCTCGGAATCACTAGCCACATAAAGCAGACACACACACACACACTTCGTAGAGAGGCTTTCACTCATACTCAAAAGTCAGGGGGGCATATAAACATACACACACGTCAAAGGCAGTTGCCAAACAACACCTCAGCTCATGTAACGTCAACACTTAGAAGTTCAAGTAGAAGCTTAACCTGCTGCCGCCGGCGACATTGCTGACTGACTCTGATTCTGACTGTGCAGCAGATGGAACGAAAGGAAAAGAAATACAAAGAGAGAGAGAGAAGCAGCAGTAATAACAACAACATCGCCAGGAGTCCCATCAAGCAAGAGTAAATTAAAACCGCAGACAAAACACACATATACTCGTAGTACAAACACTCTTGCAGAAATGAGCGACAGCCGAAGTGCTTTTGGCTCAAAGACTTGGCGGTTTCGCAGTACACTTAATGAGCAAGTCCACACAACCCCATAGACTCCTGCACCCTTTCCTTCGAGTCGTTTGAAATGGGGCCAAATCTCTGGCAGAGCACTACGAAATGTAATATTATTTTATTATAGCGTGTAAGTTGCGCATAACTAATGTGGCTCACGACTCGACTAAAATTTCACTTAGCTGCTCATTTGGAACGATGACCGCGACGCGTTATATATATATACTTATATAAATTTGTTTTATGGGTCAGCCTGGTTACGTATACGCACGTTTGCCCAGCATCCAAAAACTAAACTTTATTTTCAACGTTTTTCCCTTTTGCGAACGCCGTTCTCATGCAACTTGGACTGTAAAATACGATGACATTGCCACAGCCTAATGTGTAGCACGTGCTGAACAAAAAATACCAAAAAAAAAAAAAAAAATTCCCCAAACTGTATATAAATGTATCGCAAAATGAAAATGATAAACCCAATGTGTTGATTATGCGCTTGGCCTAGTACAAATACTCGCACCCAACAGCCTGCAAAATGAATCCCCGGTTCTTGGCTCGGTCATCCCCATGATAAATGATGCTTGAGCAACTTTCCCCAATTCCTCTTACCGACAATTCACCAAAATTCACCAAATTCGGCTTGTCCTGCAAGTAGATTAGCATTGAATTTGAATGGGAACTGAAAATGAAAATGTTTTCTACAGAGAACTAAAATGGGCTCCCCCCGTTCATTCACGGTCAGTTTCTACTGTATCCAGTGTGTGTGTCCAGTGGCAATAATCAAATGAACTAGATTGTCATAAATCAAAGTTTGTTGGATAGTCGTTATTCGGACGTTTGGGTTAAAGGCGTAGATAAAATTGGGAGAAAAACAGAAATCGTTTCGACTACCAACGAGTCACGGGATGTTCAATATTTTGAACGAGTATCCTTTTTGATGGTCGACTATTTGTCAGGGTGTCCTTTGACTAGAATAGATAGGCTTTCACACGACGAACTGAAATATATTTTTTATAATATAAAAAGAACTTACTCATGCACCAATAGCACGGCAAAATTAAAAGGAGTTATTAAATATATATCTATGATCATTTTATTGAAAAATGAATGTTTAACTTACTGTTGATATCGAAAAAATTACTTTACTCTGAGGCATGAAAATAAACCAACATTGTTTTATTTTAATTACCATTTAACCCACATAATGGCCTTGCCTATTTGAAGTCTATATCAGTTCAAATCTCTTGCCATGTATTTTTAGACTGTCGAGTATGCTGGGAGAGGGACCTGGGAGAGGGACTGGGAGCGGGGCCTGGGAGAGGGACTGGGTGTGGGGCCTGGAAGAGGGACTGGGAGCGGGGCCTTGGAGAGGGACTGGGAGAGGGACTGGGAGAGGGACTGGGAGCGGGGGACTGGGAACGGGGGACTGGGAGCGGGGGCCTGGGAGAGGGACTTGGGAGAGGGACTGGGAGAGGGGCATGGGAGAGGGGCCTGGGAGAGGGACTGGGAGAGGGGCTTGGGAGCGGGGCTTGGGAGAGAGACCTGGGAGAGGGATTGGGAGAGGGATTGGGAGCGGGGCCTGGGAGCGGGGCCTGGGAGCGGGGCCTGGGAGCGGGGCCTGGGAGCGAGGCCTGGGAGCGGGGCCTGGGAGCGGGGCCTGGGAGCGGGGCCTGGGAGCGGGGCCTGGGAGCGGGGCCTGGGAGCGGGGCCTGGGAGAGTGACTGGGAGAGGGGCCTGGGAGAGGGACTGGGAGAGGGACTGGGAGAGGGACTGGGAGAGGGGCCTGGGAGAGGGACTGGGAGAGGGGCCTCTCTCGTGCGAAAATTAAGTCTAGTATGTAAAACATTTTTGTTTTATGAGATATCGTAACCAATCTGATAACATTTGCAGTCTCCGACTGTCGAGTATGCTCGACTGTAGCACCGGCCGACTAGTTTTAAGAGACCAAATATTGATTAATTTTTAGCAGTCTTAGCTTTTGACATAGTAAGTAAGCTCGACTGTAGCTCCATCCGACTAGTTTAGTTGGAAATTATGCTTGGCAAGCCATGTTATTTAGAAACATATTATAGGGCCAATTTGTATGATTCAACCTTAATAGCCAGGAGAAAAGTACTCTACACAATACAGTGCAAGATGGTAACAGCCAAAAAGAGTACGAACACTTGCTCAGTCCACATACTTAATTGTGCAATTTTGTCTGCATTTGGAAAGGAGAAAGAAAGAGAGAGAGACAGAGTGTACTAACAACTACGAAATTGTGTCTAAGCACTTTACATTGCAATTAGTCAGGCAGGTGCAAGACTGTCGAGGGGGTTGTAGGTGATGGGTGGCAAGGACGTCGCATACGAGGCGACAATTCAAGGCTGGAGTTGTCTTTTTATTGTTGTTGTTGTTGGTGCTGTTGTAACATATTTAAGTGTTTTATTTATGCGGCAGCATGATGTGGCATTGTCTGCAGTGTTGTTGTTTTTGTTGTGGGCGTAACAGTGCCATTGTTGTTCCAAGTGTTGGACTTAAATAGCAACACGTGGCTGGCTCGCTCGAACAGCGGAAATTGCGCTATTATATTTACACAGTGTCAAGGTGTAGAATGAGATAAAATGAGCAGAGACGATGGCCCCTTTAAGGTCCAAAGGTCCTGCGCCTGGGGTAAATGCATTAAATAAACTGAGAGATATAACTTGTGTAAAGTTTTTAATTGAACAAAGTCGGGCAGGGCAAGTCAATGACTTTTATATCTTTTCTGCCCGCTGGCTATTCATAATTACCAAAAGGCATAAAGACTCTGATGCTGTTGCGTTTCTGCTTCTGCTTCTACTTTTGCTGCTGATGTTGCTGCTGCATCAAATAAAAAGGACTGCAGGCAGCCCGAAAAACTCACTATACAAAAGTATACACACACACACCGATACACACAGCCATGTAAAAAATAAATAACAAAGAAAACTCGAGCGTCGGGCGCCTTTTCATAGCGTGTCTGTTGCGGGTGCAGTGAACTTGTACAGAGACTGCCGATGTCGAGGGGAGGGAAAGGGGCGAAAAGGGCCGAAAGTGGCGAAAAGTTGGCGAGAAGGTGAGGTAGAAAATTGTTAAAATGATTTCCTGCATTGCACGCTACAGGAACTTTAAATGCACAACATGCAACAAGAGCAACATGCTACAGTTCGTTATGGCTACAACATCCTGGACTGCCGAAAGGCAAAAGCCTTAACCTGTACGAGACCTTTTACTTCAGACTGAGGGAGATTGAAGTTCGCGAAGCAGAACTTACCAAACTTATAAAGCTCCCTGTCCACTTTGCCACCCCTTACATCGTAAAGTTGATTATGTACAGCAAGTCTAATTAAAAGCAGTTAATGTTGCCA
Source organism: Drosophila falleni (assembly GCA_035045575.1). Classification (NCBI taxonomy): domain Eukaryota; kingdom Metazoa; phylum Arthropoda; class Insecta; order Diptera; family Drosophilidae; genus Drosophila; species Drosophila falleni. Next base: position 2,102,837 of record JAWNOV010000171.1, on the reverse strand, counting down.
TGTTCTTGTTGCCCCCAATTTACTGTCTTTATTAAAGTTGCACAATGCAAATTTTGAAATTCCTCACATTTTGTAAGGCTCATTAATTAATTTGATTATTAAGCAATACTGTACAATTTAAATAACGATTTAGGTTAGTTATTTTCAACTTGTATCGACCCATTTGTGTAGACGATATCAGATAAACAAATTAATAAAAATTACTATTATTAAGACTTATTTTGCCACCAAAGACTTTGATTTTTATGTTCTGTAACCTTTTTAAGTACAGTTAAAAAAAGTCTTGTTTATACTAAGGGGTTATTTTGATTAATAAACACTCAGATTTCCGATCTTATATATTTTATTCAATCTTAACCGGGCGGTGTCGCTTAAAAAAGTGACGCTTGCTGCATTTTCCAATCCAATCATACATTCTTAAGCTAACTCTTATTCACGCCAGAGGGCGCTTTATAGCAATCGATAAGTGATTAATTATATTTACAGTGCGATAAATATATTTAATAATTAACACTATTTACAATGTAATATAGTCTTACATACTACCTATGATTACGTGTGCTAAATATTACTGAAATTCCGAAATGATACCTATGTATCACAACAAAATTTTCAAAAATTGGAAATAAATTTCTCAAATCAAGAAATACCCATATTCTATTTCTCTTTCTATATTCTTTATAGCAGAAATTTATTTTTAAAAATTGAAACAATATTTCTAAGTCTCAGAAAAAATATTTCCGCTAAAAATACATTTTTCTATCTATTATGGCGATTTAAAACCAAAAACAAATTTCTAAAACGAGGGTAATATTTTTTCCTGAGTGTACATATAATTTGTTTTTAAGGGTTTTCGAAATTTTGTATGTAAGATACTATTGAATCATACAATTGTGCGGCCCAATAAAATTAATCAAAAATTCGGGGAGAAAAGCAAAAATATTTACGCTAGATTAAACAATACACATGCTGACATTTCCATCAAAAAATACATCAGATGAAAGTTGTTGACTGTGTTTGTCTGATTGTATGTGCGTGTGTAAATCGAACAATAGCAAAAATAATGCTAATCAATTATGAATCAATGTGCGAGCGTAAAGAAAAACGAAAAAGTGTTGTCAAAAAGAATGAGAGAGAAAGAGAAAGCGAGCAAAAAGAAAATACGACAATGCCGCCAGTAATTGTACAATTGTGCGGAAAGAGGCTTTGAGATTGGGCCTCGATTGGAGCCACGAACGTTGTACATACATATGTACATTTGTATGAGTACATATGTCGTCATTACGGTCGCATTGTGTTTGTTTTAATCAGTGGCAGCGGCAAATGTTTGCAGCGTAGCCAAAAGGAAAGTAAACAAATTCAAAGGGATGGGCTGCAGGCGAAGGGATAGGGTACGAGATGGGGGCAAGCCAGAGAAAGAGGCTCGGATAGGGGTTGGGGCAGGTGTTAGCGGGTGTAGTAAATGATTGGCAAAAAACGGCGTAAAGCAAATCAGAAACAAAAAAAGGACACCTCGCTGTGTGAGTGTCTGTGTGTGTGTGCGTGCTGTGTGTGTGTGTGTGAGTGTGTCTCTCTGTGCTTGTGTGTGTTGCGTTTTTATTGTTTTATTGTGGCATCGTTCCTTTGACTTTCATTTCAATTTCAGTCGAACTTCGCGCTCGCCTCAGTCGCCTTACAACTTGTGCTCCTGTGCCTGTCTAGTTGCCTCACTTTCTGACTGCCATTCTGCTTGCCGCCATTTTTATTTCCAATTGGGAAGCAATAAATGTGCGCGTGCGTTGGCAACACTAACATCAGCAGCAACAGTAGCAGCAGCCGCAACCCTGGCAGTCTTGCCAAACAATGAAAAAGACAAACAATCAGCAATCATGCCAAAATTTGTTTTCATTTTTGTGGCGCCCACAAATACACAGACACACACACACACACACACGTATCTACATTCACACACGCAGACGTTCTATGATTGCTGGCAGGGCCATTTGGCATTGATTGAAGTGTATTTGTTATGTAGCCAAAGAAAAAAGAAACAAGTGTTGCTGCTTCTGTTCATTCAACTCCTTCAGTCAGATTCAGCCAGAGTCGACTGCCTTAACAAATGACTTCAACTATTGCCCAAACAGTCAGCCAGTCAAATTCGACAATTTTATACATTGCATAACTATAGGGTTAAATCTATATTCTATCGTTCTTTATGGTTAAACAGTTTGCTAAGTTGCTAAAAAAATGTTAGAAACAAGGAATCAAACCGAAACTATGGGCTAGAGCCTTTAACTTTTATATAAAACATTTGTTGATTTAAAAAGAATATAATAAATGTTTTAATAAATTTATAGTAGCGTTGTTTAAGACTTATAGTACTTTATTAATTTAAGTGTTATTTCTTACAACTATAATATTTCATAATATTTAATAATAAATTTATAAAATTATTTAAATTTATCTTAGACAAACATGCTTCACACATGTTTTTTTATTTTGTCCCGAAAGTGCCAAACCAGATAAATAGTTCTGTCAATGCAATTTAGTATTTGGTTAAATCGTTAAATGTCTGTATAAATTGAAGGGTATAATTATGAAATTTATTTGTTAAAGCATTTGAAACACCTGGCATTGTATATGTTTGTGGTTGCCACTAGAATAGTTTAAACAATATATATATCATTTTTTATACACACAGACTGGCATACATACATATAGACTAACTGCAATTTTAGTGCTGCATGGCACGAAAACCACAAATTTTAGAATTATGACATGAGCATGCAAGCTATGAGCAGACTGACATACCCATTTAGGTGCACATATTTTTTCATTTTCTCTGACATTTGCACGAAACCATGGAGAGTAAGTAAAGTTAATATTTATTATATATCTGCAGACTTGATGAAAAACTAAACAAGTAATTCATAATAACTATAATTACCTAAATCAGTCTTTTATTGACTTTAGATTACCATAAGTAAAAATTTATTTTAAAATTATGAAAGGTGTAGAATAATTTCATTGATAAATAAATAAGATTAATAATACTATCAAAAATATTTGTTATTATATATTTATGGTAAGTAATTAATAATTATTTTTAAAGTATTTAAAAAATTTAAATTGATTTTTGTTATACCCAAAATGTCAAGTAGTGCTGCAAACATAATTATATATTTTATGAAAGTTAATTCGATACTTTTCTACGTAAACTAAACACTTATATTAGTCTGAACTGTATGCCTGGTTGATATAAACGATTCTATTTTCATTTAATTGGGTAGTTTTAATCACATTTGTTCATACATAGTTATTGTACTTATTGTATAGAGTTGGCAGCTGACTTGCCTAATAGGCTGCTAAAATATGCACAGCAAGTGCCAAAAATCCCCAATAAATGGCAAATAGCACGAAAAGAACCCATTAATGTGGAGCCAAAAGTAGGTAAAAATAAGTAGCGCTGATAACAAATAATAACATTTAGATAGACACGCAAGGAAACGCTTTGCATTTGCTATTTCCCGTGGAAAACTGCACACAATGAACACGCAAGACTTGAAGTAAAAGTCAAACAAGGCATCTATTAGGCCAATTGGAAATTAAACTGTTTCTGCTATAAGCTTATGTGAATGTGAGAATTTAATCGTAGAAACCCACGGAGAGTGCGTAAGGAAAATTCTTATAAATAATACATGGAAAGTCTGAGTTTGTTTCGCTAAATCGTTTTAATATATCGATAGGCAGTGCTGAATTAGCACAAATAGTTCTTAAGTTAAGATTAATAGAACTAGCTACAAACTATCCTCAACTTGGTCTATGAATACATTTGCACGTGAGTACAGGGTACTTTTTAGCAGTAATGCTACTGAAAAAATGCGTTGCGTTTGTTTTGTTTTCTTCTTATTTTGACTTTGCTTAGCTTTTGGCAATGAATTCCGTTCCAGTTGGTTGTGGTGCCTCCAGATCCAAGCAGCCATAGGACTTTTCAGCTATTTGGGAAGTGCGGTTGGTTCGGGGAAGTCCAACGGCGACAGGGCTAAAGTGATAATCACACTATATTTCAATTTCATGCGGTGGTGCACAGTGCGGTGGCGCGTCTGCAGATTTATGACTAAATTCACATACAAGCAGCTAATAAAATGCCGAGCTAAGCATTTGCTTTGCTTTAAAAACCAAAAGCAAAAAAAACGAGAAACGAGAAACGATGAAACTATTTTGGCGAATGTTTGCCAAAGCTGATTGCGTATACGCAGCGTGGTGCGCCCTCAAAGTTTATGGCGGCCTTTGTCGCTGCGCCTCCACACTATAGAATGTTTACACTTATATATTTTTCTCCGCTTTGCTCTTTTACTCTTTTCTTATGCTTCTCAATCTCTTTGGCTAAAATATTTCTTGTGTCAGCGTTAAAATTTCACTGAAGTGCCTGTCGCCTGTGCAAACATGGCAGAGCCTCTCTCTTTTTTTTTTTTTTGCTGCCTCTTTACTCAAGGGTGTTGCAAAGAATTTATGCTGTTTCGGTATGTCTTTGTGTGTGTGTGTGTGTGTGTGCTTGTGTGTGTGTGCGCGCGCGTGGCTGTGTCTGTGGGTGTGTTGGTATGAGCGTCTCAAAACTTTGATCCCTTAATGCCAATAAAACGTTCGCATGTTGTCTTTCGGGCGTGTTGCGTCAGTTTTTATGCGTCCCGAGTTTTGCATACTTCAATGCATGTGATGAACCGTCTGTCTGACTGCCTGATAAGAAGCAGTATCCAGCAATTTTGACGGCTTACTGCCAAACAGGCTTCCAGCCAAATAAAATAAAAAAAACAAAATGCCTCCACCATTGCCATCACCATTTGCCGTACATCCAAAACTTTATCTGCACAAACCTGGCTCTTGGAACTGGGCAAATGAGGCCGCCCTCGGCTATGCTACAAAAGCCCGCTAATTATGATGCGTGGAAAGTCATGACCATCCTGTTAGTAAGGCCAAAATGCTTACGCAGCCCTTTAGTTGTCGTGATGCAGCAACAATGATGTGTTAATTGCAAAAATAATTAATTATATTGGCAGGCAGAATACAACACTCACTGTGCACATTGGGCTTAAAAGTTCTATATAATGCTTAGCCTAAGGCTGTACAACTCTTATTTGGAGTAGTAAGATAAATGTGATGAAGAAAAAGAGAATTTTTGAAGAAGTATACATACATTAATATGTCTGACTTTCAAACATTAATTTTAAAAACATACTGATTTTAGTATATTAAATATTTACATATTTGATTGCTCTTTTTATTTATTTTTAATCATATCTAAAACTAAACCTTGCATTAAACTTAAATAAGCTTTGATCTTTTTGTTTTTTAAGATTAAGTGACTAAAACTCCAAAAAACCTTACATTTTGTAATTTTTTTTTAAAGCTTATTGTAATCTTGTTGCAGTAAATTTAAAATTTTATTTTTTTAAATTGTTATCGATAAGGCATACATTTATTTACAGAACCAATACTGCAACTTTTCTGTATAATCAATAATCCATAGTCATTAAAATCAAACTATTTTTAATATTTACAATTTAATTGCTTTTTAATTAAGAACGTCAAACAAGGAAGTAGTTTATTTTGTGTAAAGCAAGTTTATGCTGAGACTCCAGTTGTGACCGTCAGTCTCAGACGTCTCATCTTTTACCCAATACCAGTAGGGGGCAACTGTCAAGTGCCTTTCATGTGTCAGATGCTGTGGTTGCTATCGCAAAACGCATCTTTTGGCGAGATGCTTTTGGCATTTTGACATGTCGCTTATGTTGTGCGAGCTTGCTTAGAATGCGTTCGTTGTCAAAGTGATGTCAGCTTTGTGTCAGTCAAGAAGAGGCCAAGTCTTCCTCATCGTCGTCGTCGTCATCGTCGTCGTTGCGCGCTTTGGCTCATTGCACATACGCCCTGTGGGCTCAATCTGATAAGCAGCAGCAGATGAAGTAGCTAAAGCAAAATTGTGGCATGGTCTTTTAATTAATATTGATGCCGCATTAACAATGTGTATTTTCGGCCACTGATTAAATGTGACTAATGATTTTTGATAGGGGAAAATGAAACAAAACGCTTTGTTTCCAGCAGTCTAATTAAGCTTGGTCGTGAACTCAGCTGGCCAAAACAAATGCGCATTGTATTTAAGGCTTAATTACTGAGGCATCATTTAAGGCATGGTTTGAATGCTTTGTTTAAAGTTTCACTGGCCGAAAAGTAAACGACTTCCTGTGCTACTAAAAATAAAAGAGAAAGAGATTGTTTCTTCTTTCCAGAGATTATTGAAACCGTTTTCTAATCAGCACAAAGTGCTTGTGCTTGTGTTTGCAGTTCTACTTGTTCTTGTACTTGTACTTGTATTTGTTTTCTGCAGCACTGAAGCCCATAAACTTGACTATTTGACTTGGCCAATGCATGAGCCAAAAGTCACCTTTGTGCCTGCACTGATATCATACAGCTGGGAAGCCAACCCACTATCCAGAGAGATAGAAAGCTAGCTAGCTAGCCAGAAAGGCAGACGACAGAGTTGTCACAATGACACTGACATCAGCAGGTCAGCAAGCAAGTTGTGCCTGGATATGAATGTGTTTTTCCATTTGCTCTCTGTTTCCAAAGTCTCACTCACTGCACGTACGAGTGAGTGTACTCTTACTCTTCAATGAGTGCTTGATGTGAGAACAAATCGGGAATGCGAATGTAAGAGTGTGCGGTCAACCCAAAATTCATTACTCTGAAAGCATTTTTATTTTCAGCACACGGTCGAAACATTATGGTTGCAACAGAATCAACATCAGCTACTGTGGCATTTTGATGCGTCGAGAGTTTTTGTCTGATTTCCCAGCCTAGATACAAAAACACTTCAATCTTGGGGCTTAAGTACGTAATTATTCAGATCATTCTGTGGGCTAAACGGATTTCAATTAAAAGTACGTCAGTGAAATAATTATTGCAAAAATACTTAGCAGCAGGGTAAATTAAAAAGAGGACTTTATGACTTTTTTATCTTTTGGTAACTCTTAAATTAAAAATATGGTATTCTTAACTATTTTGGTTTTTAAAATAAAGCAATTTGCTTGTTAATTTAATATTTTACTGTGTTAAGAATATTAATGTTTTTAAGTTAAGTCAAAATGAATAAATTTTAGCTAAACTAGTGTAGAGCAACTTGAAATATACGCTTGAAATTCCATATTCCGCTCATTTATGGAAACTCTTTGAATGGATTACTTGATGCTGAAAATTGTTGGATAGTGCAATCACATCCTTCACTGGGTACTTACAAAACCAATAAGCGCATGTTTTACATTTTCAATGGCATCCAAAGTATAGTAAGCGAATAGCCGCCTGACTCAAGCAGGACATGGAGTAAAGCCAAATAGGAAAGGCTTGGGCCAGTGTGTAGACAGGCAATGCATAGACAGCGTCAGTGAAGGATAATAAAACGTACCAGCTAAATGAAAAATGCAAGCATAAAACGACTTACCCGAACGTGGAACAACAAGCAATGGCAAAAGCAAAGGCAAAAGCAAAAGGCCAGGCAATGACAAAGGCAAACAAAGGGCAAGGATTGCGTTAAATGAAGCGAACTGTGTGTTGTCTATAAAGGTCTTCTCGTTGTGCTTCTGCTACCGCTGTCTCGGCCGCTTCTAACATATATACCCTTTAATTTTGATGTGGCCATGCAGCACTGACCATTGTTACAGCGTTACAAGGAGCTCAGCATCAGCAGACAATGCATCTTTTGTAACACACTACGTATACGCAATGTCCGCGAAGCTGAGTCGTGTTGCTTTCCTCGACAAGAAATTGTTACTGTGCACTCAACCGGCCAATTTCAATTAACAAAGTTGACTAAGCAAGAACCAAGATTCTTAAGCAGATGATGCAGCCCTTTAAATACCTAAAAATCGTAGAATTAGTTAGTTAGGTTTTGGCGTTTAATCTATACAAATATTTAAACTGAAGTTATCCAATAATGACCGTAAATTAAATACTTTTCCAAATATTCAAGTATCTTCACTTCAGAATTAAAAATTAAATTTAGCTCACAATTTTGTGCAAAGTATCTAGAGAAAATTTTAGATGCTAGAAAAAACACGCATTGCATTAAAAGTAACACGTGCAGCAGTTGGAAAATCAAAAACAGAAACAACCACTTCCGGTGGAGAAATGCAACACTCGCTTACCACAACAATTACAGAGGCAACATCACGTTTATAGCAACAGCATTTTAATACGCAAGAGGAAGCGTGTGTAGAGTGTTTTTAATTTGTGCAACAGCAGTGAAGGAAGCTAAACAGAAATTTCTGTGCACTACGTTGCGTATACGCGATGGAGACACGACAAACCCCAAAGAGCCGAAACCCCAAATCATGTACGTGTGTGCGCAATTTGTGCGCCCAAGAGTGTGCTACGTGTGTGTGACCCAAAATCATTAGCAATATGAGCAGCAGTTTGTGTTAAAAACAATGCCCAAGCCAACGCCATGAGCTTAGATATGCAAAAATACAACAACAAAAACAACAAGGAACACAGAATGTGTTACCTTATTGTGGGTGTGTAGCGAGAGAGGCGAGGAGACGAGGCGAGGCGAGGCGAAGGATGAGAGTTTGCCGGGCAAAAGGTTAAATTAAATGGCTAAATGATAAGCATTTGGGTTAAATTGTTGGCTGGCTGGCACACACACCCACACACCCACACACATACAGAAACACAACATGCGGAGACATGTTTATACAGGAAAAAGCCAAGTCCCTTTTTGAATGCGTGTGCAGTCGCGTCTAATGTTTTTAATAGCAAAAGTTATAATGAATTTGTTAAACAACAACAACAATAAGCGGATCTGGGTACTGTTTTGATTCGTTTGTTGCCCGGTTGTGCCTGTGTGTGTGCGTGTGTGTGGTGTGTGGAATTTTCGGGCTGGCTTTTAGTGTTTTGTGGACCCGCCGTATAAATTACGAATTTTGTCAGCGTTGTCAGGCAAAAAAATTATGCTATGTTTTTTGGTTTGTTAGGCAATCAGCGACGACGAACGAGCGAGGCTTAATTTTATTTTTAGTGAGCTCTTTGTGACCAGAAACAAGCCTGTAGCCTGTCAGCATTTAGTATCTCTCTTTTTGTCTTTTTTTTTGCTTCACCCACTGAGTTTAGTGTGTGCTGCGCATTTTAAGTAAACAATTTTTTCTGTTGTCATATTATTGTATATACTTTTTGCATTATTATGTTTGTGTTTTATTTTAATCACGCATATTGTGCATATACTTAATTAAGTGCTTGTTAACATTATTTGTGTAAAGCATAACGAGACCAATGGTTTTGTCTTTTAAACATTTTCAGGCCAACAATACAAACCGGTTTTAGGGACCATACCATTTTCAACTCCCTAACGCATTGTTAGAATATTCAATTTTATTAACAATCTGCTCTGCTGGGTAAGGTTAAGTATAGTGTAGGCTTTTTTTTTCTTAAATCTCTTTTGTTTTTGACCGTTTGGGGAATTATTTATTGAGATTAAATAGAAAATAAGTTTCGACTTAAAAATTTTATACAGAGATTTACAAAAGCATTTTAAAAGATATTTCCGATTGATTTCAGACAAATGAATAGGCAATTGTCCGTCAGCAGAAGCTGAAATATTCTTGAAATATTATTTAAATATATTTTATATGAAATATAAAAAATACTAAATCTGCAACTTACAGCTCGCACTAGTTGTTATTATACCAATTATGCAATCACTGAGCAGTAACTAAACACAGTTTACGTGAGCAGAGAGAAGAGATTTCAAGTGCTGACGAGTTGTTAAGCTGCTGCCCACAATTCATTTTGGGATATGACAAGAGTTTTGCGGTCCTTAAGCAAACAACTCGTTAGGCTAATGAAATTTTTCCGGTACACACAACCCCGCTTCAGTTTTCCTCCTTCCCTCAGTGGAAAGTGGCAACGGTTGCCCGCAGCTTATCAGAGCATCAGTCGCATCAACAAGCTGCATAGAAAATTCAATTTGGCTGCACTAATTGAATGGTTTATTTTGACAAGGTGGGGTTCGTGTTAGCATATATGGCCGAAGGGCAAAACGCACACACTGAAATGGAAAACAACACACACACACACATACACACATTGGCAAATTAATTCGACATATAGGTGTGTGAAAAATTCAGTTAGCCACAATTTAAAATAAGGGCACACTAGGGAAAAAGGCGTGATAGACAATAATTTCGTTGTTTTTCTATTTTACTGATACCACCATCATCAATAATCGTTTTTAAAGAACAATACTTAAATTTCTTAACTTTAAAGTATGTATATTTTGAGTAGCGCCTTTTACTACAGCATAATTTACAGCAATTAAGATGAATTTACTTGGCAAATAGAAATTTGTACCCAGAATGCTTAACTGCATCGTTCGAAATTCGAGCAATTCCAAATGAGCAGACTATCGCTCTGGGGGCAAACGAGAGGTCAATGACAGTGTGAATCGCTGCAGGATTCAGTTGTCCTGACCCCTATACCCATTCCCTCTTTAGAGAAAGTACGCTTGATTTTATAGTTCGCAAGCCAAAGGAAAAGGAGCGAGTATCAGTTTATCTTTGTGTAAATTGTTGCTGTGTGCGGGCTGCAACTGCTTCTTCGACTTGTTGTGGCATTAACAAAGTCGTTGATCAGACCCTGTTCTTGCTCTGGTTCTTGTTCTGGTTCTTTCTGTTTGCTGCTGGCATGTGTTGGCAGCTTGGCTCTAATTGAAATATTTTATTGCCAGTTGTGCAGTGTTTGCGTTGCCGCTCGTTGCACATTAATATTCATTAGAGAGCAGCAAATGCATTAGTAAATTGCTGCACTCTCTACTGATAAATATGGACAAAATACTGCTGGCAATGTGTTAATGCTTTAAACTTGCCACGACAAAAACATTTTACTTGCGGAAGTCATTAAGTGGCTCGTCTGGCCGCAAGCGGAAAATGCGCTAGACAAAATCTCATGGCCTGGCACTTTCTCTCTACATATTTATCTTTTACTTGTTGTCTATCTTGCTCTCTGGTCTTGTCCCTTTCTTTTATTCACTTAAATACGAGCTGAATTTAAGTTTAATTTAGTATATCGTATTTTTATTTTTGCTGCATCTTGCCAACTTGCAGAAAATATTACGTATACGCCTACGCAGCAGTTGCGCGCAGCAGCCACAGAATGCAAATTTCAAATTTGTTGGCCTTTTCTTTTAGCCACGTTGCCGCAGCTGCAGGAAATGAAGTTGAAGTCGCTGCATTACCGCAAAAAGAGGCGACGTTGCAAGTACTGAAAGCACTCGTAGCTACTTCGTTTAACAGCTATATGACAGTGCGGTAAAATTCGGTTTCCGGCTTAATTTAGCAAACGTTTGCTACTTTATTTTTCAATGGCCACAAACCCCCAAAGAGGGCCAAGTTAGTACTACAGCCATTAGGCGGGTGTCGGGTTGGTCCAAATTGCCAGTTGTGGGACATTTCTTAAAAGTTGTGGCTTTTGCCCTGTCAATTTCTGTGTTGGGATTTAAAGTATCTACCGCCCAGAGTTTTGTAGTTAAAAGCACTTTAACTGCTCAAAGCTGTTTCAATTTAATTATGAGAAAATTGTATTTATTTACTACAAAACATTCAATTAATAAGTTACATAACCATTAAATAGTTTTATTTTATTAGCACAAAATTCATTTGCATAAAATAGTTCATTTCAGAATCATAAGTCTGAGCAGTTAATTTCGTGAATTAAAAAATGTTTCTTAAAAAATAATTTAACCATACTTCAAGAAATATTTGACAGATGCATTGGTATTTAAATTATTTTATATGCGATATTTTGAATCGTGATATTTTTGATCACGAAAGCTATGAAGTGGGATTGTTTAAAAATTTAAATTAAATAAAGGGTTAATGTAATTCACTTACATGAATTCGCTTAAGTCATTGCTTGATGCTGTGAATTACAATTAACAATTAGTATGAATTGAATGCCACATAAAAGGTTTCCACAAAAATCGCTTACTCTTATATGCTGAACAATCAATTATATAGTTTTGGCATGTTAATAAGCTAGTCGTTACACTCCTTAGGGACTCGACGGACAATTAAACGCATTCAACGCCAGCTAGCAAGGAGAGAAGGATCAATTTCAGTCTGTGCATGGATATACTCGTATATATTGTACATATTGCCAATGTGCAGTCATTTGTTCATTAGCGCAGCGCATAAAACTCATCAAAGGCAATTAACATTAACGCAGGCAATCATTGAGTTGGCCAGGACTTGATGCCAACACTGTTTAGTTGGCCTACAGACAGTCAGGCGTCCTTAAGAGCCTGAGGGTGATATAGAAAGAGAGAGAGAGGGATGGATAGGAAGAGGGAGAGAGAGGCTAAAGTCTGTAATGGCGTTATTGGCAGGCACACTCCCACGACATTAATTATCTGGCTCGGACGCTGGCCAATACCAATATGCAGTAAAGTGGCAATATTTGAAAGTCTATTAAACGCTTTGGTCCCTGATTTGATTGGACAGGACAACAATGCGAATCTGTTTATGTGTATCTCTCTTTGGTCAAGGCACACACGCCACCACAGCAAATATAATATTGTCAGTGCTTGGTCAAATTATTGAACACGAAATTGAATATGGGGCCCTCTGTTGAAGTGGGGATAAAGCAGCGTGAAATCAAAGCCACAAAAGAAATCCCAGTTTGCATATTAACAGCAGCTGCTGCCCAACACAATCTTGTGCATGGAATATACACGTAGGTGGGCTCGATGAAGGTACAAGCTGTGTAGTGTAGTCCTGGCATAGTCCTCCATATCCTTTGTCAAGCTGAAAATGCAAATTGGCATGACATGCCCTTAACCATTTACCACACCGCAACGGGCCATTTTTTGCCTTTCTACTTCATGTCCGGGCATAAAGCAAAACGCAGAAAGAAATCAGCAGTGGAAATGGAGCAAGTCTACTTGAAATTGATAAGTTTCAACGAATTGTAAATGCTCTAACTAGACTGAGTCTTAAACTGATATTTAAATGGCTTAAAAACACATTTGCATATTAAATATTATATTTGAAAAATTACAAAACATGCGTTTAGTTTGATTAAGTGTTGTATAAGATGCATTTCAAATTAGTTTACAACATTTTATTCTTTAAACTTTTAACAATAGTTTCCATTCTTACTCTTGCTATGAATAGTTCCATATACCCTTTAATTGGCTGCAGAAAACTTTTTCCAAAGAAATTCCTTTATCCTTTTTCTCTTTTCTGTTTTTGTGTACAAATAACATGAGGCAAGTCTCTGGAGCATTTTGACCATACGCCTGCGGTTAAGTTTGCACTGGTCCAGCCATTCATCCTATTAGATCATCAGGGGGCATTGCCACAAAAAACTTCAAGTCCAGGTCTCCGAATAACGTAAATTGTTTGGGACGTCGTTCTCATCGTCCTTGTCGTCCTTCGTCGTCGTCGACGTTGAGTTCGTCTGTGTTTCGGTGGTCGCTTTGCTGCGTGAACCAATGCAAATTTTTCCCTGAGGTAACCTTCGTGCTTTGATTGATTGATGGGCAGGTGGCGTCGCGGCTGTTTCCCTGTTACCTTGATGGGTGGCAGGGAAAATTGAATTTTATTTGTAGACACGCATAGCAAACCGGGGACCTTATGCAAATGCTACGTTTTTTATTTGCAAACGGTCAGCGAAGGCAAGACATTGAGTGTGACGGGTTTCCTTTTGATTGCTGTGCACTAAGCACTTTTGACATTGTTTTGGATTTCTGGGGAAATCAAAGGCAAACCCAAACCCAAACCCAAGCTCAATGCCCAACTCAAGAGCTTCAAAAACTGCCATATAGTTGAGATAAAAAGAGAAAAAGAAAAAAGTACAAAGTCCCAATGCGCGTTTAATCAAACTGTCAAAGGCGTTAACAATTCGTGGAGATTTATTGTCAAAATTAATTAAAAATTGTAATGAGTTCGGGTTTTGTTTCCAAACCTAAATACATTTCAAATTGAAGTTGGCATCAATTAATTTGTTCGGCATTTGGCAATTTTATTTAAAATTAAGCAACGCATCGGATTGAATTTCAATTTAGAACAGCATTCAAATGTGATTGGTATTTGTAGGCAGCCATCGAGCATTTAATGCCAATTTGATTGGCTTGTTCGCTTGTCAGTCTCCACAATATAGCTACAACAGCAGGCAGACAACAACAATCACAACAACAAGACGTAATCACTGTTATCGGTCACAAAAACTTGAACAAGTGGCATTTTATTAGACCGAAATGCATACAAGTTTTAAATTGTATTGGCCTGGTCGAACTGGCAATCAAATTCAAAATCAACAGCTTAAATTTAAATTTTCAAAATAAAAATGTATTTCCAAAAAGTTGCAAGTTTTTCGATCCCATTCTGATATTCAACTGCCGCCTGTCAGAGGGTCGAAATTGAAAGGCATTTACACAGTTGTTCATTTGTCATCTGCATGTTGTGTTCACTTATTGCAGTTCACTTGATATGCAATACATTTTTGGCACGATGAACTGAACGACAAGTGCAAAAACGTGTTAACTTAGTGGGCATGCCCAAGAAGTATGACAAGGGGGCGATGGGTAATGGGGTGAGGGGGCAGTTGTACCGTGTGTAAATATGTATGAGCAGCTCACTCGTTGCACTGCACTCCTCCTGCTGCTTCCTCCACCTCCACCTCCAACTCCTTGTTGTTGTTAAAAATTGCCATGTGCACAAATATGAATTGGGGCATGGCATATGAAAATATGCATTGTGCTGCGAAGGTTGTTTGGCAAGAATTTTGAACAGATTTTTGGGCTAAAATATGCAAAAATTTGACAAGCACTTTCTGGCTCAATTCTGATTCAGGTACTTTACCAGTACTTTAATGCTCAGCACAATTCCAAATTGTGATGTTGAAGATCTGCCATTAATCAGTTTTGCATTGAGATGTTGACATTGGGCTACTATATGGTAATACGATTTGGATTTCATAGGATTAAATCACTTGAAGTTCAAGTTTGAACCTTTAATTTTATAACCCAAAAATGTAGTAGATTTATGTCTGTTTTCTTTCGACGTAAACTTGATGTGAAATAGGTTCTTCAATTGAACAAAGTGGCAAAAAACATTGTGAGCAATTTAATAACATTTTTATTTGACAAATATTAAAGACAACCCTCGCATCTAATAGTATTTGGACAGGCTACAACAGCTAGTGACAAGTTGACCCTACAATTCGACAAGTTAAATGTAAAAACGTTGTTGCATGTGCAAAATGTATAGCTAAAAATGTGCAAGTTTCATAAATATGATATGGACAATGGAAGCTGTCAATATGCTTCTATTCTCCATATAACTATAGTGAAAAACAATCGTGATGAATGTGTGCTTAAATGACGAGAAAGGGAAATGAACTGAGTTTCTTAGAACGCTTGATCTAATTTTTAGAACTCAAATACTTTACAATATTTTAAAATAAAAGGAGTGTATATTACTGTGTATCGCCTGCTTTTCTCTCTTTGGTTAAATAATCGTGATTCACTTCAATGCTTCCCACACACGTTATTAGCCATTTGGCTTTAATTAGCCAAAATAAGCTAACTCTCGACAGACTTTCAATTTGTAAATTATTTCAAATATTTGGCGATTAGCAGTAAGGGAGAGAGACATCAAGAGAGAGGCAAAGAGAGAGAATGAGAGGCAGAGGAAAAAATGAAAAGAACGAACTGCCTGCATTGAAGTAAACTTTTTCAATTAATTTAGCACACAATTGCTGTGGTAAATTCGTTTACCTTAATGTTGCCCCCACCAAAATCGAAGAGCTGTAATTGTGGTGGCGATTTGACAAATTGTCGAAATGAGGGCCCTTTTGTTTTGCCCCTACAACTGACCAGAAAGAGTCTGCTGGGTAGAAGAAAAAGAGTAGTACGAACATAGCAGTGTTTGCTTTCCCAATCCAATGTATTTTTGCTTCATTTGTAATTTCGTTTTCGGTTTCGATGCCTTTGTATTATCCATGGCACTACTGACTGCCTGCTGGTGATAAATGGCAGAAAGAGCTTGAAATAATGGAAAAACATTTACTGGCCAACATAGGGGCATAAATTCAACCACTTGGCGTCCAACTTCTTGTTTTGTTGGTTCTGGACCTATTTCGCTTTTATACAAAATGAATGGCTGTTATGCAATCTATTCGGCTTGCTCACAAAGAATACCAAAAGCCAAAAGCTGATTTGGCTCGCCAAAGCTTATTAAGGAGAAACTAATGAGTGTGAATACGCGTGTCTCGAGGACACATATTTAATTTAATAATCATTTGCATTACGACTTTATGTCTATAACTCAGACTTCACCGACAGTGCGAACACATGCGACCATATGTGCTTCTTCGGATTGTAAGCAATTAAGGACACTCGCCGACTCCTAATTAAGTAAATTAATGTGTTGAATTTACACACTCACACGCACACAGACACACACACACACGTTCGGCAACAACAAAGTGAACAGCCGCTGCGACACTAATTGCAAACAAAGTGTGTCTATGTGTGCCTTCTATTTACATTTGAGTGTGCCACAGTGTCTGTATGTGTGTGGGTGTGTGACTGTGGGTATAAGTCCTTAGATGCGACAAAACAGCTCTTACTCAGTGATATGGGGAATTTAGAGACCAAATAATGACCAAGACGATATTCCGCATGAAAATCGGGCAAGTTTTAGCAAAGTTATGCATTTTTATGTTTATGGGTATGTCAAAGTCTATAACTGACGTATACGTGGCTTATGAGGTTAACAAAGATTTTTTTACTAAATTTTGAATATCGAATGAATTTAGAGACCAAATAATGACCAAGACGATATTCCGCATGAAAATCGGGCAAGTTTTGGCAAAGTTATGCATGTTTATGTTTATGGGTATGTCAAAGTCTATAACTGGCTTATACGTGGCTTATGAGGTTAACAAAATTTTTTTTTTTAACTAAATTTTGAATGTCGAATGAATTTAGAGACCAAATAATAAGTTTTGAATAATCGCGATTTAAAATCATTATTCAATTAATTTCGATTAATGTTGTTTATGCAAAATGCATAACAAACAAAATTTATTGAGCCAAGAGAAAGTGCTGTAAAAAAACTCGACATAAAATATGCGACATGAAACAGATATTTTTTCTGTATATTATAATACACAACTGTGTTAATCATTAAAATGTTATTAATTCTTCTAAGGATAATTATTTAGCTCGAATTAAATAAAATAATAGATGAAAAAGTCGTGTACATTAAATTAAACAGGTTTTAAATATGTATTTATATGATTTGCTTTTTATGGATAAAGTTGTAATTTGCTATCTATGTACAAATGATAAAAAGTTAATTAAAGATAACAGTTTGTCAAATGGTTTTTGACAGTAAATTCGCCATAGTCGACATCTTTGACAATTTTCTATTTAAAATCGTTGTGTAGGTAAAGTAAGTATGTATAAAACAGCAATTAATTAAATGAACAATAATAACAAAATGTTTCAACATATGTAAATTTTAAAGTCACTATCAAGAGGCAACGCGAATAATTTATTATTACGCTTCGACATTTGGTTATAAAGTCGCAACCCACTTAAGCAATTTACACTGTATTTTGCGCCTTTATGCACACGTCAACAAGTATGCTATGGATTTTTTATTGCCATGCTCGCACCACAAATAAATTTTATTTCATTTGATGATGGTTTTTTTTTCTGGTATTCAGCACGGCAAATGATGTTGACAGGGCGAAAGAGAGAGACAGAGAGATAAACAAAGAGATAGCGGGAGGAAGAGATAGAGAGAGAGAGCTGAAATTAACAGGGCATATGTGTGTGTGCAAGAGTGACAGCAGTAGATACATAAATATTTGGTTTATTTCATGTAATTAAAATAAATTTGTGTGAAGTGTATTAATTAGGAGTTAAATGGGTTAAACATGAAAAGCACAAGCGACAGCAACATCAACAACAACAACGAACTGATGGCCATGGCTCTCAAACAGTTGACGGATGCGGTGGGCATTAATTACGAGTACATTTAACAGCAGAGCTGGACAAAAGCCCCGACCCTATAAATTCAAGCTGTCAGAGCATACTATATGATTGGAAGCATTTTAAAAGGTTTCCTCTGCTTTAAGCTTAAAGAATATAGTTTGAATAAAATACATGAATTTGCGTTGCAATTGTAGTTCAAGTTGTCAAAGCAATTTACGAGTTCTGGCTTACATTTCACTTGCTTCCAACTTTAATGTAGCGAAGAATTTGCATAAATTTGAGCAGACTGCAAGTTATCTTCCATTCAACTGAGAGACAACGAGAAATGGGGGAAGAGAGAATAAGAGAAATGCAGGAATAGCAACAGAAACAGAGAAACAGCAACTTTAAAGTTGTTGAGAACTCTTATTGGGCCAAAGTGTACTCTGGCCAACATGTCGCATGCTTATTATTGACTGCCACGAGCGCCATGTTGGCCCATTTGGGCCATCAACTAATGTTGTTTGCCAACTTCGTCCAGGCTAGCTTTTGCATCTGTACCATACCCGCCTTCCACTCCCTCTTTTGCCTGTTGAAAAGTGTCGTCGTTCTTCTGGTTGTATTTGGGTAACAGGGCAACTTTATCTACACGCTCGTCTCCTTCAGTTTTTCCCATGAAAAAAACTAGTTTTTTGTGAGCGCCGCGTTGTAGTCACTTGCTGACACTTTTCGTTTCTTTGGCCAGCAACTCGACCATTTGCAGCTACATTTTATCTTCACTTTTTCTACACTTTTCTTCGTTGTCGTCTACTTTTTTGTTTCATTTTCTTTGGCGTCAGTTTTTCTTTATCGCTTGACCGTCGAGCCTCAAGCCAGGAGCCTTTGGCTCCACTTTTCCCAACTTTTTTTTCGGGCATCACCAAAGCAAGTATGCAACTGTGTGTGTGTGTGTGATATTTATTTGGAAATGTGCGTGCATGTTCTATTAGATTATAGTTGGAATTTAGTTTTATCCAAGAGTTTTGCATAATTTCATTGAACATGTGCTGTGAATTTTAAATACGATGCGAAAACTTATTCTTCATTATATTTAAAATTAACCTTTTAAGGTAGTGATTTATTAACGAATTGACTGTAGATCTTACCATCAAAACAGAACCATATTAGCATGCTCTGCATAAAGAAAGAGCCAAGAGGCGGACAGACCCACATGGCTTTAGCAACTCGGCTATTGATGCTGATCAAGAATATACACACTTTATAGTGTCGAAGATGCCTCCTTCTCCCTGTTACATACACTCCAACGAACACAATATACCCTTTTACTTTTTTTTTAAGTAGCGGGTATAAAAACTGGAATATAACCTTTTACCGAAATAGTTATTTCGGGACGTGCCGAAACCGAAACCGTAAGCCATATTTGTTTCGGTTTCCCTGTGCCTGAACAATGTGGCACCTTAAGAAGAGTTTAGAATTTTGACATGTAAAGCAATTACTAAACTTCGAACTGTCATAACTTTGTCAAATCTTAACCGATTTTCTTGCGGAATACCATTTTGATCATAATTTGGTCTCTATGTTGATTCTGCATATAAATAATATTAACTTTTTAAAAAAAAATTGATTTTCGAATTTTTTCCGACAAAATCATGTACTCCCCCCTTTGATTTTTTTGGAAAAATATTTTTTTCAAAATTTCAAAATCTTGAGTTTTCACTTTTAATCAACTCCTGGTGCTCCAATTAGTATAAAACAACACTTTAAACTTGATTCTGAGAGACTTCATTTTCTTGTAAAATATCATGTCGAAATTGACCAAATTTTTTACTTGTAAAGATGACAGTCCAAAAAATTACTAAACTTCGAAGTGCCATAACTTTGTCAAATCTTAACCGATTTCCATTTTGATCATTATTTGGCCTCTTTATTGATTCTGCATTGTAGGAACACCAACATTTCGAACAGATGTTTTTAATAACACTTTTCTTCATAATCTCTGGAACACACCTTAATATTTTTATAATTAATAATATAAAAATTGAAATAATATTTAATGTATTTTATTACAATAACCCTACATTATTGTATATTTTATAACACTTTTATTTTCTTAACTGCCTCATGAAGCAAAACTCCCGTCGACCTTATTCTACAGAGTACTTTGCAAATGTAACAGGCAATCTGGAAAAAATAAAGGAATGATAAGTGAAAAGAAAAATCAAAGCACCCACACATAGAAATACAGCTAAAGCTACGTGTCCCTAGAGACGCCGGATCGGAGTAAAGTGGCGAAATTAATTAGCCCCTAGTGCGGCAACCTGATTGCGCGCGAATGCGAATGCGAATGCGAATACGAATACGAATACAACGGAGAGCTGTGCCAAATCCCCGTTACGGGACAGTGCTTCTACTCTCTGCTTCTCCACGGAGGCATGCGTGAGTCAAGCGTGAATTATATTTATAACGCGAATTTATCTTTCTCGCTCTGATTACGCGCGTAATTTTAATTGCCTGCAACTTAATAACGCGCCTTAAATGAAAACGTCCTGGCGTTCGTTGCATCCCAGGAGAGAAGCGACTCTATAAAATATATTCTTGCCACACCTTCGCTCATGCCACGAGTGTTAGTGTGTGTTAGTGTGTTTGAGTGTGTGCTGATAGTATTGCATTGCGCTTGCTGGCCATAGCCCTTGGCAGACCATTTAATATTGCGTATACGCAACGTCTGCACAATGCATCACACAAAGGCACGCTGGCCTAATATTGAATGTACAACACACACTGTCTCTGTATCTGTAACTGCATCCGCTCGATTACCAGCCAAGCAATTGGAAACTGCTGCGGTTAATTCACGTTTTGACTGGTCTGTTGTAGCCTTTTGGCAATAATTAATTTTGCAAATGGTATGCAATTGACCAACTAGTACTAGCTCTTGTGTTCAGGTTGAGGATGATTGATTTAACGAAACACTGTTATTAGCAATAATCAAAGGCCGTTGAACATATTGCATAGCAAATCTCTTTTGACAACACAATCAGCCAAAGGTATATAGAATCGATGGCGAATTATAGCATAAGAAAGCTAAAAAGTTGATCAATCAATGACTTCTAATAATGATAATTATCGAACTAATTAATTAATAAAATTATTGCTGATTTGTTGAATGATAGAAGCAAAAATTTTTGTTTTGTCTTAATAATAAATATGTATATCTGAGTTTACTGACAGGAACATAACATTTTGAGACAAGGTGTGGTCCACTCATCGATTCGGACACTTGATTTAATTTGCTCTCTAACTGGGTCTCATGTGTATTGGCCTGGTCTAAACTGACAGCTACGCAAATGGGAACGCAAAGACAGCCTCTAAAAAAAGGAAGTCTCGAAAGAAGCAAAGATAGCGTCGAGATTTACGAGCTGCTTGTCAGACGCTATCATAGCCGAAGATTGATGGTCAACTGAGTGGCAGGTAGAACAGGTACAATAAAGAAAATAACACCAGCTGTTGGATGTTTGGCGTTGAAACAAAAGTGTCTGCTTATCTGTTAAAAATGAACTGCAGAGGGCTACTTATAATTCATCTATTGATTTCATTTGAAGACCAAAACATTTATCTCAGTCCACGCCAAATTGGCAATTATGCAATGTGCCAGTCGACAGATGTCCCTGGTTGAGCTATGGTTGTCAACGTCAGCAATATCTGCTATAGACAATAAGCAGGCAAATATGTATGCAAAATGAAAAAATAATAAAATGAGAGAATGGCCAAGCATATTTGATAAATTATAAAACTTTTAATAATGCTAAGCACTCTAGCTCACAGAAACTTTTTAATTTGTCCTCTGACCGAAAGCAAAGAGCAGCAAAAATGTTGCCGAGCATGAAATTGCCAGACTACGACTGAAAAGGAGGCAGGAAAAGGAAACTGATATTACAAATCAGATATGCGGCGACGAGCTCTTCAAGATGACGAGAAAAACGGGCCACTGTCAGCAGATTGCTGATTTCTTTACTGACTTATTTGCTGACTAAATATACTAAAAATAGACCCAACAACATTGTCTGCCTCCCAGTCAAATTAAGTCGCATTTAATGAGAAACATACCAATAACATAAAAGATGGAAGGTGCTTTCGCATTAAACAGAAAAAAAGAACAGAACGACCTTCAAGTTTAGAATGAGTAAATGCGATAGAGTCAGACATACGAGAATTGCAAAATGCTATAAATTATTTCCAGGCTATTGACTAAACTGAAGGTTCCTTTTAGCTCTTTGGCTCTTTGTTTTACCATATAGATTGGATTCCAGCCAACGTCATTTCTGTTGCCATTGGCAACTGCACCGCAATGTCATTAAAATCGAACGTCGCTCGTTGAGTGCGTTTTGCCGGGTTAAATCAAAACGTTAACTGTGCCAGTCTTGTCTCTGTGCAATGCAAAGAAAGTGTGCAGAGGCAACAAAATTGTTGCAATTACGGTCTATAAATTGCAAGAGCATCTCAACACCCACTAACACCGAGTAGGGGATTTGGATGAGGAGGGAAGGGTAGGGGAGGGGACACGTCCGGGCAGTAACCACAGGTGCTATGCATCATTAACTTTGACTCGCAGTTGTTGGTAGCTGACAAAGTAAACATTTCAGCACCTTTGGCTAACCACACAACTAACACATAAACCTACGGTCGAGAGTACACCACAAAAACCACGTGTGCAAATGGACAATCTACTGTCTGTTGTGCGTGTGGTCTAAATAAATAATTATGATTGTCTTCTACTGGCCACTTGACCGGAAATTAATGACCGCATCACGCATCTTCAAAATATCTACGAAATACCTGACAACAGCAACAACAACAACGGCAATAAACAAATCTGCCTTGACAATTAATATCAAATATTTCCTTTGTTTAGTTTTGGCTGTGCCCCCTGTCCAATTCAGTGTGTGTCTGGGTGTGCACACACTCGAATGCGTCCCTGCACAGCTGTCTTTGAGTTATTTATGGGTTCACATGAATTATTGGGTTTCTTCTGACCCATCCAGCAAAGTAAATGAGTTAAATAATTTTAATGCCATTCAAAAGTGTCAAAAATAGAATTCATGATAATTGTTCATTTCTTAAAAGGGTATTTTTGAATTTGAGTTCTAAAATCAATCAATATTTGAGCTGGCGAAAAGTATTTTTAAATTAACCTGGAACATATTAAATTTGAATCAATATTTATTTATTTAATAACTTATCTTGTCGATACCCGTAAAATTTGTTAGAGTATTAATAAGTCACATTTGGGTTGTTAATCTATGTATTTTTGATGCATGAGTCGCCTGCATTACTGATATATAGCAAAGACCAAACAAATATTACAACCCAACTGAATGTTGCCTCATTTATTTTACTTGCTAAATTCAGAGAGGTTTCCCTTGAAGTGTCACTCATTCTGGCGCTCATAAATAATAAATGTAAAACGAGAAAGGGCAAGAGGCAACCCTTGACACTTACTCACATCAAGTTCATCAATTCTAATCAAGTTGGCCAAGAAAATCTCCGCTGAAAATTAGCCACACTAAACAGATAGCCGAGGGTGTGGAAGTGTTGTCATTGCCCAAGTGACAGAGAGGACAAGACAAAGACAAGGGCAAAGCTCACAATTACAATGTCATTCCAGCAAACACATATACATTTGTAACTCCTTTTGGGACACACGCAAAACCAAATTTATCTTGGGACACGCATGGCCAAAATGGTAAGCTAGCCTGGCCTATTTGGATCTGAGTGTTGAGTGAGTTGGTCGCACCCAAGGAGCCTAACACGCATATGTATAATTCATAATGAATCCTTTCTATTAGTCAAACGTAAAATGAAATGGTTTTTACGTATTAGTGCCGCATATTGGCTGTAAAGCCACACACGAACCTCTTTTTGGCCCAAAGACCACACCGAAGAAACTCTTAAGCTCAGCGTCAAACTTTGTGGCATTGTTGTGTGTCCTTGGAGAATTATGCTGACAAGCAAACGAACAACGGCAACAACAACAACAAGGACAATAGCTAGCCGCAACTACAACTACAACTACAACACAGTTGCCAGGAAGACTGAAACTGAAAATCAAAGATATGCAAATTGAAACAGATACTTTTGCTTATAGAAATTCATCGCTTTCCCTGTGTAAGTGTATGTGCGTGTGTGTTTCATGTATTTTATATTGGAGCAGCAGGCGCTATTACAACATTTCCCAGACGTGGCAGACCACTGTCTGGTTCAGCTTCTGCAAAACACTTGGTAAATACAATAAAAAAATACTTTTTTTTTGTTTTTTTATTTTTTGTTCTATTCTCTAAATAACATAAATGCTTTGGGGAAATGATTTATTGGTGGCAAAAGCTTGGCCTTTTTACGATTTCAAATAGTTAAAGTACATCCGATGTTTGGCTTTAAAACATTTGATGGCGGGCCTTAAGAAATTATGTTCCGGCTCAGGGTGACCCATAAATTTACACGCATGAAAAATGTCATTGAATGAGCTTCCTGAAGAACGGCAGAGGAGTCGATTCAGGGCTATATTGTTATGAACGCAGCTGCCATTTCGAAATAGCCACGCATGACTTGGCTTATATTTGGAATCGCCTTTGGCCCTCTTACCCTCTGAATATTCCCATTATTACTTTCCCAGTGCTCGCTAGCCATCTCTTTGACCCAGCCGTAATTTTTGGGTTAATTATGCCAAGAAATCCATTAAGATTCCCTTTTACAAAACCCTGGCATTGACTTTATTATGCTCTTTCTTTATTCTCCGAATTTCGGGTATTATGTAAAAAGAATTGCTGGAGGCAGACTTAACTCTTTACGAAATATGCAGATTTTGAACATACTTTCATTGCATACTTTTTGATAATTGAATAAATTATAAAATATTGCGCATTTCTATTTATGTTTTTGAAAAAAATTACATGTTCGTTTATAATGTAGTTACGTCTCCTTCAGAAATTTTTTATTAATTTATAGAATAAAGAAGATAAAATAACAATATTGATCAAATACAACAATTTTTATTCTATAAATGGTATATTATTAAACAAATTAGATATTGCTGGTTTTCTAACTTTGGCCCAAAAATATACATGCACTTCAGAGTTATATCGCAAATAATGAAGAGTATCTACCATGGTCTGCACGGATTGAGATTTTAATCAGTTTATTCCCTTACTTTTTTTCCTACCTTCCTTTTACGCATGTGTGCATTTCCAGCTTTTTATATTTTGTTTGTTTGTTTGAATTCTAGAAATATTTTGCGGTTGCTTTTTGTTGTTTTCGTATGCTGTTTTGCTGTTTCGTTGCCTGCTCTTAACTTTTGTACACAGTTTTGCATTTGCTCAGAGTTATTTTTCTTGCTTTGTTTTTCCCTTTTGCCGTTTCGAAGTTTTGCATTGCAGTCCCATTCGCTTTTGTACTCGATACTCATACTAACTTGATTTGTCTTTGCCATTGCTTAACTCTTTTTCAACTATGTTATAGGCCACTTTTTCTTTCAACGTATGTGTTAAAGTCAATATAATATAAATTGGACCAAAATGTTGGTCTTAAGGGGTCCATTAATAAACATAAATTACAACGCAGCTCGCAATTAGTAATTCAATTAAGCTAAACAGCTACTTACGATTGCTATGACTTTGACTATGGCTTGGCTTATTGGCAGCAAAGGACTTAACTGTGGCAGCCAGCCATCAGATGGCAGCTCGATTGGCCAATCAGCCATATCAAAGCCCAGACGTTGACTCAAGGCGTATGCATAATTTGCACCAGAAATGAACGTCAGCTGGTCATAATAACGCCAATGAACTGACCGTCATAACTAGATTGCCCTCAATACGCACTGATACACCTCGACCCCCCCCCCCCTTCACTACACCCCACACCTCGTACCTCTTTTAGCCCCTTAGTTATGCCTGGACCGTGTTAACAGCTTGAACCGAGCACAGCCAGATGGCTCCACGTTAATATTGCATATTGCAAGAACGACAAAGTACATGATTACGGACGAAAACGTTGAAAATACGCAATTCTGAATAGGCTCAAAGTGCAGCAAATCGTTATGGCAACCATTACAGTGGCCATATCTTTATCATCATCATTATGAGTATGTGTTCAGAATGAGAGCTGATGAATGCACTACACTAGCGATCAAAATACCGCATTTGGGAACTGTTTAGAAAATGAATGGAGTTTAATCAATTTTCAATGACATTTATAATATAATTTCTGAATTTAAATGAACAATTTTAACGGCCAATATTCAATAAGCTGAACATTTAGCTTATATAAGACGATGAATATTTACGAAAATCACTACTTGGTTAATTACATGATTTTTAATTTTTATTTAACTATAATTTCTAGTAAAAATGTACTCCTTTTATATTTTTTAAGTAACATAAAGCTTCTTAAAAAAAATGCCCCAGAAATCTAGCTTACTTTTACCACACTGATTAATTTAATTAATTTTCATCATTTCGGTGTAATTTGATAGATATTCCTTTGTTCATAGGTTTGCTTATTAGCGTCAGCAGATTGTCAGTCAATGATGATAACGGCGAGTGTTGTGCTAATGAAGCGAGCAATCAGAAAATCCCAGCAATACTAAAAGCAGTTGCAATTAAAAAATCATCAGCTGGAACAAAGAGAAGCCAGCGAAAGTTGTAAAAGTTGCAAGAAGCAGCAGCAGCAGGCAGACAGTCAAAGTTGGTTGTCATCCGATGGCAGACATCCGCAATGGTCATGCCACTAGCATTCACTGTGGCAGTTGCTGTCGTAGTAGCTGTAGCTGTAACTGTGGTGCCAGTGGTGAAGATGGTGGTGGTGGTCGTGTTGGTGGCTCCAAATGGAGACCCATACAGTGAGCTGAGCATTTGCCAAAAAGGGAATTGCAAGTAACAAACGGAAGCCACAAAACGGACCGCAATTGACGTAGAGTTGCCACCACACCCAAAAAAGACAAAATCCAGTCAGTGTTGCCCAGAGGCAAGCAGATGTGAATGGATGCGAGTTGCGGCAAGTTGAGGCGACCTCCAAGCAAAGTCATATGCACAAACAAAAGCAAAAGCAAAATCAAAAGCTGAACAAAACAATGTCGCAGCGACAAGGACAACAATTTTGCATAGTTATGCGAATGTCGGGGTGCCAAAATGAGTGCTGGCAAAAGGATGTGCGGCCATTTTGTTTTATATTCGACAAACCAAAAAGCAAGCAAAGTCGCTGATGCTCATGCTTTCCTCCTCATGCTGTTGTCAGTGTTGCTTGTTTTGTTTTGTTTGCTGTAGTTTTCATAATAACAATAAAAACTTGGTTTTTTTTTTTGTTTTTTGTTTTTACAATTTGCGGAAAACTTGAAATGATTGTTATGCAATTGTTGGTAACACAATTTTGTCGTTTTTCTTAACACAACCACAACGACAGCCTGCCCTCACGCTCTCCCTCTCTCTGCCTCTCTCTGTCTCTCTCTCTCTCTCTCCCCCTCTCTCTTTGTCACTTTGAGTGTGATTGTATGTGTGCATGTTTACACTATAAATTCGCATTAAGTAGCACAAAAGTTTTATTGACTTCGTGTTCAGTGCGCTTGATTTTCATGGCACACAGAAAGCCAACAGCAAAATAGATAAACAAACAGCAAACTTTAATTGCAAAAATTTGTGGTAAAATTAATGAATGTACCAACATTGAAGCATCCCGTATGGTGAGCAAGAGACAACAGTCTATCGCCCACTCATTCCCTCTATCTATCTGTTGTCCTTTTTCTCTCTCTCTCTCTCTCTCTCTCTGTCTCTCTTGATCTCTCTGTTTGTATTTGCTTCTGTTGACACTGCTGACCAAAAGTCAAATTGCCAAAGTGTTTGCTTGCTGCCAGCTGCAATTGAAGCTCAAGCTCCGATTGCCGGCGGAAGGGTGCAACCAATTGATGATGACCCTAAGTGAGGGGCGTCTTACAGCTTTCTAAATGACTTGTTAAATGTGTTTGATTTTGGCACGATGTAGTTGCCCTTACAACATCTCCTTCACATACAGTGAACAGAACACAACAGCACTATAGTGTTATGTAGTATCTAATTGCAGATCAATTCGATATAAACTCATTAATGCGACGCAATTAAAGCCATTAGGTGACTTTTGTACCCAATTGCAATAAATATTTCATTTTTAATTATTTGTTAATATCAGGGACCATAAATAAGAGTCATATTACCAAATTTCAATTAAATAAATCAATATGATTGAAATATGTTAGGATAACATGCAATACACTAAAGTTTATCATTTTTGTTGTAATTAGCGATCTCAGCTAAAATCTTCTATGTAATATTTTAAACAGAAATTAATCAAGAATAATACAAGTAATGTAAATCAAAATAGTAAAAGTTAAACATAAAGCATATTTCATATAAATAATTTTAAGTCTAAAATTTATTTGTCTGTGACTGAAGGCAATGTCCCAACAAAGGAATTAAATTCAATTAACATTTAATTAAATAAGTAATTAACGGAGAAATGTATATATAAACATTACAGCTTGAATAACTATTGTATGTCTTTGGCACAATTTAAATTAAAATGGAAAATATTCAATTTATTGCAATTTTCAGTTTCAAATGCATGTTAGATTTGCTACAATTTCAATTA
The DNA here is from genome assembly GCA_035045575.1 of Drosophila falleni. Lineage (NCBI taxonomy): Eukaryota > Metazoa > Arthropoda > Insecta > Diptera > Drosophilidae > Drosophila > Drosophila falleni. The sequence goes on along the minus strand of JAWNOV010000171.1, from coordinate 2,074,165 downwards.
ATTATTTGTTAGTAGAAGTTTTTGTTGCTGTCGTCGTTGTTTACAATGAAATTAATTTTGTTGATGCCAGGCACCTGCATCTGCAACTCACGAACTATGAACTTAACATTTTGTTGAGCTTTTTACTCTTGTTACTCGGAGCTAAAAGCAAAAATTTGGCAATATTGTCAACTTTGCAGCACTTCAATTAAACTTGCAAACAAACTCGAGGAAGCCGACATGCCATATGCATCATATGAGCGCGGGCTGCCTTTAGTTGCAGAATTTAACTAGATCCGTTTTTAATTAAACTCAACTACAAACAAAGTCATTTAAATGTCGCCAGCATGCCAAACCTGCTGCCTTCCAGACAAACCAGCTGCCTTGTAGACGCCTTAGCGCATTTCACACGCACCTGAGGTTTTACTACCATTTTGAAAATCTAAACAGTTTCCAAACCCAGACCCAAACCCACACCAAGTACAACAGCTAACCTGTCTCAAACTTGTTTGCACCTATGTGCACTCTGATATGGCAACCACTTACCTTCCTGCCCTTCTCTCCTCTGTTGTCCTGCCAGGCTGTCTGCCAAGGTTGCGTCAGCGTTGCGTTTGGGATTATGCCAAAATGCAATTTGCATTTGGAAGATGCTCTCGAGTCGGGACAAGACGGCTCCAGCGACATGCGCATATTAATTTTAAATTGACTGTGAAATTACCATGAAGGTTTTGTGTTAAGTCCCTGTCCCTTTGAATTCACTTCTAATTGTCCCTGCGTTGACATATTTGCTTACAATTCCATAGGATTCCTCGATGGATTTTTACTATTGACCTAAAATATTTCCACCAGGAGAATGCTTTAAAAATGTTAAGTTAAAATTGAACTATGAATAGATATTTATAATACATATATGATGGGATTGTAATTTGTCAAACAGTTATAATTCGTAAGTGGCTGAGTTTCAGTTGAAACTCGTATTAATATATTAGAAAATTCAATTTGATACAAATTTAGTCGATTTTCAAGCGGTTTGTTAGTGTAGAATATCTCTACGTAATTTATTGATACTTAAAGCTATTGATTAGGAATTAATTAATTAGCTTAAGTTCTCGTTTCCAAAATATTGGTATTACTATAGTTAAACGTATTTCATTATGATATCAGTTTAATAAATGTGATTCATTTTGATACTCAGTTGAGTTCAACGAAAGTCTCTCAAGCTATTAACTCATTGATGATTTAATAACCATTGTCGTAATTAAATTCATTTGGCAAATATTCACAGCTACTTAAAAATTATACTCTGGACTATTCAATGGAAGCTGATTGAAGTCAGCTGAAGAAGCCGATGGAGTAAAATGTTGAAATTGAAACTCGACATTGCTTTAAAGAGTTGTCAAAGCAGCCATCGGAGCACGCTTTCCACATTTCGCATTCATACAAAGACATTTAAAGCAATTACACCCCAGGGTATTATTCAACTGCAACTTGCTGACAGACACATATTCGCATCGACTTCAGCTTCAGCTTCGACTACGGTTACGGCTACGACTTCGACTATGGTAAAAAGCAAAAGTGAGTCGAGTTCCAGTTGCAGGCAGCAGTCAGTAGAGTCAGCAGTCAGCAGTGCTGAGACTCTGAGTCAGCAGAAAGCATGGGGCATGCCACAGAATCACCAAAGTAGAAATAACTTGCGGCAGGGCACAAAGACAATAACATTTAAATGATTTTAATGGCAGCTGTTCGATTTTATTGACTAGCGCTCCTCTTCTCCTGTCACACTCCTGGCACTCCTTGTGTCCTTGTTCTGGGATTGTGACTGTGCCTGTGCCGGGACCATTGTGTGAAAATGTTATTTGCTAACTGAGAGTCATCAGTGGCGAGGCAGACGAGAAGGCAGCAGCTCATCTACAAGCTCTGTGACTGAAGGTGGTCTCATAATAATAAAAATTATTGTTACTAGCGGCTAAATGTATGTCATTGGGTTATTCCTATTGCTGTTGTTGCTGCCACACCCCCAGCGGCAATTGAAATGCGCAGCCAAGCGAAACTTGCTCAAGTGAATGCAATGAAAATACTCGTATCTAAAGAAAAGCACAAATGCTTGTGGCACTACGCCATAATCAAGATTTCGCTGCCAGTGTGCGGAATCTGTCCCAGTGCCAACAAAGAGAGTGAGAGTGAGACAGGGAGGTTTGGGTTCAAGGACTGTGCAGCTAGTGGAAATATATCTTTATATTGTTCGCCTTAGTATCGACTCTTTGCTTACAATAAAAATATAAATATAATTGCCTTTGTATAAAAACTTTTAATATTTCCGAGAACCTACAAATAGTTAGATCATATGATCATGTGTAAGATCACTTAAAAATACAGCGATTGTGGGAAAGAATCTTTAATTTAATAGTTTATAACGAACGATTTCTGAATTCAGAAACAAATAGTCTTTGACTGCCATGTCGAGCAACATTTACAAAAATCATCAAAATATTGATTGCAAATAACTTCACATAAATGTATAAATATGAGTACAACCGTTTAATAAACTGGACTTTTTCATAAAATCACAGCAATAAAATTCACAACAAAATTTTTTGTATGATATGTGGGTGGAAAAAACATCAAGCATACTTTCAGAGTCGTCGTTGCCATTATTATGTTTACTCAAAGCAAACAGTGGGGAAGCCTAATAAATGACGCATCATAAAAACTACATTGCAATGATAAAATAACACAGAATCTGATTGCATAAAGGTAAAAAACTGAAAGCCCATAAAGGATATTGAAATTCAGTTGAAAAACAATATATTTAAACAGCAGTTTAAATCTTCAGATGTAAAAAGTTATTAAAAGTCGGCTGTACTTAATAAAAAATCCTGTGAAAATAAAATAAGATACTTATCTAGTTGCAAATTTTAATGGAATACCTTCCTACTTACTTAAAGTCAGTTCAGTGAAAATTTTCAAAAGATTTTATTGTCAATCTAAGTATTGTTTTTAATTTGCTCGTTTTGTAATTCAAAATGACTGCAGCATTGAAACAAGACTTCGAGTTTCAAACAACTTATATGAAAGCAAAGAGTGTATGATTTTTTAATGACAGCTAAACCTGACGCAAAACAATTCACATAAATAATTTACCAAGCTCAGCACAGGGAATGAGAGAGGAGCATTGCAACTTTAGGACAAAGTAAAAAGCCAGGCAACTGCGACATGCACATGTTAAAATGGGCTTAAGGCTAAAACACAAGCAAGATAATCCAACACATGAGCCAGAGTCTTGCTTGTTAATTAAGAACGTGAAACAAAGTCATAAAGGAGACAACACGAGCAACAGCAGCAGCAGCTTCAGGTACAAGGAACATAAAAGGAAACGTGCACAATAACAGATACATGCATAAATGCTTGAATATACATACATAAGTATTTATAAGGGGGCTAAGACGGGGAGACTTGCTTGGTTTATTAATTTAAGTATGTGCTTACTTTACTTTGCCAGCAAAATCATATTCTTATTCATTTGCTGGGTTGTGTATGCTTAAAGGATCAATATCTCATGGTTTTCTCTTCGCACTGTACCACGTGGCGGGTGCGCAATGTCTTTGACAAGGCATTGACTCGGCATCTGTCTCATTTTAATGAGCAAATTCGATTTCATTGTCACGCAGGCATGGCAGGCAATGCTGCTACTGTTGCTGTGACCGCATTTGCAAAAATTACGCATACGCCGCGTGTGCGCCGCACCAACCAAACGTGTCTGGGAATCCGTTTGCGTGGCAACTCTTCTCAGAGCAACAGTAGCGCTTATATACATCCATACACACCCGATCCACCGCCTCGCAGACGCGACTCTGCCCGAATTTATTAATATATGCGTGACGCGTCCACTGTGACCAGTCGACCACGCACTCTGACACTCAGGCACTCTGCCCCTTAAATTGCCTGAGACTACAGTGTGCCAGAGGCGCAGTCTGTAATTATTTATATGCACGAGGAGTATGTGCTGACAGAAATACACTTACATGTGTACCAAAATTAAATACAATTTACATTTGCCATTGAGTTAACTCAACATCAAAGTCGACAACTTTAACAGCTGTGACAGCATACGTGTACGAACAATATTTCCTAATATATATCTGTGGCCTTCCTAATATTCAAAATTAAATTTAAAAAATAAAATCTAAAAGAAGTTGCAGATCATTCTAAATACATTTACTAATCGACAGCTGAGTAAAAAGATTTTAAAAATCAAACAATAGTTATTGATATAGCTTTTCAAGTATTTTAGCACACACTAAATTCTTATTTAAATTTGTATAAACTTTATTTTTTAGTTTGCCTTCCAGCTATATTTAAAATTTACTTTCCTAACCAGTAAAAATGTTTTTCACATCACTAAAATTTTATTTAGAATTTTCACCATGTTATTTTGAGCTATTTCAGCTTTAGCCACTCTTTTCGCATAACTTAACTGTTTATGCTTAGAAATAAGAAAAGGAAAGCTAATCAGCATAACTGGGTCGAGATGTTAATCTGGTTTAAACGCTGTGCCATAAGCTAAAGTGCAAGTCTCTGAAAAAGGCTGACAAAGGACTTGTAAAACATTCCACAGTGTGTGTGTGTGTATGCGTGTGTGTGCAGTTGGTTGATGTCTGCAGTCGCCAACATACAAGCATCATCAACAATAACAACAACATAGCATCAAATGCATATATGCAAATTTAATTTTATTTTTTTCTTTGCCACACATACGAGTATTTGCATGCTTCTCTCAAAGTAAAAGGCGTGGGTGCTTCGCCTCCTCTCCCCCTTTACCAGTCAAACTTCTGGCTGCAAACAGTTTCTTTATCTAGCCCGTTTTGCTTGCCGACTCGGTTGCAATTTTCAGTTTTAAGTAGAGCGGAAAATTAAAAACAAATTTTGCGACACATTTTGAAAATTTTTACATTGTGTGCAATTCAATTCTTTTCTTATTCGATGTATATTTTCATACCTGCAAATTGGATTTCCTATTTCATGGTTTTTAATTTAAAAGACATTCTTCTTTTGGTGGTAAGCATTGCTTCAAAATAAATTAAAGCATAAAAGAAAATATTTTTTCTACATAAGTTTACTAGTATTGTATTTGGATTTTCCATTATTTTTATAAATGCTATTTTAACTTAATGATTAAATATATTCAATAGCAATTATTTATAATTATTCCTTTTAGTTCAGCTAACATTCCAAAAGGTCCTAATTTTGGCTTATTTTCGAAATATTGTAGACATATGTACAAGGGAAGTAATTGAAGCAATTGGCCCAATAACAAAATGGCTTCTCCTTGTCAATATGTGTCGAAGAATGTCATAATGAAAGTTCACTCGATGAGCAGTTACCAAATTGTCTATTGGCTGCCGCTCGTGTTCAATGACAGCTCAAAGGCAATGGCATTCCTCGTCCGACCCAGATGCACATTTTGGCAATACAAGCAGCAAGCAGGCAATTTGTGAACCGAACTCAACTGCTGTGTGTCTGGTCCTGATATCGAATTTTTATTTGCTTCTCTTCGGCCTGGCCAATACACCTTAATTACAAGCAATTATGCTCTCAAAAGCATAAATGATGGTTGGGTTTCCTCCTCTTCATCCTAGGCCTCCGCCTCCTCCTCCACCTCCTTTGGTTGCTACTGCGGATGCTCTAATGCTGCTGCTCCTGCTGCTGCTTCTGCTGCCCAAACTGTTATGAGTTTGAGCTTGAGCTGACCAAATTGCAGCACATTTGGCCTGGCCGTTTAGTTTGTGGCAATCAGGTTTAGGATCCTTATATTCTAGGCCTTTGCTACGCTCTGCAAAATTTCGACTATGCTAAAAACTTTAACAGCCTGACACTGCAGTTTTTCTTCATCTACATTTATTTTTGTTATTTTTGGTAGAACTTTTATTTTATTTGCTCAACGCTTGTAATTAAGTTAAGCAAGTGCAGATTTGCCAATGTCGTCGAATGTCGTCTGCTTTTTCTGTTGCTGTTGGAACTGTGAACTGGTAACTTGGAACTTGGACCAACGACTTACGGACGTAATTGTGCCTGCAGCAGCGTTAAGTGGAAAGGAGAGACTCGAGACTTAAGACTGGAGACTGGAGACAAGAGACTGTGACTGCTCAGAGACTGTGACTCCTGAGGCGGCTGGCAGGCAAGCAGGCTGTCACTCAAATAGTCGTTGTCTGTAATTTCTATAAGCTGATTTACGCAAAACTGCCAAGCAAAGCGGATAAGTTGTCTACCAAAGTTTTTGTCATGCAAAAAGCAATATGCAAATAAAGAGATTTTGACGGCTGCTGACTGACTGACAACTCTCTATTGACTACTGACTGCGATTCGATGCGACTCGGCTAAGCTGCAATCAATATTCAAATCCACTTAGTTTTCGAGTATTCGAATTTGACGTAATCAAATTTGCGATTTTTAGCTTGAGTTTTAGGCCATCATCTGGTTAAGCAGCCATTTCTCTGGCTATTCTCTGACTTGTACATTCTATTTATTCTAATCCAACAGTTTTAATTTGCAGCATCAGTCACTCGACTGGACCGGGCAGCGATTTAGAGATTCGTTCGTTTCACGTTCATCCACTTGAAATTAAATGCAAATCCTTTAGAAAAGCCGAGCCTGGGCAAAACGGCGTACCTAAAGGTCTCTCTTAGTTCATTACCATACCAGGATATAACCTTTGTCTCGAATTAATTAAAATGGATTTACATGAGCTCAAAATGTCGCAAGCACTATGGCATCTACCAAAGGCACCTTTACACCGCAGCTTCAACCTCAAAGGGGGTTCTCCTCTCTTTACTTCTATTTCTCTTGCCATTGCTTGACACTTGGTCCAGATCCTGGCACTATTTTGCATGCATAACTCCTGTACTGCTTTGAGCCTCACTGTGCCTCTCACTTACAAGCTGACAAACTGACTGACTGCCACACTGTCACAGCGACTGTCAACGTAAAGCCCGCACCGCAGATAAATATTTATATTTCACTTTTTAATCTTTTGTAATTTTAAGTCGCGTCATACTCAATCCTACGCTCCCTTTTTTACTCTGTAGTCCATTCTCTCTCTTGACTCTCTCTCTCTCTCTCTCTCTGTCTGTGTCTCTGTCTCTCCCTCTCTCCCTCAATGTCTCTGTTGTTTTGTGCTCTCAACTTTTGCTATTTGCTGTTTTTGCTATTTGGCTATGCTTTCTGTTGACTTTTCAATTTGAAAGTTGAAAGCACTTAGGGTTATTAGAATGAGAACCATGGAGTTTGCTTCAAGTGGCTTTTCCGTCAAGTGCAAGTAAAATGCTGGATTTTCTCTTATTTGAATGGATTTGATAATTTACAGTCATTCTCCAAGTAGCTCCAAGTAGCTCCAACTAGCCTTAATGCAGTTCCTCAGATGTGTTTGATTGTTTTTATTAAAGTACAAATGTTGCGCTTACTTATTACTTAAATTACAACAGTTGAAAATATCCGAAAATAAGTTGTTCCAATCAGGGTGGACTTTTATTGTTTTACCTTTCTTTCATTTTAATTCATTACATTTCCATTTACTTGGAAAATCTAATGTTTTCCCATTATAATTAAATTAGCATTAAATTTAAATAACTGTCAGAATTTCGATCAATTATGATACAAGTATAAGTTAAATGAAACGTGTATATTTTATCGATTCACAATGTTTTATTATATTGAGGAAAGGGGAAGTTCATGAGAGAGCGTTGTATGCTAAAGTAACTGTCAAACATGTCAAAGTCATCAATTTGCATGAAAGCTGACAATGGTGATGACGATTGCAATGGATTCCTTTGGGACCACTTCAAAGGCTGAACAACAACAGGCACATTACCCACATCAAACCAACCGTCGCCTCCTGCCACACGCCACATGCCACATGCTACGTTGGCCATGGCCATTTTGTGCCTTTGCTCAAGCAGAATTAATTTCAATTTACATTTAAATGCAGTCTGCTTGTCGACTGTCCAACTGTCCAACTGTCGACTGGCGACAGACGGCCAACATTTTGACCTGACCTTGTTGCGCCTCAAGTCGCCGCTGGTGCACAAAATTCTTTCCACTCTTTTTTATGCCTTCAACTTAACGTTTTTTAATACCATAATTGGCTTACTGATGAAGGTTAGCGGCCAGCAAAAGAAAAAGTATTCAAACGAAATACGAAAATTACAAATACAGCGAAAAAGAAGAAAAAAAATACCGTGAAGCAGGACACAAATTATTCAAGAAATATTTTTGACAGCACTCTCGCGTTTCTTGGCACTTGAAAGGACAACCTTGAAATGAATTTGCGCCATTTCAAATAGAGCTGAAAAAAGGTTTTGCGCAATATTAAAGATTTATTAGCTAAGTGCACTCTCCGTTAGCTACGTCAGCTGAGCATTGAGCCGCCACTTGGCCATGTTATATAAATTACAGCCATAAAAGTGCCAACAGTCTGATATGTTCAAACACAATCAGATAACTTATTTAAATATTTGCAATTAAATGGCATAAAGAGTTTTCGTTTGACAACATGGCGTATGCTTGATAGATTTATGTAATTTTCAGATCTCCTGCTCTGCATTCGTTGATTTGACATCGACGGCATCGCCTTGTGCCCAAAATAATGATGGGGGCCTTGCTTTTGGCTTAATGCGCTTTTGGATTGCATTCCATTGCATTGCATTGCGAATTCCCATCAAACTATTTCCATTTTGTCATCAAGTTCATTTGCTTACCATTTCTCCCCTTCTGACTGACTGAGCTCTGTTTTTGCCTCGCTGGTAAACGCCTTGTTGTATGCTACATCAATTTTATTGACTTTTCCCATCGTTCCACTCGATTGAATGCACAATTTCATTAGCAGGCGTGCCACATGCAGCTGTCTGTATATCTGGCAGACCCAAACACTGGATCCGAGTTCCCCGGAGTCATCGCCAGTATCGAAGGCATCTTTTGGGCTGACTGACTGACTACATTGCATTGTTCTGGCATTGAATCGTTTGTGTAATCCACTGTCAACGACAAATTCAATGCAATGGCAACTGTTAAAAGTTCATCTCAAACTATTTGCCCCCTTTTAAGAAATCGATAGTTACGTAACAAAGTCAGTCTGCCCTTCAGATAATCGCATTATCTAAATAACAACTTGGCCAACACCAACAGTAAAGCTAAACTTTCAATTTAATAAAGCATTTTCAACAACAAAAGCAATTGTAACAATATATACAACATCTTAATAAAGTTTAATTCCCAGCACAACCGAGCCACTAGTTACCAGTTACCAGTTACCAGTTACGTTATGATTATGATTCGACTTGGCCAAAAACTTTTAATTAGTAAGTAGGCTGAAGTAGGCAAAGTTTTTCAATTATTGCCACCTGCAACCCTTTGACTTGCCCTAATGACCACCACACAAATACTTAATACACAAGTACAGCCTAGTTTGATTTCGAAATCAACAGCTAATACCAAAGCACAAAAAGTCGAAGCAACAACAGCAGAAGGAGATGTAGGAAAAACATCATGCTAATGATTCGCTTGGGGCCAAAACGAAAGCCCTTTAAGTTCATAGGTTAATTAACCCCGGCAGCAGCAGCGGGTGTTAAAAATGTTGACGTTGGTGTTGGCGTTGTATTCCACAGTCAAAGGTGATGTACATTATAGACTAGAAGACTTGACTTCAATGCTCTCCCAGCTTTATAAATAATTATATGTATGTACTCGCTTTTCCCTTTTTTACTCCTCTGACCCTCTAGGTTCACAGGCAAAACAAATGTATCTCTGGCTGCATGACAAATGCCGTCTAGACGCCGACAGCGAAGCTTAGCAAAGCTCAGGACTTGGCTTTAGCTTCATTTCTATTTGATAACTGCAGTCTGCAGGCGGTTAGCTGCCGTCCCAACTCAGACTTCCAGACCCGGTCCGGCAACTCGCCCTATTCCCAGAGCCTACTCCTACTCCTGCTCCTGCTCCAGCTGCTGCTGCTGACATTCGAATTGGCCGTTTGGCAACTAAATCCGTTTCAGTTTTTGACTGCCACCAGCGAGCAATGACAATGGCAATGTCGTGGCACCCTGCTAGCTGGCCATTTTTTATGCTCCCTTCTACTCTCTCTCTCTCTCTCTCTCTCTCTCTCACCCTCACCCTCTCTGTGTGATACCAAAAGCGGCGACCTGTCTATATATATAAATGGTTGACTGGTTAACTGCTCGTGCCACGAATTTCGTTTGCCAAATATCATCAAAGTTATATTTATACTGTTCATTGTCCAAGTTTTGGCTAAATCGCTTACCAATTCTTAAACTGTTACATTAAAATTCAGCTTGCAGCTTATGCAAACGTATATATTTTATGTTTTTATTCCCTTATTATCTATATCATAGAATAGGTCAGAAATAAAGAAAAAAGTGATATATATTAATTTTGAATACAATTGCGAATTCCAAAAACATTTTTTATATAAAGAATATTTAAGAACTTTCTTAGCTATTCTAATATATTTAATGGTTGGTTTGAATATGAATTTTCATACTACTTTCATATTTTAAGCACTTTACCTCTTCAAATATTATTTAATATTGCCATTTTTCGTAAATTTTATTAACTTCGGAATTAAAGAATAAATTAGACTAAGAAAATATTTGGTTTCTGTTTAAGTTAAACGTCAGTGCAGCATAATTACTTGTGGTGATTATGTGTGAATTATACATTTGGCGTACAAATAATTACTTGAAAGTCACGCCTACAATCAGAGCTTGAATGAGTTCTAGAGTTTGAATTTCTTGGTGCTACTTTCTCGTATATGATTAACTTTTCCTGACGGTGTAGCAGTTCTTTGTGTTGCTCTTACACGATTCATACTTATATGCATTTACATATATATTTCTATGATGGGCACAGAAGCCGCCACATAATGAGCTACCATGACAACACCAAAAGCCAACAGGCACTGACTGCAACTGCAACAGCAAGAGCAAGAGCAAGAGCAGAAGAAATAGCAAAAGCAGAACGTCTACTTTGCAAATTACTTTCACGTTTTCACATCTCCATATCCACATGGCACGACGTCAGCCGGAAGGACACCCACTGGCAGAGACGGAGGTGTTGCCAGGGAGTAGGTGAAGGAGGACGAGGCAACACATGAAGTTGTTGGAAAACCTCAGCTCGTTGGGCGTTCAATATGGCTGTCTATTGGGATGGGATGCAGCGAGAGAAACTGTCGCATGTGGGACTACTAAGCACTTGTGACATGTCGTGTCGCATGCATATGCAACATTTGTTTTCGCTGCGCCGACATAATTTGCGCCAAAGTGCTGTGGCAAGTGTTGCACGAGAAGCAGATGAAAAAAAAGGCGAAATAATAACGGAATTCCTTTAATTTTCACGCCACGCCAGTGCTACAACAACAAGTGAGAGAGCAGGTAGCCAACACCTCGAACCAGTTCCAACTGCACTTCCAGTTCCAGACACAGTAGCAGGCGAGACATTGACGACAGTGGCCCAGAGGCAAAAACTGGAGGTAAGCTCGAGTCCCAGACCGGCAACTTGAACGGTTAAGTACTGCACACTCCCACAGCAGTCAAGTCAACTGAAAACGTGACAGGATATCCTGCTGCTGCTACAGTTCTTCGTCTTTCGTCCTTCCTCCATCTCCTCCAGTTACTGGTTTCTTCTACTTCAACTATGTTGGGTGGTGATTACATTTGCACCCAGCTACAGTTCCATTGCCAGTTTCAGCTTCATCGCCAACTCCGACAGCTTGCAAAATGATAAAGCAAATGAGAACGTGGCACTTAATGTGCGTCACATTATAATTTGGCAGCTGAGTGAGTGGCCCCAGCATTAATATTTCATTTCATTTATTTGTAATTCAAATGAGATCTAATACAAACGCAATATAACAAATCTCTTTAATGCACTCAATTAAACTAATCGCTTATTTACAGGTGCTGAATCTATAGAAAATAGTAACTAAAAACTCATTAAAAGAACTACCAGAAAGTGGCACAATCCTTTCAATTCCTTTTACTACTCTAATCGTCAGAGAAAGTTTATCTTTATATGTTTATATCTATACATTTATTTATATATAAAAACTCTGGCAATAAAAGTTGTGACAAGCTGAAATGGAAAATAATTGACGTTAAAGGCAGTGGCATATTTTGTTGGGCCATTTCCAATGACAAGTTTCAAAAGTTTTGAATTCCATTCTTTTCCGTAGTGCCGCAAATTGGCGTAGATATTTATATGTACATTAAATATTTCCTACAACAAATTATGATCACAAAAATAAAAATAAATATCAAAGCTAAATGCTGTGCTGCTGCTTTTGGTTTTTGCGGTGGGGAAACTGTCAGAGAAATAAAATTCATATGCAACTGTGGTAACTGCCTGAAATCCTTGTGGCTGCTTCATTGTAGCAACAATAAGAACAGCAACAATCAAAAACAAGTTAGTATGTTACTCTAATAAAGAGTGCTCGACCTCAAGATACTCTGTGCTTAGTTAATACCCTTTGTATACCTGTTGCTAGGTTTTATTTAACTTGACTATTGATACTGATTAAGAACTAATGTACCTAATGAAATCTTGTCTATTACATACACTCTGTTATTGACAAATCATATATTTTTAATGAAAAGAGAGTATAAATATTAATTCAATGAAGCAATGGCAAAAATAATATTGACTTAAATTGGTGTTCAAATATTAATGCAGAGTGACTACTGCCTCAGAAATGTTATTTTAATTTATTTGAATTGAATTCAACATTTTTGTGTGCTTAAAAAAGCATATGAGAAATTGTTTTATTGTTATGCAAATAATAAATGGTTAACATATATGTATATATATATGTCATTTATATATGTCATTTAAAAATTATTTCTGATTTACCTGCCATAAAATAGCACATAGCTTTATTTATTTCAGTTCTCTTATTAGAAATGCAAATGCGAAATTAGTACATATTGTATGCCAAAATAAATTTATCAGATAATTGATTATCATTAAGAATAACAAGTTTTAAATTTATATATTTTCCTATTTATATATATTTTATTGTGTTAGTATTCATTAAATATTATTCAGTAAAACGGACAGTCTAAGCGATGTAAACAAAAATCATATGAAAAGCTGATTATAAACTGCGATTTTCATTCATTATAAAATTTAATTTAAGCCATGCACGGACCGAGCTGGTCTCAACTAATGCTAACATATGCATATAGAACTCACAATTATTATGTTTTTAATTTGCTGGGCTGCATATTCGAAAATTAGCGCTCTTTGGTGCGTGAATTGAATTTGAGAATGAAAACAATTATAATTAATATAATTTGTACTGTGTTTATTTAGGCATAAATTATGCCAACGCTAAATTATGTTTAACAACAAAGGCAACAACAAACAACAAACTTAACCCCGCAGCGGCTGCATATCAATTAGTCCAAATGTTGCACTTTCAGTAAATTAATTGAATATAACTTTTGATGGAGTTCGAGCTGTGTCTTTTCTATTGGTGATCTTTGATATTTATCTTAAGTTTGGTCTACTCGTAGTATGGCTAAAATTTATGTTACTTTTTTGGCTAAAGTACCAAAAATGCCCTTGACATACAATATTTATTGCACATAGTCGTCGTATATGGCGTATACGTAATATCCAATTTTATCTTACAGTTAGGAATGAGTAGCCATTGACCGTGTCCCTTTTGCAGATATTGTTTTTGTTTGCTCATATGTATGTTGTCCATTTGTTTTCATTTACAAGTATTTCACTTTGAAATTTATTTGCTCTACACATTTTTATGGCTTGGTCTCGCTTTGTGTGCCGCCCAGTCCCGAATCGGGTCCTTTAAATTATGTATATGCGGCAGCTGAAATTAAAATTTATCCACCATTTCCATTTGAGTGTGTTGTTATATAGTTGAAGCCATAAAATAAAATAAAATGAAAAAAAAAACAATAAAAATAGAAATAAAATCGAGCATACGTTTTGCATTTCGATTTTGTTTAAGGTTCGCAAATGGCTTGTGATTTTCCTTATCAAGTAAAACAACAAGTGAAGTCAAATTTCCGCTACCGCTTTTTGTGAGACTGCTGTGCTACTATCCTCATTTTAATTAGCTATCCTCTTGAGTAACACGACAACTCAAAGAGTTAATAAAATAAATACCGATTTCATTGTTTCCGCTGCGCGAGAAGAAGAACTTACCTTTTCTTAATGCCCCCCAAAAAAAAAGTTTCCACTGGCGTGCATTTAATTTCATTCTCAGTTTTTTCTACGCCTTTTTGGAGCAACTGTTTGCCGTGCAATAAAAACATCAATGGCCTGACAGCAGCTGCAGAAGAGACGACGACAGTTCTGTGCGTGAGCTGGCATTTTTAAACGTGGTCTTAAGGCATAGAGCCATTATGGCAAAGTAAGCAGCCGCTTCGCCATGTTGCCAGTTGTTTTTGGATATATTTCTCAACTGTCGTTCGCTTTTAGTAAAATGACAATGTCGTCGCTGACGACAAAAAACCTTTTCCCAGTTGCTGCTATTCTTAAATCCTTTCGCTTAAGATTCCTTTTTGCATTCGTCCTCGGAATACTTTTCTCTGTTTCCTTAAGTATGTTTGTCTGTGTATATTTTATTGTGCAATTGTATTTTGTGCTCATGAGAAATTGTATGCGTTGCAAAGACGCTTAAAACTTTTACTTCATTTTATATATTCCTGATAAGAGCTCTGCTGCTGATTCTGCTGCTATTGCACTTGAGCCTCAAGTTGCTTTTCATTGTTTGTTGTCTGCTAAAGGCTCTGGCTTAAAAATTACTTGAATTTTCGATTTGAATTTTAAATGCTTTTACTGAATCATTTTCATGCACATCGTATGCGTTGCTGCCCAATGTGCAATTTTAAAAGTGTTTGCAACTCCTTTCAACGATATAAAAGTACAATCAACGCCAATGGAAACAATTGCATTTATTATTCCAACAACAATCGTAAAGTTCAAGAAACCGAAGAAGCTTATTATTTTTTGGGTTTCCAGATCCTCTATTGTACTTTCTCGACACAGTCTGTATAGACAGTTTATTAGATTATTAAACATTTCAAACTGGACAGGGAAATAACTTTATAGTTAGTTGAACACAACTTAGTTTATTATTTGTTTGCAAATAAGAATCTGTTTCAATAGCATTTCAAGAAGTACTGAGATATTTAGTTTCTCATATAAATTCCAGGGATAAAGTGGAACTCAAAATGAAATTAAAGCATTCGTCGTTGTACCTGTTCCTATTTCCATTTAAATGTCAAGTTGACTAACCAACAAAGGAAATCTGAAGCCCAAAGTGAGCGTTACCAGGTAACATTAAATTAAAGAAAATAGAGGAAGAGTGCCTTTTGAAAAGGACAGTAAGTGACTTAATTACATTGTTGCAAATTGAGTGGTATAAATGGTTGCTCAATGCTACCGCAAATTAGTTGCGATTTCAGTGCTTGTGTAAATATGTATTTGAAGCTGGCACTTTTAGCGCCTCGTCTGCTGTAGGAAACAATAAATAAAATGTCAGACATTTGAGCTGGACTGACATTG
This sequence comes from Drosophila falleni, assembly GCA_035045575.1. Lineage (NCBI taxonomy): Eukaryota > Metazoa > Arthropoda > Insecta > Diptera > Drosophilidae > Drosophila > Drosophila falleni. Next base: position 2,058,592 of record JAWNOV010000171.1, on the reverse strand, counting down.
TTTCCGCTGTTAACTTGTGTAAGAGCAACAACATCATTATAAAATACTGTTGACATTTGCCAAACCGAAACGAAACCGTAAAAATGTCCAACATTTCTCTGTAAAGTAACTGCGTCGACTATGAGCTACAAAAAAAAAAAAAAAAAACTGCGAGCTATTTACAGGGATTGTCGTTGTTGTGGTTTTTAGCTGCTTTCCCTCTTGTCATTGTCGTTATTGTTGTAGTTGTCGTTGCTGCTTTGCACTTCCGTTTCCGCTTTGCTGCCAGCAACATGGCAATGGCAGCAGCACTTTGAACGGCAACGGCAACGGCAACAACAACGACAACAACGACGGCGACGGCGACACATCGTCTAGCGTCTGCCCGTCAGCGACAGCAGGTCTAGTATTTGCCATATACTTTTGCAAAAATAAAATCAATATTTTATGCCCATATCACTTGCAGACTAAGCTCAAGCTTAAACTCTAACCTGCCCACTCTAAATATTAACTAAGCGAAAGTCAGTGGCAGGCCACCAGGAACTGCGTAAATTACTTATACGTACTTGCCACTTGCCACTCAAGTGGTAACGACAAGCTCTCTCATTGCACCAGCAATTGCACCCGCGAACTGTTTTTGCCCCCTGAAACGAGTGTTAACTTCGCATTCAGAAGTTTTGCGCGCACAAAACTCGACTCATTAACAGCTGTTGTCTTTAGTTTTCACTCGCTAAGATTCTATTTACTTTTAGAAAGTTAATTATATCTGAGACTGTAACTTACGCAGCTCTTCCTCTCTCTCTCTCTCTCTCTCTCTCTGCTTTTTTTTCGCATATTCTTTTTCGTTACCCTGGGTATTTATTTTACAATTAGTTTTCTGCATCAGTTGTTACGCAACATTAAAAAAAAAATCATAGGAAAAAAAATATGTTAAACTGCCAAACTTGTTCTTCAAAAACTTCTGAAATGGAGCAAGAAGCTAGTTAAAAATATGCGCTTCAAGCTCACCACTAATATTTAATATACTTTAAATATAAATGTAAAACGCGAAATACTATTTACATTAGAAGGTATGTATTTTGTTAAACATTTTAAAGCATTACTTACCCCAGATACAAGTTAAAAATTCTATTTAAAGTATTTTATTATAATTTAAACTATCTAAACTATATGGTAAACTATCTCCTATCCGAGGTTAGTTGACTTAAGGAAACAGAATATATTATAGTCAGTTCGTACTGTTGTTTTTCTTTAAGTGTTTAATGTGTTTTTCATGAATTAATTTCATGTTAAATGTATTTACTTACTAATGTTTTTAATTTCCGTATTCTCATTTCAATTATTGAATTAAAATTTGATTATTTAACATAATGAAATGATTACGTTTCAAATGTGAATTTTGTCCTATTTTTTCTGTCGTTTTGCCAATTATTAAAATTATATGCATATTTCTTACACGTAGCTATTGCATATTTTTTGGTCGTTATTATTTTCATTTCATTACACTTGCCACGTTTCATTGTTTGCTTCACATAATAAGTTGAACTGGAAATTTTTAATTAACAAAGTAAGCAAGAAAAGCAGTCTGCCAGTGCCGGCTGTTTGGCCAATGTCTTCGATAAAGTAGCCGGACCAAGAACTACGCATATTTATACGGAGTATACAGTACATATTGCATTAAGTATACAAGTATGACCGAAACTTGAATAAGTTCAACTTTTTGCTTTGTTACTATGCACTATTCACTGCAAAGTTTAACTTTTTATTTTAAGCTCATTAAACGCATTTGCACGCTGCATTTGGGCGATTAGAGCAGCGTCTGAAACACTATAAGAATTAATAAGCGAATGCATTTTCATTTAATTAATGTTGGACTTGGCCAGCAATGGGCTTTAATCTATTTTTTTTGTTGTGTGAACAACATATTAATGATTAATTTAATCAAGGCATAGCAGAGAATACAGCTTCAATGCCTTGCAGGATTAAAACATCAGGCTTGTTTGTCGATAAATACCATAAATAATTATTGAATTTAATGTAAACTTAAAAGCAAATATAAAATACATATATCAGCAAAATATCATTATATTATTTAAATTAAGAACACACTTTTTAACACAAAATAATTGATAAGCTGCACGAATGTTAAGGAATTGTTGTTTTTAATTTTTTGAAGACATAACTGTTATTGTTTATTGTTAATAATATGTATTAATATATATTGTTCAATATATCATATTTAATAAAATAATTGAAATGATGTAAATTTTGTAAACATACAATTGAAAAATTTTATTTCATTGTGTTTCTTTAACAATGGAATTTATTGATAATTTCTGCTTATTATCACCAAACGTAAATTCGTAAATTCAGTTCGGTGTTAATATTATTCTGTAAAATATACTATTTTCAATTGGCATTTTAGCAGCAGAGTGAGCTTACATTGCACATTGCAATGCACAATTGTCGGCACATTTAAATTGAGTAAATGGCAAATTGCACACAAAGGTAAATAAGTATTTGTAATACAAAAGCAGCTCACGTGTCTGGCAGCTATTTGCAAATTCTTTAGCTTTTTCTGCCACTGCTCAGGGACGGCTATAGTAACACCTCCTCTTCAGGTGACAGTGTAAACTAGATCCTATTTTTCTACTGCGAAAAGCTTCTAACTCTATTGTTGTTGTGCGTCACATACATTTTGTGCTCTATTCAGTGTATTATTTCGTTGCATTTCTGCATCGAGCAAACGTGTGTGGGCATAAATGAAAGGATATCTGATATATGCAACTGCACAACAGCAACAGCAGTCGTTGCAAACTCATTCAAGTGGCATTATAATAAACTAAGTTAAGGCGACAATTTCCACGTTCCTTATTGCTTGTTTGTTTGCATTCGTTGTCGGGCAAATCGAAGCTCCCAGCTACAGCTTCCACTTGGCATATCCAACCGTCAACTACCAAACAGCTGCAGTTGTAGCTCTACAAATAGTTCCCACTCAGAAAAGTATGCTCTTGTGGGAGTACACTTTCATAAGTTTCGTAGTTCTTTTCCTGCGACACTTGTGTGTTGGCTTTGGATATGGCAGTTATCCCCCATCGAGCTTAATGGCCATGCAGCATTCATATACGTATTCAGTATAAAAACAAGATGAACGGAGCTACAATCGACCATACTCGACTGTCGGAGACCGATTACTTACTATAGAAAAAACTAAGACAGGTGTCCAATTTAAACCAATTTTAGTTATGATATATAAAACTAAGTAACAACTATATTGTATCAGTTTGGGTTTGATATCTGATAAAACAGAAACGTTCTTCATGCTAAGTCTTGGTTTTCGGCCCAATGACAGCTATATGATATAGTGGTCCAGTTTAAATCAAATTCAGTCAGGATGTGTGAGACTAGCTTAACTGCAAATTCTATAAGTTTGGTTATGATAACTTATAAAACAGAAAAGTTCTTCATACTAAGACTTGATTTTCGACCGATCGGTCCTTTGAGCGCTATATGATATACTGGTCCGATTTAAACCAAATTCAGTCCGAATGTATAAAAATAACTTAAATAGATATTCTATAAGTTTGGTTATGATATCTTATAAAACAGAAAAGTTCTTCACACTAAGACTTGATTGTATGTATGCTATGCCTGTTACGCACATATTCCTTAAAACAAACATAATGGACCCCTGTTTTTTTTTTATTCTGGTCTTAATAAATACAGTATTATCTTATGGCACAGCAATTATTTTCATTTGTTGTCTAATGAGTTTTGAAAGCAAGTAAAATTACGCATACGACAAGGGCGACTAAAAATTATACATAAACTGCTTTGTACTACTCCCAGGTAGCAGGGAGAATTAAGTATGTTAATCTACCATTTAATTTCTGCTAAACTACATTCACTTTGCAATATTTTTCAATTTGTGTCAAGACTTGCTTTAAGTCTTAGTCTACAAGTTTTTTACAACGGCTTCGTTTTACTACGAAGTTAATTAACCAAAGCGCGGCAAACTATAAGTACTTAGTTGTCGTCTCGTTCTGACCATAATGACAAATTTTTAATACCTACAAAGCAAAAGGCTTACAGAGTAGCCAAGGAAGCAGCAGGAGAAAAATGAGGAAAGATAGATGCACCTACAAATTTAATAAAAAAAAGTATTTTTAACTCAAAGGCTCAATGGACGTTTACAATGAGAGTGCGCTTTAATTAATTGATGTTCGTAAGCCAAAGTAAATGGCATTTGGTAAAATGCACACATTCCCCGTAAAACGGTTGACTAATTGGCCATTGGCTGTGGCAGACGCCAAATCGGAACACTTCACAATGACTGAGTAAGCGATTAAAATGCATTAATCATACGACTCGTTGTCAAGTGCTGAAAATAGGAGTTGAACGACTTGTCAACCCTGTCTCAGCTGCTGCTCGATTTTCTTTGTCCTTACATTATCCTAATTGTGATATGTTTACTTCGGCAGTTCAGATTGGCACGTGTATAGCAAAGTGCACCCAATGAGGACATTGCCAACATGATTGATCGGGTTCATCTGATGTGCCCGAAAATCAACTAATGTGTAGAGATATAAGAATTGAGGTGGCTACTTCAAAAGACAGAAAATTCATTTGCTCTTGTTACTCATCGATAGATCACAAAGATATCCTTATTAATATATATCGGAGTCTGAGCTTTGCACAGTGGGGCCACTTCTCATTGTGTAATCTTTACTTTTACAATCGCATTACTTATGTTTTACCTGGCCATGTTTTAAATTTATAAATTAATTTAAATAAAATTAAAATATTAAATGTTGGACTAGAACGTGCGTACATGTTTTTGTTGATTGGCTATATATTTCACAGCTAACTAGCAAGCCACTGAAATGCATCCAGAAATTATAACATAAAGCCAGATTTCATGAGAAATTAACCGATGGTTTCTCTATGTGAAAACCGCTTTACAAATTGCTGCCTAGAGAGATATAATGTTAAAAGCGGAAAATTGAAAGCTTTGTTCATTGTCTATATTATAAAGGACAACAGCAGACAACAACTGCAATTATGATTAACATAGGGCATTGATGTGAATATGCAATTATGATGAGAAGACAAAAGCTGCACGGTTTGGACCAGGCTACTCACATATGCGAAGGAGACGGAAAATTTAATATGCAAGGCACATCATTACATTGTCCACATTGGCATGGCTGACAAAGAGCTTTCCCAGTCGACACGGCGACTGACTAACCGACTGACAGCCAATAAATGTCACTTTATCAACGTTGAAGTGTGAAGATGGGATCCACTCAGTATTAAACCCATCCACCCTCTTTCTCCCTGGAGGCTGAGAGAACCTGTATGCTCTCTCCAAAGTGCCAGTTTATAAAGTCGAACTGCCTTGTCACAAATAATTGACAACGATGAGCTGATGAAATTGAAACAGACAGTTGGATAGATACTGAGTTACGCATTGCAAATGTGTACATATGTGGCAAGTGGCATGTGGAACAGGAACACTTTACACAAATCAATAACAGTTGCAGATAGAAACACATGCTGTGATAAATTTATGTATATTAAACGTAATGCCAAAGTACAATCAGTGGAATATCCGATTATTATGATTCAAGTGACACCATCTTGATTAAGATGATAATATAATAATAACACAATTATTAAGTCTACCATCAACAAACTTAAATTAATGCCGTAGCATCTCAAATTGATAAACAATAAGCACAATGTTTAATTCTTGCAGATTAATTATAACCGTAAGTTTCTGTTGAAAATTGAGCAAGAGAACTTAAATTGGGTTTACAAGAACTCCCTTTGTTTTAAAAGAGAACAGAAAATCTGAATGTTGAAACCATTTACGTTTCCGTATTGCGTTCCGTATATTTAAAAAAAGCAATATTACAACTTATCAGTTTTTGTTCGTTGTTTTTTTTGCTTTTTTTTTTTAAAGAGCAACAGAGAAGAGTTCATGTTGATACCAATGTCTAGACACTTGACATGTCGAATGGTGCTCAACTGGTCAAGTGAGTCCATTAAGTGGTCATCGGTTGGCCATCAATGACGTTTTTATCTGAAATGAGAGTTATTGGTGATTTTTCAGTGATTTAAAAATAAAAGAAAGGAATTAATGCAACGATATGAAATAAAAGTATGTAACGAGTTTCGGTAATCAATAAAAACATGTCAGGAACTCATTTCACATTCAACATTCACGTGCCACGTTAAAGCGGGTAAGCGTCAAAGAATTCACATCGACGTGCACATCAAATTGAAAGCTTGGCAAAATGGAAGAAAGCCAAATATTAGCACTGCAACTGGCAGCGTTTTCAATTAATTTCACCCAATGCATCTTCAATCGTGCATATAAATGAAAATGTAATCAAGGCAGCGACAACCGACTGAGTTGGCCACAAGTGAGAAGAATGTTACGTATACGTAACAAGATATATGCAATTTAATGTTTTCCACTCTTTGGGTAAACGCGACGACAGTAACATCAACAACGCTGAAGTTGAGGTTGAAGTTGACCCCATTGTAAATTTTTAATTATTTTATAACGTGAAGCACAAGCGTTGAATACACACACATACATATTTGCATATGACTCATACGCTGCTTATGGTCAGTCAGTGAGACTGTCAGTGCTTTCCCACTGACAGAAAAGCGGCTAAAGTGTGCCAAGTGAATGAAAATGAATGAATGAAATATACACTCAATGTCTCTGGCTCTTCTTATCTCTCAGTTTCGCTTCTGCCTCTCTGCATTTGTATGTATGTATGTTATATTTAAATGTATTTAAACGACCGACAATTTGGGAAGCATATCATTGTCGAGCATTGTCAGTGCCAGCCAGCTGTAGCATGCACATTTATTGTCTTTCTTGCAACGGGCGACCCCCATCTTGCCCCATGTCCATGCCACAGCACTTCCTCTCCCTCATTCCCTCGACAAAGAGCGACCGACAAACCCATTTGTTTGTGCGTGTTTGGCTTTGGCTGCTTGCGCTGAGATAAAAGTAAATATGTGGCGTTGGTTTGGTTAAAGCTGCTCCTGCTGCTGCTGGTTTTCATTTTCTCAGAGAATTCGCTTGGGCTTCGTTCTACATTTGGATAATTTTTTCTCTTTTTTTTTAGCTTGTGGCTCAAGCGCATTCTTGCATAATTTTAATTTATTTTGGCCCGCCTTTGGGCTTTTATTGAATTTATTGCACTCATGCAACGCCATGTCGCTTCACTACAATTTTATTATAGCTACAAAAATATATTCAATTATATGAATTCCATAGAAATTACAGAAGTTTTTAAATGCACTGAAACTCTCGATACAGACGAGCAAACATATGTCCTTAGCCCATCAGTCACTTATTCTACTTACCATTAAGTTTTAACACAGAAGTATCCATCAAAGCCAATGTGCCAAACTTGGATGGATTGGCTAAAGAAATGTCATTGCTATTTTTGTTTAGATCGAATTGCTTTTGAAATGTCAATAAAGTTTGACTTTGGAAGCGAGATATTTAATTACTATTCAGAAGATATTTAAACGATAAAATGATATAAATTAATTTTAGAGCTAAAAATATCTCTTAGTTAAAAAGACTGGACGTTAAAACGCTTCTCAAAAAAAGAACCTTTTTGAAAGGTTATAATGATATTGCACAGATTTAAATTTCCAATATTTTAAAATAAAAACAAATTAATGCTTAATAAATAATTTAGGCATATGAACACAATGTTAAGTAAAAATAATTTTTTTTCGAACTTTTATTCTGCATCACCTAATCATCTACTCTAATTTTACACAATTTTAAGAGTTGTATGTTGAAAATCATTAAGCACAGACTCTTTTGTTAAGTCTTACAAGCAACATTGCTCAATTCCTGGAGCACTGACCCCATTTGTTTAGTCGCATGTTGCAGTTGCAAATGCTGATTTGCTATGTCGCTTTATGCCACTCCGAATCGTTAACACTTACTTCATTTAGCAGCCTGCCATCAGTTGCACAGTGCAAAGCGTGTGCTGCACATGAGTTGCAAGTGCAAATGCCGCTGGCTGCAGGTTAAGGACCTTCTTTTGAACTTTAAAATATTTACTTACTTATGTGGTCATGTGGGTGACAACACCAAGCGTCCTCCAGTCATATTTGCAACTGCAGCTGTAACGAGTCTTGTTTGTAAATACCCTATGAACTAACATAATATAGAGAGTATATGCATCTAATAAGCAATTTTTAATACATTATGATTGCTTACAATCAGATTCACATTAAACTATTGAAATAAAAGCAAGCAAAGTGTATTTAATTTTATAAACTGCAACAGATACACGCAGTCGAGTATACCCTATATGATAACTTTTAATATACATTTTTTTCACTTTTTTCTCTCTTTGTCTCTTCAGTCTCTCTGTTTGTGTTTATGTTTGCTTTGTGGGTTTAACATAGTGCCCAGCCACATGCGATTCTTTTAATCTTAAGCGCATTTCATTTACCACAATGGCCATTAAAATTGTCTAGGCTGGCAGCAAGTACTCACATTCACACACTCATTCACTTATGCACTCATACACTCACCAGTGCACTGACTGCATATTACCAGACTCTCTTGCCAAGTCTTTGCTGCCAGTTGTCCGTTGCCAACTTTATTATATCGTTTTTTCTACGCCTTTTACACTTTTACCTTAGCCTGGGCGACTTATAGATGGCTTATGCGCTACCAAACCAATTAAAATGGCCAGGGAAACCTTAAATAAGAGAGAAAGAGAGACCTTTGGCTACAAATTACTTTTAACGGATTACGTTCTAGCTTGGCATTCGTTGTTGTCCCAGATTGATTTAATATTCGGTTGTTTATTGAAAAACAAGAAGCAATTGAGTCTCTAAATAACTTTATTTGTTCTGAGTATAATTTTATTTATTGTTGAACGACTTCACTCAATTATCTAAAATTTAATTTTCAGTTTAACTTAGCAGTCAGTTTGAGTATCTACTTATCTATATCATCAGGAACATGTGGATTCAGGATAATTTTAATTCCATTATATTATTATATACTACCGATACATTGAATGATTTGATTTAAGAATTAATTTATTTAATAAATTAATATTCACAATGCTTGCTTAGGTGTCACAATTTCTGGGATGTTATTTTATTTGATTAAAATACGGTTTAAAAATGAGTTGACCATTATCAGCTTCGTTGATTGTGCGTTTATATGTACACTTATAAGTTTATGGTTTCTGGCTGGCTTCAATTGCTGCTCCTCTCGTCATTCTCATCCTGCAAATCGTGACGCAAGCGTCGATGTCGCTCAACGCTCTGGAGGGGATTCAGGCATCTAAAATTTTGACATAGACGAGGCGTTGTTGTGATTGTTGTTGTTGTTGTATTTTCTGCAGCTGCAGATTTTGAACGCTTGAGTTGCTGTCGCTCAACACTTTGGATGGGATTAAGGCGTCTAAATGTTTGAAATGGATCTGGAGTCGATGGCACCATTGGGATGGGAGGTGATTCAGCTGCCATCTTAAGCTGCTCATCTTGTTGTTGTCGTTGTTGTGTTTGTGATTGTTGTTGTTGTTGGCATTGGCGTTGTCGATGTTGCCGCAGCACGTCCTTCAGGACTTGATCGCTTTCCAAATTCGCCGCATACCACAGCAATATGCACAATGCAATGCCAACGGCAATGAGAACATGTGCATTGTCCAATATTTCCAGAAATTTTATCACGGGCATTTTTAACAAAATATTTGTTGTATTGAACATTCTTGCAGGCTTCAGTGCTTCAAATATTTATTTATACAATATATATGTATTTATTTGTATAACAAATGTCTGCACTATTTACAATACAGAAGAAATAAAGATGTGTTTCAATATTTTTTTTAAAGTATGCTTGTTTGTGAGTGAGCATATAAAGCCTGTTACGATGTTAAATTGAGAAATTTATGTCTTGAATTTTTTCTATTTTGTATAGAAATAAAGTATAAAAATCGCAGTGTCTCTTAGAAAACTGAAGTGCTTAAGAAAACAAAAACGACATTCACACCGCAGAGGGAGACAGAATAAGAAAGGGAAATCTGACTGAGTTGTGCCTTAAGAATCTGGCTGGGAATGAATAGGAGAAGGCAGCGTAAGAAACTTCTTGACCGTATCTCAAGGGTTCAAAAAGGCTCTTAACCCGCAGCTTGAGGCTGTGGCTAAAATTGCAGCTAAAGCTAAACAAATACATAGAGCAAAGTGACAAGAAAATAAATTAAAATGTGTGAAGCTTAGTCACACACGAAAACACACACATACACGCACACAGATGCACACGCTCGTAGACATATTAAGAAACGTGACTTGCTAGCCTCAGATCTGAGTACATACATTTGAACGGGGAGTATGTGCCATTCCATGTGTCTATCTCTCACATTTAGCATGTTATGAAAAATGTATACACAAACGGCTCGTCTGAGTCTCGACTGTGTCGCCTTTGTCAGCTCAGGCACGTCTCGACAGAAGCAGGACATGAGGAGTAGCAGACGGAGAAGAGACGGAGAGGCAAATCTCCTATCAGGCGTCATCAGCATCGTCAGGCCAACGTTTAATGACAAAAGTTATGACGACAAATGACTCAGTTGACTTTCTCTATGAAATCAAAGCATTGCCTCACCGCACAATGGGACTATGAATCATTTCTCATTTCACTTTGCTGTCAGTATTTTATTTTGCAATTCCTCTCATTTTGTAGCTATTTTTGAAATGCTAATGCTCATTTATCATTATGCAAATTGTTAATTAATTCTTTATAATTGCAAATAATGTGCCTGTTTTTATGAAAGTTCTCCACAACAATCTCAAACAAATATTTTGTAATTGTATATGTACACATAGTAAATTGAATTTGTTAATCAACTGGCATTTGATATGGAGTAAATTGTAAATTGAAATTTTGAAAACAGCTCCCCTATCTTTTGTTTTGTTTTTAACTCAATAAATTGTAATATATGCAAATTGGCAAGTCTAATGTAAATTTTGAGCATTATGATAATCACAGCTAAAATTGTATATTTTGTTCAGCATTCAAAAATATAGTTAATCATGTTATATTATTTAAAACACTTGGCTAGTTTTATATTGTTGAATATTTCGCATGGCAATTTGCATTTACTTGTTATCTAACAAAATCATTAAATTCAATAAATTTATGATAATGTGTGCATGCTACCAATTAATTAGTAATTCAAATAATGATCATCTCTGAAACTTTAAAGTTTAAAATAGGCTTCAGAGAAGATTCTCACATTTGTTGAACAGAAGGCTACTTAGAAGCGAGGAATCTCTTCCTCTTCAAGCAGAGCGTTGTATTTCAATTTATTTAAGAGTGAGAGACCGACAATTTATGATTTGAAAAGTTGTTGAGGCTTTGATCAATAGAATAGCTACATAACAAACAAAATGGCTATGTTCTGCTCTTTTGGGCAAATCAAATAAACTGGGATTAGGATTAGGTCAGTTTAGTTTGGGTTTGGCCATAAACTTGTTAGTCATAAATTAAGATAATATTACACCACTTGCCGTTAAACAATCGTCAGTCAATATTTGTGAATTGCTTATGAATAACCTCTTGGATCGGTATTCTCTACTCTGCATGCATATCATAATAAATTGTCCTCAAACTCAAAATTGAACTAATAATAATTACAAAAGTAAATCAACAGACACAACTTGACAATGTCCCTTTAAGGCATGCTTGTTTGTGTGGTGAGCCTTGTCTCAAATTTATGATTTCATTTATCGGCAATAAAGACACTCACATACTCATACACACACACACACACACACACTCACACTGACACTCTCGCACACACATAAGTACAAGGAGTGAAAGCATTATTTACTGTCGCACAAGCCGTAGGCGAAAATGTGCCACAAAATGGCCCAAAGGCCTAGCGTTAATTCAATTTTATTACGCATACGCAGCGTGTTCTTTACGCACAAAGACTTGCAGTAAGTAAATTTCAAGTGCACGTTCAGCTTGAGCTGAGCGTGTGTATGTATGTGTGTGTGTGTGTGTGTGTGTGTGTGTGTGTGTGTGTGTGTCTGTAAATCTGCATTGCGGCAGCTTTAAGCATGTTTATGGCTATGGACACGCCTTCCAAGTAAACAGACACACACACAATGACGGACATGCACACACACCATACCCACACACTTGTCTTCTGCTGCAGCTATTAATTAGTTGACTCTTGATTACGGTTCTATTGGATGTGCACTTAAGGTGGCTCACGCTCAATAAACCAAGTTAAACATGTACAACACCAATGAGTATTTGAACTATTCAAACAAGCTTAAAGCTTCTATTAACAAGTTGTTAAGTAATCGAGACCAGAAAGATTTAAATCATTATGTATTTATGTGTAGATTAGCTGAAATATACGTTAAAAACAAGGAATTTCTATTTTATTTAGAAAACGTCTAAAGTCTTTATTATAAATATTACTCCAATTGCATATATTGAAAATAAAAAAAAGCTGTCGATTCAAACTATGTCAACTATTAAAATTTTCAAATAAAATATCACAACAAAAGTCCAAAAAGTATAAAAGCCGTTATAATCACAAGGAAATAAATAAAGAATAGTTTGAATTATAGCAAAGAGTAACAGACGTTAAGGGTATAACCCATTTTTAAACCAAAGTTATTACTCTCAATACATAATTTGGAAATGTTTATGAATATACCATTAATTATTTAGATTATGTCCTACTTCAAGTTATTGAAATAAAAAAGATGTTTATTGATTGCATTCGCGGTCTGTCAGTTCAAATGCTTATTTTTGGTTTTTAATATTTTATAGACAACAATTCTTAGAGGCTAGATGCAAGAGGCGTGACAGGGGGCGGGGTTGGGGGCAAACAGTCTGATGCCACTTTGCTCTGTGCAATTGCTTTTGGCGGATATTGTTGTTAGTTTTTTACTTTTGAGTTTGCATTGTGGAGCTCTTTTGTTTTACACGGCCTGCATTGTGATTGCTTTCGTTGCTGTTGCTGGTGTTGTGAACTGTTTTTGGTGTTGTTGTTTGTGTTGATGGCGCTCGACTGCTGCCGTGTCCTATTTGTATCCTGTCGGCAGCAGCACCTCGCACACATTTATGTCTATTGGCGCGCGTCCATTTCCATTTCATTTCCGTTATTGCAAAACTTTTCGTATTAAATATATTTTTCTCTGGTTTTGTTCGCGGCTACGATTGTTTCATTTCGATGGCTTTGTTGTTGTTCTTGGTGGTTTTTGCACTTTGGCAAAGTTGTTTGTTGCTATTATTTCTGGTACTTTATTCGCCCATCGCCATTATTGCACTTGTTTCCTTTATTGCAACTACTAGACATAAAAATGTTTACATTTGCATATAAATATATGTTGAAAGAGTATATAATATACATACATATAATTGCATTTTAAGGACTTGCCTCATATAATGTGACCTACTTATGATGTGAGTGCATTCAGAGCGGTAGAGGAGAGAAGATGTGGAAAATTGACATGCAATTTGTTATAATTGCAGCGTTTTCAACTGAAACTTTGCGAGCTAACAACTTGTCACAGAGTCAGCCGAGGAGAGCAGATTCAGTTCAAAAACCTGACCCTGATTAGGCAACCAGCAACCAATTTGCTGTTGCTGTTGTTGTTGTTGCAATTAGCATGTTGCGCTGCCATAAATAAAATTAACCACAATGCTCCAAACAACATGGTCAACAATGTTGCCCCAAATAGCTACAGTTGCTACCGTCAAGAGCGCGCTGCCATTGTTATATGTATACACTTCCCAGAAAAAGGGTCACTGAGTTAAGTAATAGTCTTTTATTTTTTTATTTTTGCGCGACTAAAAGCAGTCGGCAAGAAACAAAAAAATCCATGTATAAAAATTAAATTAAATATTTGAAACTAATTTGCTGGAGATGCTGTTATTTTCGATCAGTGTGTGTGAGTTAAAACTTTTGCAGAATTCAGAGATTTTTTAGATTTTCTGGAAACTTATTGCCACTATCAAGTTCAATACCTCGCTTAGTCAAAAACTGTATTACATTTTTTTTTTACATTTTTTTCATTTCAGAGTGTAATCTTTTAATTTAAGACTTTATTTTTTTTGTTTCTCAATCTTACAGGCTGCAGAAATTGTGTCTTGTTTTCTTGGTTCTACAATTATTATTTATCATACCAAAATTCTCTAGAAAGCATATTTAAACTTTATCATGAACATAAAAAGACTCTTTCTGATTTTTAGCGCATTTCTGTGCAAATTATAGAAATGTTTTTGCATATTTTATGACCCAGCGCGTTGCGCACTTTGCACAATTCGCAGTTGACCGCAAAATTTAGCGCATTTAAATTAATGATACGAAATGTCAGCAAAATGTTGAACCGCAAATCATTCTACATTATTTCAATTTTTTTCCGATTATTTTATTCGGGGGGAAAAGGGTTTATATACATTATTATTGCACTTGGCTTTTATGAATTTAATTTTTGAACTTGTAATAAATAACTAAATATGCTTAGCAATGTTTAGGAAATGATTAGTTAGGCGTAAGTTAAAGCTGAAATGGATTAGGAAAGAACAGCATCCTTGAACCAGTGAGCCATGCGATCCTCACGGCATTTTTTCATTGGTTCAGTTTGAGTATACTGTCGAACTAGGGTATGAAAACGATTGTGATTGAACTCATTGCCAGCCTTCAGACGTTCACTCAGTTCAGCCGCCTTTATGGATAACGATTTAGTTGTTTCCATCGATTTGGCGAGCTCCCTTTGAATCGATTCGGCAACTTCCTTGAGAGAGGGCTTTGTAATGCTGAGACTGTTGGATTTTGACTTTATGGATATATTATCTGCCTTATTTTCATCCCCCGTATGGGAAATACGAGAAACATTTTCTTTCTGTAGTTCAGTTGTTTTGGATCTCATCGAAACACGAGAAATAGTATCTTTATGATAATTATCCGCTTTGGATCTGACATCGGACTGATTTAAACTAGCTCGGGACCTTGCAGAACCTTGAGAGATACGAGACACTTTATCCGAACGATTCTCCTCACGCGTCGACCTCACAGAGCGGCGTGACGATGCATCAGTTAATTTGACATTAGCACGAGAGACATTATTATACATGTCAGTGTCCAGATCAGTATGAATGGGCTGCTTGGCCCCCTTCAGTGTAATATTCGAATCCGTGGGCCTGCTGACATGTGAGCGAATGCTCAGCTTGGAAGATTGTCTATCGCCAGCTACTGAACGACTTGCCGTCGACCTGGCCATGCTCATCTGAGAGGGTATATTACTTGCCTGGGAAGCCGATCGATGAGATTTGACGGCCATTAATGTTCGCACCGAACCCGATTGCCTATCGATGGAAGCCTTTGACTCGGCCTCAGATAAACCAGTTTTGGATGCGCCACCCGCATAAATTCGCCGCTCAGAACTTGGTAATCTCTTGGCAGCTGCCATTTCCTCTTTGATGGCTTTCGAGAATCCCACTTCGCCAATCTGAGATTTAGAACGTGAATGGTTCTCTTCTTTTTTTGGCTCTTCAACCTCTCTTCCTCCTCCTCCTTGGCTAAAAGTGTGCCCTTTGAAACAGATTTGTTGGTATGCTCGACAGGCCATGTAGCATAAGGCGGATATGTCACATATGTTGGCTGCTTGTACTCGTGGCGTTTTGCATTTTCGGGGGGACCAATCATAAACGGATTAAAAATAACACCATCATCGTCGAAAAACATTTTGATCACTTTGGAAATTCACAAAATAACGAGTAATGTCTTCTCCAGGATTTGAGCTATATAATAAGGATGCAAGAATACGAGTATAATATGTACATAAATAAAAATATTTCCTGCGTGTATGATAAATGCCAAAAATATATTATTTTGTTTTTTTTTTTATTTTATGTATTTAACTTTCAATGAATTTTCATTGTCCTGGAACTAGACAAAATTTGACAATATTCGAATGAAAATCCAAAACGAACTGAAAATGGAAAGACTCGAACGCTAAAGGCGTCTAAAAGCATGGCTTGCTATAAGGCATTTTGAATTTCTGTAGAAATAAAAATTCTGATTTTCAAAAAATTTATCCACCTTAAAAAATATTTAAAATTAACAACAGTTTTAAATTATTGGAAACCTGAATTAAAATAGTTAAATTATTTTACTTGAATATTTTTTTACGAGTTTTGCTGCTATTTGTTTGTGTGTGAGCGAAATGAACAGTTAAATATAAATATTTTATACAACTTTTTATATTATTAGAAAATTTAATTCAATTATTTTCTATCTTCTGTTGCAACATTTTGACTTTTTGTTTAGCTTTCCCCTTTTGCATGGTGTAAAAGTTGATAGTTCCATAGCTTCAGCTTATGAATGTTTTGATTTTGCTTCCAGCCGAAACTCAGCAATAATTTAATTAAAAAGCCTCAACATCAAGTGGCATGCTACACAATGATGCAAAGTCTCACCGAGTGAGTGTACGTGCAGATAAGGAAGCAGCAAACAAAAGGCAAAGAGTCTATTGAAAATTTTAGAATGCTTACATAGAACAAATTAATGAACACTCTGGCATATCATGATAAGGGGTACTTAAAAGGAGTATGGTTACTTACCTAGTCTAAACCTTATCAAATATGTGTCAGCGTTGCCTTGAGAAAATCTCCGAATTTTTGATTTTTAACCGAGCTGAGGCAAATAGAAGTATATTTCAGTCGTGTGACAGCCCTCATCAAGCAAATACCTATACAAACAGTTCTTCATTTTATTTGGATGCAAAATCAGTAAGTTATTATAAATTTAGGCAAAAATTTTCCGAAGAATGGCTGCATACCAAAGACCTACTTCATCAATAGAAGCAAAAGCCTCTACACCCGCACCAGCAGCACATCAGTTTTCAACGCCGCTACTGAGTGATCAAATGATCATTTATGGCAATGGCATTGTCTACGGTGGTGCCTCATATCCGGTTCCGGGGAATAACGTGCCACTGCAGGCGACACAAGCAGCTGGTGGTCAAGGGCTGCCAACTCAACAGAACAGTTCCTTCACAGGCATACCCAATAGGGCGACTCCCAGGGTAACAGGTTCACACAGCAGGCCTCCCACGCAACAGCGGATGCAGCAGCAGCAGCAGCAGCAACAACAACAGCCGCAGCGACAGCAGCTGCAGCAGCAGCAGCACAGACAACAGCAAATAACGCAGTCACACGAACTGTCTCAGGGCCCACAGTATCAAAGTTACTTGAATCAACACCAACAACGACAACAGCCACAGCCTCTGTCTCTGCAACAGCCGCAGCAACAGCACTTGCAACAGACGCAGCAACAACTTTTGCAACAACCACAACGGCAACAACAGCTTCAGCAGGCTTATAACTATTGGCCTTTTGGTGGCATGGCCCAAACCAATGCTGTCAATAATACCATGGGTATGTCAAATGGAGTCACGATTCCGCCTCATCAAATGTTCAATAACCAAATGACTTATGGCCACATCTGGCCAGGATACACAGTCATGAGTCCTGTCGATCCAAACAAGCCATTTACATTTGGCATGGATTAGCCTATAACCAATTAATGTTTAGATTTTTCCAAGCAACCTTCAAGTCGAGTAATGAATAAATTGTACAGATTACAAACAAGTCGAGTAATGAATAAATTGTCCAGATTACAATCAACTTTATTTGGAAAACTGTTTTTTATTGAGCCATTAATATTGCAGAACCCGTTTCCAGCCGCAGTTTCCTACTTGGATGTTAAGATATTTCTGCACTCCTTTTTTATACCCTGCTCTTTCAAGAATAAATTGCAATAAAGGGTATTGAATAGCATAATTTTTTCGATTTTTAATCATTTCTTCTCTACCAAACACAAAATAGAAATTGTTGGATAAATTCTATTCCAACTCAATTTTTTATTGAGATTGCATAAGAAACATTGAAGTATTTCTAGAATGGATTATCCATATATTGAAGCAGATTAATTGGCAATGTAAAATTGAGAGTAAATACATTTGGGATTGTCGTATATCCTTGTGTAGGGTATTTCTATCTTATGTACTGTCTCATGCTTTTTGGTTATATTTTTTTTTCTCGTTGCATGATTCTTCCCTTTGGCTCTGCTTAGGGCAACCTTTACCATAATTTAGTGTAACTTGTCTGCCTTGTGTTTTACACTTCAACGTGGAAGCGAGAAGCGAAGAGGTGGGGGAATTGGGTGGAGAGTGTGTTCTTGGTGTGGCAAGCAACCAGAGCGTCATTTAGTGGTAAGTTTCCGTCTTACTTGCCAACGAATGTCATACGTGACATTTTGTGAATTCCGTTTTGGTATTCCTGTAATCGTGTCGTGTGCATGTGATGGTATATGTATGTGTTTGTGTGTGTGTGTGTGTGTGTGTCTACAGTCTGACTATGTCCCTATGAGATTATAGTCATAGTTGGCTGCCGTTTGGCATACCTGTTCTCTAATTATTTTCGATTTTTATACCCCGAGCCCATTAAAAATGGACAAAGAGGGTATTATGTGTTCGGCAAAATATATGTCACAGTTTGTTTTTATTTTTGAAAAGTATATATATTCTTGATAAGGATTAACATCCGAGTAGATTCAAACTTGGTAAGTAGGTTCCTGGATAACAGCCGAGCCGATTCAGCCATGTCTGTCTGTCTGTTCGTCTGTCCGTATGTTAGAATATGCATCGGGGCTGGTATTATACATCCTGACCTAATTTGGTTTAATCAACCTCAGAGTAGAGTAGCTGGGCTCAGGGTATTCCACTGTCGAGCGTGCTCGACTGTAACCGCCTACTTCTTTATACTTGCTTTCTGTTTGTACAGTCTGTTCCCTCGCATTCTGCACATTTCTTTTAATTATTTTCTTGCTTTAGTCTTTACCAGAGCTGCGTCCACTATCTTTATGTGGCAACCTAACGTTATGATAACATTACCAGGAAAACATCTTTTTTTCTTATTATTATTATGAACCCACTGGAAATTTAAATGGTATTACGTTTTGATAATACTTACCATAACTCTTATAACTAAGCAATTAAACTATATTCATTAGAGTGGGTCAATTTATCATGCATATCCAGCTTCCCGATTTATATTTTATATAAAGTACGACAAGTTTCTCGTTAAAAACGTGAAGCTCGATTTTGATTTTAGATCCTTAATTTTAGTTATTTGCAAAACTTTTTCAGAATTCGTCATATATAACGATTTTGACGCTCTAAAATAAATAAATTCTATTTTAACAAGATATGAAAGAAGCGGGAGAATATAAAAATTATATAAAAAAGTTCCCATCAAAGTCAAAGAGGTTTTTGCTCTTTAAGGCCTTGAATTATCTATTAATTAATCTCATGCGCATTTTCCACATGTATGAATATCCTTATGCTCTTGTTGTTGTCAAGGACTCAAGCCGCGAGCTGCAATGGAGGCGCAGCACACACTCTCACATAGACAACTATATCCACAACTTCGTCTAATGATGATCCCTAAAGTCAACTTGCTAAAGTAACAAGAGCCCACACACAAAAGCACACAGGAAACTCACACACAGAGACGCCTCCACGCTCATAAGCACACTACGGTATTAACGCCATAATTCTAAAGTTACAACACACACACTCATACATATATGCGCTTACCACAACCACAGAAGGATTAAGTTATATTAAAGTTGTGAACGTTGCATTTTATGCAAGTTTTTGCGCCTTTGACACTTTCGGCTTATGACTATAATAAAATAACGTCAATGAACGACTTGCATTTTCTTTAAAGCACCTAAAAGAATAAAAAAATTATAATAGTGACCAACATAAGTATTTTTTATCGAAAGATTTAAGATGTGTCAATAACAAGAAAGGTCAGTCATGATTGAACTAGTGAAATTTAAATTTTCTATAGAATGATTTTTATAAGTAATTTATGTTGTTGCTATTCGATTGGGGCTATTTTATTTTCTGTAAAATTTGAGTTTGTTAATAATATTTGTGGGCTCCAAAACTATCTCAATGTAAAGGCAAACAAGTGGGCGGTTACCTTGAGCCCAGGTACTCTTCAATAAAAGTTTATTTGCGATCAATTGTTCATATAGCAGCTATATGATATATGAAGCCGATTTGAACCAAATCTACAAAACCAACATTTATGCATATTCTATCAGATTGGTTAAGATATTTTAAATGACAAAAAACTTTTTTATACAAAAACTTCATTTTCGATGCATCGTTTCTACGGCAGTTAGGTGATATAGTTAACCGATTTTAACCAAATTTGATCAGAATGTATAATACCAACTTAGGTGCCTATTCTATAAGTTTGGTTCTAATATCTCAACAAACAAAAACTTTTCCCATACTAAAACTTATTACAGTTTTTGATGTATCGTTTCTATGGCAGCTATATGATATAGTGGCCCGACCCAAAAATAAAAATAAACTTGATCCGCCAATGGTATCGAGGAACATACATACCAAGTTTGAAGTCTCTAGCTTTTATTTAAACACGATTAACACATCATATTTTTAAAGTCTTAAAGCCCGTGCTTGAGCCAGGGTTAAACCCAGAAACTGAAAATAGCTAGCTGTAGTTGCTTATACCTTGCAGCACATAAATTTACAATATTTTTATATAATTTCAGCTGCAGAAGCAAAAGCAGCAGGTTGACCCCGGTTGTGCCACTTTTTGCACTTTGCGTCAAGTTCAGGTCAAGTGTTAATTTTCAGTGTTCTTTTTGTTTTTCTTTCTTTTTGCCCCCGTTTTCGCTGCCTCATTTGCGCTGTATACGGTGCTCTATACATTGCGTGTACGTGTGTGCATATTTATGTAAAAACTTTGATAAAAGTTTAATTTAAAAAAATTGCATCGTACTGACTTTGGTCAGCTGAAAACATGAAAGGCGAGCAGAGCGAAGTTAAATCAAATAAATTGTCTTTTTTATTTTCTTACTTAGTCGAATGTTATTCAATTTATAACCATTTATGCGAAATTGGCTCTGAGAGTTGACTGCATTTAATTACTCGTGAGCTTTTTATCAACTTCTCTAATTGTTTTCTTCGTTACATTTAACATTTTTTGTTTCCCATTTCAATTTTCATTTGCACTCGCAGTCATTTTCTTGGTCTGAAATAAGCCACAAGTATTCATGAAGATTTTCTTTACTAGGATGTTGGTTATTTTATTAACACTTTTCGCTAAAAATATGACTACGAGTACTTCATAGCTCTACCGTGTGTAATAAAACTCGCATGCGTGTCTGTCTGTACGGCGGTGAGTCATAAAAATACCACGCAGAGCTCCAAACAAGCAGCACTCGGAGCACATAAATGTGGTCCTCGAAACGACTTTTCTTACACCCAGAAGAGTCAACTTGTTGAAGTGATTACTATTCAAAATCCTGCCCACTTGCAAATTGAACGCATAAAACATTTACTATGACGAATCAGGGTAAATTTATCTTACTCTTTCTACAATTGCATTCATAGAATCTAGAAATTATTTAAACCAGAATTAGAGGAGAAAACGTAAAATATTTGTATTCTCTCTTGTATTTCTCCAATATTAATCAGATTAATTTACTTAAGCCTTTGTTAAGCTGGCTTGCAATCATCTTCAACCAACAAACATATTTCAGAATATTTAATTTTCTCCAGCTCATCATAGATGCGGTTATTTAAAGGCATTTCTGGGTACTGTAAAACCAAATAATCACAATTTATATCGTTAGTTAAGCAAATAAGATTTCTTACCATTTTAGCCACTTTCCAGCATTCCAAAGCCGACTTGTTGCGACCCAAACGCAAATTGATAACGGCCAAATATCCCCATGGATCGGGCATAAAGATTTCATTTTCCGTACATCGAGATAGATATTCAATAGCTTCCTCAAGTCGATTCACCTGTCAATAGATCTTAGGACCATTGTATTAAGACGTCATTAATAAAACTTACATAGTACATAGATAATCCCATGCCATAGTTGGCCGAAAAGTTTTTCTCCTTTTTATCATAGGGTATACACATTTCGTAGGCCAGCTTGGCCAACTCATAGTCTTCATTTTCGAAACTCAGACGTGCTAGTCGCATTAGACTCGTATAGAACATCGACAGCATTTCGTTTTCGGTAAGGTTAATGGCTAGCAGATCCTTATAGTGCTTGATAGCTTCATCATACCGTCGACGGAAGTATTCCACATTGCCATTGACATTAGCTTGCAAGTAACGCTGTCCATTGTGGGATAAATCTAAATATCAGAAGATTTCTGCAAGTTTTGAACTCACCAGCAATTTTCCCCGCACGGTGTTGTCGGTCTGCAATCGTTTTATTTGAAATGTTTTGTCGATTTCGCCTTGCAACATCTTTAAAGTCGTACTTATCAAATACGCCTCCGAAACCGTAAATTCACTGGCGATTTCTGAAAATATCAGCTCTGCAAATCCATAAGCACCCAGGCGAGCAAATGTCTTGAAAACTTCGTAGAACTTAATTCCATTAATGATATTGCCACTCAGCTCAAAGTCGACGGGTATAAAGGATTCGTAGAGAGAACGGGGCAAGTGGGGCATGGATTTACTTGGCACATCATAGAGATTCTCGTACTGCCAACGAGTGAACTCCATTCCAGACATATAGTTCTTTTGCTTGTAAAAACAATACAGTAATACCCAGACCTCACGATCCAAATTATTTTGGTTGCTGAAAATTCGCAGTTGTTCCAACAGATTGCTATAAGCCTCTCCTTCGTTCTCTTCAGTCTTGACATTAATTTTATAGTTCACATAAAGCTCCAAGAGTGAACTATAAATACAAGATTGCTGAACTAGGATTAGGTATTGAATTATTCTGATATTTACACAAAGTAATCGCCATTCCAGTTACTTTCCTTTTGAGTGCGTAAATAGATTGAAGCCTGGTCAAAGTTCAGATTCTCGACGGAAGTGATGAAGACATAGAAATTGAATATTAGTTGGTTGTTGCAGTTAGTCTTGAGTTCGGCAAACATCTGCTTGGCCATCACACATTCGCCAGTGTTGCACATGTTGCGATATTCCTCCATGAGTCGTTGGGTGTGAATCTGTTCATTTGCGGAGTGGAAAACACAATTGCTTGGACTTTCCCAGCTGCAGGCTGTCAGCAGCCTCTCAACGCGTTCCATTAGCTCCTCGTGCATATGCGTCAGCATTTCCTGTTTGAACAAAACCGGATGTTTCTGACATATGCTACCCTAACACACAAACACACACACACACACACAGACACTTACGCGAAACTCAATATTAGACTTAGTATGAATGCGAGCATTGAAATCCGAACCACAGATGTCCACAAGCAGATTCCTCAGATTATCCAAATGGCAGCACAAGTTATGAGGTTTATCATTAATGCTCATCACATCGTTCTTAACAATGAAACTGATCACTTCTTTAATTAAATCATCAAAGGCGCGATACAGTTCCCTTATGATATCTGAACTATTGACGCCATTGATTGAGGAACTTCATATCCAAGCAGCGTCCCAATTTCGCGGTCTTCATTTGGCTTTCATTGTAAACATCCAAGGATTCGTTATGCTTGGTTAAGGTTTGAAAGAAACAGATTTTCATTATAGCAAACATGGGTGATTCTGGCTCTGAAACATCGGACATTCTATAGGTTTTTCTCGACCTCCGCATTAATGGGAGAAAGCACACTGGCAAATCGACAATAATTGACTGTGAGTAAAAATAGTTTATGAAAAGATATGGCTAAAAATATTAAGATCGGTATTATTAGTTTTTGATTAAAATAAAAATAATATGTTAGTAACCAAAAGAAGAATTTTTCAGTTGTCTATCAAATGTATCAAGTCTATCAAGTAGAACATCCGTCTTTTAATGGCATCTAAATGACCCTCATTTTTTCAGTCCTTTATTATACGTGTAATGTAGTTTTAGTTCAATTAAATCTAACTGTGTCGATAATATGAAATTAGATTACCATTCGGATAGCCAAAGACGCTTGGATTAATGATGCCCTCGTAGAGAACATTGGCAGGAGTTTCATCGTAAAGTTGCAAGAGGAATTCATAATGATTGTGTACCACAGCAGCCTCCAGAATCTCCCGCATCTCAGAGGCTAACACAAAACGGTGCAGCGAATTATTGACCAGAGCCGAGTCCGAAAGTATATTGATTTCATTAATCTTCAAATCCACATTTGCAGTTTTATGCAACTCGCGAAATAAACGCGGCAAATTAATGTTGCAGCTGGTCTGCATTTGATTGCTGCTAAGGCTCGAACGCGATTCTCGTAACAAATCTCTTTTGATGCTCTCCCAGACAATGATCGTGTTCTGTTCAGCAATGATCTGTGAGATAAAGCCATAGAAGGTGCAAAAGGGAATCACCTGATACTCGTCATTCGAGTCTAGGAATGTCGATCGAATCGACAGACTTATGCCCAAATGTCCGGCACGTTGATGCAACTCTTCGGGTGCGTTGTAGATCGATTCAAGTGTGATATATGCTAGATTTGTAAAATGGAAATTCTTGAGGATCGGCAGTATAGAGTAAATATGCCAATCGCTGGTCGTGGTGATCTTATGACTAGTCAATGTCTCCAACACGCGATCGTACTCCGCATAGAGCATAATGGGAATATTGCTGATGAAGCGTTTGCATTGAAACAGTTGCAATAGATCGCAATGGCCACGGGAGATAAACTCCAGACTTTCCTCAACATAAACATCATTATCATCGTCTCCCTCGTCCAAACACGCTTCCGTATCTCCCGATGAATCTGGCCCAGTTTCCGTAATCATGTCAACTAATTGACCACCACCGTCACCTGCAGCATCTCCAAAAACAATCTTATCACGTTGCTTCTTATTGGGTTTGCCCACCTTCATGATAGCAGCTGAGGCATCTGTTCTCACCTCCATCACAGTTTTCAGTTCACATCGACGATGTCGGGGAATGCGCTGATATAGCGACACGACCAATGGATTGTCACTGAAGATATTCATATCATCGATGCTATCTTGAATAATACCCATCGCAAACGCTGGTCTTTCCAAATTGAACTCATTCTGAAAAATAATCGTTTCTTTCGTATAGTGTTCCGACATCTTTTGCAATGTATTCTTCACATGATACAAATGCAGTTCGAGGGGATAAGCTGCTACCGGCAGATTCGAAATATTCTTTAATTGCATATAGAGAAAGACTCTTTGGGGTATGACCCTCGGCTCAAAGGATATCGCTGGTCTTACAGGTGCCGCTGAAAGTCTTTTGCTTACATTTGTGGACCTTCTACGTCGTGTTTGTCGCGAACCGCGTAATATAGTTGATCCTTTCTCATTAATGGCCGATTCCATTTCTGATAATTTGTTGTTTATGTGTCATGCATCTGAAACTATGCCTACTTCTGTCAGCTGTTTCAACAACTTGAAATCGTGTTTCATTAGGCCAAGTGCTTCAATTTTACGTTTTGTGTTAATGAAAATTAAATATTTAAGCATGTTTACACCCACTTGCATCTAAATATATGTGAATATGTGTGTGTAGAACGTTTTTAGGTATTACACTCCTTGTTCTCTCTCGTCGTCGAGCACGCACTTGTCAAAAATGTAACCACAAAACAGCAACATCAACAGCACGTACAGCAATGGCAACAGTAACACGACAGCAACAATGCATTTTGGCCAAGGCCAAACCAACAACAACAACAACAACAACAGCAGCTAAAACAACAACAGCAGCAAACACCAACAAAAACACCAAACGAGACACGTACTTGAACCCTTTTGCCCAACACTCAACTTACGACAGGTGTTTGTAGTTGTAGTTTTCATCAGGGTAATAAACGAGGTATCAAAGCTCCCTGTTGGTGTTTGTAACAACATCAATAGAGTATTTCAACGGGGTAATCAAATATTAAGAGAAGCATATTAGCAACTTTAATTAAATTGTTTTTTATTCCAAATATTATTCATACCTATGAAAAGGATTCTTGAAATAAATTGGAACATTAAGCTTTTTATCAAAATATTATACTATTTACTAATATTACAAGAGTTTTGAGGTAAATTTCGCAGAAATAAAATTCTCAATAAATAATTTTTATTTTTTTATTATAATATAATCCACTTGAAAAATAATTTAATACGTGTTAAATATCTTTACAATTTATAATTATGGTTACAAGTTAAATAGTATTATTTTTAGGAAAATAAATTATTATTATGTCAGTTTCCATATTTAATCTTACGATTTCTTAAACTCAAAATTGTGAGAAGTAGTGTATACAGCGTTCGGTCAGCCTTTGCTGATTAGGTTGTTTGTTTTTGTATGTTTTGTTTGCCTGGCAGCGAGTGCTCTAAAATCCGCTTTGACAGCTCGCCTGTCAGCTGAGCCCCAACCAAAACGGCCGCCTGTGGTGCGGTGTGGGCGGTTGTGTTGGCCTGTCTTGTAGGTTGTTTACTATTTTGATGGAACTCCAACAACATATGCTAATGACTGAGTAAGCACGGCGACTGCGGGGGAGGGACACTGAGCAGGCCACTCAGCTGGTGGCTTTCAGCTCGTTTAAGGCCAAGTTGCTTGCTAGGCACACACAACACACATACACACATGCACACACACTCACAAAGACCGACATTGGCTTCATCAAAATGAAATTTGCTGGCAAACACATAACGTAAAACTACTTGGCAGGTAACTGGAACGCATGTTCGTTATGCTCAAAGGCTTTAAAATGCGCTTTAGTTGCGCAACTTGTTTACTCTGGCTCACATGCAAATCAATGTTCGGCACCAGTTGCCCAGCAGTCCAGTTGCCCAGTTGCCCAGCTGCCCCTTTTGACCAGAGACTCAACCGACTCGACTTATCTCGCTCGTCCTCTTGACACACTCATACGCCATGTATGCCGAAGGTATTCAGCTTTTGCGCCTGACGCAACCAAATCAATTAGACACTTGCATATAAGCAAAGCCATATAGCGAAGCTTTCAGCTAGTACAATAACTACATACGCATAACAACAATGCCATAAAGAGGAGCATGCTAAAAACAACAACAATTGCATTTTAATGTGCTACCATTGCCTGCTAATGATAATGTTGTTATGTGCCTATTATGCTTGTTGTTATCTCTGTTGCTCGTGTTGTTGCCTATGTTGCATGTGGAGTAGAAGCTGCAGCTGCACAAACCATTTGCATTTCAATAATGTCAGACAAAGCCCCTAAGTGATTTTCAGAGGAATGTGATTTTATACCCATTGATTACTAAAATTGCTGAGATAGGCATCTCTGACCTTACAAATATATACTTCATTTAACTAATAGGTCAATAGAATTGCGCGTAGTATAGAGATATCTTAAAACTATGCACTCTCCACCATGCTTTTCTTACATTTTGTTCAAAAGCAAAATATTTTAATATATTTTACTTAGTTAAATTGATAAACAATTTGTTTTTGACATGTATTTAACATCTGTCATATGTAGGACTTTCAACTAATTAAAGTATATTATTTCTGAAAAACAAATTAAGGTTAGTTAACTTTTCCGAACTAAACTATGAACTGTCGAAACAATCAACCACAGCAATCAGCCTCAAGCGATTCCTGGGTCAAGTAGCCTTCTAAACGTAAAGCAGATTCCAAAAAGCTCAAACTAAAATATGAGAAATGCCTGGGAAAGCTGATCTCTCTCTCTCTCTCTCTCTCTATCAAAGCTGCTCAAGTTAATAGCAAAATAGCGGAGCTCAGCGAAAACTGAAAGCCACAAGAACCGCACATAGCTCCACGCAGCACACACACACTAGATAACTTAGGACTTGAAAAAAATACCAGAGTTCGAAAAAAAGATTTTGTTAAATAAAATCAGGAAAAATAGAAGGAAAACTGCAGCTATCCATCTGCTTCCACGATGGCTCGTATTTGCCGAAAGTATGCTAAAGATTGTACTAAAGATTTCGCATTCCAAACTAAGAATGACTTTAACAAAGCTAACATGAAATCTACACCGTTACGTTATTTGGGGAGAGAAGGGTGTTCAGATTTTCCGACATGAAAATTTCATTTGAAATTGAATATGAAAAAGTCCCGACGCGTGGCGACAGAAGGCGACGCGACGCGCTGTGCGACAGCTGCTGCAATTGACAATTATTATTATTGTCAGTGCGAATGAAAAGCCAGGCACATCCCAGATACATCCCAGGCAGGCAGGCATTCAGCAATGGCAGCTGGCAGCAGGCATATTGTGAGCTGATCTGAGCTGGCTTTGTATTCATATGATGGCCATGTAGCTCATAACAAAACTCCAAACTGCCGCTCGTTGGCTTCAATAAAATCCAATGTACGCATTAAAATCATTTAAATTCTATTGTTTTTTCTTCGTTTCGTTTCGTTTGGTTTTGTTTCACATTTGGATGTATTTTTTTGCTGTGCCGCTGACAAGACCGCATATTCACGCTTACGCACACACACACACACACACACACACACACACAGATACACACGCACTCACACATTCGCATTCACATACGTCTACAGTTCAACAAATGCCACGTAAGCTGTTTTCGTAACGGCTTTGGTGATATCAGTAAATGCATATTTAATGGCTTACGCTGCGTATGAGAAGTATAATATGCGATATACTCCTGCTTGTTTGTTGCTCCTTCTGCTTCTTAAATTTCCATTACTCAAACAGCAGAAAGTGTTAATACACAAGTGGCAATAAGCAGGTAATTGTATAAATTTAATTTTGTGACTTAAATCGCAATTAAAATGTAGTTATTGCTTGTTTAATAAATAATTAACTTACCTTTAATATATTTTAGAATATTTAATTTTATTTATTACATACTTATTCTCGGATTTCAATCAAAATATTTAAAATTAAATATATAATTGACAGGCATTTTTATAAATAATTAAAGTAATTTTCTGATTTAAAAAAGAATCATATTTTAAACGCATATGTATATAACCAAACCATTTTTGGCGAGTCCTTAGAATATTATGCAATTTCAAATTTGCTTCAGAACACTTTAAAATTGCTTAGTTTAAAGCCGGATAAATTTCATGTCTTCAATGCTAAGCTAATTATGTTAGCAATTGCAAGGCTTCAAAGTTATGCATTTTATGAAGAATTTTATTGACGCATTTTCCGTGAAAGTCTAGTTTATTTACATAACAAGCAGTCAACACAATACCTTTTTCCCACAGCATTGCGGTTTTTATTTAACAATTCCATACGTTGAACTTTACATAGGCTAAGAATTTTATGCTGACAGCAGTCAAATCGTTTCGTAAGCAAAAAGGGATTTTTCACAGTTGTCGTGACGTGTGTATATTTTTCTTCTTTTGCGTTGATTTGTTTTGTTGATTTGCGTAAAGGCAGCTGCTAAACAAAGGAGAAACTGATGGTAGGGGGAAGCCAAGTAAAACAAAAGTGTACGGCGAAAATCCTTTTGAATGTCGTGTCGCAATTTTATGACCAAGATTTTTCATTTGGTGCATTTATAAATTATTTAAAGTGTCGCCCCTTGATGTATGCTCATGTTCACTCTCTGACTAGTATACTATGCCCTGTGTGTATGTTGATGTATGAATGTGTACCATTGACCTCGTGACCTCAAAAGTGCTATCACACATACACACATTCAACATTTATAGTAGACAAGCTGGTCCAGTGACATGACAAAACCATAAACAGTGGCCAAACAAGGTGCTTAAATTATGCCACAAGATCTCAAAACTGGCTGTAAATAACATGCTGGAGCCGGAGAGAGGTGACCCTCTGATTCCCCTCCATTCATATTTATGGGTGTAGATGAGTGTACTCACATACACACACACACACATATACACAGAGATGAAAACTATGACCATGCGTCGCATGCCACAAAATGTTGCCACTCTCGTATCCTCTTGCATCTGCCTCTATCCTTCAGTTCCCTTCAGCTTCATCCTTAGCTTGTTGCTAGTTGTTGGTCTCACGCTTGGCTGACTTTGGTTTTGAGCAATCAACGCGTATACTATACTGTGTGTGTGTGTGAGTGTTTATGTGTGTGTGTGCGACAAGAGAGGTGGGGTTGTTGTTGTAGTTGTATATGTTTACTTAACGCTATTCAGCTGCCAGCTGTTTATTCACATATATGAATATCAATGACTTCTGCTTTTGATGCAATGCAAACGCAACAACATTCGTTCTTTCTTGTAATAACCCAAAGTATGTTTTATTCATTATAAATTCCAAAGAGGATTCTTTTAAGAATTAATAGCTTTAAATACTCTGTTAACAAGCAATTTTGAGGAAAGGTTCAATAAGTTGTCGGTATCCGGACAATCGATGGCAAATCTGTCCTCCTGTCGATATTTTCTATACTCTTTGATTGCCGGTCTGTGTTTGTTTACCTGCCTGGCTGTCCCAACTTGTTTCCTTCCTGTCAATGACATGCTACATAGACACAACACAAACGATTTTAATTAAAATCGGATTTGGCATCGACGATTTCCGAGAATTTAATTGCATGTGGTATGACATTTGTTTACACTTGGACGTTGACGAGCTAGCCGAGCAAGTTTTGTTTTTATTTTCTTTGGTCTGAGTGGGGAAAAACGTCTTTGATCTGAGGCCACAACTTGCAGCAATACTTGTCAGTTTTTTACACTGCCTCAGACAATAACAAGGCATAAATGGGAAAGAAAGAAAGATAGCAAAGCGAGACAGTAAATATAAATAAAATAATAAGAATTCATAAATAAATGCTTGAGTGCTTCTTGACACACGGATGTTAGCCACCGGAAGTGGAAGTGAATGTTGTAGATCTCTTTGTACGCATTTGAATAAGAGTGGCTGTTTGTATATATGTATGTAGTATGTGGGTGCTTCTTTATAGACACTTCATCAACATTGCTATCCATCAGTGTGAATGCGTGTGTAAGTGAGTGTAAACGAATACGAGTACTCTGCCCATTTGTCACTAAGTTGAGAATATGTAAAAAGTTGTATCAGTAAACAGTATCACTTAACTGTAATAATAAATTAATATATAAAAAATAAAATAGATTTCCTCATCATTATTATTTCATTACTTCATTATTATTTTAATTGTCTGGTCTTGTTTAAAAATAAATTTTTATAATTATATCTAAATCTATTCAAATATTAATCCAATTTATTTTGTATTTTTTTATTTTTTAAAAATTAATTGAATTGGACTTAAATCTTAAAAAAATAATTTTTTAATATATAGTTTGATTTCAAAACTATGCTAACAATGTTCAAATACCTTAATAGATCTTAGAAGGGATATTCTCAAAAAATGTTGGATATCAAATTAAGTCGGTGACGAAAATTTGAATAGAAGTTCTATTGAAATTTATAATAAATTGCAGCAGGACGTTTTCTGGGCATCCGTTCACGTGGGGTCTGTCAGTTTCACACATCCGTATCCTTTTCCGTTTGAAGCAATAATAAACAGTTTCCGTCAGATGTTTGACATATCTACAAGCCAAAATCAGTTTGTGTGCTTAATGATATGTATAAACCTTGCTCAAACAGACAACCCTTTACCCCAACATTAACTGACCGTCTGCCTGCCCCTGTGTGTGTATGTCTGTGTATGTGTGTGTGGGTGTGTGTATTAGGGGAAGACAACAACTGACTCACTGGTCAAATATAAAACGTAGCTGCGGTTATTGCTTGATTAATTTCCGGTCAAATGGCCAGAGACACTAATGACTATTTAATGTTACAATTTACACTTTATTGATTTGTATTTGTGAGTTTGTGTGAGTGTCCCTGTGTGTGTGTTTGTGTCAACATAAGCGGGGCATTATGTCAAGTTATCAGGCACAGGTCGTAAATTGTTTTAGACGCTTTAAAGGCAAAACAAATGAGAGCTGACACACAAAAAACTAATTTAATTTTTTTTTTTTTGAGTATGACTTTAGGGTTAAATTTTAGCAGAGCATTTTCAGTTTTCAAATATAAAAAAAAAAAAAAAAAAACAAAAAAAAAAAAAAAAATAAAGAGAAGGGAAAAAAAAAAAATTTTTTTGAAAAAAACCAAAAATTTTTTTTTTTTTTTTTTTTTTTTTTTTTTTTAATTAAACTAGGGAAAAAAGAAAAAACATTTAATAATTTTAAATTTTTTTTGGGTTTTTTAAAAAATTTTTTTTTTTTTTTGATTAAGTTGGCAATCATTTTACTTTAACAGCATATCAACGAATTTGGCTTGAAAATATAAATGTCAATCCCCTGAGGGGACACTAATTCAGCCTGCTGCCTATCTCAGAAAACTAAACAGCAGCCAGTCATAAAATTTCAGTCTGAAAACTAAAATGTAGCGAACAGTTTTCTGTTTTTCCGCCGACCTAAACGGTCTGTCTGGCTTTAGTGGTCGACAGCTCAATGGTTAGTGGCTGAAAGTCATAGCCATAGCAGTTATTTCCTAGTATTATTCCATCACATTTTGAGACTGCAATTGCAATTGCGTATGCAGTTTTCTAGCTTGTCTAACAAACCACAAGGGGGAGCACAATCATGCAAATAAACGCTCTCTGGACACGACAACAACTCACATTGAGCTGGAGTTTCAGCTGTCTGCTAATTCAGTAGAAATGTTATGGAATTATGTAAGTTCAGAGCAACATCGAAACTCAACATGGTTCAACAGTCGGCCCAACTTGTCTGTCTAGCAAGAACAGAGCTCATAGTTCATCATGTGAAGCACTTGAGTTTCATATCACGTATTTTATTACATCGTTATTCATGACATGAGGGGGCTGTAGAAGATCTGTATGAATTTCAGTAAGTGGCAAGTTTTTCCCATCTCACACGTTTTTGCTTGGCATATATTCAAAGTGCAGTTCAATAGATTTCGATGCCATAAAATAAACATTAAGTTGCTTAAGCAGTCATAGAACCATCTCTCTATTTTCCTCTATCTACGAAAAATCGTTGCCAGCACATAATTAAATTGATTTCGATGGGTCAATGTTTTGGATTTATGTGCATATAGCCGAAAGTGATTTTTGCAAATTGAAAAGGGCTCGCAGGGGATCAGCGATTCCAGCGATTTGAAATGTTGCACAAATGGCAGCATAAATTGTCCATGCATAAATTATATGGAAAAATTGAAAGCACAACATAAAATTATTGTGCAAAAGTTAAAGCATTTTAGGTATTTACATTGAAGACCAGGCCCACACCCAAACACACATACACACACAGAAAAACACGTATGAAACAACTATAACAGGCATAGTTGAGCACAAACTTAGGAACTATGTGCTTTCAGTATGTTTAAGTATGTGTGTGTATGGGTGCATATGTGTGCTGACTTTTCTGGCCTCAAAGCCCGCTGAAAGCATAAAACTTCATGCAAAAATACCAAAGCAAATATTTATATATAATCCATGTGTGTGCGAAAAGGAAACTCAACTAAAACTCAACTTAAGTCAGGACACACCTCAAAAACAAAAGTACAACAAAACGGAAGAAGCAACAACAACAAAAACAACTAAAGGAACAACTATAAAAGCGGCAAAAAATTGTCTGCGAAATTATTTCTGGCATTTTAATAAACAACAAGAGCCCCAAAAATATGCTGCAAAATATTCTAATAGGTTTCGTTTTATATAAATTTCCAAGTGCTTCACATATTTATAATACCCTGGAATAGGTATAAATTGGGTATAACAAATCTAATGGCAAGTTAAGGCAAATTTGATTGCATATTGCGTATACGTAGCAGAATGCTTATAGACTCGGATTTAGAAAAATATTTTAAAATTTTGACAAATTTTAGGAATAAAAGCTTAAAGCTACTGATGATCGTATAGACTCTCAGTCCCGACTGCTAAGTAAGGTATCGTCTGTTGCATAATGTCAGTTAGCAAAGTTCAAGGAATGGGCAATTGGGTTTACCGAACTGGTATGAAATACGGCTTTAAAGTTAGCTTATGAACAGCAATACACACATTTTAAAAAATTATATAAAGTTGCTAACAGTATAAATTGATTCATTGTCTTTAAAACAAAAAAACAAACATTTAATTTAATCGTAAGATATCGAGGTACTTAAAGTGTTATTTTGTATAAGAAATAACGGTAATTTATAGTTTATATCCACAGGTATTAAGTAAGCAGCAATTTAAATTAAAGAAAGTGGTAATTT
The DNA here is from genome assembly GCA_035045575.1 of Drosophila falleni. Taxonomy (NCBI): domain Eukaryota; kingdom Metazoa; phylum Arthropoda; class Insecta; order Diptera; family Drosophilidae; genus Drosophila; species Drosophila falleni. Next base: position 2,024,399 of record JAWNOV010000171.1, on the reverse strand, counting down.
CATTATTTGAAATATGTCTAAAAGCTCCTTAACTTGAGACAAGTAAATTATGGTATATTTTTGAGACGTCATTTAAAATAAACAAACAAATCTCAAGAGCTTTAATTCTGGCAATAACAGCTAATTACAAGGCGACCTAATTTTATGGCAAAGTGTGAAAAAAGGACTGGGAAAACGAATAAAAAAATATTAAATGAAATTGTTGCAAGTTTTGGATGGGGCGTCAATAAATGGCAACGAGGACAAGCACCTCGAAAGATAACAAGCACGAGAAACCTCAGGGAAATGTAACACTCCTGCAATGGTTGTGTGTATGCGTGTCAGTGTGTGTATCTGTGTGCTGGTTTTTTGCTAATTAGCGAATAACCGTGTTTAGATTGCAAACACTCATGCCAGGGAAAGAAATAACAGACGCCGGCAAATTAATTGCCAAACAAGTGAGTGCAGAGTTGGCAACTCGAAATCGAGAGAGGCCTAATACCCACACATACGCACAAATACACACACACACGCACAACAGTAACATACAGCTGCAACACGAATTTTTGCAGCAGCGCGGAAAAAATCCTGACCCTCAGAGATGGCAAAGTGGACGGCAGTGTGGAAAAGTGCGAGAGAGAGAGAGAGAGATAGAGACAGAGAGTTGTGCTTAGTTAATTAGTTTAGCAGCAGTGTTCAGTGTGTGTCAGTTGAAGTAAGCGTGTATAAGTGTAGTGCTGTGGTGCTGTGGTGCTGTGTCTGCGTCTGTCATTTGGATTCCCAGTTTCAGGATGGGTAAAAAAGGAGATTCATGCTGCGTGTGTTTGCTGTCAGCAACGCATCAACTCGGGCCTACTCGCATTTTTGGACATGGTTCTTGGTAAATGTAAGCTTCAATTACAGCTGAACAAATGCCCAAAAGCGCGGCAGCAGCGAGTCTACTTTGAGCCATTATTTGCCATTGGCATTTGCACATCGGATTGGCAACTTTAAAGCCGCTTAGGCGTTCAAACGCCGTTGTCCAAAGCCACCGAATAGATTTGCTTCAGAGTGTCAGGCAACATCGCTAATTAGGAATGGACAATATCTGACTAAAAGCCCAAAAGAGAGCTCAAGCTTATATTCCCAATGGGCGTCTCTGTTCTGTTAACAATGCACAACTGACGGCATTCTAATCAGATTTTGCCAAATGTAACCAAAGAAAACATAGAATTCAAATATTGAATGAATTTAATCAAATAATTAAAAATGCCGAACCATGATTAAAATAACATTCTTTTTGACAATCGGAAAAAGTTTGAAAAAGTAAGGACAGTTCAAAGTTGCTCAAGACTTTTATCTAGCAACTTAAAAGTCAAAATATTCTTAATTTTGACATTGACATATTGAAAGGCTTCAGAATTAAGCTTAAATTTCCGTTTTATACTTATTACGACATAAGGTGTTGAAAAAAAAAGAATTTAAAATTAAATATTTTGAATTTTCAATTCTTACTATCAACAGAGAACCATGACTTCGATAGTCGGAAAACAATAAAATGTTCCAAATAAACAAAATTTGATGCTTGCAATTCGATTGTCAACGAAGCCATCAATTAATTAAAACTAGCTATGTGTTATTTCATGTATTATTGGCCGACAACTCGATTCATTTTTTTCTATATAATATTCCAATTTTTAAATTTAAAATTAGGCTAAAATTTACATTATTACTTTTAATATAACGAAACCTGATCAAAATCAATTTGTGGAAGTAATGTACGAAATTTAAATACAATTTTCTTATTCTACAATTGCAGTTTACCAAGAGAAAAGTGACTGTAAATATTTCAATGTGCTTACGGATATTTGCAACTTAATTTTTAAAGTTGTTAACGTTACCAAAAGCCCTACAACTTCAACACCCGCCCTCAAAAAACACAACAAGGATAACAACAACAAAGACAGAACACAACATCAGGAGAGGATCATAGTGTGAAACTTTTATGTTTTGCGAAAACATTACCTAAAGCCCATTTGCAGCCATTTCCCTCGCTTCTACCACGCCCACAAAACCAACAGCAGTCCAACTGCGGACCGGACGGAGTCGAGACTAAGCAATTCCCTGGGGTGTATTTTGAAGAGGAGCGCAGCAAGAAAACTCATCCTCCAACCTCCAACCTCATGCGCCCATTCAGCCTTCAACAGAGCGAGCATTAAAAATTGATGAGTTCTTAATTTGTGTTGCGCTGATGTTGAGATGCTGCCTCTACTTCTTCTGGCATATTGAAAATAGATTAAGTTCTATTATTTGCAGTCATGATGTGGATTAGCACGGACACTTGAAGAAAAGGACCAAACTTTGAGAGCGCGCGTTCGCTGCCTTTATAAACGTCATCATTAATCATGCTGACAAGGGAACTGTACGGATTGGATTTTCATTTTATGTTGCCCAACAAAAGCCCGTAACAATATTACGTTTGCCTTTTGCGCTTGTTTGTATAATTTATGTGTGTTTGCCAACTTACGCACAACAGTCAGAACTAGCCAAAACTGGCCAAAACATTCAGGTCTGTGCCACATCGAAACAATTTTTAAGTTATTTATGCCCTAGCATGGATCTAATTGCAATTTCCGCGCAGTCGCAAAAATATTGCAAAATTTATAGTGCGCTTCCAACAATGTTTGTGCAGTTTTCCATACGTAACTCAATAAATTTTACCGCGTTGACAAATTTTGAATTTCTCCCAACATTGTACGAGAGCTTTCCCCACCTTTTCCAGTCAGTCGGATTACAAAATGTATTTATGGTAATTTCTGTCAACAAAATGCGTCACTCATCAAATTGGGGGCTGTGGCATTTTATCAAAATTTGCACATGGTAAATTTAACAGATCGTCCTTGATTTGGTCGGATATTTGTATATACATATATATGTGTATGGACGATTTGGCCAATGGATTTGTCGCATAATCCAGAAGTTCATTTCTACGAACTCGTTCTCCAAAAATTTAATTAAGAATTTAATTTGCTTTTATTGACTTTACTTCTCTGCGACTGCAGCTAATTATACAATTTGAATTGGGATTTTATCTCCAATCACATTTTTTTCGCAATTATATTCAATAATATTTTTGTAATTAGCTTGGCACGCATTTAATTTTGAAATTTAATTAGTGCAAACAACAATGCGGTTTGTTTATGAATTCGTAATGCGGTATGGTCTATTTTTTTCTCAACTGTTTGCATTGTATCTATTGCTAATTATGAGCGGCATAATGCGCTTGTCATGGCACTTGTTATTAGTCTGTAATTTTTTTAATTCCTTTATTGATTTTATGTAAAAACATTTGAATTATTTATTTGTCATTCGGTAATGACATTGCCTGGTTATTTGTCTACTTTGACGGAGACAACCAAATAAAAAATAATAATAATTATGAAGTAGAAAATTGTTGTTTGGATAACGAAGTGTTAAAACTTTTGCAGATTCTGCCTAGCAAATATAGCACTTGTTGAAAGTAATTCCAAAATTTGAATGATTGATACTAATTTTGTAATTTTTTTTAAATATTTTTCTTGCTCAATTCTATGTTGTGGGAGCCATACCCTCTTTGTAAGTGTATAAATAGAAAGGATTAAGTCTAACGTGATACTTTCACTATTAATACTTTAATATATTTACTTTAATTAGTTGGAAATTGAAATAAGCTTTTTAATTTACATTCTCATAAATTAATTATGATTATAATAAGAGAAAATTATGAAAGAGAAGCCGTTATAATTATAAAATGTTTTGACAGATTAACGATAACTAAATTATTTTAATCATTTATTTCTTGGAAGTATTCCTTAATTATTCAACGTTTCAACTTTCTAGCAGCTTAGACAAGCACAGTATAGTACAAGGTGTTTTCTTGGAAATTTGCCATTGGGCGGACTTTCGGCACGCCGAAAATACAATAAATGTCGAAAACTTTCAACGCCACAATGAGGCATTGCGTGTGGTATAAGCCTTATTTATTTGCTGGCCATAAATAACGCTTAACGCATCTAAATCTTTAACTTTGTACGAATGTGCTGGCTGACTGGCTTCAGCTATGGCTCTTTTCGCAACCCGGTTTGAGTTGTTTACCCCGGCTAAGACTAACTCGACAAGGCTTAAATTGTGGACACAAATGCCTTTCTGCTGCCGCCGCGTCGGCTCACTTCAATTCGAAAGTTAAAAGTTAGAAAACAATACGAAAATTGTACTGCTTACACTTTATTCTTTTTTTTCTCTGCTTTTATTTTTATTTTATTTATTTTTGTGAGAGATTTATGAGTTGCCTTTTGTGCTGCTTTAAACGTTTGTGCTTTAGAAAATGTTCAAATGCTGTTCTTTTTTTTTTATTAATTTTTAATATAAGAGCAAAAAATGTTAGCTGCAACATTTAATACCACGTGAAGAGCTGTGTAGAAGAGTTGTTTCAACTATGATATTATGAAAATATTTAGAGACTAGAAAGTATTTTTTAATGGTTCGATCGAACGGTTCTATTGCTCTGTCTGGGTTGATAAATTATATCCGTTTTGTTAGGCTGTTCATGGGATATTTGTTGGATAGGCCTCGATCTGTGTTGACTTTACTTTGTTGATCTTTAGAGTCTAATTTTCGTATTAGTTGCAAGACTGCACACGCTCTATAAGTACACACACTACAAACACTAACATACACACACATATATGCATATCCACACATATGGCTGATATTTGGAATATTCAACTGCCTTTCATTTCTGCCATGTTGTTTTGATAGCTAAAGGCTGCCAGTTACAAAGTTGGGCCGACATCCACATAGCGATACAATGCAAGCTACTGTGATATATTCACTAGACACACACACATACACACAGACCACGCTCTAAAATACACAGATAAGTAAAAAAAACAAAGCAAAACGCACCCACACATTGCCTTAACCTTAACCAATGTCAGTTTTGGCATATACAAAGTTTTTGGATATGTTTTTGCTCTGCGCATTTTTTGTTTGACAACCCGAAACGTCAGTTTGTAAGAGTGTTTTTGTGATGTTAGTGTGGTTGTGTAACGGCCAGTTTTAACACGCCCTTTGTCCTTGGTGTATGTATGTACTCTTGCTCACAAATTAACATATAAATTGATTTTGCAAGAGCAAAGTGTTGAACTACTGTGGATTGTCAATGCCGTTGAAAGGCTGATGGTGCAAGGTGGTGTTGCATAGGCCTTAAACTGCATTTGCATGTTTGCATGGGGCAACTTAAAACCGAACTTAAATTTGATCACCTTTGGGTCAATTAAAGTGAAGCAAATTGCAATTGTCATAGACAGAAAACAAAACATTTTTGGCAAAATAAAATAAAGTGTTGCTGCATTTTATTACTAAGCAATTTAATTAATTTTAGCAACGTTTATAGTTTCATGATTGGATTTCATTTGCCTCAGCCAACAACAAAACTCCTTTTGAAGCTTATGTCCAGTGGTGCTGCAAGGCATTTGGCAAATTGTTTAGCCAGTAAATCCTTTATGCGCCTCCTTGGCCATCTTGGCAGACATAGCCAACTTGGCCTGCTTGGTTTGCTAGCAGAAACTAGGTCAAGTGGAAATTGTATCCATGTAGAAAACGTACACCGGAAAAACAAGGAAGCCAGCAGCTTAGACTTATTATTGTTGAGATAAAGCTGCAATAGTTATCTTTAAAATAACCACAAAATCCATTTGAATTATACAACAAAAGCAGGAAACAGAACTTGCCTTTGTGTATGGATCCAAGCAGAAGCCTTGGTCAAGTTAATTACACTTAATACTTTAGGTAAAGTGGACTGTGTGTATGTGTATGTGTATGTATGGATGTGTACATATTTATTTGTCTGCATATGTATGTGTGCTGGTCTCTTTGCTTTCGACCAGAAAACTGTTTGGGCATTTGTGTGCAATTGGCCCCAAAGAAACTGACAGCTTGTTTATTTGTGGATTTTATGCAGCAGGTGTCGTTTTACCAAGTGTTCGAAAATGTGACAGTGTGTGCTGCTGTTAAATACCTTGCCAAATATTTAAGTGTAATCATTGGTCAGTCGCACGTGAAAGTGTTTGACAGCAACAACAACAACAACAACAATACCACCATGAGGTGAAGAAACAGCTGTAAATTATTTTAATAGTGAGCCATTGGTCGTTGGAAAAAAACCTAGGAAAACAAATTTAAAATTCTATCCAATTTGCAGCTGTGAAAATAGTGCGAAGACGACAATATAAATCCAATCAAAAAATACTCTAGTTGGCCTTTTGTTGCGACAAGTTGGGAAGCTATTGCCTTGGCCGGCAAATTGATTTATCAAACAGTCACATTAAAAATTGACAACCAAACAAATTGAAGCTGGCAGAGCACGTGTATATTCATTTGGGAACGGCAGGAAGAAACTCCATGACATTATCCCTTGTCGCAATCTCATTCTTTTTCTCTATATCTCCCTTGCCTGACTTTATTATCAATATTTTATGACTCTGAATTAATTTTAAAAGATTTCGACAGCTGGCACAAGATGCCCCAATCTAACTTTTGTTTGCCATTTACAGTTTTCTAGTTTGTGACATATTTTCGCATTCTTCTTGTCCGTTGCTCGTGCCCTAAAGTTTTTTAGACCCCATTCTCCTACTTCTGCATTTTTGGACATTTTATTAGTTATGCAAATTAATGTGAGTCCATGCGTAAATGAACGTGTGTGCATATTTAATATTAAATATCTTAACTTTGTTTACCACTTCTTTTTTTGCTCTTCTCACAAATTGGTCCTTAAATTGATCGTTAGTTGTGAGCAACATATCAAGTTTTGGGTTAATTGGATAAGTTTTTGAATGCTTATTAACAATAGTTCAAAGTGTGCTGAAAGTATATTAACATTATTTTGGTATGTACAAATATCATTCAAGAGTTTTTATTTTATTTTGCCACTTAGGACAATTTATTTCAAAGTAATTTTAAAATTTTAAATTAAAATCTAAAATATTCTAAGCAGCAGGGACCCATTTTACTGAGGATAGCTATCGTTTATAATATTGTTCATTGACAAGCTTTTAATATTATAATATTATGCAATAAAATAATCTTTATTTTAATTTAATTTAAAAAATATAACACAATTTGGAGTACTCAAAATTAAAGACATGGCTTACTTGAACTATAAGTAAATTCTGTGTTAGCACATCCGTTTGCCAATCCAGGGATTGGCCAATAATTAAGGCTATCGAGTGTGAGAACCAATACCATGCCTTGTAGTCTTCATTTAATGCACAGTCACTTCCTAAATACATACGAAAATTTTATAACAAGCATTAATTTTGGTTAATAACTTTATAAGGCAAACTAATGCATGACCTAGGCCAGAATTTTCGCATACCCACACACATAGATACACACACACATAAGCATTTAAGATACTCGTACTTACGCACATATTCGAATCTGTATACGTTTACAAATGGACAGACAGATTCTTTGGCTTACCATTTTTCACACAATGTTTTTTGGGGCAACGCCTAAGACCAGGGACTAGGGACTAGGCCCAGGGCCGTTAGGCATAAAATAGAATTGAAATAACCATACGATAAGCTCAATTTGTGCGCAGCTTTAGTAGCGCATTAGCCATACATAAAGCAAAGATAGAAGCCATATAAACTGACTGCAAGTGGGTGTGAGTTTGTGTGAGTGTGTATGAGTGTGTGATTGTGCGTTGATGTGTGCGTCACTTCCGCTTGTAATTGTAGTTACAATGTCACAATCAGCAGACCATATAAACGCAGGCAAACAACACTGGAGCAAAGACGACCAGCAAGACATCGTTCAGCATACTCGCACACTTACACTCACACTCACACACACCCACACACCCATACATGTACAATCACACATCATAAACAAGTCACACACATATAGACACGCATACAGAGACACTTGCTTTTGCTGTTGGCTTTTGTGTGCGCTTTTAAGTGGCACAACTCGCCCACTTGGGCGCTTTATTAGCAAACTGAAACTTAGACAATGTCCCGGCTCTCTCACTCTCTGTCTCACTCTCAGTCTCACTCTCAGTCTCGGTCTCAGTCTCACTCTCAGTCTTGGTCTAAGTCTCAGTCTCAGTCTCAGTCTCGGTCTCGCTCTCAGACTCATCCTCTGTTGCGCTCGCACTTGCGACTTTGCAAGTAGCCTTAGCCACACACGCGCACTCACTCACACACACACACACACACACACAGCGAGCTGACTCTTAGCCACAGTCATTGCCTTGGTAATATTTACAAGTCACTTGTTTTTATGCCTACATTAATTATGCGCGCTTTTGCAATCCTCTTCTGACTTTGACTTTGGTTTTTGGTAACTTTGCGCTTGTCTTTGATTTTGATGTCGTTACCACAATTCCTGGAAGGCATTGGTTTTTGGGTTTGCTTCTCTGTCGCTGTTGTTGTTGTTGTTGCTCCATCTGTATGCTGTCAACGCAGCAGCAGCTCATACTTGATTCTGGTCATATTTTTCTTGTTTTTAAGCCCTTGCCTTTTGTGGGTGTTTCCATAAATTTTGACACTCGTGTGGCTGCTTTTAAACAACTCTGATCTTAATTGGATGCTGTTCAACTTTGTCACTGCATCTGCACTGTGCTCCGAGCTCATAAATGTCAAGCAGGTCGACCTGCATTAACTGACCCAGTTGAGCTCTAGCTCCAGCTTCAGCTTTTGCTTCCCCTTCTCTTTGCCCGGAATCCTTTAATGGGATTATTGAGCAGTGAAGCGTGTAATGCGTCAGCCTCGACACTCTCTTTCTGAGTTTTGCACTTTTTCAGCCAGATACCACAAGCACTGGCAAGTTTGCACGTTATCCAATGTGTCCTTGTCTTGCTTTGTCGAGTTCACTTTTTGACAGACGGTGCGTATGGGTAATGTGCAAGTTTGTGAATGTCATTCAGTTGATGATAGTGTCAACTGATCATTTTGTACCCCTATCACCTTTTATGTTCATTTAAAATTTTGTTGACAAACGTATTGCTTAGTTCATTCGATTTATTCGGCAGCCACGACGTATGGGTAGTTTAATATATTAAATGCTACTAACTATGTCCATTAATAATTGATTTGTTGCATCCTATATAAATAATAAAATTATTAACTACATTTGACTAAACCTGCGTAAACGTAATATTTTATCGCCAATACTTCTCCTATTAATTTATATTCAGTATCATCTACCGCTTTAAATTAATGCCCGAAGGTAACGTTACATAGAAATTTCATTGATTTTCTATCACTTACTTTACCTCCTCCTAATTTGACATAAATCAATCTAGCTACTTCTTAGCTTTAATTAATAATCTTCCTTACATTTCGCTACCCTACTGCAAAGTGCATTTACATTTTTCTACCGTCACTCACCATTAACATTTTTACAGAATATTTTTACCTGCTTTTAAATGGAGAAATGCCAATGAGCGTCTATTGTTTTCAATTCAATAGCTGAAATAATTAATATATATAAAAAATGCATAGTTTAATTTTTATTAAATTCTTCAGTTTAATGCATTTTTATTCGGTCTTTATCATCTTACGCTTTTTACAATTTGCCTTTTTTATTATCATTATTAATTTCATTTTGTTTGCTAAATTTACCTTAGAAAATAATTTACAGCTAAATTATGTAAGATTGTTGTATCCGTTTTTTGTTGTTTTACTGTGTGTGTTCTCTCTCAATTAATAATGCTCATTGTTGTTTAAATGTTTTGTTGCCGTTAATGTGTTCTATATTTATATTTTATTTATAAACGTTTAATTAGTATTTAACTACAGCTAGCTTAATTGTCATATTGTATTTATACATCTAAAATAGTTTTGGTAAGTTATGCGCATTATTTTTTATTTTAAAATTTATTTTGCAAATTCTTTGTTTTGAGTATTTGTTTTGTATATTGAATTCAATTTTCCATTTGTTATGCTAAAATGTTTATCTTTTCATTGTTTTCATATTTTTTTGGTGCAATTTTCCAACTGACTCACTTGGTGAATTTAAAACTAAATAATTTGATATACGCGAAAGTTTAGTTGTATGTGTGTATGTATTTTTATCTGCTTGTGTACATTTTTACAACTAATGATTTATTTATTCCAATTTACAATATTCAGTAGCGTGCTTAAATGATTGCTTCTGCATTTTCCACACCTACATATGCAGTTCTACCTCTTTTCTTCTTTTATTGCTACTTTAAGTTCTTAGTCCTTACAACACTTGCATTTGCTTTCCATTTCTTTTTAGCTCAACTTTTCACCTTCATCGTTATACGTTTTAATCTTGTCATATTTACATAGAAAGTTTGTCTAGAATTTTTATTTGAAAAAACTTTTTAAGAAATCATAATATGAAAAAAAACGTTGCAAAAATGAATAGAGAAAAATGATATAAAGAAATACTTTTAAAATATTTATATGTCCTCTGAAACATAGTATATTAAAGATCCTGTTCATAGCTGCTTGTGAAATAATAAATTTAAATTTAATTTTAATCAGTTTGAATATTTTGAAACTTGTTAAAAGCTATTCCTTCACATAACACATTGCTCTGCCTGTCTTTTTTTTAACTACATTTACATACAATGTTTGCAATATTTTGTTGTTTTTTTTTATTTCTAAAATTAAATGATTTGCTCTTACAATTTATGTCTATATGTATATAATTTCTGTGAGTACTTATTTATGATAGCTACTGATTTGTTACCCGGAAACACTTGTGCCATGTGTTCTCGTATGCTTTGAATGTGTGTATTTATTTAAGACCCTTGGCATTGTCAAGTTGAAATACTTTTAGATGACTGATGATTTGCCTTTCTTAACAAAAAAGGCAATGAAAGAAAACGTAAAATGTTTGTGGATGTTTTTGCTTAGTTGAAAATAAATACAATAAATTATTAAAATGGTAGAAGATCGTGCTGTTGACTGAATTAAAATTGCATAAACTAGAGCACAATACACAAAGGAAACCCTTAATGCCACTCGCGTTTTCGGGCGGAACAGAGTTCCTGCTGACGCGGTATCCGCCTTCTAGTTAAGATTCAGATTCAACAAGCGTGTAGAGCACTTGAACCCATTCCCAGAGTTCGGCCCAGGTCCAAATCCTTTGTGTCAACGAGCAGGTGTTGTCGTGGCAACAACATACACAAGACACTTGAGTTTTGAGTGCGACGAGTTGTGACTTTAGTAGGTAGTGGCAACAAGGAGGCGTACAGAGAGGAAAGGAGAGTGTGGGGCAGTGTGGATGTGGTATGTTAGCATCGGCGAGTCAATTGTCAGCTCACAACGCCGCCAAAAGCAACTCAATCGGCAGGCAAGCAGGCAGCAAACAAACCCAGGACACACACTCAGACTTTGGATCTAAACAATGCTAGGCATAGGCCTGACTTTTCTTTTGCTTTGCCGTTTTTCTTCCAACGTTTTTTTTACGGCTTGCGAGTCCCACCAAGACGCTGAAAAGTTTATATTAAATGAAAAACTTTTTCAATTACATCAACGGAAATAAAATGCTGCTGCCAGCTTGCCACTCGAGGCACGCATAGGCTTGACTGGCCGGGAAGTGGCAGGACAGGACGAAACGGGAAGGGACTGGGTCTTGGCCGGGTTAGCGGCACGATGGCAGCACCCAAGAAGTTGTTGTAACAGCAACAATAGCAACTGCCAAACATGGAGTCACATTGGGTCCCATTGTTTAGTGGCGCGTCTTTGTTTTTCGGCTTTATTAGGTTAGGTCGCCTCTGCCCTTTCTGATATACCCTTACCATCTAAGGGTCAATCAACTTGGCAGAAAACGTTACTATCGACAGAAAAAAAGACACTTGCTTTGGGTGCTCATATTAAATGAAAAAATAAACTTAAAATGTACACTGATTTAAATAAAATTTCTTTAAATTGAATAAATATGTTGCTTATTAAAAAGATGCATATATTGTCAAATCAAAAATCAATACAAAATTTTAAAGTATATTATTTTTGCAACTAGACCTTAAGTTATATAAGCAATTTGAAGAAAAATTTAATTTCTAAGTAAAAGGTAATTCCTAATAATATTAAAAAAATGTATAAAATTATTTCAATGACAGTAAATAAAAATAAAAAAACATAATAAAACGCGTGCTTCTATGGTTCTAAGCTGGGCTCAATTTTATGTGTATATTCTCAATAGTTTTCCAATTTGATTGACTTATAGCCAATTGCTTATGCTTTGAACTACACAGCTCATGAGAACGTATTAATATGCTTTGTAAGTTAGATGCAATTCATGAAATTAGTTTATAAAATAAAAATATTTTCATACGAAATAAACTAATATTATGTAAGCATATTTAAAATTCGTTAGACTAATCTTTTCCTTATTTTTTGGATGGGCTTTGGCTCTATTCGACTTTGCTTAGGGTTTTTTGTTGGGGTTGTGGCTGGGGCTGGATTTTGCCCTTTTGTTTGACTTTTTTTTTGTGTTTTCGTTCCTTTTTTGTGGGCAACTGAAACAATAGATGTGAACAGAGAAAATGTATATGTACTTTTGTACGAGTGTGTGTTTATATGTTTGGTGTGTTTGTGTGTGTGTGTGTGTGTGTCATCAGCTCTTCTATTTACAGAGCCACTGAATCATCTAAGGCAGCATCCTGTACGGCGTCGGCGTCGGCGCCGCGTTGTCAAATATCGCTCGTCTCTGGCGCCTCCCCCACATACCCCTCGTCCGGACTGTCCGCAAGGGGTCCGTTGAGTTGCTTCAGCTTGGACGCATCGTTTGACTCGGTGTTGTTGCTGTTGCTGCTGCTGCCGGGACATTCATCCGCCATGGCGGCATTCGAACCGCTGGGCGATGTTTCACTCTCGTCCAGCTCGGGAATCGTCTCGCTGCCATTGATCGTGTTGGTGTTGTTGTTGTTGTTATTATTGTTGTTGCTTGTTTTGCTTGTGTTGCTTGGGTTGCTGTTGCTGGTGTCCAACGTGGGTGCTGGTGACGCTGCGGCAGCAACTGCCTGCGTTGGCGACTGTGCGATGCCGTAACGCAGCGGCTGGGCATGATAACCGGGCAAGCAGCTTGGCCACTGCTGGAAACTGGGCATCGGCAGATCGCTGCTCTTGTAGCCTTCGGGTGGCGACGGAAATTGCTGCTGCAGCTGCAACTGCTGCTGCTGCTGTTGTTGCTGCTGCTGTTGGGGATAACCTTCGGCTGTGAAACGCACATTGGGCAACCGATACTTCTCATAGCCAACAACTGGGGCACGTTGTATGAACTCTGCCTCGAGGCTATAACGTAAGCTGGCATTTTGTGCAGCTGCCGCAGCAGCAAATTGTTGTTGCTGCTGTTGCTTGTGGCTTCGATTGTGTGGCAGTGTGCGGTAAAAGTTCTGCTGTTGCTGCTGCTGATGTTGCTGCTGTTGTTGCTGTTGTTGCTGATGTTGTTGTTGCTGTTGCTGTGGCGTTGCTGCCACCTGCTGCACCAAATGCGCACTGCTGTAATCATAAGCATATCCATCCTGTCCCAAAAAGCAAACTGGATTCAAATGCACATCCACCTGATGTGGTGATGTGGCACCTGCAGCTGCCGCTGCCGCCTGTGCACCTAGCACCGATTTCAGTTGCATGCCACGTGGCAGGGTTGTCATGGCGGCGGCAAAACGTGATCCCATGCCGAGCATTGTGTGGGCATGAGGTGTTGCTGTTGCCAGCTGATAGCAACCCTCGTATTGGCCACATTCGCTGGCATTCTCATAGTCTCCAGTGCCATCTAACGAGACGGCAGTCTTTAGCTTGTGCTTAACACTCTCCGCATCGTTGACCAGGTCGGGATTCTTCTCCTGGTAGTTGCGCAACGAGGCGGGCGGGGAGCAGTAGGCGGCTGCCAGTCCATTGCTGAGGAGGAGGGGCGGGGAACCGGCAGCAGCGGCAGCATTCATCATGTTCACATTGAGTTGCAGTTGCGAATGCGGATGTGGATGTGGGTGCGGATGCGGATGTGGATGCGAATGCGGATTGGGCGTGGCATAGAGCAGCAAATTCTGTTTCATTTGGCCACCAAGGATTAGACCACCGCTGCTGCCAAGGCCAACGCTGCCACCACCACCAGCACCAATGCCACCTCCTGCACCACTTCCTGCACCACCCCCACCTCCTCCTCCAACGCCAACACCCCCACCACCAACATTGCCATTGCTGGCCTTGGTCGGTGTCAGGCTCTCGCTAAGGAGCAGCCCAGCACCGCCATTTAAGCTATCGCCATCATTGAGTATCGAGGCGCACTTCATCATGGCCGTGTCCTGGCTATTCCCATTACTGGAATCCGAGCCACCGGCAATGCTCGTCACCTGGTCGCATTTCTTGCGCTTGGCCGGCTCCGTGCCGCGTTTGCACTTGACCACAATGGTGCAGAGGAGCACGGCAAAGATGATGCCACCGCCGGCACTGCTCGCCACAATGTAGTTCATGTAGTCCCTGGGGAAGGACACCTCATTTACCACCGGTGGCTCCTTGATAATCACACGCAACGTGTAATTGCTGAAGGTGGTGCCGGCGATATTCTGACCCACACACGAGAAGGTGCCATTATCCTCGGCTCCCACATTGTAGATGAAGATTTCGCTGCGCTTCTCCTCAGCGCCACTTCCTCCGCTCTCATCGATATAGTAATACATGTGCAGGTTGTCCATCAAGCTATCGTTGCTCATCACCTGGCCATTGAATAGCCAAAGCACCTTGGGCTCTGGAATGGCCCTAACCAGGCACGTGATGGACATGTTACGGCCCTCGCTCACCTCCGTGTAACTGGACTGTGGACTGACCTCGGGCAGACAGGCGAGCTGTGTGCGCTGCAGTCCCTTGATCACCTGACCCTTGAGTCGGGCCGGCTCCATGCACTTGGGCTCCTCGGCCAAGGGTATATTGTGGCCAACCAGCCAGCTGTAGACATCCAAGAGTCGGCAATCGCAATTCCAACGATTGCTGTGCAAACTGATGCCATGTAAGGACTTGGGCAGGATGTGTGCTCCCTGGATGAAGGCAATGCGATTACCATCGAGACGCAGCCACTCCAGATTGTCCATGCCGACAAAGGCCTCGTTCTCGATGCGTTCCACCTGGCAATTGGATAGCTCCAGTGTGGTCAAGAACGATAAGTGCCTGAAGGCTGAAGTCTTGAGTTCACGTATGGGATTCCCGCTCAACGAGAGACGCATCAAGGAGCTGTAGTCCTGGAATGTCTCGCTGGGCACATGCTGCAGCGTATTCTCGCTAAGATCCAGCTCCACAAGATTGGTCAGACCTCGAAAGGCCTTCTCGTGTATGCGAATTAATTGGTTGCGAGACAAGTAGATCTTCTGCAGATTTAAGAGATCCATGCGCAGGAAACGCTCACTTTGCAGCACCTGCAATCCATTGCCGCTAAAGTTGAGCACCTGTGTGCCCGGATCCATGCCCTCCGGCAGCGTCGACAGCTGCTGTCCGCCGCACTCGACGGTCTGCTTGCCGCCCTTCCATTTGCAGACGCACACCTCCGGCGGACAGGCGATGATGCAGTGCACCAGGAGCAGTGTTGATGCAAGTAATTTAAATGGTTGTGGCATTATGTTAATACTAATCTTCTCTTACACACACTGACTCTATATGTATATATATATAGATATATTGTGTAGCTGATTTCTTTTGTTTGTTGAAAAGGTTGTCGGACACTTGGTCACGTTTGCATGTCAAATTAGTAACTGAAGGTGACGTCTTTAGAGCTTCTCTTCCGCGTCACGCAAATATCATTAGCGACATCTATGCGAAGTAGTCGCTGTATTATGACGTTGATCTCGGTCCCAGCTTAAGTCTTGTCTTGGAGACGAATCACGTTGCCACGTTGCCACGTTTCCACGTTGTGTCGTCTCCTCAGCTGTCCTGTTTAGCCCCTTTGCCGCCTACTCAAGTGTCAGGCAATAAAAGCCCTTCCCTGTCCGCTTCTGCAGTTCTTCCGTCATTATTATCAGAGTGGGAGAGCTCATCATTGTGTCCACGTCGTGGCTGTCATTGCTGATGCTGCTCCTTCCACTCCTCACACTTCTCCTCCTCTTTAGCCACGCTATCTGTGCGCTCTTCTTTTGTATTAATTTCATAAAAATGTCAGTCGCTTGATTTTTGCCTGGCAGCAGCCCCTGGAAGTAGGCAATGCTTTTGTTATTGTCGCTTTCGCTTTGCGTTTCTCTCTTTTCTCTTTTCTCTTCTCTCTTTTTCTCTAGCTCTTCACGTTGTTGTCATTCTTAGTAAAGGCTTTTCTTCTTAATGAAATTATAACGCAATTCATTTGTTGTTGTTCAGCTACTGCTTTTTCTGCTGCTTTGTCGTCGTTCACTTGTCGCATTTTTGGCATTCCGTATACGACACGTGTACAGATTTTTGTGGTTATTGCTCTTATTGTAGTCGGTTGCTGCAAGTAAATGGAGACAAACCAAAAAGAGAATTAATTGCAATGAATTTAATTTGGTCGCAATAAATGTTAATTCTTTTTAAAATTTTAAACATTTCCATATTTACTGCATAATTTTTTCAAGTTGTAAATAAAACTTATGCAACTTAAAAAGTATTTGAAATGTATAAATAAAATTAATATCATTTTGATTTATCTGAAATAATCGTTATCTGCATGCTTGTTTCTCTATCTGTGCTCGTTTAATATGAGGAAATTTATTTTTTAATAACTTTTCAGGCAGTTGGCCAATATTTCAACGCCCTCACTTGATTATTGATGTACTTTCACTTTGTTCATTTTGCTTTATTTCCCGTGTGTCGCGTGGCATATTAATGCATAATGAATATGTCGAATCGATTTCGATATAAAGTGAAATCGGAAGCATCGGCAAGCAAATTATTTTATATCCTATCGCCAATATGCAAATGTGCATGCCAGCAAATGAAACTGAAAATCGCGTGTTGATCAATGCACATTGTTTCCTTTAATTGCATTTCATTTGTTTTCCCTTAATGCTGATAATGATGGAATATGTACTCGAAACATTGTTGAAATTTGTTTGTCGATGTACATTGTCAACAACTTTGTCCGTAGGGAAGGGAATGTATAGTAGAAGGAATTGGCGTATTATTTCAACTCATGCTGATTACTCGCTCATTATGTCCTTTATTTAATTTGATATATGTCTGGGAAGTGGCCAGGTCAGTTCAGGCGTGGTCACAGCTTCAAGATTGCTAATAAAATCACCTTCGCCTTTTGCCGGTCACACAGACAGACTGACATTTATATTTGTCCAAATTAATC
This sequence comes from Drosophila falleni, assembly GCA_035045575.1. Lineage (NCBI taxonomy): Eukaryota > Metazoa > Arthropoda > Insecta > Diptera > Drosophilidae > Drosophila > Drosophila falleni. The sequence goes on along the minus strand of JAWNOV010000171.1, from coordinate 2,007,128 downwards.
AAAGGACATTAAAATGCCGAAAGACAAAGAAAATGACAGGCAAGCAAAGTAAACCAAAATGTAAATAATGTAAACAGGCCACAAACAGTAGCGAACCGGCAAGGCAAATGGACAATCGAATGAAGATGGCAGCTATAAATCATGCAACGTATTGTTGCACTGTTGTTGTTACTTTGGATAAATAACATATAAATTACACAGAAATTGAGCAGCAAGTGCATGCTCGCCACACAATGAGATCATAATGAATCTGGTCGAAAAACAACCATCTCTTTGGATAATGAAAAGGAAGTTGAAGAAGCAGCAGCAACAGCAATTGAGTAATTCGATCCGACAAACAAACGAGAGCAAGTAACTTGCTTCATTAGCTCCTCACCAAGAAGTAAATTCGCTCATTGACTAACTGACTGACTGACCAACTGGCTGACAAACTGACTGACTGACAAACTGTCTGACATTTCCTTTGCTTGAAGTGTGCCGGCTGACGCCAATGCAAATGCGTAATGGATACTTGGCAATGCCATCATTTTGTTGGCTAACAAATTGACTTGATTTGCTTTTACCATGGCAGCAAACACTCTGCTTCCTGCCTGTTGTCCTTGGCTTCCACCTGAGCCGAATTTTCGACATTATTAATAACCAAACATTAATCTTAGCTATGCCTTGTCTTGCCTATGCCGCAGCTGCTTTGGCCTTTTAGCCAAATGTTTAGCGCTTAGCTTGTAATTGTTGCTGAGATTCTTGTCTATTGCTAAACAGGTAAACGTGGTTGGATTTATTTATTCAAGCTTCAAACTTTTCTCAAAACTCATGAGCTGCATAATTAATGGCGCATCAATTTAAGTATATTAGATTTCTCTTATCTACGATAATAATGCGCAACTTTCTAAAATTGTTTTTGTTTGAATACTTTTTGCCGTTACAAGGATTAAATGAATTCCCAGAAATCGATCAGATTAATTAAAAAATTGTAAATTGTTAAAGTTGAAAGCTTAGAGAAGCACTGAAAATATAATAAAAGCAGAGTGTAAATTATCTGAAGACCTTTCAATTGTTTTGTATTAAATTTTTAATTACATTTCATAAAGATACCTTTTAGAAACACTAAATTCGTATTTGGTATTTATTTTGGGTATTTATTTATTATGAAAGGTATCTATACTAACAAGGAGCATTTTAAATTGTGTTTCTTTGTTTTCTCTTTTCAATTGTTTAAAGAGATTTTAATTTAATTTTTTCTACTACATATAAAAAACATTTCTCGTTTGGCTGCCGTATGAGCAGCAGTATGCACATATTTTTGACGTTTTCATTTGTCGTCAGTTATGAAGGGACTAGGTCCGTCTGTGCACAGACAGGAACCAGGACATTGGACGAGGAAGTGTGTGCGTGCATGCTTATGTGCCGTAGGACGAATATCCTTATCACAAAATGATTTGACAGTCGAGAGCAACTGGCAGTTGAACTGGCTAAGCTTACAAGTCCATGTGTGTGTGTGTGTATTTTCGTCTAAAATATTTTCTTCTTATATTTCAGTTGATTTGATGGAATGAATTGTGGATGCTGAAGCAGAAGCCTTGAGCAAAGCGATGCGATTTGTACATTTCAGTCAGTCAAAGGAAGCTTAAAGTGTCACATGACAACTTTCAGCATTTTTTTCATTTCTCTGCTTTCAAGTCTAATAATAAATAAACGTATATTTTTTTTTATCACATGACCCATGTCTCTGCAGACTGTGTTTGTGCATTGTCACGTCTTTTTAACTGCTGTCATTGAAAATAATTTCAATTTCATTTTACAAATCAATAAAAGACATTTACACCAAATTGACATTGACATAATCAAGTGTTGTATTTTGTTCATTTTTTGAACTCTCTTACATTTTATTGGGCGTTAATATTCCAAGTTGTGCTATACGCGACGTATACTTAATGCATTTAAAGAATATGTATTAAAAATTAACGTTTTTAAGAAGCGACACGTGGCGCGACTTTGTGCCGAAAAAGCTCCGGCTGTACTTAATTTCCTTTTATTTATTTATTTTTTTCTTTTTTATTTGAAAATTGCACCCGAGGCAGCCGTTGCTTGAAGTTAAGCATTTAATTTGGTCTTGTTCCTATTTTGGTGGAAGAGCTCGTAAGTAATGCTGAGTTCTTGTGGCTTTTATAGATTTTCAAGTCGCATGGCCTCCGCTTGAGCTTCAGCTAAAGTGCCTGCTAATACTCTTAAACTTAATTAAAAACTTATCAACAGCTGCGGCAAACAATTTGGTTGCCTTCGTATTCCAGTTGCCTTTGGCAACTCAACCACCACAAGATCCGCACTTTACAGCGACAACTTGAGACGCGACCACAAGACGACGACGAACCTGACGGCTTATCAGCACCACCAACACCACCAGCACCACCAACACGACAAGCAGCAGGAAGAGAGTCACATTAAAATCAGTTCTTAAAAAGCAGCTTCAATTTTCACTATTGCGTCTATCTCGGAGTTTGCTTTGAATGGAAAGTATTTCACCTATATACTGAATTAAGCAGTTTCAGTCTTCACTAAATAATCATTTGGTAAATTGTTGTTATTTTTCCATTCACTTTGCAACTTCAAAGTGTGGCGTAGGCAGTGCAAACATGTCATAACATGTACAATGTGAAAATTAAAATGTACATGACAACTTAAACGGCAACCTGGCGCAGGATCTCCCCTTTCTTCTCCTTCCCGGTGTGGCAAGTGAGAGCTATTCTGGCATGAGCCTGAGCACTTAATTTGGCATGTTGCCTACTGCTTTGGCCCTGGCCAAGGTAGCGTGACAAACAAACCAACAAGAGCAGAAACAACAACGACAACAACAACAACAACAACAGCAGCAACAACTGGCGAGTGCAACACAAACAACCGCAGTGGCGTCAGGACAACTGGCAGGATAACCACAACGAGTGCCATTTTGTAACGTGGCACATACATTTTTTACTACCTTCAAAAACAAAAAAAAAAATAAAAAAAAAAATGAAATGAAAAAGCGCAGCGATGGCCATAAAACTTATACTACCTGCCACCAACTAAGAGCACACAACTAGCAAGCAGGCAGCACTGGAAAAAAGGTAAAAGGACGGACTGGCAAATAAAATTACGCATGCAATGGCAAAATAAAATATGCATAAAAAATAAGCTGCAGCAAAATCTGGCTAAAAAGAAAACAAAACATAAATAATAAACTGGCAAAGGCATGGCTGACTGCAACATGCTCTGTTAATAATTGCATTAACAAATTTAATGACAAAGTATTTCAGAAAATGAATAATATTAGAAAAAGCGCAATTATTAATTTAAAATTTTTGATTATAACAGGCATAATTTAAAATATTCTCTATTTAATAAAACCAATTTTTTATTATTGTTTAGCTATACATACATTCAATTTCACAGCTTCAATAACTCATTATGTCTGTACTAAGTGAATACAGCTTGAACGTGCTTTAAAAATTGGACAGTTTGTTTACTCTTTGATCTAGCAACTTTACCACAACAGGTTTCGATATTTGGTTCTTGAAAAAGAATTAAATTCAGTTACGGTTTCATTTCCCATACTAAAAATGAATCGGTTTGTTTCAGTTAACGATTCTGATAGCAGTTATGGTGTTACTCCCTGGCTTTAACAGATTTTATGTTCAATATAATATTTACTTACTCTTAAACTCTTAATGTGCTTTAAATGCTTATGTGTCGTTTAACTTCTTATGCTTTCTATATTACATTCAGCCTCACCGAAAGCTTTAACGATTACATGTATACATATCTATATATATATATATAACATGAAGGTGCTTTAAAAGCTCACTTTTTTAAAAACTTAATATTTATTCAGCTTGTGATATAAAATTTTATGAATACACTAAATATATTAGCAATTGCAAGCTGTGAGTCCCTTCATGTGCAGAGTATTAAAAGGTATAGCACACAAAATGAGCGAATATAAAACGCAAATAAAATGCCACCACGTCTCGCATTCATTTTATGTTAATTTGTGCACACTGCTGCACACAAATATGAATGTGAATGCGTTGAACAGCAAACATTTCTACAAAGTGCAAACACGGTGTGAGAGTTTCACTTAAAATTATGTTTACAACGCTTGGCAGCAGCTGCTAAAAGCTTTAAGAGAGACGAAACGAGAGCCAACGAAACGCACATCTGCTCAAAAGAAATCAGCTAATTTTCATTTTATGCTGTGCGAAAAAAACGGGCAACTGAAAAAAAATGCATAAAAGCATTGCCAACCTTTTGGGTGTGCCGAATGTCGAATACTCTAACTTATTTATTTTAAAACATTTATTGATCAATTCTTTATAAGTTATTTAAAGAACTCAAGAAAATTTAAATTTAAGGAAATAAATGTAAAAATATAGCCGATAGTATGATATGTTAATATTGTTAATATTAAAAGACTAAAACAATTCTCTTAAAAGCTGTTACAAAATCCTTGGGATAGCTTAGACATTTTTCTTCAACACAAAATAATTCAGAAATTAATTTATATAGTATATTTTGCTTTTGGCAGACGCACACACTGATACACACACAGAAAGGACCTGTAAAATTTTAATAGCTCACACATTATAAACGCAAATAAACGCCAAACGCCTCGACGAGCCCGCCGCCATTTTATTAGCGACTCTCTCTCAAAGACACTTTGGACTTTCTTTCTGAGATGGTGCTTTGATGTGTGTGTATAGTGTTTGTGTATGTTTCTTCTTTTTATTTGTTTGCCTAGCTGCTCAAGTTACTACAGAATACGGCACTTTAAGGGAAAAGTTCGCTTCTTAAGTTTGCCTCAGCGTCCAGTAATATGGTACATATATATTATATATATATACCGCTTGCAACTTAAAGGTACTAAAGTTGCACAATATTAAGCATACTTTAAGGCACTCACCGCCATATTATGGGTCTGATTATCATGACCATAAGTATATAGAGTATGTAGCTCTAATGATCTTATGTATTTGTGTTGCGCACCTGCTGCCAAAATTGTGTTTAGCCCATGGCGTGGGTCTTGCTCTAAAAGTTTTTTCATACATCCAAAAGTCGAGGGAAAAATGGAAATCATTACATTGCTGAAAACTTTTTAATTGCTTTATAAGTTTTTCGTATAGATGGTACACGGTCAGCTCTCATTTTGTTTAGATAGCACAGTTCGCTTTTGTTAAACAAACAGCTCGATTATAAACCTCCGTTGGATATTGAATTGGAAATATGCTAAACGAGTCCAGAAAAAGTTTGCGTTTAGGCTTGGAAGACAAGGAAATATATAGAGATTGCGCTCTCTTGACACAAGAAATCTCAGCATCACAGCAATTTAGTTTGCCATATTAGATTAACAAATTAACGTTTTATAAATCCAATGAATATAAATATCTTATTTTCAATACCTGTTTAACAAGATAATTTCATCTACTACAACAATATTTATCTTTCAACAATCCTAAGTATTTCTCAAAATAAATTTCACAATTTTTGAAATTTACCGATAGATAAAATCTTTAAGCTGAATTCAAAAACTTCTCAGCAGCATAAATTATCATCAATAATTTCATCTTTATGATCATCATCGACTCAAAGCAATGATGTTCAATGATTCCCATTTTATAACCGTCGTCTAATGTTTAATTATACGCAAGCTGATGACGTCCGATGGGATTTTTTTTTTCCTTTGACGCATAAACATAACGCAGTTTATATTTTATTTATTTTTCGTTTTTCTCCTTTTCGTTTCCATTTTCTTGTTTTGGTTATGTTGCCCCTTTTTTCTGGGTTTTGGCTGCAAAACCAATCATAAAACCCTCTGGTAAGGCAGCAGGCAGGCAAACGATTTTATTACATGACAACATACACACACACACACACACAAGGCACACATATATACGCATACACAGATACTTACTCACACATAGATACTCATATGCGGCCATGTAATTTGCTATAAAAAAGTGGAGCGCAGGCTCGTAAGTATTTGTGCAATTTCAGAGAAATTGTCAATTTGCGCCCCAAGCTCGTAAGTCTAAGCCAAACGACAGTTGCCCGTAGATAAGAAAAGGAGCAAGGGGAGGTGGAAATGGGAACAGGATCTGTAGCTAGGAAGCAGGAGCAGGAGCAGGAGCAGGAACTGGCACATAGCTCCAGCACGCAAATACGCGTTGATATTTTTATGGGCTGATGTTTGAGTTGCAAAATCGACTGTTAACATTTAACGCTGCAAATTTAACCGCATTTATGTATTTGGGTTATGTGTACATAAATATATATATACACGTATGTATGTATGTGTTTGGGGCTTTATTTGATTTTCATTTAATTTGTCAAGCAGGCGGCGCCTTAAAAATTGGCATAACAATTACGTCGGAAACGGACAAAGAACGAGACCCGGACACGGACAGAGAGAGACAGAGAGAGAGAGGGAGAGAGAGAGAGAGAGAGAGAAAGAGAGAGAGAAAGAGAGAGAAATTTGGAGACGGTGGCAGGAAGAGAGTCTACAGTCTAGCAGCTGCAATCTGCAATCTGCAATGCTGACAATGAAACTTCAATAGCACATAATTGCTGTGCACACACGGGAAAGAGTGACGGAAGCGGGGGTGGGGGACACTTTGGGGCATAGGAGAATTGTAAATTGTGAATGGAATGGGCGGCTATTGTGTTGGCTGTAGTGCAACATATCCTTGCAACTAACGCTTCCGTTTCCGCGACGTCAAGGCGACGACTCTTTGGGTAATCCTTGTCATTGTTGCTGCAATTGTTGGTGCAATTGTTGTTGCAATTGTTGTTGTTGTTGTTGTTAGAGGCCACTTCTGACCGGCTATGTTGTTGCATCGCTTGTCCGTGTGAATGAGTGCAATTAACAGGGCCAGTTGCATTCGTTTGTTTGTTGCCTCATGCGCAAGAGCGTGCACAATCATGCTCAAGCATGTTCGACAAAGCTCGACGTTGATCTGCATTAAGGGCAGTATTAAAAATAAATTGCTCTTTGTTTGAGGCCGTGTCAGTTACTGTTCTTTGTATTTGCGTATCCTACAATAAAATATATACATATTGCCTATTTTTATAAACATTTTCGGTTTATTTCACTCTTCATTTCAAAGATTGAACACTGTATTCTGTTACGTGACATTTGACATTTCGGCCTAAGTAACTTTTCGTGTCCATTTTAAAATTGCGAAAATCAAAACTGTAATATTTTACTCACTCTGTCTTTTCTTGATAATTTGATATGACTGTTAAGAGAACTTATCACATAAATAAAAGAATCTTTGACATTTCAACGTACATAAATCAAAAAAAAATTAAATCGGAGTAAAATGAAGAATATTTCAATAATTTGTAAAAATATTTTGCTTTTTCTTAATTTTTTATCGAACTTTTGATTAAAGTTATTTATTTCTTGTATGAAATTGATTATACCTTTGAAGTTTCATTGTGCCTTTATTCAGCTCAGCAGGGATTATCTTTCAAAATTACTCTGCATATGCCAATATTACAATGTTTGGCCAGAATGATATCTAGATTAAAGCCACTTCACAATAAATAAATTCTTTGGGCTTAAATATGTAATTGTGTCATGTTGTGGAACAATCGTTTGTTTCTTTTGAGTCCGATGTATGAACATTTTTCTGCACCTTTGGCATTTTCACTGTGTGACCTTTGAAATGAATTGGTCATCGGATTGTATAAATAATAAAGCAAGCCAGAATTACATTTACCGTAAAGTTATTAAATTCTTTAATGTGTCTTAAAGGTCAGTTTAAGCCGTCGCCTGTTTAGCATTTAAAAGGCTTTTAATATGGCTTTGCCTTTAACGCAATTAATGTCTTCTCCTTTGAGCCACATCTTGCCTATTCTCAATCATCACAGCTCTACTTTTTGATTACTTTTTAGCATCTCTTTTCCTTTCGTGCCTGATAAATTTCTGCTTAATTATTTTGCCATTGATAATCAGTGAGAGGTCTTGTCTGCTATTGCAATGCTTTTCCTTGATTTGGATTCAACCTGTTTTCTCGATGCTTGTTTAAAGATAATGCCAGTGAGCCTCGTTGCTAACTTCCAAAGTCATTTTCTATATCTATTTTCTTTTTAAATCGAACTAACCTTTGACTCAAAGTGTATTGCTTTGACCCAACAGATAACATAGTTCAATCGAGAAAAGTTCTAAAGAATGCTAACAAGCTTCCTGCAACCAAAGTGATTGGCAAAAAAAGGAAAGGAGAAGAATTTGATTTCGATTTCGAGTTATCTTCAGTTAAAATACTGCAAGTAATTTCTGTAAGTTTCTTTCTTTTGAATAAGAAAAAGTTTGCAACGCTGAATTGATCTTTAATATAAAATATATTTTGACTAGGCCTATGATATATTGCATTCAAAAAACTTAAACTTTATCTAACTGAGTTAAGTAGAAAATATATTTTTGTTCGTAAACGAATTCACTTTTTAAAAATAGTAAGATATTAAAGTAATGTCGACATTCTGCAGTCCTTTCTACTTGGCTATTTCTATAAACATTTCCGCAGAAGGAGAGTTATCTGCTCACGTGTCACCCATTTGAGTTCCCCCTCTCTTACCTCAACGAACCAACGAGTTTATGTTTCTCTGGTTCTATTGCCGTAACAAATCCATTTTACCTGTCAGCTTTAACGCGTAAGCAAATGTCAAAACGGTAGAGCTGCTAACAAAGATGCCAACATATCTCAGTACACACCTCTCTGAGTGTATCTGTGTGTACTTAGGTGGCATTCTATGTATGTGTGTGTGTGCTCTGATATATTGCCAAGTCGCAATTAGAGCGAAGACCGCAGAATGGAACTCGGCTGTCATGTAAACAAGCCAGGACGGGAAACGAAAAACGTGGAAATCCACAAAATAAAGAAAAGGAAATAAAATCTGAAGCAAACAAAATCAAGCACAGGAAAAACGGCAAGAATCAGAAGAAACCAGCGGAATTGCGAGTCTTATGTAACAAAATGGTTGGAGATGGAGAAGAAGTCGCAATTTACTCCAATCAAATCGTTTGGAACAATTTCTATGCTTTATTTGCCTTCAAGTTGATTCAGCGCCAAAACTGCAATATGTAATTCATGTAACGCTGTCATTTACAAAGCTGTCAAGTTCCCTCGTCTCCATTCTAGATTCCTTTCAAGTTGCAGCTACAATATCTGACTAATTAAACGCAAGTGCATTGCATTTCCCAGCCGTGACAGTCGGCTGACTTTTTATTCATTCTCTGTAGCTAATTAGTCTCTATGTGTTGCACGTCCAGGTCCAGGTCGACATGCATGACAATCTCCTTGGGGCAGATCAAATGTTTGACTTTTGAATTCGCATTTTTTATGATTGCCTCAAAGGAATGTCGCTTTTAGTCCTTGGGTTACTTTGAATCCCCATTTAGATCAACTTACTTGCTTCTGACATGATGACTTCTGTCTACATGTCGAGATCAAAGCAATGTTTATAGGCGAATCGGTTGAAATTAAACAGTTTGTCTGCTTCGATTGAATGAATTTGTGGCGTAGATATTACAATCACATACACATACACATACATACACAAATATTGGGTATACACAATAAACTGATACTATATATAATCTTTGTAATATGTTAAGTAGTTTACTTAATATTTTGTTGCTAAGATATTCTATAAAAACATAAAATATATGCAATAGATGCAATTTAACCTTGTTCCTATCTAGTGCATAATTCATTTAAGTTTGAATCGAGATATATAGATAGGACTATAGGAAACATTGTTGAATATACTTGTGCTAATATGGAAAAGAGAAAGAGTTGGGATTTCTCGTTGTGTTTGGAATAATAAAACCCCAACACACATTTGAATAATGAGCGTCGAGCTCTACAGTTTTATAGCTGAGCTTTTGTTGCAGCTGCTGCTGTTGCCTGACTTTGTCCCTTGGCAACCAGCTTGCTGTTGTCTTCTGTATGCTCATAATTCCCCTACACCCGCCCCCGTTTGTGGGCCACCTAACATTTTGGGATTTTGTGTGCAAATTTGAGTTTTAGTTTATGCATGCAGTTGAGCTAACAACAACCACAATAATAGGAGTGAACGCAGCTGTTAAGTCAGCTAAGCTTGTGTTCTCTACTACAGTTAAGTCAAAAGTTTGTGGACCCATTGCTAATTATGCCGCCCGGACCGGACCAAACTGAGTCGAGCCGATCCTAAAGTTGGACGAAAGACCGACAAGAGACAGACCCTGTCGTTAAGATGCACAGACAGAAGACAGAAGTTCATGACTCGCCTAGCAGCTCATTTTTGGCAGCTGTCAGCAATGCACACATAAATCTCTCAAAGTCAACAGCATTTCACCCAAGTGGCACATCAATTCGCGTGCTTGTCAGCCACACAAGACACGAGTAACATACACACACACATACACAAATCAGATACGAGTACACGAGTATACGAAAATACGAGCATAAAACATACAGAGCACACATCATATTGCAATCGTCAGTTGTGTCACCGCATGCAACATCGCTTATCGCTCAGCTCTGTAATGATTGCAGCATTTCCCATCCCCAACAGTCTCCGACAACCCCAATCTCATGTCTGTTATGCATTTTTCATAACGCAATTCCATGTTATTCACGGAGATCTATCCTCCCTCATCATAAAAAGATTGACTGCACTGCACAGTGGTTACAAACTAGCAGACATTTTAACACATATATCGTATTTTTTATATACTGCAAATAATTAAAGTTTAAATTGGATTAAAAAAATTTGTCTGGAAAAACTTTCAAGCTTTCCAGCTGAATTAAGAAAAGTTTATAGAGTAAGTTTAAATGCACATACAAGTTGTTAGCCAAAAGAATTTTATTATAAGAGTTCAAGTTAAGAGCTTTAAAGACAAACGCAAAACTTAAAGTTTGCATGCCTATGTTTAGAAATTCAATAAAAGAACACTAAAGCATAAGCTGAACTAAACTCAATTAAATCCTACGTTTAAGACGAAAGCTTTTAATCAAGTTTTAGAGACGAAAGTACGAATAGGCTTCAAGCTGAATAAATGTAACTTAAAAGGAAATTTAGAAACTTAAGAATATGACAATAGAAAATTAGTTTGTATTTAAAATGTTTCGTTTATCGATTAAAGTTGTATAAATTTAATTATTTTAAAATAAGACTTTAACGTAGACTTTGACTAGCATTTGTTATGTTTTCAATTGAATTTATCCACTGTGCATCATCATAAAAATTGTCTCATTAATCATCACACCACATGCCGTAAGTTCATGTTATGCTATTTTTGTATTCTCGTGATGGTGCAGGAAACACGAACTTAGTGTGAAAATCCGAAAATCCACCCAGCGCAATTAAATTGGCTGTGCGCATCAATGCAGCAGCCCCTTCTAAAACAAGTGTAGACCGCATAAATCAAAAGGGAGAGACCCTACAGAATGCGACGCGGACCATTAGGCAATGTCTCACGCGACGACCCCAAAAAAAAAAAAAAACAAATAATATTAAGAAATGCCGACAATATGGGGAGACAGACTAAGACCCCTTCCAGGCAGCCAAGCTGCCAGTCAGTCAGTCAGTCGTGGGGCATGTTAAATTGTCTGCGTCGTATTTAAAATAGCAACAAATTAATTGAGTTTTTCACGCCGTTTGCTGGAAGTACGCATTAATAAACAATTAAATGCATTTAATTGCAGTTGCTCTGCAGTAAAAATCCTTCATCTGAAATTCAATTGCTGGATAAACCAAGCCTATGAATCGCTACAGAATTTTTACTACTGGTTTAACTCCTAGTCAGTTTGTACTTCGCTAGTTGGTACTTCAAACGAACGGCATAAGTCGCGTATATTCATACTGACTACAGGGAAATTGGAGTGGCCTTTGTACAATACCGACTTGGTAAATTCAGAAATTATTCAATGGATAGACCTGCAAATTAGCTTCTAATTGTGTAATAAAAAGTCTGAAAATGTTACAAATGTCTAAATGTTACAACTGAATATAAATTATGCATGATCTGTCCTTAGCCTTTAAGTGTTTTGTCTTAACTAATCTCACATCTATCCCAAGGTTTTTCCATAGCTTAATGAGATTTTGCTTAAGCCCCAAATTATCATATAGTTGCCAGCTTTATTGGGCAGTAAATGTAACGAATTTCAGGTTTAACAATTACAACATGTATGCATGGTATTTTATGACATTTTTATAGTCGATTTCATTTTAGATCTATCAACTTATTAGAGAAACTTTTCCAGGAAAAGCAATTTCTAAAAGAACGAAGTTTATTGCCCTGTTGGGTACTTATTCATATATTAACATACCTCTCTGAAGATCTTGTCTTATAAATTATGTGGAACGCCTGAAAGTGAAAAGAAATTTTAGATTTATTAAGAAATTAAATTGTCAAAATATTTATAGACTAGGGTATTAAGATGTAAAGTCAGACAATAAATAGAATTTCACTATCTCTAGATATATTTTCTTTTCACTATTAAATGTAAAATTGAGCAAGTTTTAATTGTAAGAAATTTGGTATGGCAGTAAAATAAGCTCATCAATCGATATAAGAAAGTTGATAAAAGAATGCCACATTAAGCAGACTTGAGCGATGTTGATGCGCATGAAGGACGACAACTGCCTTGATAAATACATAACAGAAAGAAGAATAACAACAACAACAACAACAGAAATAGCAATAGCATTAGCAAGTAAACAGAGTATGGTAGAGAGAACTGTGGGCAGGACAGTGTGAGGCAATGGAATGACAAGAGCCAGAGACATTGAACACGAAAAAGGAAACCGGAGCGAAGACATTAGCCTGAAATGACAGCAACAAGACGCAAGACAGATACTCGGCTTATAGCTCTATTTTCCGACAGTATAAGCAAAAGCGGAAAAAAAAGTGGAATAACAAGTAAACAACAAACGACAGTCTATTCTGAAAGTATGCAAATGGCAGCAGGAGAGTGCGAAGACTGCGTGTGAAGACTGAATGCATATTTTAGGACACAGAGTGTGCAGAAGCTAGATGCTGAAACATTGGCAATATGTAGTCAGTGTTCTATTGGAAATCAGTTTCTTCAACCAAGGACAGCTGCACCACATCCTCATGCACTCATCACTCACTCATTCAATCATTCACGCAATCACTCACTCACTCACTCACTCACTTATTCGACATCTGCGAGTTTCGCGTAATATGCAGAGAATATGATGGTCAAAATGTAGATTTTTCTCATGGCCTGCCAGATGGCATGGCTTTTATTTTCCATCTTGAACAGAGCGAAAAGATCTCAAGTCTTTTCTTAGTTTAAATAAACATGTATATTATAAGAAAATTTTTGCAATTGCTGCACAAGTACTCGTATTATTATTACAACTCAAATAGGTCAGGCAAACGAGCTTATGCCAAAGCATTCAACACTCTGTCACTAAAATGCCCAAGAGAAGGAATGAGAGGCTATGGAATTTATGAGATTGTTTAGTAGTTGCGAAATTTGTCATACTTACTAAAAGTGTTACTGGCAGTTACAGTTGCAAAAATTGAAAAAATATGGCAAGAATGTAACTGTATAAAAAATATGATAAATTAAACAAATTATATTTGACATCTTACATTTTTTAATAATTTATAACTGCAACTAAACATAATTCGTTTAAAATCTGGCAACCTTTTGCTCTTCAATCCAAACTGTTAAGGCTCTTAATCTACATTTTACACTCAACTGATTTTTGTGATGGCTGTAGCCAGGCAGTTTATTTATTTGATTCGCTCAAGCAAAGCACGAGTGCTCGTAATGGGAAAGTGTTAAGGGTCATAAGTCGGGAGCAATGTGCACATACTCGAAAGAAAGGCATTTCGAAGAACCACACCCAAAAAGTCAATTGCGCATGCAATGGCTCAAAGGGCTTAAATGCGTATAACATTCAATTTGCGTTAATGACACGAAATAAAGATACACATACACACGCACACACACACACACACACACACACACACACACACACACACACACATACCCAAACATCCTCACACACTATTGTCCGGGCTTAAAGAACATTATCTGACTTCGTTTTACCTTTGAAAATATTTTCATTGGCCGGCCACTTAATAAAAGGTTGTTATAGCTACTTTTAAGCCTCTCACTCTCTCGCCAGGTACATTCTGTGATATTCTTAAATCGCATTAAATAGCATTGCCACATGCTGCAAATGTGCCGAGAGAGAGAAAGAAACTATAACGAAAATCGTTGTATAAACAAAAACAGTTTCATTTTGTGCTTAAAAGCGGGTAAAAACTTGCCAAAAAAAGCAACACAAACTTAAAGGGAGCACCAAACTGTGTTGTGGCCCCATGGCGAATGTGTGGCAACAAATCAGGCAAAAAAAAAAAAAAAATAACAGGAAACCGCTTTGCTGTTGTCGGAATTGGAAAACGGACCGTGGAAGGCTAAGAACGCAGAGGGGATATTGCAAAAAGTTGTACTTTAGATAAAGTTGCTGCTCTTGCTACTGGTAGGTGTTTTTACCAAACAATCGACATGCAATGCACGTACCACACACACACACAAACACACCCAGATACACAAATACACCTGGAGAAAGTTTGGTGTGTTCCTTGTCGTCTTGCCTTCTTTATATTACTTGGCCTGATTTCTTGAGCTCGCACTTTGAACGATTTGTTTTTTGTAGTCAAACTTATAAAAATCAAAATAAAACAACAGCAACAAAAAAATATTCCCTCATGTATGTCAAAGCATTTGGCGAGGACAAGTCTCCTTTTCTGCAAGTCCCTTAAGGAATCGGCGAAGTGTGGCATACTTTTAGGCAAGGCCGTCGCATTGAACAAGATATTTGTGTTTAACTTGCATTTTGTTGTGTAAATTACATGCACAAACACACATACTTACACATATATACATAATGTATATGTATGTGTGTACACTCCCTCATACACTCTCCGCCAGGCACACAGTTACAATAAAATAAAACACAAAAACTTAGGCACTTGGCAGAGTCAGGAACTCGAGTTGAATTTGTTCTCGTGTCTGTTATCCCACTCACATTCCCAGTCTCACTGCAGTAATAATAATAAAGGGAATTGTTATTGTTTTCTATTAATTTACTTTTGTTTTTTGTTTTGTTTTTGCTATTACACTTTAATACTGCCGTCTGCATTTGATTTGTATTGCCTTCTTTTGCTACTTGGCACAAATGCTAGAAATTCTTTGCGGCCAAACAAAAAGCACAAAGCCCAATAAAAAATATATATTTATTTAGCTCGAAAATGAGGCCAAATTTTGTCCGAATATTTTTAAGAACTAGATGAATAGTTTTTTATATATTGTCTATAGAGAAAAAACTCTTTATTTAATTGTATAAGATCTCATTAGTTCAAAATAAATATTTTCATAAACACATACCATTATTTGAAAGTTTTAATTTTAAAATCTTTCGGAGAATTGTATAAGATTTATACTCATTGATTTAAAATATAAATGATTACAAAAGAGAATTTTCCTTGACCTTATAATGAACCTTTCCTCAATGGATTAACAATGTCAATGACATGCGAGCTAGCAAAAAAGTTAAGGGAATCGCTGTCAAGTTTTTATCTTGTGGATTGTTGCCCCAAAACTAATTAAAGTGCCGGTCAACTTTTGATGAAGATTAATTTCAATTTAATATTGGCAAAAAGTTTACATAGCAACAGCTGTGTGCTTGAATTATTTTACAGCATATTTTGCATAAAGTAGGAAATAAATTTATGTTAAAAAAAAGGAGCATAAATATAACCGCGATGTCAGATGGAAGTTAGCGAACTATACAAAACTAAACTTTTAATGAGGGCATCGACATGCCAATACTTTTTGAATAAACTGTAAAAGTTTGCCACGTTTTTTGTGATTGTTAATGGGTATGCTTAAGATGAATTCAAGAAGGAATGATTAGGCACAGTGGACTTTCTATATACCCTGTTATATCTATTAAAGTCGCGTAAAAGTTGACTGAGGTATCATAATATTTCAATAGAAATAGTGCTTTGCTTTCTGTTTTTATTAAGTTCCTCTTAACTTAAGCATCTACGAATTCATCTCACATTCTCACATATCTGTGTACTTAAGTGTAAGCCCCGCACGCAACTACAAATGGTTCATTCTGTGATCCAAATAAGCTGTACATTAAATGCAAGTCCATGAGATGGCATATGGGGAAAAGTAAGCCAGGACCAAATGTTGTAGCTGGATATACACACGAGTATGAGTATAATGAAAACTAGCTCACACACATCCTCAACTCATTCACATTTTGTCTGTGGGTTCTATGGCCACTCTTGGCTATAGACAAAACTCAGCTTGTATTTTTGTCTTACAGCCAAGGACGAGCTGAGAAGAGCCGAGCAGCCAAGTTAGTTGCCTTCATTGCCAACACTTTGTCGCATTGGGGCCAACCATAACCGCAACACATATCCCACCCAAAAGCCCATTACAACTACTTAAGGTATGTAAATAATGCGATGAGCGCGCGACCGCTCAAAATAAGCCAAGGCAAATCATAAGAATGCGTCAGTAGCTAACCCCATCATCCATTACCACCCCCTCCACCTATCCGTACCTACCCTTACCTTTAGCCACCCAGCAGAGCATTAGCATAATCGTTATGGTTATGCGCGACGTGTGCATAATGGTTAAGCTGGAGAATGAGAAGCTGTTGTGAGCTCAAAAACAGCGACACGCACATCTAAACTATGTTAAGTGCGCTGACATTTTGATATATAGTATAGTGTATTTTACACTCACCTTTAAGGGTAACAAGACTTTGTTTAAAAATGTACAAGCTTATCGAAGTCAGATGAAAATGTTTGATAACATTGTCTGATAAATCAGTAAAGTAAATATTGTCTATTAATTTTAATGCTATATTTTGAAGTTCTAGAAGTCCTTCTTTATAAGTTAACAAATTAATTTAATTCAATTAAATTGACCTTTATCGTGATTTAAAGTTAAACTGATACTATAAATCATCTGTGAATGTAGGATGTAGCATACGTAGATACGTACGAAGAAAATTAATTTCAGCTAACAAAAAAACATATCAAATATACTTATACTTATATATTGTACGTATTTAACTTTTATCGGTTAGACTTTCTTGGTAAGTTACCACATAATTTAAAGTCCGTTAAAGTGATTTACTGATTTTTCATCTAGTTATCTCTTAAGTCACTTTTAGCTTATAAAACTTGTAAGAAGTTAATATACTAACAAACTTATTTACATAATTTATAGGTATTTTATAATAACTTTATAATTAACATTAAATGACAAGTAAGGATATACCTTGCAGGTTGCTGCCATTTCCAGTCACATTTTTTGGTTTCTCAGTGCACTTTGAGTGCGTAGAGGGTCTTAAAGCTTGGACGTGGCGTTGTGTTTTCTCAGGTGCGCATATTAAGTAGCGGACACATGTGTTGGTGTCTGGGTACCTATGTGTGTGAACGTGTGTGCGTGTGGGTGTATGTGTGTGTGGGTATATGCTGCCCACACTTTGGGGCATACTGTTAGTAGCAAGTCAAAAATAAGAAACAAACTCACACATATACACGTCGCAACATAATAAATTACCAACAGTAGTAACAACAACAATAAGTAGAAAAAACGGCGCTTAAGAAAAAATCAAGGGCCTGGCCAAGCTTGGAGTCAGTCGAAGGGACAGCTAGATCTCAATGTGGCGTGTTTAAGATTCAGCGCGCATAACTTATAAAGTACAAATTAAAATTCCAATTGCAAACCTCAATAATAAAACACTTTTAAGTGCCGACGTTGCCGTTGCTGTTGCTGTTGTTGTTGCCATAGACAGAGTCTCAGAGTCTCGGTGCAAAAGAAGGTAAAAAGGAGAAAAAAGATGTCGGCATCGCAATGTGGGTGCGTTAGCCTTTTTCATTTTGCTGCTTTGGTTGTGTGTGTGTGTGTGTGTGTGTGTGTGTGTGTGTGTGTGTGTGTGTGTGTGTGTGTGTGTGTGTGTGTGTGTGGCCTGTGTGTAAGTGTGCTTGTGAGTCTTAACCCAGCAAGCAATATGTGCGTTTTCTGACACTTTTCGGACACTTTTTTATGAGCATTCACCGTCATAATGTGCCCAAAAAAGAGTCCGGAATGAGCGTTTTTTTCTATGAAAACGGTCGCACTTAATGTGGAAGATTTCGGAGTCTAATATGACTCTTTTCTGACACAGATATAAGTGCTTTCACCCTCCCAATAAAGGAATAAAAACCTCAGAAAAGACACATAAAAGTTACTTTTCCAGGCACTTGAAGAGCCTCCTGAAAGGTTCTTTTCAGGCGCATATTGGAGTGCAGATTAATTTAAAAAAGATCAAATTAATTAATGTATTTTTTTTAATATTATATTTGACTTAAAAATAAACAAAATGAGAAATAAGTAGAAACTTAAACATAAACACCTTCATTAAGGAAAAAGTCTGCATTTCAAATTTATATTCTTAAATTTAAACTTATATATGAATATTTACATTCTTAAATGTTATTGTTTTAATATATATATAATATTAGTTACCATGTTTTTATTTGAAAAATTACTACGCAAACACGTCTTTGTCTTTCACAATTAATTCCACAACTGAATGTGATCTTGCATATCGCATGATTCTGCATTCCGTTATGTTCAGCACCGTAATTTTCGAAAATACTCAGACAGAAGTGCTTTTTATGAGCCCTTGCTTAGAAAGCCCTGAATGTGCTCCGAAAACCCTCAAATTTATGTGTTTACTCCAAAAACGCTCTTAAACTCGGCTCTTTTCGGGCACATAATTTCGAGCCCTCTGAACTTGGCTTGCTGGGAAGAAGCCACACAAGTTTATTAAAAATTTCGCCAAAAGGCATCTATCAGTTATGAGGGGCCACGGCGTCGACATTGCGCGACTCATTTCAATGAGTTTCATACTGTTTTTGGCTGACTCTCTGTGTCCTAAATGCTTCTAAGCCAAGTCTTTCTCTTCTTTCTCTCCCTGTTTTTCTCTTTCGTTGTTCGTAGCGGTCGCCACATCTTGTAATTGGCATTCCGCTCGCTGACCGAAATGAAAATGCTACGTGCTTTCATTTCACGTTACGGCATCAACGGAGACAACAACACTCGCCAGTGGAATAAGACTGCTGCAAATGGTCCATTGACCACGGAAGGGAGCTTCAAGCTTGAAGTGAGCCTCGAACTGGGAACTGGCCAACAAAATGATGCTTATTTATAGCGTTCGGCATTTTAATTTTTTACGTTTCGGGCATACGATTTACTCGGCGGCGATTCTTAAAGTCAATCACATCACACAAGTCACATTTTCAGTCACACACAACAATCACAGGAGATTTACGTCCTTCAGGCGTTCCTTTTCTTTATTCTCATCTTTTGGCATCTTTCAAGATACTTTCAAAAAGGGTGCGGCTCCGTTGCCATTGAGAAAATCGATGGCTTCGCATATTAAACTTCTGTCAGACCTCATCTTTCACTCCGTCTCTGCTTCCCATGTTGCGTAATGCATATTCAACGAAATTTATATATAAATATATACTTTTATTTATTTACTTTATTTATTTTTTTATTTTTTTTTTTTGAATAGCTGAAATTGACAGCCAGCAAATTTTGTTGTCAGCCCCATACGTCTTTCGATTGTTTGCATTGTATTGCGTTTTCTTCTTTGCCCATTCTTTTCTCTTTTTGATGTGGCATAGATGGAAATTTGTTTGTGCACCTTTGATGCGCGTCAAGGCAACCAAGAAATTGTATTTTTGAATGAATTGAATTTTTATATATATTTGAGTTCGTATTGAGTCGGAGCTTTCTATTGAAATATGTGAAAATAAGCTGATATTTGCTTATTATAGGCTGTTAAGCTTAGTTTACGCAAATATTCGTACGCTTCACACTTGGCAAGAATGGTCTAATAACCTAATAGAAATGTTAGGAATTGAACGTATAACAGTGTTGTCCTATCACATTGGAGTTATATTTATATATATATTTGACAAACAGGAACTATAAATAATACTCCAATGCACATTAAGACTTATTTGTTTTATTATAATTTATAAAATAAAATCAATTTTTAAAAGCGTTTTATTTTTTAATATTTGGAAGAAACGTATTAATTAATTTGCTGACTTTAAATAAACAAGAAAATGTTCACAGCACATTCATCAAATGGAGTATCTGAAAATAGAGACTCCTCCTCATTCAGTTAGTCTTCCATCTATCATTTGAAGCTGTCACAAACCTTTCATCAAAAAAATACATGTAAATTTGTTGAACAATATTTTCCTATAAACAAACATGTGTGGGAGTTGTACTCATATTTCCTTACGTACTCGTACTCAAATTTATGGGCACTCGTCACACTAACTCATAAAAATGGCATCTATAAAGCCGCATTTTGGGAACAAGGAAAACACGAGGCGACACTTTGCATGTGAAAGGGCTTTAGACTTAATGCATTGAACAACGTGGTGGGTGAAAGTAGGAGGGAACGGGATGCGGCATATTGTATGTCTAGTGGAGGTTCGTTAAGTCGGCTGTTGTTGTTGACAAATCCGACCACGCACTTAAGCGACATTCTTCCAGATGCCTACGCAAACAAAAAGAGAAACGAATCCAGGGACACAGCGAGAGAGAAAAGAGACAGAGCGAGATAGAGAGAAAGTGAGCAAAGATATTTACTCGACTTAGAACGAAATAATATATAGTCTACAGTTTATCATCGCTATGACGCCAGACTAAAATTATTATCCAGCAAATTTATTGTCAAACAATAAATGCGAAGCGCATGTGTATGTAAGTGTGAGTATCTCTCAGGGTGTGTGTGTGTGTGTGTGTATGTGTTTGCGTCCAAGCTTGGCAGTGTACCAACAACCGGAGTAACAACAACAAACAACAACAGCAGCATCCGCAGTCAACAACAACATTTACAATGACAGACATTTTGACGAGCCTCAAAAGCAACAAACAAAAACCAAGCAAACACATGAAAAATCAAAAGAAAAGACAAAAAGATACGCGGTAAATATAAAGACAGATACAGAAAGTATTGAAGAGCTGACAAACGAGCTACATTTTTATTTCCTGTACAAAAAAATACATAACTTCAGATAAGGACTTCTTTAAAACATTTTAAATTTAATTTAAGTTTTAGGAATAACTTTTTTTCTCAACATTTTAATTTGAATCAAATATAAATAGCTTATGGACTGACTGAAACTATATTAAAAAAAAACAAATTCAATATCTATCTCAAAAGCATATAGCGTAATTTAAATAATTTAAGGTAGTTTTGTATACTTTCTTTAATGTTTGAGTACAGCATACCTACCAACATATAAATTTTATATCTAAAATAGTATTTGTCTTCATAACAATCTCGAGAGCTGTCACAGTCTGCGTCATTTTTAACGCGCTCACTCTTATGTACTATATATATAAATTTTTTTCACAATTGGCCAGACTGTGACAGTGTTGGTCGGAAATTTAAAGCTAAAATCAAATTGCTTCTGTCCTGTCAACTGTTTTTGAGTAACAATTTCATTTTATTTTATTTGCAGCATAGAGAGACAAATAACACAAGTTTTGCCAAATTGTCAGCTGCTGTCGCTCCTCCTTCTCCATTCACATTTTCCATCCATTTTCATCTACCATGCTCCACATATTCCAACACTTTATGCTTTTACCCTTTGCCTATGCTATTTATGACAAGAGCACTCTCACATCGTCATGTCCTCAAACGTTCCGCACATAGTTTGTTTGCCTTGGGTTGGACCAATGTCAGGGGGAAAGGAAGTCTATGTGGTTGGCAGGGGTTAGAGTTTGCTGGACAAAATTGCCAAACATTTTGCGCATAAATGACAAATGCCTTTGATGGCATAAAATATGACTTTGGAAATTGTTTTGCAGCATATAAAAAGGCGTTGGAATTGTTGAAACATCCACATGGACACGTATATCCCGTTAAAGAAGGAGAAGAGGCTATTTTCGAAAATGTGTTGATGAATGCGAATAGTTGTGATTGCATTCCCCATCTTACGCTATGTACATACGACACACGATTTATGCGGCAGACTTCAAATAGAATATTTTAAGAGAAAATAGTAACCATTATTATGGATTAGTATCTGATGTACATGTACAAGAGATGTGATGAGTTTAGAAAATAAATCTCAATTATATATTATAAATTGGCTTAACACCTACAAGTTCTTCATACACATTTTCCCTTTCAATTTAATTACAAGTCTCGCTTGTTTTACATTAGCTTGTTTGATTTTAGACTCAACCCCCTCGCGAATAAATTAACTGACAATTGACTTGTCAAGGCATCAATTATAATTGACAGGCTTCTCATTCTCGGAATCAGGAACACAAAAAGCCATTAACGTGAATTTTCTGTCAGTGTAAGCCTTCCAAGTTCCACCACACCACAGCCGCTGTTAACGTGTGTATGGGAATGGCAACTGGCAGGGGTGCATATTGAATTTTGTGAAGAACATTATCAACAAATACGCTTGTAAATGGGGCGCATTAAATATTCAATGGCATAATGCTAATCATTTATTGGGCGCGAAATTCATGAACAGCACGTTGCCAAGCCAACTGTCACAAGCTGCTGCTCTCAAAAACCTCAAACTGGTAGCTTCCCCGTTAAACCCCCCGGAAAACCAAGCGAATTGCCGAAAAGTCAGCATATCCAAATGAAAACTAAAACACACACTCAACAACCTGCCACGTGCTTTGGTTACGCCCCAAACTCTTGATCCTGCACCCTTCCCTGGTCCCTTGGTTTTCCCACCGTGTACACGGGTGGTGGGCAAACATTACACAATTTTGATTGTATTTCCGTTTCGTATGCGAGCAACAGCAACAAAAACAGCAGCGACAGCAACAGGAAGTTGCGCTTATTTCCGTTTGTTTACCTTTACGCTGTACCTTGATTAAATGTCAGCCTCGTGGTATGGCCAGGAATAAGGACATGGGCTGGGGATTTTCCGTGGTTTTTCCTTTAGCTCCGACTAGGCCTCATCTGAGGCAATTTTAATGCGCAAAATGTAAGGGAACGACAGCAAAAAAATTCTTGGAAATTAAATAATTTACGCTTTCATCTTCATTTCAGAGCATTTACATAGTTTGCACACATTACGCTAATGATTGTCGCTTTTTGCAGAGGAGGCTTATATTTTGTTTGAATGGGGCACAATTGATGTCACGCAGAGAACGAACGGAGCACTTAATTGAAAAAAATATTTATTGATTAATTTCCTCAGTCCAATACAGTGCAGTTTAATGATAATTATAAATGGCTTGATATTAAACGATTAATTAGTTTTTATTATGCGGGTAAAATTGATTTAAGATACTGCCAGCAATTAAATAATTTACTACATTTGATTTAAGAATTTGAATTGCAAATGTAATTCTGTTTGATTCTTGATTAAGTTATCATTTGTGTTTCACCTGCCATTTTTTAAGAGATTAGTTGTCATAATAATATGTACGGAACTCCTTCTCTATTTACTCTCTCTTAATTTAACAACTGATTTTCATAATAAATTGACAATATTGTTATTTTAATGTCATATATGAACAAAAAACATATTTATATAATTGACATGTGCTGATTAATAATTGTATTTGTATTTATGTCATAGAAATTTCATTCTGTAATTCAATATTCTGTAAGTAAGTAACTCTTAGCATAACTAAAATAATTAATTGAAGATATAAAATGGATAGTTCTGTAAATTATAATAAAATAAATTTAGACTCCTCATGTAAAATATAAAATAAATATTCGTTTTCAGACATTGGGAGCAGAGTGAAACAAAATTTATAACGTATACGTAAAACAATAAACCACAGTGTCAGCGACCTTGCATATGAAATATAAATACAACACTTGGTAAATATATGTAAGCAGACACACACTCACACCCAGAAACATACAAGTGTGTGTCTTGTTTTACATATTTATTAATTTTTTATTTACTATTAACAACAATTTAAAGCGTTTGCCCGCATTAACTATGTGCTGTGAAAATTTTTTAATTATTGTTGACATTGCTGACTTTAAATAGCAATACCGTTACAATAACATTGCTGCATCGACCGCTTGCCGCGTGCCGCTAATTAATGGCCAGCGATTTACATGGACGCGCCCAGAAAAGTATGCTATGAAAATGTGCACATATATATATATATATATATGTATGTGTGTGGGAGAGTCATTTGTAGGTCACCAAGAATATTCGTTATTGTTGTTGCTGGTGTCTTCCTTTGCCGAGCAAAAATGTTTGTTGATTGTGTCGGCGCATGCTTTGGCATAATTTATGTCACAAATTTCTGTATATTTTCTGTTTTTTTTTTTAACCTCCAAGTTGTAATTCTTTTGTTTTAAAAATTTGCTTTGGGTATGCATGGAAAATGTTTTATTTGCCATACTGTATTTACATGTCTACCAATTGCTAAAACACATTTGCATAATTGTTTCACACACACAAACACCGACAGAATTGTTATTTGCCGGGCCATTGGCTTTAATTTTTTGGTATAAGCTACTAACTGAAAATGTTTTTATCCTGGACATATTTTATTTATGGTTTTGAAGCCTGCCAACGATCACAATTCTCGTGTTTGATAATATACAACTGAAACATACTGGCCAATTGATAGGCATGTAGTTATTTATTTATATTGCTTTTACATATTTCAATGGTATGCAAGCGTCATATAAAATACGGGATATAGAATTGAAAGCTTTTCAAAAATATCAAAGCAATCAATATTTAAATGTGAACATTCGAATGGACTTAAATTAAAAGCCTCTCAAATCATTTAAGCCACTTTTGAAAACTTTATTTTTGAACTATGCGTAAACCCATTTTGGCACTTGACGCTTGCCAACGGCATCAAAGTATCAAATATTAACATTTGGCAGCCGTTTAATCGTTAGTGCACACATATACCATACATAAATGTTTTTTCTGATATACAGACAGACTGATACATAGTTACATGAGCATAAATGCCCATTCAAGCGTTTCATAATGGAAAAACATATATGTATCTGGCAACACATTGGCCTCAGCATCAACTCATTTTCACATTAAAGGACGCCAATGTGGCGCACTGGCAAAATGCCAAAATTGTGCCCAGACATATACACATTTACGAATACACATACACGTATATACGCAGATAGAAGGTTGATCACATATGTGTTGAGAAACTCCATATATAAAGCCATTGCTCTCTAGCAAGAAATGAGTGCTACTAGTTAGCACAACCTAGAGACCAACTAAATTATCACTAATATGGAGGCCCAGGATAATAGTACAACTGTGTGTGTATGAATGAGTGTGTATGAGTATGTGTATGTGTTGGGCGTGGCAAATAAACACATCAGCTAAAATGCTTTTTACTTAAATTAACAACACCAAAAGCAGCTGGCTTCGATTTTGGGCTAAACGGTAACCTTCTCAAACTAAGGGCAAGTCATTAACTTTAAGTGTAAGTATGTATATATTGCTATATCTGTATAACGAAAGTGTATCTGTCTCTCCGTTGTATGTATTACGCAGCATCTTTTAGCTGCTTGATAAAAAAATATAAAAACACACGTATCGACTGACAAAACATCAAGCAAAGAAATCAATGAAATACAAGTAAGTAAATAAACGATATCATGTTAAGGTCGAAATTGATATGCTCTTATGTTGCCTAATGGCATCTTCGCTAAACATATGAAGAGCAGCAGTAATGATAGATAAAGAAGGTCAATAGTCGGGTCTGTTATTATCAATGAAATATTCATGTCGTTTCTATTAATAATTTAACTTTTTTTATATGTTCTATATATAATAAATATATTTTTATACTTATGTATATTATTTTGCGGGTTAGAGCACTCTAAGGATAGATACATCAGATACATCAGAGTGATAAAAATATTAATTGGCTCAGGGCTGTGAATCCTATATATTTTGTATTTATTTTCTAATTTGCTAATGATACAATTTAATAACTTCCTATATTAAGCTAAACAGACATAGTAATTCTAAATTCACATAAGCTATATAATCAAAACATTATTATTACATATTTCTGACTCCTAATAATTCAAAATTCTTATGACAAGTTTTTAGATTGCACAGAGTTAAACAATAGAGAACACAGATTAGATTTAAAGCAACTAAAGTATATTCCATTTGCTTATAGCTCATCTGATAGAAACATTACCATGGGAAGCGAGTATCCCTTTTTTGCGCCAGGGTATATGCTATGGCATACTTAAGCAATCGGAGCAAATGTTTTATCGACACTTGGTCACACATTTACACAAATGCTAACATATATTTATATGTATGTGCTGTTGGCATACAAAGTAGCGTCAGTTTCTTTTGCCTTTGCCATTGCCTTTGCCTTTCTCTTTGCCTTTGCCGTTGCCTTAACGTTTGCCTCAGCATCTTTTTGCTTCAATCTCAATCGTCTCGACTGCCTATCAATGGTAACGGCAAAAGGGATATAGGGATATGGCAGGGTTGATTGTGGGATAGGGTAGTAAACATTCGTATCATGCTTCTATTGCTGCTTAAGCTGAGTAAATGTGTGTACAACACTTTTGCATTTTAAATTTAATAAAGACTCGTAGACGTCTGGAGGCAAATCAAAAATCTAGCAATTTTGATGGTTACATAATTACAGCAGCCTGGCAACCAGTTGTTCAATGGGGCAACCCGAAGTAATTCGCTCAGGGCTTGATAAACAAACAAATAAATTCAATACAAAAGAGCAAAAACTTTTCAACAAACACAAACAGAAAATGTCGAAGTTTACAATGCTCAACTGAAGCCGTTGACTGTACGAAATCGAGGGTATTTCCCCCTTGGG
Organism: Drosophila falleni; assembly: GCA_035045575.1. Taxonomy (NCBI): domain Eukaryota; kingdom Metazoa; phylum Arthropoda; class Insecta; order Diptera; family Drosophilidae; genus Drosophila; species Drosophila falleni. The sequence goes on along the minus strand of JAWNOV010000171.1, from coordinate 1,980,171 downwards.
GGTCTGAAACTAAAACCTTGGGGTTGAGCATACGTCTTGCAGGCTCGAGAATAGTCAAAGTCGAAGCCTCGACAAAAGGCAACAAAAGGCTCAAAGGCAACGGCATCGGCGTCGGCTTCTTCCAAATTGCCACAAAATTTATTATTATTGTTTTATATAAACAGCAAATGCGCGAAAATAAAACAGACTACGAGACTGGGGAAGGATAAATGGAAAGCTGATGTCTCCCATTCTTGCAATTGAGTAAATGCTAAAGCTGTGCTCTTATTTATTTTTGTCTTTGTTGAGTGTTTATATAAAGGCCCTGAAATCAGCCATCATTATACAAAAGTTATGCTCTCCTCCCCTCTGTACAACATTTTAGAAAGTAGAGAATCCTTTACACCAAATGAACATTTCACAGCTGTGCCACAAAAATTTTGTTATCCACTGTTATTTGAACAAAGGGAAATTCATTTTAATTTTTGTTTTACTCTTTTTTTCTATTCGATGTTGTGTTTCTTTATTAGAAAAGAGCACTCGAATATTTGTTTCGATTTATTTCATTTTCGTGGTTTGCTTTGTGTATTTTAAGTGAAATTGAAACTCGATTTCGATTTCGATTTGTAGTAAAAACATTGTGGTAAAGGTATAACTTTTTTTTGCTGTTTAAATTAAATGCACAACGCTGTGCATGCATACTTTGTTGTTTTACAAAGAAGATTAAAATGCAAGAAATATTTTAAAATCATTTATTTATTGCAATAAAGATAAAAAATATTTTCTTAATACATTTACTGCATTATTTTCTTTATTTTCAGCTGAATAAAACTGACAAATTTAAATGTAATTTTTAGTGCAATATATATTTATTTTTCTTCGATTGCATTTTTTATAAAATGCTTACTAATTGTGGTACTGTAATGTATGCATTGAATTGAAACCTCCTGAACGAATTTATATTCATATTTATCGAATATATTCAATCATTTATGCATTTCGTTGCAAAACAAATACGCATTCATAAACACTCGAATCGATTTATATTTATTGTTTCCGCATGGCATCAGCTGAATGCAATAAAAACACGTATGTCCCCCACCGTCCAGAACAGCTGTCCATCAAAATGTAAATAAAATAAGTAACGAATTGCATTTTACATTAAATCAATTCAGTTTGACTTCTCTTCAGGCCATGGGAAACCACAAAAAAATTGCTGGCCATCCATCGATCAAAAAGTGTGCTACAGGACACGCTTATGGACTCTTATATGGATTTATATTAATTTAATTTAAGCAAAAAACAGACAGATTGGTTTTTGCCTGATTGTAAGGGATGCATGGAGTAGTCAGGGGAGAGGCTTAGTGAACATACGCAAATTAAATATCGAGGGATATGTCAAAGTTGTGCTCTTAAGTAACTCAACGACTTGCCACAGAACGAAACCCCAACAATGAAAATTGTCTTGAAACTGGCGGCACAAAGCGAAAAGCAATAAATGCTGAGGGCGTTTATGCGTGTATGTGTGTGTGTGTGTGTGCGTTGGTATGGGTTTTGACTATGAGCTACATGAAATTTGCATATTTAAAATAACTTGTGGGGCACACTAGAGAGGCCGATGCCAACATCGAGGGTTGACAATGGCGTCGGCGAAGACAACTCCAATTTATTTGCAATTTGTTTGAAATTTATATCAAAGGCGCACACACACACAGTCACACTTACATTTACACCCAGACACGCCCCCTTGCACACACACACCCTATATGCCATAATTGAACTCATAAAATGCCAACAGCTCGAAAAGGGACCTCAGTGTTAGCCGATATTTATGCATATCTGTCTCTAACTGCACACAGACAAACAAACAAATTATGTGCTTATTTGAATAGACATTCTAATGCGAATCACGTTGACAAAAATTCATTGAACTGTGCTGAATACCCAGTTTCAGTTCTCAAAGCCCCAGTTGATTGTCTAGTCCCTACCTTGACTTTTGAACTGTGTCTCGAGTCATCCAATCAGCCAGCACATGTTATATCAACATATAAGTGTGACAAGGACACAACTTATTTTGGCACACACATGCACACACACACACACACACACACACACATACATATACACATGCATCCGATACGCAGTTAATCTATCAGGACATGGCACAATGTGTAGAAAATTAAATGTGCGCCCCTCCAGTAGCTCAGTCAGGCAGTCATGTGTGTAGATGTGTGTCCTTGTGCCAGCTCCCTCTATGTGTGTATGCGTATGCGTGTGTGTGTGCGTGTGTGTGTGAGTGGGTGGATGTGTAATGTAAATGCAAACTAAATACACAACAGGCTGAGCATTAAGTCGATTGCTTCAAGGACCTGAGCTTGTACTAACTGAACTGCCAGGCACAGTTCTATCTTCAGTTTCAACTCCTGCCACAGTCTGGCGCTTTGTCATTACATCTACCTCAACCTGCCCCATGGTTATGTGTTGTCTGTGGCATCTACTCACTTAATTTTCGCTTTTGCTGCCACTTGAAGTGAAAATGAGTGGCTCACACCACACTTTTCAACTCTCTATCCCTTCTATCCCTGTCTACACCGCAGTCAACAGTCAGTATCTATCTATGTAACTTTGTGTGTGCGTCTGTGTGTGTGTGTGTGTGTGTTTGTAAACGCTGAAGCTGCTTTTTAATAAGCAATTTACTTTTAGCTTAACAACGCTCAAGTGATGTCGCCTGTAATGAAATACGCGAGACTCTAAGCAGGCGGCTTACACACAGAAGTACGCGTATACGACGAGCTAGCTATGATTTTTCTCTTTTCTCTTTTGATACCCTTTCATCACAGAGACTAATCAACTTGTCATTAAGCGTAACAGATTTGAGAAGTTCCATATAATTTATATATATTTATTAATTTTCAAATTGATTAACTGACACAAGATAAACATGTCACATTATTTTCTCATTTGCCTGTTTCTTTGCAATCTATTTCAAACGTTTTTAAGAGCTGTCGTAAAAAACTACTATTATTAGATACAATTTTTAATTAAATCTTAAACATATGTAATTAAAAGTATATTCCCTAGGAAAAGTAATATTAAAAATAAGCTTACTATTATTCAACTCTCTACAAGCTTAATGCTTTTTATGAAAATATTTGTTAATTCTTAAATTTAAGTCAAAAAAACTTTAAATATATGAATATTAAATGCATCAATTTTCTTAAGAGTATCTAGGTTTTGGCTTAATAAAGACAGACATGTTTCTTGTCTTTCTTCTACATATTTTGAAGTTTGCTGTTTGTCAACAATAATTAATTTTTTGGCCCGACTGCGCCAAAGTTAAGATTTTTGATTTAATGCATTAAAAAAAATTACAATGTTTCTATTTATTTTCGTATATACATATGTACTTTTGATATAGATGTAACCTTGGTTACCAGCTTTTAAATGCCTTTCATGTAAATAAAGCGAGATGACAAATTAATTTGATTATGATAAACTGAAGTTTGTGAGCTGCAGTAATTGTAAATTGCATTTCTAATGAATTGCTATTTAATTAATTGGTATTTAATTAATGACAAACTGATGCAGCTTTTTGTAACAGTATTCCATAAACTACGTCAATTTAATTATACTTTTACGGACAGCACTCACTGTGGTAGGTGCTTTTGCACTGGTTTCGACCTTACTGTTAACAAGGCTAGCACTCGTGGTTGAATCTTGGACAGAGAGGACAGAGAGACACGTCTAAAGTGAATCAGAGTGAAACCATTTGGCCGCAAATCATTTTAAGTTTATTTTTATTGCCCGAGAGTGTTCCGGACAGCAAAATGTGGCCAAAACTGTAAGCACCTGCTGGGCGCACGCACCTGGGATCTGATTCACTTTCTCTGTCAACTCTTCATTTCCTTTTTTTTTTTTATTTTTTTTTTTGGGCCCGACACTTGTCAAACGCGTTGACAAAAAGTCTGGATAGCATTTTTATACTGGCCACAATGGCGGCGTTAACATGGCAGAAATGTTAAGGCTGAACATAAATCAAATTGGTTTTTATTATCCAGCTGGCCATTTGTCAGTGCACCTTTTTACATGGTCAACGCTTTCAGTTAATAAACCAAAATCGAAATTCCGTTTGTACATAAATATTATTTTTAAATCTCTCAATGAAATATGGCTACGACTATTTTGACGAGTGGTCATATTGCACTTTCTCCCCTCCTCTCCATGTCAGATATATTCATTCTCGTATGCACAATATTCATAAATAAATAAATTGAATGGATAAATACAAAGGACGGAGACCGAGTTCTCAAAACTCTGACATTCAGTTAAAAACAAACAGACAACCATTTATGTCAAACCCAAAAATGTCCACACCAACAACAACAACTTCCTTAAAAAGTAAAAGGTAAAACAAACAAGAGCAAAAAAAAAATTAAAAGTTGCTTCAAAGCTGCCGCTTTACTCCTTGATTTGCATATTTAATATTATTTGCATAAAGCACAAATAAACATGATAAAAACAAATGCACTCTCTACCTTTTTATACTCGTACTAACATGCTGGGCCGCAAAAAGATATAGCCATGTATATATTGGCCAACAGATTTTAGATTTAACAGCTATCAAAATCAAAACGCTGTCGATGGGTTTTGAAAATGCTATCGAAAACTTGGCTCATTTATAATTTAATTTGAAATAAATAAATATAGTTCTTTCTTATTAATGGGCATTTCTTGGTTGATGTATAATACATTTGTGAACTTTTGTACATACCTTTATCGGTTTAATCATCGGACTGTGTGCTGTCGTCCTATATAACATGCCCTGAAAATATGCAAAACAGTACAAAGGGTTTCATTAGAATTGTTTATAACTTTTTGATTTTTTGTTGTTTTTCTACACAAAAAAAGAAACATATAAAAGATGACAGAATAAAGTACTCGACTTGGGAGTACGCTGTTAAAAGGCTACGATTTTCAAGGAAATGTTTCAAATTATATAATTAAAATGTTATATATAGTAAAAAAATAATATGAGATACTGGCTGACCGTATACATAATATCATCTTTTCTTTCGATATTCATCCAAAATTTAAATTCATCATTCTATTCTCTACCCTTACATTCTTAATTTCTACAGGATATGGGAATGAAAACAGGCGTTTTTTCCCAACATTTTTTGAAAAGCAAAATGAACAATATGCAAATATGTCCTGTGGATGCTTTCGGAATTTAAATTTGAGCCTAAGCCTCGAAATATTCGCATTGCCATGAGACGGCTCTCAAGTTCTCAAACTCAAACTCAACTGACCCTTTGCGTGACGTATTTGCGCCGGCAAGGACACGGCGGTAGCGACAACAATAAAATTAAATATTCTATTTAATGGCGTCGTAGTATGCCAGACGCGTGGCAGCTAAACTGACGCAGGACGAGTCGGACAGGATATGCCAGCTCCTGTTTTCGTGTGGGAGACTTGTCGACCTCTTGAAATATTAGAGGTCCCTTTCAAAAGGCGAACATCGCAAGTTAATCTCCGCCACTTGCCTAGCCTGGCATATCCTTGACTAAGCCGTGTGGTTGACAATCAGACAGACCGACTGACTGTGCCATGTTCTAAATTTGAACACACACAGAAAATATCTCGGCAAATTTTCATTGAGTTCCGGCAAATTGCATTCACATTATATCAATTTTATTGCCCTAAGAACACAGTGTCCTGAGGTCTTATAATTCTCGTGTCCTCGCCAAGAGCATGTAAATAAAATATCTATATACATTATATGTACAAAAACAAAAAAAAAGATTTTATTGAGGGTCTCGGCTTAGGGACAGCTTTGATATCCTTTTATTCTAATTTTTGTCTCACATTGCGTTGTTGTTGAGCTTATCTCTTACTGTCCTTTCCCTTCCTGCCCGACCCCCTTGCTTAATAAAAAACCGAGGTAACTGGCAACCCACATTTTTTTTGTCTTTTTGTTTCATACAAATTAAGCAGATTATATAAATTGGATAAGATTGTGTGAGTGCGTATGTGCAATGAGGGTTGGGAAATGGAAATTCAGATTGCAGATGTTAAAAAAAAATCTACAGAAAAAATGCTCATGCAGACTTCCAGTCAAAACTTGACAGCCCCGACGAGCAACCAACCAATCGATGACACAAATAATACCTCAATTAAGCCCCCAGAATTTGCCGCTTGGGCAGCAATTCAAAAAATGTGAAACGCGCAAACATAATGAAAAACAAGCAACATTTTCCCCGAGCAGTCAGCGCTCCTCAATTTATGCCACAATATTCTACTCAATAGATATTTAATACTCAGCAATTTTTCGTCAAGTCCCCCTTCCGTTGTATTCCCCCCTTAAAAAAATGCCTGAAAAAAAGGAAAGTAAAATGCCAAGAGGAAACCGCAGCGCAGCGACCACGTTGATAAACAACGTCGAACTTTTACTCTCTTTCCCTATTTTTCAACGCAGAGTAGTCGAAGGTCGTAATGAGTGGCTAGGGGAGGCGTGTTGGGGGGGGGGAGGTGGAAACTCCCCGGCGCTCTGCATTTGTTTACATAATATTTTCTTGTATATTTTGCTGCTTGTACATATTTTTTAATGATTTTTTTTTCGGACTGTTTTGGAAAGTTTTAAAGGCGCCGCATGTTTGCCCTTACAACTCACTCTGCCTGGAAGGTCGATGTGGTTGCTTTGGGGGAACTGGTATTTGCAACACCCCCTCCGCCCTTCCCAGTAGCACCACATCAGCAGCAGCAGCAGCATAATTGCGCTGGGCCTGATTTCGGCAGAGGCAAATGAAAAACGCCTGGCAATATTGAAGCATCGCGAACTTTTCAAGTGTAAGAAATTTAATTTCGAAATGTAGGTTTAACGAACGGAAATTGCTTTCGTCGGCCTCAAAATGGCGTAAGCCCTTGTAAATGTGTGTTGTGTGTGTGTGTGTGTGTGAGTGTGTTGTGCTCTATATTCCAGTTCCTTAAGCTATTGCTTTTGCTTTCGCTTTCGCTTCTGTTATTGTTTTTTGTTGTTGTTTCAGCTGTAGAACAACAGGCAAAATAATGCAAAAATGTTGAAAAAAAAATAAATAAATAAAAGTGAAGTCAGTTTTTTGCTGCTTGTTTTAATTTTGCAATTTGTTTGCTTAACTTTCTGATTGAGCTGATGCCGCATTACACCAGAAAAGGATCCAAATGAAATTATTTCATGTTGTACATTTGTTCGGTGGACTCTCGATCTTTGCCCTTGGCCACCTTTGCTCTCGTCCTCACTCTCTCATTCTCTTTCTCTTTCACGATGGCAGCGCGGCGCGTAATTGCGACTGATTTGTTTGGCATTTTGCACGGCTATTTATTTTCGTCATGGCCAGCTTGAGGCTGGCCAGAAGGTTGTGGGCCAGGATGTGGTCGCTTTCTCTGCCCATTGATTGGGCCCGTTGGGAACATGTTCTTTTTTGTGTTACTTTTTTTTAAGCTAATGACAAATGAGCAAAGTATTAAGTATCAATTATGTAAAAGACAAGTGATTAACACAACAAATGCTTTAATAATTTTAAAATATTTAAAAATAAACAGAAAATATAATAATAAAAGCCATAATTGCGATTCCGATCAAACGATTATGCCAAGCACAAATAATAAAAATTCTGAAAATCCCTAAAATTTAATTATAAGATATAATTTATATATTTAATGAAGACTCAAAATTAAAGTAATAAAGTATTTTAAATATATATGTTGAATTTATGAATTTATTACAGAGATAACTTAAATATACACGAATATATGAATAAATTTAATGACCTCTTTGTTAAACTATTTTTTGCCTACTTTGGCTACCGTTAATTACACATTTAAAGCAATTAACGAAGTATTAACTGATTGAATTAACACATGTTTAAAGCTGAAGCGGCAGACAAGTTTACCAACATGGCCACAACGTTAAAAAGGCCAAAATGCGTGCAATTATCGGCGCACTTTAGCACTTTTCAATTTGCCAACCAAGCCAACTTTCCAAGGTTAAGCCGTGCACTTTCGTCCTACTTTTTGGCTTATTAAGAGCGGTCAGAACCTGCCCGAAAATTTGAAATGCAAAAGGCTAAAAGCGGCCAAAAAGCAGCATATTTAAGGCTACTTCCATTACCGGCTCTGGGTTCGTATTTTAGCAAGTGTAACACATAAAATGCACTCACCACACAGATACATCTACACACACACACACACACATACGCTCTGCCTTAGCTACAAAACGCAAAGTTCACAGAGGAAAAACAAACCAAAAACTTTGACTGAAAATAGAATAATCGTTGACACAATGGCCACCGGCTTCGATAAGCTCCCGAAAAGCTTATAGAAAAACATTAATAACATTATCCCTCCCTCCACAGCACATGCAAAACAAACTAATCAAACTTTTGGGCAGCAACAAAAATGACAAAAAAGCAACTCGAAAATATGGAAAACAAATTGCTTTATTTTCGAATGTTGCTGCTGCTGCCTTCATGATATTTTAGAATATTAACCCAGAAAACGTGCGGCGCCAAGTCGCCACTAGAAGCAGCAACAGTGGCAGCTACTTGCTACCCTCTACCACCCACTCCCTCCCCTTTATCCCCTATGTCCCCCACATCCCTTCGAGCTGTGCTGGGAACAGGAAAAAAAATCGAAAATCAATTTTGGTTAATGTGCTCGGGCAAGTTGTGTCTGCTTTGGGCACTGCCACAGCCACGAGCACGCACACATGTGTCAGCCACGCCCCTAGTCCGCCCGCCCTCTTTGGGGCACACAACGTGCTGTGTTGCCTGATGCCGGTGTCCATAGCATATTTTTGCATAGAATATGTAGTTTATGCAAACATTTCTACTCAAAGGCCGCATAAATTACGGTCCTCAACACTTGGTAGCACTAGAAAGTGTACGAAACTGTCTCGACCATAAAATTAGACTGTATCCAAAGGGTGCGGACCCGGACCCAGCAAGTGGTCCAGGCAATCGCTGTTTACTCTGCATGTCATTTCTGAGAGTGCTACGAGTGTAGAGCGTGATTGGCCATGGTCATATGCATATACATATGTATGTATATACAGCACACATATTACCTACTTTTAGATGCAGACTAAACACTGATTCACCAGCTATTTAATTCTCTTAACAACACATTGATAAATCACTTTAATCTGACTATTATCTTGATTTATAACAACTTCGATATTCTGACCATTATTTTGCATTTATAGACTTGCAGTATTTTTATTTTATTTTATTTATCTTCCAATTTTTATATGGAGTTTTATTTTCAAAATGGAGTATCTTTCAATGGTATAACAAAGATATAATCAACTTCCTTAACATCGGTGTGAAGGGCAGATCGCGCTAGTGACGAACAGCAGCCTGAAGAGTGCGAAAGCTAATATGAAAAATTTGCTACGACAGCTATATGATATTTTTAAATTTTTTTTTTAAAAAAAAAAAATTTTCCCCACCCTTTTTCCACAGTGGTCCGAATTTGGACATTGACAACTACTTGGACAGGATTTATAAGACCAAGTTTTATGTTTATTCTGTAAGATTGGTTACGATAACTCATAAAACAAAAAAATTTTACATACTAAGTCTTGATTTTCACCCGATCGGTACTATGACAGCTATATGATATAGTGGACTGATTTGAATCAACTTTATGCTTACTAGCAGTTAAATTGTTCTTATAATTTGGATATGAAATTTTTTTTCCATTTGTGGGCGTTGAAAGGGGCGTGGCCGAATTTTGAAACAAAATTGATCTGCTTGCAACATAAAAGATCCTACACACCAAGTTTGATGTCTCTAGCTCTTACAGTCTCTGAGATCTATGTGTTCATACAGACAGACAGACAGACGGACATTGCTATATCGGCTGTTGATGCTGATCAATAATATATATATATATACTTTATGGGGTCTGCCACGCCTCTTTCAGCCTGTTTTGCACGTATTCGTTAAAACAAACCCAATAGACCCCTGTACTTTTTTTAAGTACGGGGTCTGAAACGAACATATTATTATATTTAATTTTAAGCAACTGATAAGTGCAGTTGTGAACTTCGAAACGAAATCTTTATTATTGTTTAGCTGGTTAACCGTACGGCAAAGTGTGTGGCAAGAGTAATTCTGAATTTGAGCTTTCATCTCTCAGTTTGAGTTTCCGTTTCCGGCATAGTTTTCATGCGGTATTTGAACATGTTCCAACAAACACATTACAGAGTTTCCGTTGCTCTTGAACCACTCACGTTAGCTTTACTCAGTTACCACTTACAGTCTTCACACACCTTGGGGGTCTCTGCACACACACTCACATACACACATGGCACTCGCACTTAGTGCCTACATATTCTGCGTATATTTTGTTGTATGAGATACATTTGACTGGCATTGCTGCTGAGTCGTGAATGGCGTGTCATCACCATCATCATGATCATCAACATCAATCAGAATCATCATCATCATAATCATCTTGATGATTATCACCGTTGCGTTTTCAAATGAAAGCCAAATTTCTACTGTAACCCCATAGACATCTGAAGGATACAAAGGACAGGAAGGACGAGACGCCATTTTCGGTTGTGTTTTGTTGGCATTGTTATTGTTGCTGTTGATGTGCCTCTCATGTTATTTACTTAACAATTTACTGAATAATTTAAACAGCCTTATCCTTCTCCCTTTTCCTCTCTCCACCTGTCTGTCTTTCTCTCGTCCTGTTGTTGCTATTATTCGTACACTTCCTGTTTGCCATTGGCCCCTGAATTATGAACATGTTTTCAACTGTTCCGTTTTCCCTTTTTTTTTCTTTCCACATTTAGGTGTGAGTTTCCGCTCTCAAAGTGTGGGTGATAGTTGTCCACCCACTGTCTCTGTAGGTGTTCCCCGTTTCTCCTCACTTTCTCTCATTTTCCCTCTCTCTACTTGAGTCTCTAGCTGACATTTAATGCGGTTTGGCATATGCCTGTATGTGTGGGAAGCTCTCTGTGTGTTTGGATGTATGTGGTTGTGTTGATAATGTGCATAATAAGCCTTAATTAATGTTAAATAATGAATTTTCTCATTTACACGCCAGCGCAATGCTGAAAAGCCATTACCTCGGGAAACTTTTGCAGTCGTCGCTTTTCTTGTTATAGGTATAAGTTTTCTGTTTTTCTGTGGCCTACCATATATTTACAGGTGCGCCGGTTACCGTTAACCATTTACCATTTACCGGAAAACTGAAAGAGGTCCGCATCAGTTGCCACCATTGCCACATCCTTTGCCGCTTTTGTTGTGGTTGATCTTTGGGTGCTTCACTTTTAAATTGAAAAGCAGCCGCATCAAAAACATTTAAAACTCGACAAGTTTTTACCTTTTTATTTCTTTCTCCTGTGTGTTGTGTTAGTTGTGTGTGGGAGTGAGTGTTCGAGTGTTTGGCTTGTTGTTAATTAAATTTTGTATAAATAGGGTTTGTTTGCTTTTAATTGCAGGAAAGCTGACACTAATTTTCCGAAACTGGACATCGGCTAAACTCTGAGCTAGCTAAACTAGGTGAAAATATTTGTCTAACGAACTTTCCATAAAACTACCAATTAGGAAAAAATGTATAGCGAATGCCAAAATAAACATGAGCTATCAAAATAAACCAGCTAATTAAATGTGGATAAGTTGATTCAATTTAAATATACACAATCCAGATCTAAAATGTATCAAATTAAATTTTTCCACTTCTCAAATTCGGTCGAATATTATATATATGTAAAATATGAAACTAAAAAACCATAAAAAAGTTTACTCGAGTAAAAACATTGTTATGTTTTGTATCAGAAATGAAAAGTTTTAAGTGTTATATTCCTGGGAGAATAATTTCAACGTAATAATCTGATTATAAGTTTATTATACCTAATTTAAATCTTTAACTCGTTACAAATAAAGTGGGCTTATATAATTAAAGAGAAATTAAATTCCAGTCAGAAAGCTTATGTTAGAGATCCCAATCGTAGGATTCCCGTGTTAGATAGCGTTTTTAGACATTTTACTGAATAATAAGTAACTATAGTAATAGATAATAATAGACTTTTAGATTTTGACTGTATAATAAGTAACTATAAAAATCATATAATACACTGTTAATTCAAATTTTTAGCTATTTATTGAATTGGAATTATATTAGTTTATTAAGTTAAAATTGGTTCAGAAATGTCACCAAAAATTAATTTAAATACATTTTCAATAAGCCCTAGCACTAGCTGTAATTAAATTAAGACAAATGTCAAAATTACAATTAAATATTGTCGGTGGTCAAAACTTCAAACATTATTATCGGAAAAAGGTTGCACATAAAAAGTTCGAAACCGTCCAAACTACTCTGACAGCAATATTGCTAAGTCTTATGTACAAACAGTCAAAACAACAAGGACTAATAGAAATTAGAAATAACATACCCAGAGCGTGAGTGAGATAAAACGAGACTGTTCGAGGGAGAAAGTCTAATGTTCAATGTCCAAATGTTCAAAAAGTTTCGTTGTGCTCAACTTTTATTTGATGTGGTTTTCGCGCTATGTTGTTGCTGTTATTGTTGTTGTTGTCATTGTTGATCCACTTTGTTGATGCCACATTTGAACATTTCCACAGCGTGTGATGAAAAAAAAATCATTGCGGTTATATTTTATCCTTTTTTATATGGCACAAACACACACGCGTAAATACACGCACACACACACAACACATGCAGAGTGGCGCCTGGCAATGAAAAAGAAAATAAGGAAAAATTCAAGAAAAGTTGCTTAGCACAGCGGTTTTTTGATGTTTTTCTTACTTTTCCGTTTTGTTGCACATAAATGTAGTTGATTAGCCCAGATGTGAACTACATATATCCTAATTTATATTTATATTTTTCTTATTATTGCAATTTTTCTTTATTGCTTTAATGCGTTCTCAATTTCAATATACATAATATTTTAAAGATTTCTATTTATTTTTTTAAATTTGTAATTGAAAGTTTATCAGTTTGTTTTCGTTTGGTTTTGATTTATTGCTTAAATAACGTTATTTGTTGATATTTCTGGGTGGTTTTCCGGGAACTGTTCCGGTATTTTCACTTGACTGATTCTGGGTGGCATTTTCTGAGTGCCGTGTCAATCAAAATCAATCAAAATTTCTTGTCGACTCGCTTGTTAGCATTTACACAAGTTCCATCTTGTTGAAGTGGGCGCCTAAGTGGGAGAGACGTAGAGTGAGTAAGATAGAGAGAGGGGGAGACGTTGCTGTCGTTACTCCTCGTTAGCACAATTTGCGGCGATGGATTTCACGTGTTAAATGCGGCAGTTACGGAATTTTCTCCCACGTTTTTGTCGCACCCGACGTTGTGCACCCGGCTACCGTTATTCCGTAATTTCGTGACTTTTCCAACACTTATTTCACACTCTGCTCCGGAACTGTGTGTTTATTATTCGTTTTTTTTTGCTCCCTTTTGACCTAGTACCCGGTCTTTTGCTATCGCTTTCGGTTTCGCGTTGCTTTTAACTTTTCTGCACTGCAACTGCATCAGATTCGATGACTTTCGCTTTGAATTTAAGATGTTGTTGTACTAAGAACAGCGACAACGCACGACGCCAACTCCCGACGTCCGACTGCGTCAATAGGTTGCCCGCTGTGTCTGTCTAGAACGGCGTACGCAATGAGACTGCTTGGCCGCAACGCTCCGACGAATTTCAGCAGGCAATCGTCTGCCGGGTTTGCCACCGACGCTGTCGTCATTGCCGTCGCGACGCGTCGTGTCTGTCGCTACGGCAAAACTGTTATACGCTCAGCGCGCTCACACGCTCACACATTACGAGAGAAGCAAGAGAATTTAAAATGAGAGCGACTCTCTGAGAGCGCAAGCTTAAGTGCGTTTTGGTCCATAGCCAAAAAGAGTTTGTCGCCTCGCGTTTGTTTTCATTTTCATTTCTGATTTTCCTTATTATATTTATTTTTTAGTGCTTTGCGGTATGTGATTTATATGTGACCGTAAAAATGCATAATAAATGCGAGTTATAAAATTAAAATTAGGCAATTTTATAAAATACAATGCAGTACTTAATAATTGCTAGCTAAATGAGCACATAAATTTGATTTGCTTAAAATACATCCTATAAGTCGCCGCAAATAATCTGAAAGCCGTATATAAACATTAAGTACTTGCAATGTTTTTGATAGATTTCCCAATAACAAAAAAAAATATATTTCTAATTGCACTTAAATAATGTTTAAAGACAAATAAATGATTTCAATATTTTTAAAGCTATAGTAAACAATGCAATTATAGTTCAAGTTTCTTATTTATTAAATATAATATCAGAAACTTGTTTTCCCTATGTTACTAGTCATTTTAAATTGATTCACCAAAAGTTAACATAATCGAATAATATTTAATATTTTACTTTTCGTCATTCTCCTTAAATGATATAAATCGCATTACATTATGCTTAACTCTCTGAAATGTCGATTCATTACTCAAGTGTCCTCGGTCGTCTTCATCTTATACGAACCAGCGCAGATAACACCCAGTTATCACTAACTTCTTACTTCCACTCAACGTCTCCTTGTGTGTGTGTTTCTATGTGTGTCGTGCGTTTCGATGTGTATTTTTTTACAGCTACTGCTTGATAAGCACTATCAATGGCTTTTTGTTTACATGTTTTGGTTCCGCTTCCCAACACACACACACACACATACACATACCAGGACTAAAGTTGCAACTGTCTGAAAGTATGAGTATAAGAGTAACTGTTCCCAGTATAACTGTGGGCAAGTATACCAGTATAAGTAGAGTCACTTAACAGTATAACATTTAGGAAATTTTGCTGATTGAGCGCGTGCTCTCTCTCTCTCTCTCTCTCTCTCTCTCTCTCTCTCTCTCTCTCTCTCTCTCTCTCTCTTCTCTCTCTCTCTCTCTTTCGCTGTCTCTCGCAAAGAGTCGGCGCTCTCGTAGTCACTATGTTGAAAGGGGAACTCAACACGCAGCTGACGAAAAACTTCACCACACACAATGCACAGGCTCTTCAGAGCTTAGGCTGCAGCAACGCGACTTGCCGGGACATGCCAGGATATGCTCAGCTCAAGGCCTGGAAGCCAAGAACAAGAAATCAGCACTGCCAAAAAAAAAAAAAAAGAAGAAAAATATCGATTTGATGCGATTCGATTGTTGCGGTTTGCTTGGTCGGGTTTTGGCTTCTGCACACCTCCACTGTCCCTCTTTTCCCCCGCCACCTTAAGTACCCCGTGTCCTGTTTACCATCCTTTATGTATATTGGTTTATGAGAAGCGTCTGCCTTCTTCTTTTGCCTTGTCCCTTTTTTGCGGTGGCTTTTTAAAATCGTGTTCTTTTTCTTCGACATTCGCTGTTCTTCAATTTGGCTGCTGTTTTTCTTTTTTGTCGCGTAGAGAACAAGGCGCGCGGTGAGGGGAGATAGGGGAGGGTGAATGGGGTATACAAAAAATAAGCAAACAACCAATGAAGCAGATAGTAATGTTTATTGTTATTCTTGGCAGCCGCCCCTGCGGCCATTCAAATCAATTCGCTGACAGAAGCCGAGGCAGCTTCTGTAACTTTATTTAAATTTCTGTGGCAACGTCGCCTGGACAAGGGACAAAGGAGGGGACAACAAACAAGCGAAGCGTTGCAATATTCTGCTCTCTCTACTCTCCTCTCTCACTTGCCTCTCTCTTTCCCTCTGTCGTTGCTAATAAATCGACTTGTGGTCGCGTATAAAGCAGGCATCACAAATAATATGATAAGTTTAAAGAAATTATACCCGAAAAAAATTATCCTTCTTTATGAATATGAATGGGAAAATATTATTTGAAATAGGATCTGGAAAATCAATAAAAATGTATCTCAAGTTTTACTTAGATTTATGAATTTCAACTCAATTGTTTATCTAAATATACATGGAGAGATAAATTTTGAAAAGGATTTGAATTTAATTTTTTAATCGGAAATCAATTTTCAAATTTATCATATCCTCATATCCATATATCATTAAAAATAATTATAATAAAATGAATAAACTTCTCATTGCGTTACCTGATATTACGTATACGCACCGCACTTACCGCATTGTTCACGTTCATTTCCACGCCTGCTTATTTCAGTGGAATTAAAACTATTTAAGTTTTTAATGCCCTAACAGCAATGATCTTGTGCACGGCATATAAATTACTGAGATGCTTTTGCGTTGCGCTGTGTTGAGTTGAGTTGAGGCAACTTCAAAGGCCTCGCACGTCGTTGTCAACGACGACAGCAACAAGGATGAGGATAAGAACGTGCAACAGTAGCAAAGTCTTAGGCCAACACGAAGTGGCGGGGGAGGTGAAGACAACGGGTATACGCGCGTACCAAGAAAACGTTGAGCACTTTGCCAAAGTTTTTACTTGGCTCGTTGGCAATTTTTTTACTTTGTTGCTTTATAGGGATTTATGTTTAATCGGCCAAAGGTTGCGCGCACACACACGCAGCAATGTTAAAAGCTCTTTTGTTTCACCCACAAGCGAAAAAGCAACTCAGCCTCGTCCTTGGCCAGAGGGGCGGGGGAATTCTATATGCATTGGCAACGTAACTTGGCTGAGATATGAGATTTTGACCCCCTTGTATATCTCGACGCTAGTGCAAAGCGCTGATAAACAGTTAGTCGACTTAAATGGATTGCTAAACAGCTCTAAAGCGATTTTTCTAACGAGAATGTGAATTTTCACTCACAGATATGTGTTATCAGCAATGACTGTAATCATTATAACTTTGGTTATAAAACTGAAAAAATAATAATTGTTTTTAATTTTTATTATTTATACCCTTATAGAATATTTATGTTATATTACACGCTCTTTTAAAGTAACTATAGGCGAGATTGAATTTTTAATATAAAAATAAAAACAAAATAATTATTATTTACAGACTTTGGCGTAGCTCTTGCTTACAAATGAGAACTTAAATGCACATTAAAGCACACTAAAGTTTCATAAAATATATAAAAATCTGCTAATATTATTATAAATAGCAAATAACATTAAAGATTTTATTAAATCTTTTACTAAAACTTTACACTTCTCTGAAACTCACACTGAAATGAACTGAAAGTTTACACCATAAAAAATACGCCAAATCTCTTTAAAGAATTAGGTAAAAGCAAAATCTCGACTCGTCAAGAACTCCACACTTTAATCAATTGCTGAAAATTCCTGTTGTCGTTGCTTGAACGGAGATTGCCAAGAGATTGGATAAATGCATGAACCCTTTCCATGAACTTTAATAAGCCACAACGGATGGACTGCAATGACAACAACATCAACAACGAAACAAAAAGAGAAAAGCATGTAAAATCAAAGCACGCGTTTGCAAACGCAGTTAATTAAAGTTGCCTGCAGTCATGGAAACAAGTCTATATGGCCGTTACTATGATCTGCCATGCAATTCCAACAACTAACTTGGCCCAAACCAAGCCAAGTCCAACTCAAAGAATGCAACCCATTTTGATTGCGCCTCGGGCTGAGGAATACTTTGTACACGTGTAACAAACTGACGCAGTTCTTTGATTTGAGTCTAGACAATTGTTAAAGAGGAAAGAGAACAACAAAATGTAAAAAAAAATTGGCAATGTGTTCTCTGTGGCAAGCCAAGATCCATCATTGTATCTTTTTGCCTGGCGCCAGTTTATTGTGCTTTTCTTATTTTTCTCTGCTCTTTGACGATGATGCTAGAATTTTAATTTCCGCACGTGGTCGTGATGCTGCCAAGGAAGTTTCCCAAAGACAAGGATGATGATGAGTAAAAGAAGATGAATGTTGTTACAGTACACAAGTGTCTCAGTTTTAAATACCTGAGTGCGAGAGTGTTTGTGTGTGTGTGTGTGTGTGTGTGTGTGTGTGTGTGTGTGTGTGTGTGTGTGTGTGTGTGTGTGTGTTCAGACAAAAGTTGAGCTTGTAATTACCCAGAGTTCTTTCCCATCTCTAATTGAAAATCAGTCAAGAGGCAACTGAAATCTGACCTTGAAAAGAGAATTTATTGGCTGTTTGGTTACATTCAAATACCAATACAAAATGTATTCAATATGAGTGCATGTGAATAGTTTGAATAGCTGTTAACGCATTGTTCAATGCATTTCGAATATTTCTACAAATATTTGCTGGCATTTCACTTACCTCTCCTCTTTTCCACTCTTAAACGTTATTGTTTTACAACTTTTCATGCAAAATATTTTACGCCCAAAACTTTTGTTGGCCACGTTGTGTACATGAATGTGTGTGTAGGCACATCGTCCTGAAAATGACTATTGGCAGTGAGCCATGGGCGTAAAACTGCAAACCGTTTTTCTACCCATTTATTTGAAGCTTTTGTTTCGATCTACCGCCGCATCGGGGATTTCTATTACCAAACTTTCTATGCACTTGGCCAAAAGCAGAAAGCCAAGGTATAAAATAGCAGACACGCTTTCGTTTTGTTAGGTAGTTTGTTCAGGTAGTTAAAATCGAATTTAAATATTTATTTTTTACCCAAAAAAGTATACTTCATTTTTGTTCATTTTGTGAAGCTTCTCATAAAAGTATGCTACATTTTAGAGCTTCAGCTTTCTTCTATTTTGTAGTGCATTTCTTTGTCTGCTATGCTGGAAAATGTTCAGTATTTCCTTCTTATTAATACTTAAAATGCGCTGCGTTGTCAGGCTGGGATTTGTCTGACTGCAGCCAAATGGGAAAACTGTTCGCTGAGCCGAATTTTGGCACGGTTTGCATAGCAAATGGGAGGGCTCTGTTTTTAGTACTCCATCCATTGCAACTGTCGACAGTCGAAGCGCTCTTTAAGGCCATGTTAACAATGTGCATTTAAATTATTCAAATATGTAGAGCAGTGAATTAATAGAGATATACCCTGAAGATTGCAAGATATTCGCCAAGACCGAGTTCTTTATAGATTCAATTTAATTTTGCCTTCAGAAAGGTGTCTCTTCAATTAAATTTTTATTTTCAGAAGATGATTAAAAATTACTGCAAATAAAAACGTTCGTTTTATAAGCAACAAGCAGCATGCAAAATTGAATAAAGTGAAGACACATTAACAAATATATTTACCTTATATGTTATGTTAACTATTTTATTTAATTTTAAAATCAAATTCAATTAAAACTGTATTCTTCAGCTTTTAAAAATTATTCAGATAAATTCTAATCAATAGACAGATGTATAATAATTAAACTCTCAAGTTTTTAGTTAGCTGAGCATCAATTAGATATCACATTAATTGAATAAATTTGCAATAAACAATAAATATTTATTTATTTTTCCTTTCAATTAAGCGTTTCAAGTATTTGAATATTAAGTTAAATATGTATGCTTACTTTTTGCTCACCTGGAAATTCGTACATAAATCTGAGTTTATTTTAGATCTTCAAACTAGCACTTAAAATGCAATGACTGGAGTGTGCAATTAGCAACCCTTTTACTGGATAAACACACACACACACACACACACACTCACATGGAGTAGAGAACTCTGAAAGTTAAATGGCTGAGGCAAGAAATAAAATTGCAGCTAATTGCAGGCAATTGAGAAACTGCCACAGCAAAGTGCAACTTGAAGTCGCAATGTAAGACGATGGTTGAAAAAACTTTATGCATTTTCGAGTGGCAACAAGAAATGCTACAAAACATTTCAATGAGTTGCATATTCATTTAAAGCAATCACAAACACACGCACACACACACATTCACACACATATGTACGTGCACTTCTGTTCTAGATATAATTTGAAGATTTTCAGAAGTGGCCCAAAACTGACAAAAAGACATGAAGGTTAATTGCGTTGGCTCAAAACAGCAAACGTATCTGCATCGCATTTGCATCTGCATTTGGGTATCTAAAAGTGACTGTATCTATCTCACTCTCGCACATCCATTGTGTGTGCTTTGAAAACAAAATTACATTTGTGCTGACTGCAAAGTAAATTGAAAACCTCTGCATGACTGACAAGAATTTAGCCTGCAGCAACAATGAAAGTCACAGTATCAATCACAGTCACAGTTACATTTGTGAATCCACACAATAAAATAAAATGCACATCTTCTAATCAAAATCATTCATTCATTTATTCGGCAGTCCAAAATATCCTTTTCAATGTACTTAGAAAAGAATTTTTTAATAATTTTGGGAAAATGTATATGCTCGATTGAAATCCCATAAGCAAATTTTTGTTCATGTATTTCATGTAAATACAAATGGCTACATTTTTGTGATTTTGTAATGCTTTGTGCATAAAATAAGTTTGTGAAGAAATATTTTGAATTTTTAGAGAAATTTAAAGCAATTCACTTGGAAGGAAAGCTTTGAGTATTAAGTTATAATACAATTTTAGAGAAAAAGACTTTTAGGTTGAAACAAAAATAATTGTATTTTCTTCAGTCTTATAGAATGTGGTTGAATAGAAATCGCATATGATTTAATACGTACATGAATTTATATATCTTAAAATATTTCAACAATTGCCTTTACTATTATTGATATTCTGAGTTTTTTTTAACTATTAAAAAACACTTTATTTATTAAACTTCATGATGGATTTCCAGCTCCATTTAAAGTCAATAACCTCGTAGATTGCAGTATTTTAGGTCCATCCATCCATTGCGGATCTTTGATGCAACTGCAATAGAAGAACTCTGAAGCAATATTGCAGCTTCAGTTGAACTATGTTTTGGCCAAATGAAACGCATTGTTTTTTAAGACCCCATTCACATGTCGCACATAAATTATACTTAACAGATACTTTTTGGGGTTGTTGCCACTCAACGACTGAAAGAGCGGGCTACAAGAAGTGTGTGGAATGGAAGGGAGGAAAGGAAAGTGGATTCGTAGTGCATGTTGCACGTCGCTTTTCTGGCCATTCTGAAAGCGGGGGCAACTGCACTTTGCACACTGCACTTTGCACTTTGCCCTGGGCGCCAAAGTTTTATGCCATTTTTATCTGGCAACGCGTAAATATTCGTTAAAAGTTGAAATTTAATTTTATACCCACGGGGCAAGTTGGTTGTTGCCTTCATCTTGGCTACAACTGCAACTGCGGCCACACCATTTCGTCAAGTGCAGCGCCAAAAAAAAAAAATATATCTTGAAGAAAACAGAAGATAAAGATGCTGCAGCCAAATAAATTTCACGCGCACCTTGACGGGGCAAGAAGTCTAGAAAGAAAAGGTGTACAAAGGTAGGGAGGCAGGAGAAAAGTAACGTAACACAGCTGTTTTAACTTGCTTGTTAGCATTAAATTTATGTCTCAACATAAATAAAGCTTTTCTAAACAGTTTGCGTTTTACGTGTACTGTATTACATATAAGGCCAACAGCGAGACCAGCGGAATTAGCCCGCCCATAGGAACTTCATCTGCTCCTTTTTCTTCGTACTTCTTCTTGTTGGCCAGCATAAGAGAGAATTATAAAACGCAAGGAGTAATTTTGGGACACGCAATTGAATTCAAGATTATGTCGTTTAGATAATTTCAGCCAGATAAATTCACAGCAGCTGTAATGGCATTTAATATTTATTATTATTATTAATCCGCATGCGCCGGCATCAACATTGTATACGTATTAGGAATTCAACTTCCTTTTGTGCTCAACTTCCTATCTGTGTTTGCTCTTAGCCAAAAGTCGCTTCTATTCTTTTGGCCAGTTCAATGACTTCATTCTATATCCTCCTCGTCTTTTGCCAATGCCTTTGTCAGTCTCCAGCAAAATAACATTTTATTATTGATGTCTTCATGTTGTTTATGTGTCAACAACAAGCGAATTCGCATAAGCAGAAATTTCATTAAGTACATAATAAAAATTGCTTAGCAGTATAATGGTCATGGCCAACTTGTCTGTCTGTCTGTCTGTCTATCTCTTCATTCTCCTTCGGCAACTAACATTAATGGTCAGCATTGTTGGCTTTAGTTGAGACTTTAATACAACTCTGCCTAAAATATTTCGGTTCTGGTATTTGGTATTTTGCCTTAGATATTCGTAATGCTTCAACATGGCCTAAACTATTTGCCAAGGCTGTGCAGGCTAAATGAAATTTGCGGTATTAAAGGATGAAAGTATTTTAGATTACTATGAGAAGCAGCTCTTTGAATTACAACTGAGAAATACTAAAGTGTCTAAATTTGTTTACTAACATCAAAATAAACATTCATAATTACTGATGCATTATCTATTGATCGCTTTTTGATCTACAAAAGAAAAAAGTTTAAATTTCAAATAAAGATTAAAGTAAGAATTGTATCTATTTTGAAAGCTTTAATTATATAAAATTTTAATTAAGTGAAGTAGAATTTTAGCACTGTTTTTGTAACTTTTCAACTTAAGTATTCACATTTTATTAAAAATTCAAGTAAAACGTAAGTAAATAAAAGTAATTCCCACTCGAATGGGAAGTAGATTATTTAATATCCAAATATTTTTATAAGGACACCGACCAATTTCTATAATCACATCATTATGTGCCTCAAATTAAGTTAGTTGAATCACTAGCTCAACAGGATGTTAAGGATAACTGAAAATTTAGCCAAATTTTGATATATTCATAAAGCTATTATGCGCTTGAATGAACAAAGTTAATGATGATAATTACAAGTCAGTCTCTTCCATTCATTATTCACAGTATGTTTATATACAATTTATACGGTCAGGTTAATTATGCAACGACCGCAGGCTGTGGGATTTAATCGAGAAGTTGTCACAGTTGATTGTCATTTCGTTTTGGATTTTTGTGCTAATGCAGATGGAATTTCATCAGATTCCCCACCGTTTCCTCGATGAAGAGAGGCTAATTAATATTAAAAACAACTGCCGAGTGTTACAGCTGTCAAAAGTTGTGCAATTTATATTAAATTACGATTCCGAAGAAAGGCATTAGTGAAAATCAATTAGAAAATATTTCATAAAAGCGGCTTGCCGCAATTTCCGTACTTATTCTGTGTATTGGACGAGCATTAACGAATGCCACTGGGCGACAGAGGGCGCTAGTAGTAAATTATTTTATGCCTGTAGAAATGGCGTTGCTCTCTCTTTCTCTCTCTCGCTCTCTGGATAAAACATTTTTCAAAACCTTCAA
Source organism: Drosophila falleni (assembly GCA_035045575.1). Lineage (NCBI taxonomy): Eukaryota > Metazoa > Arthropoda > Insecta > Diptera > Drosophilidae > Drosophila > Drosophila falleni. The sequence continues at coordinate 1,957,071 of JAWNOV010000171.1, read as the reverse complement.
CATTAACGACAACAATAACAGGAACAACAAATACATGGCAAGTACAAAAATATTTTTATAATTTACAGTTGACAGCTACAACAATAGCAACAACAATGTGGCAGCTCGAAAATGTTCGAAAAGAAGCTCACGATGCCAAGCTAAATAAATAGTTGTGCAGGTGGTGTTAATTGAAAAACTTTTGCAACACTAATTAAAAGTTTCTAAACAAAATTGCCATGACTATAGCTCCGACTCTGTAAGCCCTCTTCCTTTCATTTTTCTCTCGTCCTTACACCAGTGACCCCTCTATATATCCTAGATGTAGTGCATCGTATCGCGGGGACAGCTTTCAAGTAGATCAGTTACGACTTGCTGCGTTTTCTCAACACTTTCTCAATTGACAAATAATAAACAAGATGTTGCGACTGCTTTCATTATCTCACTTTACCTCTCACACTTCTCTTTTCGTCCTTCAGTGACATTTATGAGTTGTCAAATGGTGGCAATTGATAGCAAAATTTATCACACTGTGAAAAAATGTGTTGGTCTATCAACTGACTCATGATTATAGATGAGTTTTATATCCACGTATGTATTATCAATCATTGAATTACACATTTACACTCAAAGGCAATTGTTAGCCTTACCAAAGAAAATTATAGTCAGTCCGAAATTCGCATTTGCCTCCTTAGATTTTCAATCGCTTAGCCACGCAGAAAATTATCTTAATAGATTCCACTACAGTTTTTAACATTTTTTTTTTTTTAATATTTTAATATATTTTTATTATTTCAAGTGTTTGTCTTTTCCTTTTTATGTTAATTAGCTTTTTTCGCAAGTTCCACAAGAAATTCGCTAAAAATCCAATCAAGAATAAAAACTTTAATGGCGATAAAAATGCGTTTAATTTCCGTGACAACATCCTGATGCTGACCGCACATTTGTTGTCCCTCTCTATTCCACTGACAACCAAATCTAAGCTGGTCACACTGTCAGGTACGTAGAAGAAAAAAACAAAATAAAATAAAAAGCTGTGAATAAAAGCAACGAAAAAAAAGAGAAATTCTAAATATTTTGAGGGATGTGGCTATTTTGTCCGTCCTTGTGACCCACGTTTCAAATTTAAAATAACTTGAAAGACTTGAAACAAGTGACTGCTCACCATTATGTTTGTTGCTGCTTTAGCTGTTGTTGGTTTTGTTGCTGCTACCACGCTGACAGGAGCGCTGTTACGCCGGAAGTCTTTGGCAATAATAGAAAGCACACCCAATTTGGGTGAAAAATAATTCACTGCGAGGAAACAAAAAAAGCAGCTGACATCCCATACCTGGCTTCTGTGTGAAAATTTACCTTTTGAATGCCCCTGTCCCCAGTTGCGTTATTTTGTCAACTTTTGTTGTGGCACAAGTCAAAAGAAGTTACAAAGAAAGGAAGCCAAAAATAAGAAAAAGAAGCTGCAAATTCACTTGACACGTGCAAAATACAGACAAAAAAAATGTTCCATGGCCAGCGAAATTCAAATGATAATCTGGGTAATGGACAGGCCGTTTGGCCGGAAATGACTTAGTGTTTGTCTGAAATTAAACGAGACAGTACTGATAAATAAGACATGGAGGGGGACAAAGAGGGTGTGAGAGAGAGAGAGCGAGCCACTCGGAAGAAGGTGTAATGAATTTAATTGGAAAGTGCGTGTCTTGAGGAAATGGTCGCTCATTTTATAGGCAGAAGTGTTCGAGAGAGTGAGAGAGTTAGCGAGAGAAAAAGAGAGGGCCAATGGAAAAGTTTTCAGCTTGTTGTTGTTGTTGCAAACGCCACGCGACACAAATTGCCGGCAAGTGCCACAAATCGTGCTAAAAACACACCGGGGAGTGATTTTAATTCACAAAAAATGTTATTAAGCAAAGTGCTTAATAATATGTGCTAATAGACATATTCCAGGGTCGCCTTTTTCCCACTCTTTACCACTCTTTTTCCCAGAAGCACTTTCAATCCATGGTCTGCCAATATATTTGTGTTGTAATTAATTAAGCAAATGTCGATGACAGTTACATTTTTACTTAATATAGAGGTCTCCCTCTGTTTCTCTCTCACTCTCTCTTTCTATCTCTCTGTTATTGTAATGTCCTTGAATGGCCAGAAATATTTCAGTTAGGATTATATTTTTCTATATAGTTCCCTTGAGTGTCATTTCAAGCATTTAACATGTGCGATAAATGGAACAGGCGCCCTGCTAATACATTCCTATTAATAATAGACTGCGGCAATGCCATTTGTCATGCAACTGGAGAAAGGGACAGAAACAGATAGAGCAAAAGACAGACAAGAGAGAGAGAGAGAGAGAGAGAAAGAGGAGTAAGGATTCGACCAGATATGAGACAATGATAAAAGGGGCAAGACAAGGCTGGATTGCCTAAAGGTAAACAGCTTCATAATTCTCCATAGATTGTCGATTTCGCAGACGCTGTCTCTGACATTTCCATGAAAAAGTGCCCCAACAACTTCACTAAATTATGACAACATTTGATAAATTATTACCTGATAAATTTTATCACAATTCTTACATCAGTATTTAGGAAAGGTAAATATAAATATAAATATACTTGTTCAGACGTACAAAATAAATTATTGGAACTGTTATTTTCTTCATATTTAACATCAATTTATTTTAGCCTTGAAATTGGTTTGCAAAGTACACAAATGTATTATTCAATTTTATTTTATAAATAATTTTCAGATAACCAAACGCACACAAATACTTTTCAAACTAGAATGGAGCATAAAGTCTAATATTATCTATGAAATTATCAGGGCTCATATGGAGACTAAATAATCCTTACTAAATACCTCTTTAATTTTAATGTGTTTAGCAATGATTTAAAACTTGTCTCTATATACATTAATAAGTGATGTGTTAATTTATAGAAATTAATAAAGATCATCAACGTTTAATTTGTAAGGTAGAAATTTACAAACTCCATCTGGTTGTTAAATGGTAAAATCCAATTGAGAACATATGCAATTTATAGATGGCACTAAAGTTGCATTCAATTTGTGAAGTTGTGCTACAGTCCCAGGTGCTACTGAGCGGATACTTAATATGCCATTTATTTTGGTCCAAGCCAAGGCTAAGCAAACGAAACGCAGTCAAACACATGCGACACGTCTTACACATACATACATACTTACTAATACATATATTCAGAATTGATACAAAAGAAAGTATAGATACGCTCACACATACATACACGTATGTATATAGTATTAAATGTGTGAAACTTTACAGACTGTGAAGCGCCTTGACTTGCATTTGTATTTGTATTTGTGTTTGTGTTTGAATTGTGCAGTTGTTGTTGCACTTTCCTCTCATTGTCGTCTACTCGAGGTGCTGTTCAGAATCAATTTGGCAAAAGTCATTGCATTCAATTGTTCGTTGACAAAGGACAAATGGTGTTGATGCAGACTCAAATGCACACACACACACACATACACACATACATAGATAGAAACGTATAGTATGTATGTAGTTGTTGCCATCCGGCGATTATTTATTTTGGACACATGTATTTTGAATTTCCACTTGGAGTCACCGTAAATTGTTGCCATTGCGTTTGCCAGAGCGTTTACAAAGTTATTGGCCAAGTGGCTTTGGTTGAAACAAGTTTTCAATTGCGTGCCAAAAAAGAGCCTCGGTCCAGACAGAAAGTCGGACAGACAGTTAAACGAACTCTGTTGGTCCAGTCAGTCAGTCAGACAGACACAGAGACAGAGACAGAGCCATGCTCCATAACATAAATTTGTAAAGTGGTGGTATCGGTTAGTGAATAACTTTTGTGGCATGCCAAAAGCCGCAAAAAGCAAAAGCATTGCTGCCATGAATAACACACACACTCGCACACACACTCACTCATTCGATAACACTTCAAAGGCATTTTACAGCATTATGTGTGGCATACTTTTGTGCGCAGTCCAAAAAAAAATATTATTATATCGTTTGCGAGTGCAGTGGCGATAGGCGACTTTATATTTCTCCCATTTGTACTTTTTTGAAAAGTAGTTGACATACACACACAGACACACACACACGTTTATATGCATGTATTTTAAAGTCCTTTTAGGTCAGCATTAGGTGCATTGCACTCGAGCACAAACTAATTATATTGAAATTCTGCACAAATCACCACAAGAACCACAAATTCAAAAATATGTCAGGCATTCGTTAAATGATTAGTTTGATGAATACATAAATATATATAGTGATAAAGGCAAAACGGTAACGTATATACCGTTAGATACCATTTTATTAGTTGCTCTATTCGATTCTAGTTTATACATTACCAATATAAACTATTTTGTTAAATAATAACAAGACAAGACAAAATCATTCAAATGTTAATAAATATTGACGTTGAGATACAAATTCCTAAATTTGGACGGAATTTTTCCCTAAAAATGCCAATCTGCTAAGTTTTGACATTAATAGATACAATTTTAAAAAATTTTTGCAAATATTTACTTAACTTTAGCAACAGTTTCTTTCTAACCAATCAAAACCAATGTCAAAGATCTATTGATTAAATGATAGCCAGCATTAAATAAGTGAGCATGAATTTAATAGTAATTGTTGATTATTTAGAATATACCTCATTGATCATTAGGAAACAGGATATGACTGTACAACTGCTCTAAATAACTCGAAGGACAGACAATACAGAAATGTTAAAACAAGAAGAGAAAGAGAGAGAGAGGGACAATACAGAAATGTTAAAACAAAAAGAGAAAGAGAGAGAGAGAGGGAGAGAGAGAGACTGGGGGGAAGGGAGAGTTAATCTGTTACTACTGGGAGCGAGTGGAAGTAACAAAATGCATTTTTAGTTGGCCGAAGCCAATGGAGCTATGAAAGCAGAGCTTGAGCATTTGGTAGTCGCATTTGAGTTGGCTTCAGTTGGCCGGAGTCCCGCCACGGTATGGGCCATAAGTCCTTAATGAAATTGTGCAACCAATCGAGCGTAACGATGAGAGAGAGAGTCAGCAAAAATTGAGGTTGCCACTGATGTTGGATGTTGGCTGTTAGCTGTTGGATGTTGGTTGTTGCGTTCGCTATGATGATGTTTGTGGCGCTCTTTCACTTCAATGTCACAGCTAACATACTTTTTTGCTGCCGCCTGGTGGCACAAATTAACGTCAACGACGTTAAACTGCTATCGCAGAGAGCATAAAGTGCTCAGGTGTACGCTTTAGTAGGGTGACACGGAAGGCGGGGTGGGAATGGAGTCCCCCTCTGGGATCGGGGATTGAGCACTGAGGATATACAACCAAATGCTGTTGCTGTTGCTGTTCGCTGCCAACATAAAATTTTGTTTAATGCCCGCATGTGGCTGTTTGGTGCCATCAGTTGACTGTTATCCTCCCCCTCTTCCCCTCACCCTCCCCTCGCCACACCACCACTCACCCTCCTTTTTCACTCCATTGCCAATGTGATTTTGAATATTTAGCATATTAGCCAAATGGCGCGCTTTTTACTTGGCGCATCCGTTGCAGCCAAAGTGGAGTATGGCTGTCATGCAGTTTTCATAGGGGAAGAAGCAGAGGACGTCGTGCTGTTTTTAAATGCCATTTTGAATTTTAACGACCATAAATGCAAGCTTATCTTAAATGCTCTTTTACGGCTAAATTTATGTTTTTGGCTACTTGCGCTTTACATTTTCTACTTTTTTCCCCACTTCCACTCTCGCATCTTGATTCAGTTGTGACTTGAGTTATTGTCTCTCAATTACCTTTGTAGTGACATTCTCTACATGCTTTTTCACGTGTCTGCGTACATAAGTTCATAAATTATTTGATGCCTGCAAAAACAAAAAAGTGCACATTTGTTAAATACAAACCAAAAATTGTCCCTAACTTGTATAGAGTATTTGCTTGTCGAGCAGCCTTCACATCGGTGGAGAATATGTTGGCAGGTCGGCAGATCTTCTACTTTAGCATGAATTTTGTGCTCATAAAATGTGTGCAGTTAATGACTTAAGATCTTAACACACACACACACACCCACACACAGACATGCCTAAAAGTAGACTGCAATTCGCATCAGTTAGTACAGTTTCGACCTTCAAACAGCCTCTTGGCAGTTGGCAGTTGACAGTTGACTTGGAGCCTGCTTGGAGGAGCGCGTTCTAGCCTCGTCATTAACGGCTGCATAAATATTTACAAGGCACATAAAACAAGCACACATGGTGGGACTTATGGCACTGCACTGTGTGCACTGTGCACCGTGGGGCAAACACTTGCGCTCATAAATTGAGAGGCAAGAGATGTGGAAAGAACGTATGTGTTGCCCCCTCTGAGATTTTAATTTCAACATGAGTTATCATCACATCTAATCGCGTTAATTAAACAACTTGCCACCTTGGCAACATCACATGCAAAAAACAAAAACAACTACAACTACAAAAGTGGCAACTACACTTGTCGAAATTTGGCATCGCTTAATTGCTAGAATTGGACTGTCAATTTTGTGTCGCGGTTTCTTGAGATTTAATTAAGAGGGAAGCCACCAGCTGAACCACCTTGAATTGTCTGTCAGGTGATACGTTTTAAAGACAACTTGACTGTGTTGTGGTTTTTTGATTGAAATCACCTCACGGACATATAAATGTAAGTGCACATGATCTTTACGCTCCCTAGATTGCATTTAATAAACACTTTGACTTTAATTTCAACATTGTTGTGTGAACATATTTCACAGTTGTTTGTGCATTAAATATTTAATTAGCCTGGCTTTTGTATTTGTTATGTTAAAAACATTTTTCACGAACTTTTGAGGCTTCAAATGACTGCAGCATAAATACTTATAAATGCCTTTTGAATGGCTCAAAACATTAACCAGAGTTGACAAGCTGCAACATTTCCGCCGCACAACCACCAATCCCTTCCCTTCCTTTAACTCCACACCCTTATCCCCATTTACTTCACTTGCCCTGCAGCATAAGCTGAGCACTCTCCTTATTGTTAATCCTCAGCGGCCTAATGTTCAAATGTTGGAAAATTGAGCCGACATCATGGTCGGCACTGAGGGGAACTTGGTGGATAGCAAGAGGGAAAAAAAGGAAACTTTTGAGTGATGCTTGCTGTGCGATAAGCGCCCCAGCTATGAAGCTCTAACTCCCAAAGCGCCGCCTGCGCTTTTGACTTTGACTTTACCAACACTATCCAACAATTTCAACTTTAATAATTATCTTCAATAATTTCGAAAAATTAACGTATCACAAAAATTTGAAAATTATTTTATTATTATTATTACATAAATTATTCCAAAAATGTAATTATATATAAAATAATTGTGATTTAATTATTTCTATCTTATACAAATATATTTTATATATTACAGTATTATTCATATTGTATACATAAATAATATTTTATTCCACAGTTGATGAAATGAAAATAATATTTTTCTGTAATTTAAAAATGAACTGTTTATTTAATAACACGAAAAACTCTTCTAAAAATGATTCTGTTAGATTTCTTGAACTTTGTTGATTGGAGATCCTCCTTCTGCCTGTTACATAAATTTTAATGAACACAATATACCCTTAACTTATTTTTTAAGTAACGGGTATATTTAAAGAAATTTTTCCATACCTTTTAAATGGCGAGCATTTACATATCTTATTATGTTGCCTAGTGTTATTACGAGTTAAGAGTGAGTCGTGGGACAGTGTTGAGCATTTCGTTGGTGATCGGGGGTCGGAGGTCGGGGGTCACTACTTTGCTAGTCCAGGACAAGCGGTACAAAAGTTTGTTTGTTCATTTCATGGTAATTATTGTAAATGGCAACTGCGACGCAGGTGGAGTTTTTGGCGCTTTGATAAAAAAAAATAATTTAGCTGGAGATGGTGAAAAACCAAAAGCGAATAGCGAAGGCAAAAGCGAAAGCGAAAGCGCTTTGGGCGCTGATTGAGCAACCAAATAAATGCGCCAAACTTTGACAATAGCTGATGATGTTGATAATAGCATGATGTTGCTGCTGCTGCTCCTGTTCCTGCTGCTGATGAAGCTACTTCTCTTTCTCTTCCTCTTCCCCCTATCCCTCTTTCACTCCCACTCCCACTAACACCCCCACTCCAAATGCCACGCTTGTTGCCCAGCTTGGTGTTTATTGTATTGTGGCTGAGGTTGTTGCTCGTTACGCTGCCATCGAGGTGGTTTCTAATGCCCTGGCATCCAGCAGGATCTGCGTCCTGCGTCCTTGCGACCTGTGAGTCGTGTCTGTATGCCCAGCGGCTTCAATGGCCAAAGTTGTCGCTACCAACTAGTTAATGGCGTTTGTCTGTTCCCTGACTCAGGTCTCTCTTTCGTTTCGGGTCTCAGTTGTGGTTAAACTGAGACTGTTTTACCTCCGCTTTAGCCACCTGGTTCAGAAATCTAGCAATGTCTGCGGCGTGTGGCTAGAAAACATATTATTCCAATGCTCAGCCTGTCAACTTGGAAATGTTCTCTTGAACTGCTAATTGACAGTTGGGCCAAGAAGAATGAAGGAGTGGTTTGCTCTGTCATTGTGAAAATTTCTAATTACTATAATTTAACAATTTGATAGATATATTGATTAACAGAGTTTTCAAAATATGCTTATATATTCATAATATTTAGCCCATAATATCTAAACACTTTTTTCTAATAATACAAACTATGCAATGAATATAATAATTAATAACAGCAAATTATAAATGGTCTTAATTGCATATTAAATGCCCGTTTAAATGAAGTAATTAGTTATAATTATTGATACCTACATTACAAATTTAAATCAACAAAATCATTCCATCAATTCTATGCTCACCTTAACTAGATATATGTAAAATAAATTCCAACAATTGCAATTTGATTAGTTGAGGTAATTTACAGAATGCTTTGATGGCTTCCAACCTGCATGCATCTTGAGGCAAATGTAATAAAAAGCCAAGATATAATTTAATAAGCAAATAAACTAGTTGATGGACCACACCGAACCTTGGCACAAGATCAGGTCAATTTCCATTGATTGGCCTGGACACAAAGTAGGTAAGCGTATGTGTAATATAAGAATTGGATGGGTTTTTTTTTAATTTAGCCAATATGCCTTAGGGTTGTTGTGTGTATCTTGTGTGTAGGGTTGTTGTTGTGGCAGTCTTACCTGTGCAAAGTCAATCACGTTTACATATCACATTATAGAAAGAGAGAGAAGAGGTCTGAGATGGGGTATGATGACAGCAACAACAATGCCTGATGGTCATTCAATTTTTGTTGCACAAATTGAAAGAAAGAAATAAGAAGAGTAAATATGCTGGCTGAACATTATAATTTTATAAGAAAATTGCAGTGTTTGCTGCTGGCACCAACAACATCAACAACAGTTCATTGAAAGCCATTCAAGCAAACTACAAGCAGGCAACAAAGAATGGAAAAAAATCCTGGCTGGGTCATCTGTCTCTAAGTGTGTGTGTGTGTGTGTGTGTGTGCGAGCTTTGTAACTTACGCTTTGTATTTTGTATTTGTTTTTTTTTTTTTTTTTTTTTAAACATGTCAGGTAGAACATGCTTTCGCAAAAAGAGGATAGGAGAAAGAGCTGAACTGCTGGACGGTGCCACTTTTATGGCTTTCTATTTTCATTTCCGCTATTGTAACTCATAAATGAAAAATACGACTTCCGCTTTGCAGCATGCACATTTTTGCTCTGCATTATTCCACTTTTTAACTTTATACAAACGACAAAAAAATAGTGCGAAAACTTTTCATTTTGAAGGTGAAATGAAAGTCTCTAACGGTCTTTGTGTGAGCGGATTGGCGTATGCGTGTGAGCGGTCATTGCATTGCAATTTTAGCTAAAACCCATTGCCAGAAGTCAGACACATCATTTGGGATTTGCCGTAAATACTCCACAAAGTGCGTATATGCAAGTGAGTGTGCGTGTGAGTGTGTGTGTGTGCAGGTATTTTTCAAATATTTGTTCTTTCCTGTGCATTGTCTTTTTCGTTCATTTTCCAAACTTTTAGCTTTTGTGGGTTCATTTTCAGCTGACCAGTCAAAAGCTTGAGTGTGCAAAGTTTATGGAATTAAGTGCATGGTACACACACACACATACACACGTACACTCATCACACACATACGCACATGTACTCTCGCACACACGCACACACACTCTCAGTGTGAGGTGAATGGCATTTGGAATAGCTGACCAAAAATAGTTGAGCGACAAACTCGTAATGAGATACACTTCACTAGCTTTTAGTGCAAGTGATTTGTTTGATAGCACATAAAGTTCTGCAAACTGGACTTAATGGTTATCTTCATTGAGTTTGTTCGCCAGCAATCAGTTCAGCATTTGTGATGCCATCAAAACTCTGATAGATAAACAGAAATTATTGAACTCTTTACGAGGAAAATTTTAAAAATAAAAAAAACTAAATCGGATCAAAACTCATTACACATTAATAGATTATTTTTAGACTCCGTACTTAAACAAAGTACAGGAGTACAGGGAGTTTGGCCTGGGAGAGGTACCTGGGAGAGCGACCTGGGAGAGGGACTGGGAGCGGGGCCTGGGAGAGGGACTGGGAGCGGAGCCTGGGAGAGTGACTGGGAGCGGGGACTGGGAGAGGGACTGGGAGAGGGACTGGGAGCGGAGCCTGGGAGAGTGACTGGGAGCAGGGCCTGGGAGGGGGACTGGGAGAGGGACTGGGAGAGGGACTGGGAGCGGGGCCTGGGAGAAAAAAAAAAAAAAAAAAAAAAAAAAAAAAAAAAAAAAAAAAAAAAAAAAAAAAAAATTCCCCCCCACCCCAACCCCCCAAAACCTTAAAAGGAGGGGCAAAAATTAAAATTTAAGTAAATTACAATTTAACAATTTAATGCCCAAAATAGCTAAGTAACAATTCAAGTCAACTTTATACATAAATATATATACATTATATACGTATTTAAACGAGGGGCCACAATTTATGTTTGTCTTTACCGAAAACAAAAGAAAGGCATGAAAACTGTCTGCACTTTGCATAAATCATAGAGAAATTTGGTTGGCATAAGGGAGGAAGGTAAAATAGCATGTGGACTATCCAGAGTAGACTATTGGCTATTGCTGGTAGTGCATGCGGCAAGCTTTTAATGTGATAAAATGGGCAAAGGTCAGAATTAAATTAAAACTTTTTTGGCACAAACAAAACAGTCAAGACCGACTTAGGAATTGAACGTAAATGTGGCACGAGGGTCGGAAGCAAATAAATGTATTAAATCAATGGAAGTTCAGTTCGGAGTCGTCGAATTGCCCAAAATCAAAAGTGATAAATCTAAGCTGGGCATGTATATCAGTGTGTGTGTGTCTGTGTGTGTGTGTCAGTGTGTGTGTGTCAGTGTGTGTGTGTCAGTGTGTGTGTGTGTGTGCGTCGGCAGTCAACACTCACAGAAATTGAAATACGTAAGCCAGAATGAAAAGGACATGCAACTGGAAATAAACAGTTGGACCAAAGCGTTGCCGAAACTATAAATTTTATTTCGTTTGAGGGGATGCCAATTTCAATGACACTTTAATTTAAATTCGCTCAAACGCAATTGGTGGGCACGCACCAGAATCAGCCAGCTGACAATCAAAAGGAATTGAAATCAGTACCAACTGGTGACCCCGCTCCCACTACTCCCTCCACCCAACCTCTCAACCCCCTTTAGCCCCGAAGCTTCAATACAATTTGGAACACCATTGAGCAAGTTGTCAAATTGTTTGAATTTATTTATTGACTTGCCAGGGCGGCATTTGCATTCCAGCTGAGAGATTTTTGACTCAGTGCCTTGGAGCGGCGGATGTGTAAGTTCAGCTCTTGCTCCAAGCCTGCATAATGAACGGCAAGTGCAGACAGCCGACACTTGGGCGGTATAAGCCATGCTACAGTGGGGTCAAGTCACATGTTCAACATACGACATTGACAGGAAGTGACACTTAAGTGGAAAGTTTCGAATCTACAAAATTAGAATATATCCAGAATTCAGAGCAGCAATAAAATCTATTGTGTATTCATGTCTATAGTTTCCAGCACTGGTAATGAATGCTGTAAAAAACTTTAATAGTTTCCACAATATTTTTAATTAGTTAAATTTGCTTTCAAAACGTCTCTGCTTCTATAAACTAAGTGTTGGCCAACAATAATATCTATTTTTCCGTTTCAACTCTGGCAATTTTTTTTTAAATAACGTTGAAAAAGAAACTTTTAAATTTAATTTAAATTTAGATGCATTTACAAAAGCAACGTTGCGTATAAATAACAAAGCATTCAACTGAATCTTTCCATTTATTCTATTTAGATAAGATATTAATCAAACTTAATACAGTGCTGTGTATATATTTTTACCACTGTCCATGTGCAATTGAATAGCAATTGGAAAAGTGAGCACAGCTACGGAAGTGCCCACCCACAGTGCCTGCAAAAAGCAAGCAGTCAAGCGAAACACGCTCAAGAAGCTGCCGCCCAGGCAAAAGGTCCAGGCATGTCATAGTCAACACATAGTTGTGTGTGTGTGGTTGTGTGTGCTTGGGTGTAGAATCTACATCTTCACTGAATGTATATGCTTAACTTTTCCAAACATGTATAAGTGTGAATGTCGATCTGTTTCCATTTGTGTGTGTATTACACATGCCTCACTGTGTCCCCATCCATTTTTCGGCCCCTACCCTTTTTTTCTTCCCTCTCATAGATTCTTTCACTTTGAACCTGACTCTTTCCACTTCTCTTGGCCTCCTTTCAGTTGACTATTTAATAAATCCCAGTTTTGTGGTCAGCATACCAAATTAATGCGATTTGCTGCACGCACCACAATCTCGCAAGAGGGAGAATGTGGAAGGGAGGGAGCAAAGGAGTTTTGCCAATCGCAGTAGCAAAAGAAAAATTCATTTCATTTATTCTAAAGATTAGCCATTCATTTTAGTGTAAGTAGAGTGTAGCGTGTGCAACTGTGAGATTGTGAGTGTAGTCATATGACCTACAGTGGGTGTGTGAGTAGCGGAAGTGAATTGTTACACCCATTGTACACTGTTGTCGGTTCCCTGTACAGTTCACACCTCCCCCTCCTCTTTCCGTTAGCAGGTGTTCCGTCTGCAGAAACTTCTCGGCAACATTTTCTGTCTGCGGCGCCAACTGCTGGCACGTGTTTGACTTATGCTCAGAAGGCCATACGCAAAATTTAAACTTTGCCCAACACCAGACTTACAAAAATACCATATAGCTAGCATATACATGCTCACATATATATGTATTTATCAGAGTGTGTGTGTGTGTGTATTAAATCAAAACGCACAAAAGTTTGAACCCAATGCCAACACCGGACATTTAAAGACCAGCGAAAAGTACGTGGCATCAGGTTAAAAACTTAACTTTGGCCCTCTTCTATGGGGAAAAGAGAGAGAGAGAGAATGGCGTAAAGAGAGCTTGTGAGACAAAGAGAGATTGTTCGTACATTGTTTTGGTCCGGGCACAATATGCTAATTTCTTAGAATGCTTTACATATTTATTCTATTTATTGTTTGTTTGTTTTCGTTTATTTTTTGTTTCCTTTGTATTTGGCTGCTTTATTTCTGAAAAGAAGTACCCGAAAAGTATTTAGAGGCTCACCGAACTGAGCTGAACAGTGGCTTGCAGAGAGTCTCCAAGACTTTGGAACACTTTGTGAATTTCATTTATACTTTTGTACAACTTTTGTTCTGGAAAATTGTTAATAACTGATTTTGCATTTGTCTAATGAAATATTACCACAAAAGCTTATTCAAACATTATTTCTTTAATGGATAAACAATTCTAGATGTATCAAAAAGGTTAGTATTACCATTTATGTCAGATATCCATTGTTTTCATAATTTCCATTTTAATTTCTTTTCAAATTATTATTCAATTAAATCTATCATATAATACCGGAAATAACTTGAGAGCACATTCGTTTTTTACATATTTTCTTATTTACTGTGGTTCAACTATTTACAATATTTGGTTGCTACAGAAACAATTCAAGCAGCAACAAATGATGGTGTTCTTGATGTTCTTCTCTTTAATTTTTGTATTCTTAGAAATTTTGTATTTATTTCTCTAGATATTTTCATCATGGATACAACAACAATTTCCAGTCGAATCATGATTAAAGACATAACTAATTTATAGTCTCATTAATGTATTTCAATAAATCTGCTATAAGCATTAAGCTTGCAATAATTGGCGTATTGTGAATGTACCCATATTCGTATCGTATTTAACAACCATTCATTTAGGTATTTGTCGTCTGCGGTCGAATCACTCTCTTAAGCTGTCTAGTGTAGGAGCCCAATCTGTCGTTGAACTTGCCCGATTTGAGCCAAGGCCAACAAGGCGCTGAGCAAAACAAATCAATTAAAATGGCAACACACACGCACACACACACACACAGTCTTGTTTCATACAGAGACACACAGCTTAAGCTTTGGCCGAAGTCCGCATTAAGTCCACTTCAATCAAACTATTACATAATTAAATCACAGAACCTCTCTCTCTCATATATATGTTAATGTGTATACACACACATAAGCATGGAAAGAGAGGAGTCTTGTTAGACCCTGTAGAAAATGGTAAGTGGCGTAAAACTTGTAATAAATGGTGGATTATGTTAATCAAGCAGAAAAACAGAGACATGCAACTTGAGAGGAAAAGAGAAAGAAAATATACAGATAGATAGAGAGAGAGAAGAAAGAGAGAACATATAATAAATGAATGAAACATTTTATTAATGGTTTTTTTTTACAGGACCTGGCAGTTGAAACGGAAAAGTTTTAGCAATAAGTGAAAAAACCATACTTAAAAAGTGAGTCAAAAAGAAAGAAAAAAACAAAAAAAAACGAACAATGAAATAACTAAGGCAAAACAAAAGTTATAAGCATTTGGCATTGCCTTAAGTTGCTTAAATAATTCATTAAATTAAGTATACAAAACAATCAATCAAAGAGCATTTAGTCGTCACCAATGAAATGAAATGTTAATGAAATACTCTGATTTTCTTTGATTTCTTCTTATCTCTCACACACATTTACAGTCAACATTAATTCATTTGCTTTCTATTAAATTCTATTATTTATTTTTAATACATCACAGTTTGCTGTTTACATTTTTTTAAAGTGGTTAACTTAAAAATCCTCCTCTTTGACGAATGCTTTCACTAGGGTCGCTCTAAAGCTAAATGTTTTGTGGCTGCAGTCCAGCCCAGGGGAATGCCAGCCAACATCGCACCAGATACGGATATAGATACAGATAAGATACAGATACAGATATACGCCAAGCTCCTAGCTCAAGGCAATTATGGCAGGAAACTACAACTTTCAAGGCGTTTTCGCACAGAAAGAAGAAGACGAAAATATGAAAAAAGACCAACAAAAATATGCAGAAATGAAACAGAAAACAGTTCTAAATATAAATTTTTTCCTATACTCTGATGTGTGCAATTTACAGCGGGTATATTCAATATAAGCACATTTTTCAATTAACATTAAAATATTCAATTAAAATATTATAAAAATTTGTGTTAAATTTTAACTATGAATTTAATAATTTTATTATTTCTGTTAAGTCTTACAAATATTAAAAAGTACAACTTAATAAAAATTCAGTTATCGATAGTAAATGCAACCGTCAATATAGTGTAATAAATGGAGACAGTTTGAAAATATGTTTACTCTATGATTAAAAGTATAATATCACATTTATAATTAAAGCTGTAAATATTTGTAAGTATTGGAATAAGAATTGGGCGGTAAACTTTTGAATGAAGCGTTAAAATTGCTGTATGACAATAAATTAAATATACAGAACTAAGCATACTTTATCACTAAGCTACTCACGATTGGCAATGGATCCTAACTGTTTGCTCTCCTGACTGTTGAGCTTAGTGTAGTGCAGCATAAAAATGTGCACAAAAACTTGCACATTTTTGCAGCAGTTGCTTTGGCATCCGAAACAACGCCCAGGACAACGCTCACAGCGAGTCGAAACTGGATGAGAAAGCAAGGATGTCTATCTCTCTCTTTCGCTCCTAGTCATTCTCTTGATGCTTCTCTTCATTGCTTTCTCCGGTTGTCGCAGCGCCGGATCAACTCGCTCGCCTCATAAGCAGTTGCAAGTTATTGTCGCAAGATTTCCCCTGACGTCTATTTTTGTGTGAGCGTTGCTTCAGCCGGAATGTGATGACGAGGACATCGACGAGGACATGGACTAGCAGGAGAACCCGAACACATTCAAGGCAAACGCCGACGGCTACAGCATAGTTTAGTTCTTTAATACCCTTACATCCACACACACATACACACACACACCCACACACTCAAAGAAACCCGAAAAATATATGCGGCGTAAATGTTTGCCTTGTGATGCATTTTCAGCAACATTTTCATAAAAATAATGTTTTCAACTACAACAACTACAACTAGCCTTTGCTCTGCGTTCCTTTAGTTAAATATTATATTAAAAGTTTAGCTTTAGTTTATAAATGTTAACAAAAAGCATTGCTAGAGATTTTTCAACAAACTTATTTACTGAGCAAATAAGTGTACTTAAATGTAGTTGGTTAGTCGGACGACTGTAAAAAAGGTATGCCAATGTATGTATGGGTGTGCTAATGATAACCTTTTGTAAATATTTTTGGCATTTTTGTGACTTTTTTCTGTAGAAGCGTAAAATTAAACGTAATTGAATTACCTCTTATTGCACAAAATATGTGCTACAGTTTTACAGGAAGTTGTTGAAGTAGCTAAAAAAAAACTAATTATTATATACATATATTTTTTTAATTATTTCAAAGCTCATTTTGTGCTTTCTGTATGTTCTGAAACAACTATTTCGGTAAAAAGTTCTATTTTAGATTTTTTATTTCGGTTTCGGTATCAGTACCGGTACGTAATTTTAAATTTCAAGAGGGAACCCTTACTGTCATCATATAACCATGGCTTCTATTGTCAAAAAATAATGAAACTTTCCAAGCTAACAAAGTTTGAATACAGAATGAATATTAAGGTCAAACCATGATCAAAATGACATTCCGATTGAATATCGGGTCAGTTTTCGTAAAGTAATGACAGCTGGACAGTTTGTCAACTCTTTGACCTAGCAACTGTACCACAGCCGTACTACACTTTTATGTCATGTCTTAAATATTGGATTCAGCTCATTTAAAACGTAATGAAAATTTTTCAAATATTTACGTGTCCCAAAATGCAATGCTGTGGCCTCTTTATGAAAGCGAAATCAGAAAACAGTTTACACAAAGAGTCGCGATGCAACCATATGCAATTTAAAGGTATAAAAAGTATTTTCTTTTTTTTTTGCATTTGTTAAGAAACAGTTGTTGATTTTTAAAACCGTTTTAAAAGATTCTTTGCGGCGGTTTAATTTCTTTTTAATTCTTTTTTTTATTGCATTTTCGTTGCCTGCAGCACGTGCCGCCTGCCAGGCCTTCAATTATGTAAGGTCTTTATAATCGAATAATTAAAAATGAAAAATTATCGCATGAAAAATGCATTTTCAGCTCGAATTTACAACGGCAGGTGCATTGGGCTGTCTGGACTCGCTTCACTGCTTCCAGCCATCCGGTCAATGCCACACCCTGTATTTCATAAAATTGCTGTAAAGGGCATGATCAGATTGAGATAATAAGATGGATACGACAAAGTAATTTGACAATATTACTAACAAAACCCGAATACTTTTTATGTACTAACTCTACGGGGTATAAACTGTAAAACAGAATGTGATAAAAATTAGGAGTTCTAAACAATTTAATTTTTCTTAAATGTACACGAATTGATGTAATCTTATGTAGGCTGCAGGGTATCTTCATGTCTTGTTGACTCGTTCTGTGCACTTGCGACTTGTTATGTTTGCTGGGTCGCGCTTTTCCATTGGTAAACACTTTGAGCTCACATGCAAATATAATTGCAAGATATTTCGCTTGCTTTATGGTCGGAAAGTACGAGCTTGGCGAATGGTTCGAAGCCAGTTCAGCATTTAATGAAAACTGTCTGAGTAATTAAATACATGATGACAAAAGTATGCACATACACACACACACACACACATACACACAAATGCATTTATGGTGCTGAATTTAAAGCCGAAATATATTTATTTAAATTACGTATACGAGCATACATATAAAGTCGAGTCGAAATATGTCAATTATTTACGGCATTCAACGACATCGACATCGATTCAATGACTTGTCCTTTTATGCGGTATTTTGAAGTCCCTCTTAGTGATATTATTGGCTTCTTTGCGGCACCTTCAGGAACATTATTTTATCTGAGCCCTGTGAAAGTAAAGCGCATTTGCTGCTGCCTGTGTTCGCCGCTTACAGCTAATGCGTTAAAGAGTTGAGCTCATTAAGGCGTGTCCTGGCAGGACCATCCGAGACCAGGGATTCCTGGGAGGAACTATTAACGCTCTTTGTTTGTGCTGGGCCAACACTTTGCTTTTTTTTTAGTGCAAATAATTTACAGGCGACCCCGACAAATGGCAAATGGCGGAAATGTGAAACCCAAAACCCACCAAGTAGTGTCCGGTGAAAAAGCATAAGAAAAATTTCAAACAAAACTTAATTACTTGCCTCAAGTTGTTGGGCTAAAGGCCAGGAGAGGTAAGGCACTAAAGAGGGAATGGGAGCGGAAACAAATTGGCCAAATTTGCTTGACTTGCTGGCGCGTTTGTACATATTTCGTATTTTGTATTTTGTATTTCGTATTTCGTATTTCGTATTTGTTGTACTTTGTTTACATTAACTGAGCAAGGGTGACACTTACTTCTCCCCTCCGTTTTTACAGTTACTTTAATGAGGGTTTAAGTATTATTTGCTCAAGGGTTGCCTTTGCCCTTTTGTTTAACGACGATGGACCACAAGGTACCTCAATTCCTTGTCGCCGTTATTTAAACTGGCTTACAAATAAAAAAAATAAAAACAACAGAAAAAAACAAAAGAGAAAAAAAACAGAAATGTTTATTTGCATTGCCTGTAATAATTTTTAATTTTTAGTTCGCTGCGGCCAAAAGTTTGCTTTTTTTAACCATTTTGTGGCGGACAAAGCGAAAAGAAAAGAGACAATGTAAAAAACAAATTAGAGATAAAAATTGCTGAGGTTTTGTCGGTTAAAAGATAAACAAATTTTCTTGCTATTCAGTAAAGAAAAAGAAAGGAGTTTTAATAAATATAAATAAAAACTTAAGTAAAAGAAAATCTAAGCAAAAAAGTAGGACTAGCATTAGCAACACTTCCAAATATTAATAAAAATTCAGGCACTAACAGTAGTGACTGTTTTCATTTTATTGATAAAAATTTCTTAGCAAGTAAGATAATAATGGTATTTAAATTAAATTAAACTTTATTTAAAAAGAGTCTTGTAATATTACAAAAAAAGCTAACTTAAAGAGAAACAGTTTTAGTCTCCCTATAATTATATAACATGTTCTGTTGTGTCTCAAATGTTAACAAAACTCTAAATGCTATGCTTATTATTTGCAGTGGTTCATACTGTTAACGAGTTTAACATTAGCAAATGATTCACTTTGCAATTGATTTTCAGTGCTCAAAAGTCTATTATGTCCATGCTTGATGCATATTATAAACTTGAGTTCAAGTTGACTGTCTGCCTTAACTTACACCATTACTATCCACATAATTATCAAAATGACTTGACGCATAATTTGCCAGCCAGCCTGAACACGAAGAAGAATTGCTTTCGAGATATGTTGACATTGCGACAGCATGGAACATGAAAACGAATTCCATTTTTTATTAATTGTACGCTCATTCCTTGGATCTGTTTGTCTGCCCAATGGTCCAATGTCCCAATGTCTCAATGTCCCAATGTCCAACCATGGCCTTTCATTGCGACGCAAACGGCAACTGCAATGGCTCTTGACTGATGGCGTTCATGAAGGCGCTGACAATGGGCCAAGTTGGCAGTTGGAACGGATGCGGATGTGGCTGGAAACGGGCGGGAATGGGTCATTGAAACACTGTCCTACGTTGTCGAGCATTGGCTGCTCTTTCAATAATTTGTGTGCTTTAATGAGCCGAATCTGGGGAAGTCGAAGGACAGGGCAGAGCATAAAAATAATTTTAAATCAGCTGCATATTTGCACAAAGCTTTATTTGATTTTAATTGATTTTTTTTTGTACTGCTGCTGCTGCTGCTTCTTTTTCCTTTTTGATGCGTCAGCTATTTGCTTTTAATTTACCAACATACAGACAGACCGACGGACATTCAGAAAGAACACACACCCACACGCGTGTGTGTACTGTCGATTGTGAGTTCAATTCAGTCCAATTGGCAACTCAGCTGTCGTATGGGTGCGATGTCTGTATGTAATTGTCCATAATTCGACTGTTTGATCTGTTGAAAAAGTATTTTTATACACACATAAATACATGTATTTATATGCGCGTATTTTAATTTTATTTGCTTTTTAAATGAAGCATCATTAGCTCCAGGCCATGCAGCTGATTGCCTCACTGCCTCCAGCATACACAATCAGTTGGCCAATCCCCAAACTCGTACTAAAAAAAATAAAATATAAAATAACCAAAAACCCCCTCCGAAATTAACCTCAAATGCAAGCAATATGTGTGTGCTACCTAAAAGTGTGCTATACATATTCTATACATACATACATACAATACAGAGAGCATAAAAATGAAATGAAATTTTATTTACGTTGCGTTGTTGTTTCAGTTCTTGGCCCGCGGCTAGTTAAGTTTTTGGCTTGTCGTTTCTTCTTTGTATCGTAAAATATTTGCGTTATTATGCTAGTTATTTTTTTTGCAATGTTTCAGTTGGGTTCAGGTTCACTTTCTATTCGGTTTCAGGTTCTACTTCTGCTTCAGCTTTTGTTCTGGGGTTGCTGTCACAGTTCGCTAGCTCATTTTTATTTCATCGCCTTGGGGTTGGGTATGACAAAATGTTTAACTTCATGCACATGTGAGAGTGAACCAGCAACATTCCCATTTCTTAATAAAATGTCAGAAATTTTCTGGCAGGAACAACATAATCCTGGTGGTAATAAAACTAAACCAACTGATGCATGATTTTTGCTTTTTAGCAAATTATTAACTTGTAGTTGGAGTTGTTGTCTGGGAAGCAACTCTTACAACTTAGCTTCCAAAAATTTGTCTAAGCCAAAGCCAATTGGAAGCCAAAAACATCAACAAAATCAGAATAAACTCAATAAGCAAACTGGTAGACATTTTAATGACCTTCGACTTGGAAAATCTGTCGAAAAATGGCAACAATCGGGGCGTTAACGGATATTGGCTTAAAATGTCATAAAAATGTTACAGGAACTGGCTTCAAAGAACCTGATGAAGCAGCTGAAGGAGAACTAGAAGAAGGCCAGCACATTTATTGGTAAATAAAGTTCCTATTCCTTTTTCCGGCCATGATATAAAAGTTAATAATAAATTGAAACAATGAAGCCCAAATTGTTGATCTTTGGCAGAGACCGTAAAACAAAACTCAACTTTATAGCCATTGTAATAAAATTTCTAATGGGCTCTCGCCAAAGGCATACTGAAATCACCTAGGCCAAATACAAAAGCTATACACTGGATTTAATTAATTTTATGATACGAATTTGTAAAACAAAATGTGTGTTTTGAATACCAAAGATGCCCGTTTAACCTGATATTTGTATGTCACTTCAATTTCAACCTGTAGATCAAGGTGTCACTTTATAAATGGGTAAGCAAATTAAAGCGAATAGAATTTACTTAAATTCTTGATTAATAAAAAATAAAAATGGTTCGTTAGTGTAAAAAGTTTGTGCCGGTGCCTGACATATTTAAAGTGAAATTTTAATTAGTTATCAATATGTCTACATATAGTATAATGCTACTTATAATACGACACAAATTGATGGGGAGTTTTAAGGAATATCAAACGCAACTAATTAATATTTAATAAGAATTGTCAATTAGAGGCTGACGCTTGGCGTCTTTGTAAAAACATTTTTTATGCATGTCACAACATTTTGTCATAAAGTGAAAAAGGTAAGAAATCAAATGGAATTGGGGTATGGGTATTATTTTCGGGCCAGAATCCTTTGTCCTTCTTGAACATAGATGACAATCTTTAGCATCGTGTGTTGAGATTGTTGTGTTTGAAACCTGCAGAAGTCTAGCTGAAGACGATGAAGATACAGTTGGAGATGGAAATTAAGATGGAGATGGCGATGGAGATGGAGATGAAGATGAAGATGCCGCACGCATGTGGCATAATTGAAAGCGACATGGCTGCCATGTTGCGATGTTGTGACGTTGCGATGTTGACAGCTATTGTTGGGGCACGACTTGAGACAGGTGCACGTTTAACTTTTCCCTTCTCTGCCCGCCTTCCAATCAAAGATTATAATGTACGCATTGCTTAATTTAAATGCTGATATATGTATTAGTATGTGTACATGTGTCTGTGTGTATCTGTGTATCGGTGTCTACATGTTGGCTTTGCCTACGGCGAATTGAATTAACAGCAGCTGCTGCCTAGCGAAGCGGCGATAACGGACACTCATGTTTTAAAAATTAAATGAAATAACGAAATTAGCATAAATAAGGAGCTCTAATAGGATTTCGTTTGTAATTATCAAATTGGCAGCATTAAATAAAAAACCCCCCAACAAACAATTGAATCAAATTAAAGATACACCCAGCAAACAGATTTACTTTAAGCATTTGCCAAACTCACGCTGATTTTAAAATTTATTGTTTTGGTAAGAAAAAAATTTAACAATAATGTACACGCATGTTGGCACCTTTTCAATTATTATGTACCCTGTACCTGGTACCCTGTATCAGATGAATATGAATAAAAAGAATATATCAGTGGAACTATTTGGAATAAACAGAAAAAACAGCTCTATCTTAATGCGATTTTTACTTTTAAATTGATTTATCGTAATGATTAGCTGGATTATTTATTATATTTAACTCGATAATCCAACTGAGCATAATTGCATGTAACTTATATAAAAAAAAGGTAAAATGTTACTAGTTAGTCAATCAGATTAAAATTTGTATATTATTATCTTAACACAGATATTTTTTTATTCTTTAATAAATTCACCTTTGGTTTTATACTTAATTTATAAATTCAGCATTTCTGTCCATATCGAACCATTTTTTTAAAGCAGAAATTAAATAAAGGGTATTATTGAATAGAATCCGCTTAACTGACGCAATTTCCATGGTTTTTATTTATTTGATGCCAACGTTTGGTTTTGTTCAAAATTTATTGGTTGGCTCGCCAAATCGATTTCGCATTATTTTCGCATAGCAATACAGCTGCTAATTTGCTTAAAAGCATAATTAACAACAGACGTGTACTTTCCAGTCACACACATATACACATACACACACATGCAGACATGACTACTCACACAGCAAATTTGCGGCATTTTATAGCTGCATGTGAGTCGTAAAAAACGGGAAAACGCAAGGTGTAAAAAGAGAATACAGAAAAAAAACACTGTAAATCAGCGCAATAAAAGAGCAACGAACACAACAAGCAAACAACTCCAATAGCAACAAAAACATCTACAACAACACAAAGCAGCGCGTCAGATGCGGCGTATACGTAATGTATTTCTTGTATGCTTTGTTTGGATGTTCTGCGGTTTTTTGTGGCGTGTGAAAATTGTAATAATTGTAAAAAAAATGAATATTGGCACGAACAGCACTTTATTTATCGATTAATGGAGCAGTGCTCAAGTATGAATGGCTTTTCTTATTAATTAAAATCCCTACCTATTGGGCATTTAACTATTTAAAACAGGAGTGTGCTTAAATTTGTATTATTATTTTACATCAGGGACTGTAATCATTTCAAGTAGAATTATGAAATGTGTTGCGAAATTATCGTTAGCTAAATTCGAGATAAAATTTTTTAGACAATACCTTGCTTTCCAAAATAACAATCTGGTTGTAATCCTAACTTTTGCATACATTTTATTAACTGAATACCAATTATCTTTTAGTTAAAAAAATATAATTGCTGAAATCGAATGTGAAAATTCTTGAATAAAGTCGTTTCTTTACTAAGAGTCTTAGACCTATAAACAGTTCAAGCTGAAAAGGCATTTAATTAAAACATGTTAATCATATAGCATGTATCTGTTAAATCTGGTTCATTTCGTGGTGCACAATTTTGGCTCTTATAAATGGCGCACTTAGAAAAGTTTTTCGCGCTTCTTTAACAAACACAATTTAATATTTTAATAGCAGACATAAGTTTAAAACTCCCTCGAGGGCGGAACAAAAGAAAACGGGGATTGAAAATATTGCCCAAGTGCGCGAAGCGAAAAAAAAAGGTTTCGGAGTCAGTCGACGCTTTTTCATTTCCATAATTTGCTTTGTGCACCAATTAAAAGTGATTAGTTTCATATTGCGCCATTTATATAATTCTTATTTCTTATTGCGAATTTTGTTTTGTTGCGCCCGTAATGCGAAGCCAAAGTCGCCCCGCAACCGGCAAACGGAGGAAAACCTTTTAAATTCCGCGGTAATTAATTGGTGGGCTATGCAAATGGGGCAAACCAAAAATAAGACTCCTGCTCCCTACTCCTTCTCAAGCTTCTCTTCGCCCCCCTATTGCTTTAATTCTGACATCGCGTGCCGATGCACGTAAACGTTTACCTATAATTTTATGACTTTCTGAGCGACAGCATTGGCGGTAAACAAAGTTTTCTGTTGTTGTAGCAGTCACTGCCCCCTTCCTCACGGCCACTTCTTCATTCAGCAGGCGCCTCACCACCCGAAAAAAGAACTTTTCTAATTATAATCTACATAACTTAAAATGCGAACAGGACGCGAGGGCAAAGTTTAATGCCAGCCAACGCATGTGAAATTAAATTATAGCTCTGTGTGTGTGTGTGTGTGTGTGTGTGTGTGTGTGTGTGAATGTATGAGATTGTGGAGTGGGTGTGGCAAAACAAAAAACAGCTGTTGAAATGGAAAACAAATACGTAAACACAAACAAGCAAAGGCAAAAGTCTGAAAAACGGCAGCAAATGCAACAAACAAACAAACTGCAAAACTTGAGACGTTGCTTTGCGACCGTCTAAATTAAATTTAAAATTTTTATTGATGGCTTCATTTGCATGGCAAAGGCACAAGCACATATAGACACACACACATACATACATACATACATAAATACATAAATACGTGCTCGTTGTGTATGTGGCAGAAGCAAAGTGCCTCACAACTTGCCGCGTTTATCCTGAAAAATCATCTAATCTAAGCTAGACTTCATATTTTTCTTGTTGCTAAGCTGCCTGCCATATAAATATGTATTGTATTGCAAGGCTGTTTCAGCAAACGAAATCTCAGACAATTCACCAAATTTTAGTAGACTTTTTATTTAAACAGTTGAGTTAATTCTAACAATTATTGTCGCTGCAATCAACTTAAAGCAAAGCGATTTCAAGGCGATTTCGGGGCGATTTCTGGGCGTTTTCCTAGCAATGTTAGAGTGTAGGCATACACCGTGTGATGTGGTCGCTAGTGTGTGTGCAGCTAATGCTTTTTCACTTTGGTTTTGGGTAGCTGTGTCAAGTTTTTTTTTTTTTTTGGCCAAACACCCTGGGGCATATTTTAGAGGCTCATGTGACAAATTGCCGCAGCACGTGTATTGCATGCTCATTTTGAGTATTCCATTCAGCTTATTCCATGCTTCTTACGCCTGAGTTGCCTCCTGTCCACATGTATATATGTATGTATGTATGTATTTGTGTATGTAGTTTGCCGTTTGCTGCGATGACAAATCCAATTCATTTCGTTCCGTCTTACGTGGCGTATGCGTAATGTGTCTCAACTAAAGCTAATGGCATGAGCCTGTGCTACCTGCCACGCCACACACTCGTACCACCTGCCACATGCCACATGCCCCGTGCTCTGATTTCCGCATATAATGAGCGAGCAATGAATGCTGTGAGCATTTCTAGAAATTGACGCACACTTCAATCATTTTTTATTACCATCTCCATACCTCGCTCAAGTGAAAGCCAATCAAAATGTTGCGCTTCACAACAAAATGTTCAATGGAAATACAAAAATCTTCTCTCCCTTCATCAACAACAAACAACGAGTGCTCTGGTGTGGATGCTGTGTTGTTGTTTCTGTTTTGCACGGGTTGAAGCATCAATATCATCTGCAACTGGCAACAATTACGCGTTGCCTTAATTGCCACAAACTCGTTAACAAGCCGGCGCACCAACAGCAGCATCAGCAGCAACAGAAGTTGCAACAACAACCACTCTGTTGCACTGTTGCACTGACCCGTTGCTGGGGTTGAAATCAAAATCATTGGTGTGAAAATAAACTAATTGAAGAAAAATTTCATTTGCAACAGCAACAGCAACGGCAGCGACAGCAACATGTTTCCCTATACGGACATGTGCCCCATCTTGTTGCAATTGACCCGAGGTCAAGTTGCAACCACACGCATGGGTAACGCAACCGGAGACAGGAGCCCCAGAACAGGAGACACAGCGGCATACCGTGCTTATTTATCTGTTAAGCCATTGCTGCTATCGATGCCAGAGAACAAGAACAGCAGCAACAACAACAGCAACAACAGCAGCAACAACAGCAGCAAAAACAACAGCAACAACAACAGCAACAACAACAACAACAGGCTTTTCCGGCAACATTTGTTGTGAGTTGCCGGCGGGACTCGACTATCAAAATGAATGCATGAAAAACTACGAAATGGTAATGTGCCGTTGCCATGCAGCTTCGACAGCAACAACTGCAACTCGTTGAGGCGCCACAGAGTTGTAGGCTACAATTTTTGTAGCCGCCCTTTGGGCATGTCCTTGTCTGTTTATCTACCGCTTTGCTGTTGCCTGAAGAGCCGCTTATTCGCTCTCATTGCCCGTTGCTGTTGCCGTTTCCATTGCTGTTGCTGTTGCTGTTGCCGTTAAGGTTGCCATCAGCAACAGTTTGTGTTTCTGCTGTTGCTGTTGTCGTTGCGTGTGAAAAATTGATGGACATGTGTTCAGGCCACAGCCAGCAGCAAGCAGAGTGCGTCAGCTGCAGCTTGGAAGAGAAAGAGAGAGTGAGAGAGAGAGAGAGAGAGTGAGTGAGAGAGAGAGAAAATAGAAACCAATCAACTGCATGAGTTTTCAATTTCTCACCTAATTGGCGGCGAGTCAATTGTATTTCAAGTGCAGTTTTGCAGCTGCAACACACAACTCCATATGGTATACACAGCTGGTCAATTAAAATATACAAAAAACCCTCTACAAATCCGAATTTAATCAGTTTAAATGCAATTTAGTTGCAGTTTTATTTATCAGTCAATTTCTATTTAATTACTATTTTAGATACTCAGTTCAGTTTCAGTCGTACCTAGTAACGATTATCTATTAGCTGTAATATTTAAAATAAAACAAATAATATGAAATGATTTCCTAAGCTGTTATTTATAAAACAAAACAGAATTCAGTTAGATTGTTGCTTAATCAATGGTGCATTGAATCATTGCAACAAATGTGGGATCAATCAATAAATTTATGAAAACTTTCAGTCACTTAAGTTTTAGGTTTTTCTTTCTAGTGATTATAATCAAATTTAATTGTTATTTAATATTCTTGTTATTTAATAATCCAACCAACAACCATTAACAAATTAAAACTATTTTTCCTTTTTTATAACAAATTTTTTAATTGTTAAGTCTAATAACTATATACATCGACCATTGTTATTATGTTATTGGTATATTAATTTTGACGATGGAGTATAAATATATATATATATATATATATATATATAATATTATCGAATCCTTCAAGTGACCTTCTGGCATTCAAAAAACTATAAAGTATTAGTTTTGTTCTGATTTGCACCGTCGATACTGCCAGTATCTCTTTTCCCTCGAACATAAACTAATTTCTTTGTCGGTCTGCCTTGAGTTATGGCGCTTTAATTGCCCAGCGAAATAAAACAGGCACACAATTGGTCTCTGTCTATCTATCTATCTATCTCTCTCTCTCTCACACACAATTTGCATGATATACTGTCTCCTTCACGTAGAGACTTGCTGTCTCTGGCCCAAGAGGGTCGAGCATGAACTGAGGGAGCTGAGAACCATACAAAATGTGGCTTTTCATTAAATTCTAAAAACATAAATCTAAAAAACTGAAACCAACATTGGCTGGCAGATGGGCAAATATTCCTAACAATGGGTAGATCGCGGTCTGTGTGCCTTCCTTACTTCCCTTTTATGCTTCTTCTGGCCTTCCTTTCAGCCTGGTTTCGCCTCCAAGCTAATTGAATTCTGAAATTCGAGTCAAAATTAAAAAATTACAAGCAGACGCCACAGCAAAAGCAGAAGAAGCATCAGGGCAGCCCTTAAATAAACTGTAAAACGGAAATGTATTCGACAGGTGGAAATTGAAACTGATTGAATTGTAAAATGAAGCATAAAATACTGGTGCTTTTATTAATGTTTATGCGACGCAGCTGTTGCCACACCCAATTCCCATTCTCATTCTCATTCCACTTCCTCAGCCATATACCCGCCCACACTTTCAACCGAGCTCCGCTGAAAACAAATACATTACGCATCCCGATAATTTATATTTCTTGATTTTAATTTGCACAATTTTGCCTCGTATTTTATGTTTATATTTTGCATATTGCTTTGCCTTTATTTGTGTCACTAAAAACTGATGAAAATGATTATTGCAAGCGAGGGCGGATCGGCCAAATGTTGGATTTTTTTATTTCATATTTTCCAGTAGAAAATAATTATAATTGCTTGTATTTGAT
The DNA here is from genome assembly GCA_035045575.1 of Drosophila falleni. Classification (NCBI taxonomy): domain Eukaryota; kingdom Metazoa; phylum Arthropoda; class Insecta; order Diptera; family Drosophilidae; genus Drosophila; species Drosophila falleni. The sequence goes on along the minus strand of JAWNOV010000171.1, from coordinate 1,928,253 downwards.
AATTAACTTCATAATTCCCAAAGATAGATTTAGAGGATCCACAAAAACACAACTACTTTAAGTGGAAAAGTCGGGCAGATCTTCAAAAGATCATTTCGTACACTTTGGGCAATAAAATCACTAGACTGTAGCACTTGACGATCATTTACACCTGGTTAATGTACTGACATCAACCTTAAATTTTAGACTTTATGAGTGGTCATGATTGCTTGACATTGTACATTGTACATATGTTAACCCTCTACTGCATGAGCATAGAAATAATAAAGGAAAAAATTTTTTGAATGTAATTATGTGTTTATTTAGGCCAAAATAATATATATTTGGACTTTTTTTTTTGGGGGGGGGCATAGTTTGGGGTGGGGGAAATGGGGCCATATATGGCTTTGTATGCATTCAGCTGATTCCAGAGTTTGCCATATATGGCTCTGTATGCATGTATGCATTACTTCATAGCATAGAAATACATTGCATTTCTCACAAAAGGTGTTTGAGCGGAAAGAACAATCGTTTTTGCAGAGTTGCCTTTGCTTTTTCCAGGTGGGAAAATGCCCAATATGGTCCTCCCGCACAGAATTCATTGGAATTTCCTGGTGCTTTCGTCTTTTGCTGGTAGTAGGAGTACCTTCCCTACTTGTACACGGGGATGAAGTTGGAGTCAACGCAGGTCGTCCGCGCTTCTTTACTTTTCCTGCCTTGCACAGGTGCTCAGCTATTAAAAGCTTGAAATCGAAGAGTGGCATACTACCGTAAAATAATTGTGCATTAATTTCTTAAAGAAAACAAGTGCAATTGTTAAGCTAATATGCTAATAATGCATATGTACATAGAATATAAACATGCCCGCGTTACTGCATATAGAGCCATATATGGCGTCCACAGTTTTTTGCATAGAATAGTATATGTGATGCTCACCTATAGTCAAATTTTATTTTTTATGAACGAAAACTTTATATTCTCTTAGAAAAAAAATACTTTTCAGTGATAAAACTGATTTTTAGTGCAGTAATTTTAATTTTAATTTCACCACAATTCACTTTCGATCGTCTGCTTGAGACGCGAGCAAAAAACTGATTGAAACTTGAGATAAGGCAACACAAAGAAGTTCTGAGTATAGACATCTAACAGAAAATAGTTGAAAGAGAGTAACTGATAACAAACGGTTTAGTATATGTACCGTTTTATTGCAAAAAAAAATTATTGAAAGTGAGAAGCCACATATGGCTTTGTATGCGGTAGAGGGTTAATGGTTTGCTTTGGTTTTGCGTTAAACAACTCTCGTTGCATACTTTTAGGCATGTTTTTTTATTAGACCTGTAATTGAAGTTTAACTGCGCATGTAATAAAGGCAATTTGAGTTATTTTCAACGCATTAGCGGCATAAATAATACAAGTCGAAAGTGCGACATAAAGACGGGCCATCCATTTCTCAGGACTTCCCCAGTGAAAGCATTTCTCTTAGTGAAACCAAGGCGTTGAAAATGCGTAACTCAAATGAACAGAATGAAATCCAAAACGAAAACTGAGTGAGAGATGCCGCAATGGAAAATGGGCGAAATGCGATATAGGCGAAATGGTTAAAAAGGAAAAAGGCTCAGCAAAGCATTACCAATTGCCCTAGATGTGTGGACGTGCATGTATGGTATGTACAAGTACGCAGACATACATACATACATATGTGCCACACCCACAATGTTGATATTGCCCGCAGCTCCCGACGCGACGCCCACAAACAAACGATGGCGACTTATTCATTGCGCTTGCCATTAAGGTGGCTCTGATGGCGTTGCCGTTGCTTCTGCTGTGATATATAACACGCTCATAATTGGTCATAAATCTGACAAATGTAATTTGTCATCACTCAGGCAGCAGTCAGCTAACATGGTGTGTGAGAGAGCGAGAGAGAGAGAGAAAGAGAGGGGGATAACCGGACGTGTATAATGTGGGAATGGGAGATGGGAGATGGCCAGACTTGGCCACGCTTTGCTGAGTGCCAAAATGAAAAAGGTGCTTGACACAAAATGTCAGCTGGATATTTTTTATTACACAATCACAACACACACAGCATACACAACACGCACACACACTCTCACGCACATTGGTGGAACTTTCTTCGAGCGCCTAAAAGTATGCTCTCGTTCTTGAGTTTGTCACACACACACACACACAGTTAACAGTTAAGGATAGCATCACACGTAAGCCACAAAGTAGTTACTTTTTATGCTTTCCGCTTTTGGCCATTGTTTTTGCAATGGCTCTGGTCACTTGAGCTCGTAAATATTTTACAAGTTTTCCTTTGCTCCTCAATCCGGTCTTTCTTTGCCCCTTCCATCCCTCACTTCGCCCATCCTCTTTTCAGCTAGTCCCTTTGCCGTTTGTCTCCAGCAACTAATTTTTGCTTTTATAGATGACGAACGACTTATTTGGGTGCCAGGTTCAACATCTACATTTCATTATAAATGACTTTCAAAATGGCCTAAACGTTCTAAATGAACTACTCTCTGTGTAATTTCGGGGCGCCTCACCCACCTCTCCTCACCATTGGATTTTAATGATGCCACTTGGGCGGCAATCAATAAAGCGTTGCAAATTTATGGGAACTAAGTTGCCGCATAATGACTAAACAGCTAAAATTATATGTATTTATATTTATTTCCCTAGAAATATGACAAATACAGATTGTAAATACAAGCAAATAGTAAGTAGAACAATGAGTATTAGTTGCCGCATAATGACTAAACACCTAAAATTATATGTATTTACATTTATTTTCCTATAAATATGACAAATACAGATTGTAAATGCAAGCAAAAAATAAGTAGATCAATGAGTATTAATGTTAACTATCATTTAAAGACTAATTTAATTATTATATTATCAATTTTTAAAAATTATTGCTTATAAATATATTTAAAATCGAAATGAACAAATACTCATAACTTTTTATTGAAAGTTTATGAGCTGTTTGCATTTACAAAAAAAATAGTTTAATCGAAACACTTTTTCTTATAGATGATGAAACCTCATGACAAATTTTCAATCTAATACTATTTAAAATTAAATTCTAAATCTATCGAAGGCTTAAGGATAAGCTTCTTAGATTTGTCGAAAGCAAAATACCATTATTTGGACATTTTAAATGAAGCAATCAAATTTATTCATTTAACTAATTTGTTCAAGGAAAATTTTCACTTTTAATCTGATGCGTTAAGCGTTAATAACTTACAATAAAATCGCACTTTATTTAATAGTTTATTTTATTTAGTATGTTATCACAATTCACAATTTGCGGGAGAGCAGAAATTTCCCAGGCTTTGATATTCATGAAAGTTAATATTGATTGCTCTGTAATGACCTCAGTTTGTCGCGTTGTCAAGGCGTCAGTGACAATGCATTTTACAGTTTTATTTTGATCGTTTTAAATTCACGGCCTGTTGGTTGGTTGTAAATGGGTCAGCATCTTGACAAGATCGGTCGGCTCATGAGCATCCACGATTGTGGAATTGAATATGACGATCCACAAGTGCGCATTACCTCCGAATTCATTTGAGACTACAAAACTGCAAATATACGAGTATGAAATCTGATGCGACACATTTGGCAAATTGCCGAGCTTCGCTATGCCTAAAGATATATCAACAAAATATTTTTTTCTCTTTTACTTTTATTTCACATTTTTTTTTATTTTCATATTTATTTGTGTTGTTGTTTATGCTGCTTGGCTGGAGACATCGAGAAAATCCGAGGATTTGAGTGCGACTCAATTAGAGGCAATTGAATTATTACACGACGACACTCATTCAATTTTCTATTTGATATGGGGGAACGTACAAAGGTGTTTGTATGTGCACGAGAAATACAGAAACATTTATGAATTTCAGCAACTGGCAATGCTGTCAAATCCAAATTGTGTGATAAGTAAAATGATATGACATTTCACCAGGTTAAAGTGATCAAATAAATACGCTACTGCTTGATGCATGTACAGAAATTTTTATATTTGCTAATATTAAATATTAATCGATATTTTATAACTTTAAATTATGTTGAATTGCATAAACTCTATTTTAAAATTTCTTGTATATAAATTTACTTAAAATAACTTTTTGACTAAACATCAATATGTTTTAAAATTACATTAAAAATACAAATTTCCTTTTACTCATAATTCTTGAGTTATGATTTAACTAAAAGTATGCTAAAAATGTTATAAAGACTCATTTTAAAAACTGGCAAATTAGTATAGCGTATTAAAAATATTAACAAAGAAGTACATACACTATGTTATGTTTACTTTATACATGGCCGACTAGCCAATTCGATTTGATTACAATATAGTTTTGATAAAAGGATTACAAAAAAGCATATTCTTCAAAGAATATCAAGGATGATCTTGAGCTTAACAAACAAGTTAAATTCTTTGAGCAATTTATATACCCTACAAATGAAAGAGTAACGCAGTTGCTCACGCATCTCATGCTTTTCAGAGGGATATAGGCGCCGACACATTGCCTATATCTCCCCAGTTTGAACGTGGTTATTGCCGAGCGCAGATCAGCGAAACACACAAGAATGAATTACTCGTATGCTGTGATCTGTCTGCTGCTCATTGCCTCCTGCCTGGTGGTACCCGGAGCGGCTCGTGGCGGTCGTGGACGCGGCGGTGGCTCATTTGGTGGCATCTTCGGTGGTTGGCGTAGCAAGTATGGCAGCAAATCTTCGTCTTCAGGCAGCGGAAGACGCGTGATGAGCGGCTCACCAGTGCACACAGCGATGACTGTACCCAAGGTACCGCCGCCTCCACCTCCACCAGCGAAGCCCATGTCCCTGCCGAAGCCGCAAGTGGGCAACTATCCACGACAGCAACTGCCGCCAGGCTACAGCTATGCGCCAGGTACAGGACAGGGAACATACTACGCTAATTCACAGGCACTGCCCACTGGAGCTGTGTACTATCCACAGGCACCCATGGGTATGTCCATGGGATCAGGTGAGTGAAATTGTGAAGCAATGATAAATCCAAGATATATTTAGGAATACCCACTTTTTCTTAGGCACAAGTGGTTTTTTGACTGGCATGCTGGCTGGAAGGCTAATGGACGGCATGCTCTTTGGGCGCCATCATCATGTATCCCATGTCTATCACCAGAATCAGCAGGGAGAGCCTACAACCCCCGATAGTGGTCGACAAATTATAATTATTAACAATGGACAGCAGCAGGCTGGAGAAGAACTCAGTAAAGCTGAGTCGGATTCGGGTTCGGATTCGCAACAGGTGATGCCAGAGAATCCACTGGCCAAAGCAGCGTCAGGGCAAGAGGGAAATTCCAGTGAGGAGACGACATCTGATACCACTGCCCCAGCAGCGCCACCTGTTGGTGGCATTGTGTGCTTTCCCATCATGCTTAATGAAACGGATCCTCAGAACTCGGAGGTGGTGCGTGAAGTGGAACGCGTTGTTTGCTTCCCCGCCCCGTCCAACATCAATCCACAATTGGCAAATGTTGACTGTCAAAATGATCCACAGTGCGTCATTGACCTGGGCATCAGCACCACCAGCACAGAGCCACCAATTGTTGCTGGTGATATTGGTGGTGCAACTGAAGGAGAAGCAGATGACAATGGGCAAGGAGATGGAGATGGAGAATATGATGGAGATGGAGACGGAGAAGAAGAAGTAGAACTAGAAGAGGATGAAGCAAGCAGCGATATACCCGATTTGGATACTGCGCAAAATTAGTCTTTAATATATCTTTTAAGCTTATATTCAAATAAAACTTTGATTTGATTTTGAGCTACAGCTATTAAGTTTTAAGTCACATTATTAAATTATACACTTTACGGTGGATACTAAAATTAAATATCCGTTTATATCCATTTTTAATTTGCACAGTGTACAAAATTACCTCAGCTTTTAAAGTGCTGCAAAAAAAGCTTAAATCATAATGGGTAGTAAAACTTTAAAGCTTTCAAGTCTTGGCTAGCTTTTCCATTACTTCTCTCTCACTGTATTTTCCACACTGTCTCTCACTCTGTCTCTCTATTATATACATATATAGTTCCCATAAGCACGTGTCGGGAGACGCTACGTCAGAAATGAGAAAAGCTATTGCTAGACAGTCAAAACAACAAGAAGAGCAATAATAATAATAACAACAACAGGAAGGCCGAGTACAATAGCAAGACCAACACCTACAAACTCAAAACAAACACTTTAACAACAACGACAACGACGATGCTGACGTCGACGCCTACGTCGCTGCCGACACACACACGCACACATTTTCTAATTAATGTATGTGTGAGTGAGGTGTAAGCGCGATGATCCAAAGACACGAAACTCAAGCTCGCTCATTAATCCGGCAAAAACAAACGGAGAGAAAGAGAGACAGCTGAAAACCCGAATGGAAACAAAATTCCTCAGCGAGAATGTTGAGCTAATCATTCACATTATTTCATTTAACAAGTTGCCACAATTCTCATAAAGTTTTGAATGTTGCTATTTCACAAAATATAGTCAAAAAGTCTTTTTCAACATAATTTTTTTTCTTTTAATATACATTTAATATAAACAGCTGTAGATTTCTAGACTGAAAGTAATAAGTAAAATAATACAATGTAGTAGCTCAATATTCTCTTTGTTTTGTGTTTGATTCGATTAATTGATGCTGTAATAAGACATTATTATAACACTGTAAGTGTGTGTCTAATTATATAAATTATATAGTTATAAATTACATATGTACATAGTATATGTACATTAATTAAAAATAAATGTCTTCAAGTTGGCAAACTATCAGTACTTGACAGATTAAATAAAAATACTTGCATTTATTATATATTTAAAGTGAAATATGAGATACACAGAATACGGAATACTTAGTAAATATTTTTATGTATATAAAGTGATTATTCTACTTAGCATTTATTTTAAAAACAAAACATTAACTTATTTTATAGTGTATTTAAAATAGTTTAACTCATTCGGAGTTTCGAATTTTGAATACGATTTTAGGAAATTTTGTAATTTACTCATTGTCTATTCAAAATGTTTTTTATTTAATATAAACTAAATATTGTGTTTTTCTAATTATTTCTAAAGTAGGTAATAAGTATATTATAAATTATGTATTGTATATAGTATGCACATTTATCCCATACAATGTCGTATACAAATGTAGGCTCATACAACTGATTACAAACCCCATTTGTTTGTTCATCCAAGATGCGTAAATGATATATTAACTAATGCAGAGCACCAACGCACCTTACAGGTAATTCCCCGCTCCGAAGGCAAGCCGAACAATAAAAAACTAAAATTAACTAAAAACATTGGGGCAAAACAACTTCCATGAGACGTATAATGGAAGCTCGTGTCCACATACGAACACTTGTATATGTTTATTTGTATGTACATATGTATGTTTATTTGGGAGAGCAACAGCGACGCCGGCAGAGATGACAAATACTATAAATTAAATGAAATTCACAATAAAAACAAGAGTAGTTTTTTATAGAGATGGGAACGAGCCATTCGGGCTTCGGGTCCCGAGGACCACCCCAAATAATTATTAAAAAATTTAATAAACTAATTCCTGTGATAAGTCACTGTTATTATAATATCATTTATTTTCAAGTGTGTAAAATGATGTTTTGACAAAATTATAAGTAATTTTTGTGATTTTGTTAGATTAAGGAAAAACAAATATAAATACGAAAAAAAATAATTAAAGTCCTTATACAATAATACGCCTATAGGCGGGTTTCGGGTCCCGGTTCGTGCCTCAAAATGCAGGCCCGTGTCCATCTCTAGGTGCCATCCAAAAGCACACCAACAAGTTGCGGTCGCTGCCGCAGTCCGTTACTCTTTGCTCGCGGTCCGCATCGCAACGCGTCGCCTCTCAACAACAAAAGAAACTAAATGAAAAAATTCAAGCGGATTTCAGTTGTTTGAGAAACTTTGAACGGAACTAAACACGAACTAAACGCAAGCGGCAACTAAACAAACATACAGTAAACTGAACAACAAAATCAAGTAAATATTAATATAATATTTAATTATTAAATATAATGTGTAATGAATATGTTAATATACAATTGTGACATTGCTCAATACCGGTTTACATATGATATTTTACTTTCCATCAATCGAAAGCTGAATTCACTTCAATTGAACAGTCAATTAAAGCAAAAAGCTCTTTGTTTTGCGACTTTGCAAAATTTGTTCCACTTCAAGGTCAAGCAATATTTTTTAAAATATGTACAGTGAAACAAACAAAACAAACAAAACAAACATCAAACACTTTTCATTAACGTCAAGAATCTGGAATAACAAAATGTGCTGAACATATCTTTCGCTGTTCATCAGTGAGAGCTGTTCTTTATTAAGAATTTCATTGTCAGACAAAACGCAATTCGAAATCCACTTTAGAATATTTTTAAGATATAATGCTATAAGAAGAATGCATGTATGTATGAAAATATTATATTCCAACAATCTGTATACGTGCCGAACTTTTAAAAATATTTGGAAAACAATTTGTTATAAATCTTGCTAAAATGTAGATTTCATACACAATTTTCACAGTGATTCAGATTTATTACTCAGCATTTTGTTTGTTGAGATTGTTGAATACTGAAATTTGGAAAGGGTATTTCATTGCATGCTTTCCAGTAGAATTCAAATGTCAATACGGAGCTAAGGTTATTCAACTACGACCACAAATTGCACCAATGCTTATTGACTGTTATTCAATGAACAGTATGTATTTTATGTAGAATACAAATGAATTTGTTTATTTTAAGCAGTTGTAACGATGCTCCTAAAAGTGAGGTTCAACAAAGAATAAGCAAAGACTAAAAATAAAGATTTTGTGTACTATATATCAATAAAAATAGGAAACATTTTCACAATATATGATTAAAAATATTAAGCAAAATGCCAACAGCTGGAACAATAATATATATTTATTTACCATTTCGCGTGCTTGAATTGTCTCTAATAATAATATTTGTGTGATCTGGGAAAAGTTCCATTAATAATTTGTTCCCAGTTCTATTCTAAATTGTTTTGTTTCTCACTCTGCACTCAACAGGTTTGTTTAAATTTAGGCATTCCAAATATATATTACATAATTCTGTCCCCTCGATGGGCAATGCCAAATGTGGGGGAATTTAGGGCAGTTGAACTACAAAAGAAGACTCAATTTGAATATAGTTCTAGTTTATGGATTTAGAACTAATAAAATTGACTCTATGTAAATAAATGTTGATGATTAACGTATTTGAGTGGTTTTTAACCTGAAAAATTAGGCTGCTTAAAAAGAAATAAAGAAAGTTAAAGTTCTCTTCCCCTCATTTTTGTGTAAGATTTTAAAAATTATTTCATGCAGTATGAATCAGCTAAAAAGAATGCAGCTCTGTAAAGATTTAAGAGCATATTATATTATATCTCAAAGTTGACTGCAGGGTATTTTAAAGTTAAGTAACTTACACAACTTTATTATATCACAGCCTAAACTGACTCAACAGTGAACCAAAGACGTTTTTTCAAGAGCTCTCCCACATGGTCGTAATATTTACTTTGGTTGCCAATTTCAAGTCGCTGATTTTGTGGCATTTGTAATGACGCGATGTTTCGTTGTTTGTGCAACTTACCTGCAAACAAACCGGTATAACTTAATAACTTATTAACCAATTTTCCCTTTACAATGCCCAAAGAAATTATTAACCATTTCACCTACTTAAACAGACAAGCTAAGTCACATTAAGCAAATAAAAACTCGAAATCAAATATATATACAGATTAGTAGACATATGTTATCAGTATAGCCACACTTGACATCTTGAACCTGGCGAGAGATTAATAAAAAATGCGAAAATACGTAAATGTAGTTTAACAAGTCGACGAATGGTAAAGTAGTGTGCTGTTGAATCAAAATTATCAATTTTCCAAGAAGTGAATAAATAAACAAGTAAATAAAAACAAATATATTTTAATTGGGATTATAATTACAAGATGCTTTGATGACGTCATCAGCCTTAAATGGTCATTAGAATTTGATGCGATGACTCAGATACAACAAGTTTTCATGTTTTCCGTGCTTTTAAACGACCACATGCATTTATTATAAACAATAGATCTCTGTTGCTCGTGTACAGACTGCAATTTGATTATATTCATCGGATTTGATTTACATTCATGCATATGCATTATCACAGACAGTGAAGAGAATGGGTTAAGTGAACTAGAACCACAACTAGTGGTATTTACATTAAAGGTAATTTAATATCAAATACGTAATAAATTCCTGGTATCTCAAATACAATCTTATTAAATTAACATTGTGCTAATCCCAATGTAACAACAATGTAAAAACAGAGATTTTATCGGTATCTTGAGTAATGATTTATAATATATATTTATATATATCTTAATACAAAATATATATTTATTTATAAATTATAATTAAAGGAACTTTAGTAAGTTCCACATAAAATAACGCACTATCTGTAGTAACTTAGAGGTAAAACTTTATTAGTTAATTGCCCAATTTAAAATATTTGGACTCTTTTCTTATCTTCAAGTTACGTTGTGTGAAGTTCATTTACAAACTAATTTGACAGTACAACATTTAAGTGGTGTTGACTAAGTTGTTTAAAAATATACCAAATTGGTTTATAACAATTATGAAGTATCTTTACAATTTAATTTAAATTCTCTAGAAAATTGATTTAAAAAAAACAAGTCATATTTCTATTTGTCATTCTTAATTATAAAATTATGATAACTCTCATACTTCTGTCATATAAATGTTGCTATTGAAATCATCACTTTGTGACGAACTTTATGATGAATTATTTTGTGTACATTTTTTTGATGAATTAATATGTGACGCATTTTATGATGAGTTTATTTTGTGACGTATTTCATGAATATTTGTCTTGATTTTTTCAATATATTTGTATTGTTATCTTTGAATGTATATATTTACTTATTAATTAAATTGCCGGTTGTGTACGTCACTACAAATACATAGCCAGCTGTCCATCGACAGACTAAAACACTTTATTTTAAAGTAACCAATATGTTAATAATAAAAAAAACTAAGAGAGCAAAAAAACAAGCAATATAATTTATAAACGGATACATATGTAGTTATGATACAATACGAATGCATCATTTGGCAGTGCTAGATAGTTTCCGTTTACCATGAGAGTGAAATTTGACCTTCCGAGTAACCGACGACCTTTTTAATTCTTAATGTCTGGGTGTGTGTCTATTAATTTTGCAAGCATTCTAACTATAAAGTCCTCGCAACATGAAAGCTGAATGCTAAAAGCAATGAAGTGTAGCCACGCGACAAGTCGACCAAATCGTCAAGTTAATTATCATCACGGCTAACGCGCCCCAAAATGGGGCACAGACACCAAAAGTGGCAGCCAGGGCGTGACATTGCGTCAGCGTTACAGGGCAGGGCTAGAGACTTAGCTTAAACTCTGACGCAAATATAGAGAATCAATTAGAGCTTGCAACACTTTGAAGAGAATAAATTCATGCCACATTTTGCAGCACGGATAGAGTATGAGCGAGAGTTTTGTGGTCCGCATTTGGAAATTGTCTACTGTGCTCAACCCGTTCACAAGTGGTTTAGTGAGTGTTCCGAGTATTATTAGCACAAATTGAATCAATTGTTTTATGCAAACAACAAATTAAAGCGAAATGAAGAATGACACTGAGAGATTGTGAGGGGTAACTTGTAACACATTGGTATTAGGGATGGTTAATATGGATTTCAAATATAGATACAATATTCAAATGTTTTCAATAAAAACAAATATTACCCTATATGTATAAATTGAAATGAACTAAAAATATTTTTGTGTGAAAGCGAAAGTTGAAAAAGAATAATTTAAGTCTGTGTTACTGAAATCTAATGGGGTTAATTTAAAAGAATTCCTTGAAATTTATTCATTAATATAGTATATATTTAACCTGCTTCACATATATCCTAAATGAGTAATTAATTGAAATAACTATATTTTAACTTATTCCTTTTCTTTTTTTCTCAGTATAATTCTCTAAAATTTGCCTTTGTCTGAATCAGCTTCTTTCAAACCTTTGTTAACTCTTTCTATGTTTATAAAATACAAAACATATCAACTCGTTCAAAATAATCAGTATTAAATATAATACAATATAATAGCTTGTAAATTGGTACATATAAAATTCTACATTAAATCGTTCTTCTTCTTCCTTCTCTATATACAAGCATCATTGAACGCTATTTAAAATGCCATCACTAGATTTCTTATCGCCAACTCACATGTATTCTTTGTACACAGACACATACAATCACGGTTTTTTTTTTTTGAATTCGAGAGTTCACGTTAATCTGTTGATAAGCATTGGCTATACACGTATTTAAGAGCTTCAATCTGGAGAGAACAGCTCAGTCAAAGTCGAGCTGACCACGACAGTCGTTTAAATAAAAATCATAATTCGTAATCGTTTTCATTAAGACTTTTGAATTTAGAAACCAAGTCAAAAGTGATTTAATATAGAAATTGAAAAATTCGAAATCTAAGTGAAAAGTGCTTCTTCTCCATTTTGCAGCATGTCGCACGCAACGAGGCGACTGAGCAGTGTGCTTTTGTTGCTTCTCCTGCTGGCCACGCAGGATGTGCAGGGTAAACGTTGGTTCGGTGGCGGTGGCAGCAAGAGCCGCTCCAGTTCCAGCCACAGTTACTCGGCAAGACGTCCCTCGTCCTCGTCCTCCTCCTCGTCCCACACTTCACACACCTCGTATGGTGGTGGCCATGCGGATAATACACGGCTTAGCTATGGAGGCGTCAGTCATTCTCAGCCCAGTCACAGTGTCTCCAAGCCAGCCCCGTCCGTGCACGCGTCCGCCCCCGCCCATGCCCCCGCACCCGTAGGCTGGAATGTGCCAAAATCACAGGGTCCCCCACCAGCGTACTCGGCTAATAATCCAGTCGGTGGTGCTCGCACCAACATCCATGAACCGCCGCCGGCATACAATCCTTCCTACAAGGCCAATGCACCGCCTCCGAACTACTCGGCGGCCACCAACACTCGCCCAGCAGCGGGCAGCGCAGCCGCTGGCGCTAATTCCGGTTCCGGTTCCAGCCATTCCCACTACACACCCGCCAGTGTTTACAGGCCACGTACGAACTCTACGGGAGGTGGATTTGGCGGTGGTTACCAACACACACCCATAACGGCCACCAATACGCATGGCGTGCAGTCGAGTTATCCTGGCGCCACCTATCACAGTCCTGGCGCTCTACCCGCTGGCGCCACCTACCATCCGTCTGGTCAACTACCTGCTGGCGCCACCTATCACAGTCCTGGTGCTCTACCCCCTGGCGCTACCTATCACAGTGCTCCACCTGCTGGCGCTTCCTATCATCCGGGTGGTTATGCACCACCTGGTGCTAGCTATCATCCAGCCGGACAAATTCCTCCCGGCGCCACCTACCATCCCAGCGGTGGAGTGCCCCCTGGAGCTACGTACTATCCTCAGCAGCCGGTGCACGCAATGCCCGCAGGTGCCACCTACCTGCCAGCTGGTGCTGGCCTTCCCCCTGGAGCTACCTACTATCCCCAGGCGCCCAAGTCATCCGGATTCGGTTTGGGTGAGTACACAGAGGAAAAACTCTAGCTTATCATTTAAAGTTTATGCCAAAATATCGGTCTTTTTTTCATAATGGACTCCATAAAAAAATGCGTCGAGTATCTATATTCATGTTGTTTGTCAGATTAAATATTTTGCTTTTTTTTTGGTTTAAACATGATTTTATTTTAAGATAAAATTTTAGCATAACTTTCCTAACTTAAGAAGGCATATTTTTACAGTGTAGCCTAACACGCAATTGCTTACACTTTGAAATGTCATATAAACACGTTAAGCTTGATTTCATTCTGGAGCCGAATTTTTTCTCTTAATTACAATAGGTTCAAAAATTTTTAATTATGGATATTTCACAAAATTATTAAACTTCGCATCCAATCGCTTTGTATGACATATTTTTTTTATAAGAGACAATTGTCGAACCGTTTGGAATTTTAATTAAAAGTGATAAAATGTTCATTACCAATTTAAGAAAAAAAAAAATGCGCCAAGTGCTTGACGCCTTCTTATCATACTAAAATTATTTAAAACAAAAAACTGCTCTTTGAGAAAGTTCCTTTACAATTTGTATTTATTCTCTTTTTTAGGTACTGGACTTATTGTTGGCGCTGTGGGAGGTGCCGTTTTGGGACACGCCCTTACTCCCACACAGACGCGCGTTGTGGAACATGTGCCATCATCCGGTGGCAACTACGGAGGCAACTACGGAGGCGGCGGTGGTGGTGGCAGCAACGGTGGTGAAGACAAGATCATCATTATTAACAATGGACCACCGGGATCAGTGACCACATCTGAAGTGGGACATGGCACAACGGTTATCAACGCGGGCGCACCACAAGCAGCTGCTGCTCCAGTTCAACCTGCAGCAGCCTATCCAGCAGCTTCAGGTGCAGCCCCTGCCCCAGTCCCTCCTCCAGTCCCTGCTCAAGCTGCCGCTCCAGCTGGTGGCACACAATTAGCACCACTGGCGCCACTACCACCGGCTGGTGCAACACAACCTGTTGATGGTTCCGTTGCAGCGCCAGCAGTTGCCACAGCCGGCGTCAATGCCGCACCACCAGCTGGCGGTGCTCCTGCTCCTGCTGATCCCAATGCACCGCCACCTGGCGGCATTATCTGTGTGCCTGTTCGCGTGCCAGAACCTGATCCAAAGGATGCCACCAAGACAATTGAAGTGGAGAAGATTGCTTGCTATCCGGCACCACCACCAGAAGCGACTCCTCCAGTAAATGGCACAGCACCAGTTAACGGTGTTAACAATGCTAACGGTGTTGTCGGTGCTCCCCTGGCACCGATCCAGCCCACACCCATCACTGTGCCCGAAGGATCCGTGCCATTGGCTCCCCTGCAGCCCGGCGGTCAACCCGATATCATGCGCATGCCCGGCCAGACTTCAGCTCGTCTCTCCGCGGAGTCGGGACTACACGATGCCCACAGCAGTGTCAAGTCCATCTCCCATTGGAGTAGTTTGTCTGCTCTGCTTACCATTCTGGTGGCCTACTGTCTAAATTAGTTACATATATGGATTCATCAGTGCCAAGCTGTAACCCAAACCAAATAGATTGCAGACAGTCAGTCAGTCAAGGATGCCACGATTAAACATCTCTCAGCAACTTCAAAAGGTTATTCACTTTATTTTGTAAATCAAACGAATTTTTACATACTATACACAAATAATATACTCGAACTTCTGTAAGACTCCATAATAAAATAAAACTCTATTAAAAAGTTATAAATTATCGCCTACACTTGATTAAATTATTTTTAGTTTCAAATAATATATATATTCAAAGTTATTGCATTTTGCATTACCTAATATATAAATTCTGTAACGACACATTTACCGAACTGTGTTTTGGTATTTTTCCGACAGATGCCCGTAACAGGAAAATTTTGTGCAGCGCTCTCTATAGTGAACTTACGCAACTACGACATTTCACCACGCTTTTGTGGATCTTGTCTGCTGTATTATGTTTATCCTTTCGCACTGTTTACAGCGCCATCTGTTAACGAGAAGCTGAACTTATTTACCTTAAACACAGCAGGTTGTTGTCCATGCTAAATAGCTTTCGTTTAGTTTGTGAAAACAGCAACAGCATTGCCAAGCCTAATTTAGCTTCCATTTGGCGCCAATTTTTGATTTTCATAGCTGTTTTGCCGCCACCTAATTTTATTCTTGCGAAGTTTGTTTTGGTGCCACCTATTGTCTATTATGCGAATCTTTTTGGTGCCACCTTTTATCTGTTTTTGAAATGTTTCCTTTGGGGCTAATGTCAAACAATTTTGGCCTGTTATTATTTATTTCGGCATTTTAATATTAATTAAAGTTGATCTTAACTTTGCTTATATTGAATAAAATTAAAAAAGTATTATAGTGAATTAAATTTCTTTTCATAAATAATTTATTTAATTTGCTAATTTCATATTTATGGCTTATACGTAATATTCTACACACAAATTTTCACAATTAAAATCGGATTATTCACTTTTCTTTGCATAATCGCACTCCAAATTGCTTTGGACTAAACTTTTCATGCCTTTATTAGACTACTTAAATTAAGTCTGCCATTTTTCTGCTTCATAGGTATAAATTTAATTCATATTTTGTTTACACAAAAACTTTTGTTTGTTCCTCCGTTCATATAAATAGATGTGTATGAATGTGTTATACATACATACAAATGGAAGCAGTTCTCATTAAGATGAGGCATATAAAGTGTAAATATGAAAGCATTTTTCCTAGAATTTAAATTTGCTGTAAATTTAATACATTAAGTAAAATATGTGTATATGCAAAATAGGATTTCTTAATAGGTATATTAATTACTGCGATTATTAACAATTTCGTAATATTAATTATACCTTAATTTTGTTGAGATTTGATTGAGTTTATATACATTTAATATTTTAATTGATTATTAAATAAACAATTTTTAAAAGAATTTCAACTTTCAACACTTAAGATAGGTTGGTTTCCGAGTAAGAGATGTAGCCAAACATCTCTGGGGGCCTTGTCCAGTAAGACAAAGAATACAAAGAGTATAAATCCTTGGATTGAAGCCGTAACGCAAAACATATAGGTGAAAACTAATCCCAATTCAAAGTAGGAGAAAATGCCAAAGATCCAGGTCAGACCGAGCAAAGAGAAGAGCAGGACGAAACGACGAAACTGTTCACAGAGAAGTTCAAGGCTTCGATTCTGTATATGGGAGACGCTGTAGAAGATTCTTCCAAACAAATAGACATTGACGCTTAGTACCAATCCGATTGGCAAAATGACGCCATAGGCCAAGCCATGACCTGATGGATAACATAAGGTGCCAATGTCCTTCTCATCCTTAAGGGGAGCGTACGAGCTGGAGTCGATAAAAAGCAGCAACAACGTTGGTATCAGGGGCATCAGCCAGGCTATAGTTGCCATACGGAGCACCGCATGATGTGATCTCACTCTAAAGACATTGACAAGCAACTGGTATTGTCGGTAGCCGATGAGCAGCATCCACATGAACAACGACAACACCGAGTACTGCAACAATGCACCCAAGGCAATGCATCCAGCGTGATCCTGAGTGAATGAAAATCGCCACACCCATTCATTGATATAGATGAGTAACAAAAGCACAAACAGCAGCCACAGAGCCAGACTCATATTCAGCAATAACTTTGTTGTCCGCCGTTGTCGCCATCTCTTGGACAGCATTGCCGTTAGCCAAATGCCCAATAGGCCAAACAGCGATAGTCCACAGCCAACAGCCGAGACGTCATCTAGTCTGGATTCATAATATAATGACTTCTGCAAATCCTTGCCATCGATTCTACCACGTCGCTGCTTAAAACTACCGCCCACGAGAAAGCCAAACTGTGTCAAGTGGGTCGTGTAGCAAACAACAATTGGATCATCACTCGATCTATTCTCACTCATTGTAATGCCATCCTTCTCCCATTTGTCGTAGTTCCAGTAACCACAAAATGAGTCAGTGTCAAATTCAACGTTATTGTCGATCTCGTTACGCAGCAGAAATACCAACGGATGTGGCAACGTGCCTAAAAGAGATCGAGAGAGAGAGAGAGGGAGAGAATGAGTGAGAGAGTGAGAGAGAGAGAGAGAGAGAGAGAGAGAGAGAGAGAGAGAGAGAGAGAGAGAGAGAGAGAGGAGATAGAGAGAGTATTAGAGATAGAGATAGAGTATTAGAGATATGCTTGAGCTTAAATCTATCCCATCTCATGCTACCCTATAGATACTACAAAAGGAGAGAATGGTTCAAGTTTATGATGACAAATGTTTCAAGTTGCTCAAAATTGGGTCCTTCAATAATTTTCTTACAAACGTTGAGTCTTATCCCCAGACATTGTTCTTATATCTCTTTTTTATAAGTTCATCTGGAAAGCTTTGTCCTTTGTTTGCCTAACACAAAAAAAAAAAAAAAAAAAAACATGAAGATAAATTGACCATCGGTGGTATTGCTGAAATAATCAAATACACCACTTCAAAATTTATCTATTTGTAATTCTGTTCCTTTTGTAAAAAGTGGAATTTTATTTTTAAAAATGTTTTTCAAAAAAGAGCTATCATTTTTTTATTCTTTCTTTTGAATTCCGAACTTGATAACAATTTTTATAAGACCATCTATTAATCACTTACAAACATACTTATTATTATTATATTAAACAAACAAACTTTTAATATTATTATAGAATTATTTATTAATTTATTCATAATATTATGATTCATTTCGAGCTATACTTTACATTGGTAAAGCTGATTGAACTAATAATCATTATTTTTAAACAAAAATATGAAACTCATTAAACTCATTATTAAATTCCTCTAGTTATATTTAAATTTCTGAACAAATTTATTTATGTCCAAGCATTAAAGTCGTTGGCAATTTGTACGTTTTTATAATGTTGCCATTGTCTAAATTACAACTTGAGTTTTGTATTTGAACAGCGTTTTTGTAAATCAATATTTCGTTAACATAAATATACCTAGCTAGCTTATCGTATAATACCAGTTATCTTGACATTTCTCATTACATGTTCAACTATAATTAAAGTAAAAGACTTTACTTACCAGACACTTGAGGTATATTAATAGAAATGACATGGCTTTGAAGTATTGCCCTTTCAGTTTGTCGGTTGGTTTGAATGAAGAACGCATTGTTCGCATAAATCTTGAAGATTAAATATGTAGCACCAGATCTTTTCAAATCTGTCCACAGTTCATCTGTTAAATAAGTGGCAGTCTGCAGGCCAGGTTCATTCTTCAGATCATTCAGACTCTGATTAGCGTATAGTAATCGGTACCAGAAATGATGATGCTTGCAATTGTAACGACCAGGGCCTTCTCGATCGTAAATGGCGATGCCCATATATTTATTGCACTCAGGATAGAGATAAAAAACGCCGAGACTTCCCATTATAAAAATCTGAACACCATTATAGATCTTAACATCAACTAAATTTCCCGGAATATCAACGAATTGTTGTTCCTTGCAGCTTTTAAGTGGTTCAAGAATTTTTGCTACTTGATTCATATAATCCTCATAGTTGTAAATTAACTCATTTGTGACATTCATACTTGCCGACAGCTTTAAAACAGATCTATCCGTGTTCAATAGTTGATTGTACAATTTAATCATTTCGATGCTGATCTTCTCGTTCATTGGCTCTTTGGACACTATTTTGATGATCTGGTTAATATTCAACACATCCACAGACCGAATTTCATGCTTGGCCTGGCTCACAATTCTGGTAATATTCTGCACAATATCTTTGTAATCATTCGACATTAATCCGCGAAATGGAGCTTCTTCAGTGAGTTCCACGCTGATTTCATTTAAACTTTCACTCATTTCATTCGCTGCCTGATTAAATTGGCAGGTGACATTGCCTAGATGCTCCCATGTATTATTCCCAAGACAACGACGCACCACTGGAACACCAGTTTCATTCACACACAGATGTCGCATCAACGCAAACTCATTGACATAAGTTAATGGAAAATAGTTTTCAAATATTGTTAAATTTACACCACCGTTCTCATTGTGAATTTCGTAGAAATGATTAAAGCTTTCGCGCGGACAGTGTTCCAAAGATGCCGTGAAAATCGAGATAACACTCAAAAACAGCCATAGAAGGCAATATTTTATAAAGAACATTTTCAGCTCGTCAGTAAATGCTTAAATTTTTAAAATTCTTTTTATATCAACTTTCTTACTCTACATCCACAAACGTACTAATTACAGTTCGATTTAAATTAGATTTATATTTATTACTCAGTCATATTCATAAACCAAATGATTATGTATAGCTTCTCTTATTCGATTTATGACTCAAAGAAATCTTTTGCTTTAAATAGTTGACGTAATTTAATGACGTCACATGCAAAAACATTTATGAAACTTTTAATAGCTCCACCCCTTAGCCATAGCTTATCTTAAGTTCTTGTTTATAATGTAGAGAAGAGGGTGGTTACAGTCGAGCACGCTCGACGGTAGGATACCCTAAGCCCAGGTACTCTTCAATAAAAGTTTATTTTTGATCAATTGTTTCTATAGCAGCTATATGATATATGGAGCCGATTTGAACAAAATCTAGTCAGAATTTACAAAACCAACATTATTGCTTATTCTATCAGTTTGGTTTTGACATCTCAAAAAACAAAAAACTTTTCTATACTTCAACTTCAGTTTCGATGTATGGTTCCTATGGCAGCTATATGATATAGTTAACCGATTTTAGCCAAATTTGGTCAGGATGTATAGTACCAGCCCCGATACATATTATATCAGTTTGGCTCTGATATCTCAACAAACAAAAATTTTTTTCATACTAAAACTTCACTTTCGATGTATCGTTCCTATGGCAGCTATATGATATAGGGGTCCGATCCAAAAATAAAAACAAACTTGATCTGCGTATGGTATCCAAGAACCAAAATACCAAGTTTGATGTCTCTAGCTTTTAGGGTTTCTGAGATCGACATACATTCTGCCAAACACAATATACCCTTTTCTCACCCATTTTCAATGGGCTCAGGGTATAATAATTAAATTATGTAAAAATAAGATTGTGTAAAAGTGTAATGAATAGGAATATGAGTAAGGAGACACCCAGACCTCAACCTATGTCAACATTGACATTTTCGACGATCTTATAAAATTGTCATTCTTTTTAATCTAATACCAAAAAACTATCGAAAAGATTTAATAAAATAAATAAAGTCTTAGCAAAAGTTGTTGAGACTTTTTGTGAAAGACAGATTTTAGATACAAAGTAATAAAAAGACAAACAACAGCAAAAGATGTACTTGTAAGAAATTCTAAAATATAATAATACTTTTCGTTGAACAAAACATATTTTAGCATATAAAAAATGATACAACAATCAAGTAATCTGCTTAAATGTATCTTGAATTTTGACAGAATGACGCTAGAAAACTGTGTTCAGTTTGTGGGACAAAGTTTGCCATGTGGCTTAATACCACAAAATGTTGATAACGTGACGTTGACATGCAGCTAAAAAGTATTCAAATTTGCATGCTAATGAATGCTGTGAAACTATTTGAACTTATGCTGGGGTGTCTCTTCTAACCAGCGACATTGCAATTTTAATACATAATCTAAAATAATATTAGAAACTTGTAGACAAGTTTAAGGACAAGCTAGTAGCCTAGAGTAATTAGATTTTGAAGTTCTATGAAATGGATAAAAGTCGACCTGGCTTAGATAAGCTAATTATATTGAAGAATACCCAAAGTATTAATTTATACATATAATATTTGCATTTACATATATATTTTAGGAATGTTCTTGAAGTGAATGAACTCGCTTAAATACTGTGCAAGCATTGTCAAGGACATTGCATTGCAGTTAAATGGTCCAAGGACTTTTTAAAAGGCTTTCAGCCAGCGGCAAAGTCATCGAGTATTCGCATTTTATACCCCCGTTTATCAAGTCAACTGTTCACTCATTCACTTTGGCCTACAAGTTGCACTTGTCGACGCATTCATTTGAACGCGTTGTTCTCGAATTTGAATTTGCACTTCACTCTAAATGCATTCATGCATTTCATAGGGCAACTTTTAACCAAAGTCAAGGTAAACTTTGCCTCTAACAAAAGTGGTCGAACAATTGGCCAGGTATTAATTAGTTCATTGCTTAGAAAAGGTTGGTTCTGTTTCGTTAAAAGTGCAATATATTCTGTTTTTAAAAGAAAATCAAATTCAATTTATGAACAACATAAAAATGATAAATTGGGTCGAGGTGGTTTTCTTTAGAATTGCACTTCTCGACAGACAAGAGTTGCTTTAGTCTACGTTTTATGAGCACTTATCCGGGTCTCGGGATCTCAGACAACTCTTTCACGAAATTCAATTTGTTTATTTGATAAGCTTAACGAACCAACTTCGAAGACCTTTCAGGACAATTTGATTAGGATTAGGCTACTTAAGCACAACAGCGACTGTCGCAACACTTAAAAGATTTTGGCCCAAATCTATTTCCACTTTGCATTCATCGTACAACAACTGGGAAGCAAAATGTTGTGTGTTTCCCTCCTTTCTACCTTAAAAGTATAAAAAGTCAATAAAATTGTCTGGCGGGTCTAAATGTAATTATGCCAAAGCAATTATTGGCCGAGACCATGCAGCAACAAAGAAATCAAGTAAGCATACTTTTGTTGTGAGTATTTAAACAAAACAATCAGAAATAATATGATATCAAATAACTATATTTGTTTATTATTCAAATAGTGTATCATATCAACTTTATCTTTTATTTTTCATGAACTTCAAATAAATTTATTGATAGATTGATTTATTAATTAATTCTAGTCATCAAAATATAATATCATTTATTGATTTTGTTATGATTGCATTTTTTTCGTTACAGAATGGGTTTAAATATAAGTAGCCTGCAGTTACATAAATGTCCAATCGTTTCGACTTTTATGTAACTGTAGGCTACTTATATTTAAGCCCATTCTAAAACGAAAAAAAAACAATAAATGATATTATATTTTCATGACTAGAATTAATTAATAAAAGCAATCAAATAATGTTCATTCATTCATCTTATATGTATATACATAAAAAAACGGTACATTTAATATATAGTACTCGTGATTATTATTATATAAAACAAACATAAAGTGTGTATGTAATTAACTAGTCAGCTTTTTTTGGAATGACTTAAACTAAAATAAATCATTTTGCGAATATTTTAAATTGTAAAAAATATTGTCAATAACTATAATTAATTGAGCACATTCTTTTAGACATATCGAATTGAACAATTTCTTCGCGATTCTGTATATGACTGAGATTAAATGCAACATACTCGTAATCAGCTGCAACTGTCTGATAAGGGAAAGACTTCACATACGAGTATGTATTAAAAGTTCGCCTTGCATCTTCGTTGGCGTCTTAGCCGCCAATTAAGGGGTTACATGTTTGCTGTCGGTTAGCAAAACTCTTCTATTGCGGTTTCATTAGTGGCCAAGTAAATGGATCGAAGACTGCGTTCCTCTTTCCATGCCACACTCAGCGGTTTTCTTCCCTCAGAAAAACTTTCGCAATGCCAATTTTCTTTTACGAAACTTTACTGTCGCGTTTTTCTCATTGTTGCGTATAAATTGCTGTCAATTAGTTTAATTGTTTTACTTCTCTTTTTTGGGGTATTTTTCTCGATTTCTATGCTTGCTGTTTTTAATGATGACCATCAATGATAAGTTGCTCAATTATTTTTCAGAATTCAATAAGAAAAACAAACAAAAATGATTGTACTTCAATCGATTGGTTTTTCATGACTATTTGTAAGATTTATTAGAAATTTCTTACAAATGTTGAATTTATGGTGTTGTTTTACATTTTCTTCATACAATTTGTTAATTAGAATTTTTTCATTACGAAATAAAAAAGGAAGGACATTTTAATGCAAAAAATGTCTGCCAGCCATTTAACAATTAAATTTTATAGCATCTGCAATGATTCGGTTTGAAAATTTATCTGCGCTTTAAAAGGGGATAAAATGCCACATCGTAGGGCAGAACAAGAGTTCAGAAACTTGGTGACACTCCACGTAATCGGGAATTATAACATAAACTTTAATTAAATCCCACACACTCTGACAAACTGCCAAATGTATGGGCAGAGCACACGCAAACCACATAAAAAGATTTAAGAAGGATTTTCCATGGCTTTAATGTATATTATTTATTTATACTGTTTGCAAAAGACGATTTACTCAACACTAAACAGCTTTGGTCATATTATTAATGTTTCTTTTATTCAGCCTCAGTCTCTCTTAATACTACGAGTAATTAGAAAAGTTTACAAAGTAACTCTGAACCAGTTGATTGATGGGGATTACGAGTAAATTGTATGGAAAGAAAATCGCGAACTGCGTTGAGGACAGCTGCATCAGTTTTGAATTATACTTTCACATTTAATAGTAATTGTATTTATTGACTATTATTTTAATTATGCTTATAGTCACCCTTCAGTTACAGCAATTTTGTGAATAACTTGTGCTTCACTTAACATTTATATTGGCTGCAATTTTCAGTCTGCAATTTGGCTATTAAAGTGTTGGCCACATACATGGAACATCCTCGTCCTGCCCTGCAGATATTTTTTTCTCTTCTTGCTTAGCCCCTTTATTAACATAATTGTCCTCCAAGGACCTTTATCTGAAGCACAATAAAAGCAAGTATGGTACAATGAAACTAAACCATGTCCACTCTGTCCTCTGCCATAACTGTGCGATACTCCACAGCTTGTGTGTTCATAAAAGGAGCATAAACATTTTTATGACCTTTGCCCCTTTTATTACAATATCTAATATACAAAAGAGAAAAAAGGCTTATCTGTATTAAAGTGTTGGAAAATGTGTTGAAATTATAGTTATTATATTAGAGTTAGACGAGCTTAAAAAGGAGTTAAGACAAATCAGAGTGTTTGGGTGGTAAAATGTCTAAACAGATCTAAAAATAATAAGAGAGAGAGAGAGTGAGAGAGGGATAGAGAGTGAGAGAGGGATAGAGAGAAAGAGAGAGAGAGAGAGACAGAAATAGAGAGAGAGAGAGAGACAGAAAAAGAGAGAGAGAGAGAGAGAGACGGAAAGGAATATAAATAATTTTTATTAAAATAATGCAAATACGTTTAATACAAAAGTAGATGACCTACATATAACATACGCCTCAGTTAATTAGGTAAATCTTGTGTCAATTTGTAACGGACTTACAGGGTATATCGATAATAAGTTTTACCTAAAACTACTATATTTTGGCAGTAGCCAACGATTTCGTTACAAAGTGATCAATAAATTATGTCAGAAGTCATGTGTTTGTGCATCGAACAAAGAAAAGGAGGAAAAACCAGAGAGAGAACAAGAACAAGCTCCAGCAATTCGATTTGTTTTGAACTGTGCACACATCCAACATGTCGTATGTGTAACAAGTGTTGCACATAAATTTGGCAAACCGCAAGATAAATAATACTCAAAGATGTATGATTTAAGTTGTGTTTTCGGCTTTACAAAGAGTTGGACAACAAATATCAAGCAATTTGTTTCCTTCACAGAAAACATTAAACTGGTCCAGATTGAACAACTTATCTTCATCTGTAATTTGCATAAAATTTAACAGATGCTCGTAGCTTGTAAAATTGTTTATTTGACCGAAAACTGAAGCAATGGGTTAAATATTGCTTATAATATTATTATTGTTCGCTTTAAGATGAAATCTTTAAGTGCAATTACCATTGGCTGAGAAAGACATTTACAAATTGTGTAATACACAAATGTGAAATGTTGACTGGTTTTGCAATTGACCAGGCCAAGAAAACAGACGTTGAACACTTTTAAGTTATCCGGTGTACTCAAAAACTAATTGAAATGCAAAACAAGAAAACTTATAAATATATAATTGAAAGCAGCCTTAAAAAACAAAAAAAAAGTAAAACAATTTAAAAAGTGATTAAAAATCTATTTAAATTCTGTTGTTCCTTATTAAATATTTAATATCAGTGAGCCAATACTTTTTTACCACAGATTATTTATTTCCAATTTTGTTGAAAGGTTATAGCTGTAAATCCTTAAAAGCTATTACATGGAATGCATTAGGCTGCATAAATATCTGCTGACTGTAACAGAATTCATGGCCTCGCAAAAGACATTACTTGCACACACTATGACTGTAGTCATAGAAGACACATTAGCACATACACACCCGCACACACACATACACACCCGCATACACAGTCCTTATGTCATGTTGGCTCATTGCTTCCTGTACCATCAGACATCTTTGACACTTGGGGCTTTGTTACTACCAGTACGATATGCGTTTGGCTCTCAGTTTTGGCCATAAATTCGCACACACAAGAAATTTGTTGGCAAAGCCAGAGACTTGAAAGTTTTTGTTCCTTTAACTTACATATACATACATATATGTTTGTATTTTCGATGGAAGATAATGCTATTTATTTCAGATACGTATGTATGTATAAAATATTATTGGAGAGCAAGCTACTCTCTATCTTGCTGAATTTTAATTGTTTTTTAACATATTTAATTTTCATACTAAAGTCTTGTTTGTCATCCTATTTCTGTGGAAGAATTTTATGATTTGTATTAAATATGTAATCTCTGATTTAAGTCACTTTATTAAGAAAATATAAAAATTCTTAAGCAAAATTATTATGCCAGGACTCAAAACATCAGTCAATCAATCAATCAATCTGAGGAGATGAACGCCGCTCACTTTAGCCGTTTACGAGGCGGAGTAAGCTCGGTCAACGTTACCGGAGGCCTCCACGAGGAGGAAGTGAGTCGACTTGAGACGCCTGATCAATAAGGATTGCGCTGGGTTTAGCCTGTTGAAGCAGTCAGCAGCTGTGCCCCATTTGTTTAACGCCTCCATGGCCTCCATGCGATGTTATTGCTCTTCTAAATTCGTTTTCTTTACTTAATTTAAATCATACATTAGCTTCTCAGCATTGTTGGGCTCTTCACAGTCAAAGGAAGCCATCATAAGATCTGCAAAAGCAATAGAAAAATTTCATATATTATAGTTTAATAATAATCCGATCTGATCTGCTTAATCTCTTGTAAAATTCACAGCATTCTTTTTTGAATCTCATAAACTGTCGAGTGTCTGGTCATTGGTTAACGAGTTCTGCTTGACCTGACCTCATTATGGACATTCTCTGTCCATCTGACTTGGGCTTCAAGTAGTGCAAAGACTAACAAGAAACCAAAGTGGATACTTGTAACAGGAATGTTATATTTTAATAGACAAACAAGGAAGAAAAAAAAAACAACAACATAGCTTAATAAAGTCACAGAAAACTGGCGGCTGGCCAAAAAAAAAAAAAAATAATAATATAGAGGAATGATGAAATGTGTGTGTGTGTGTGCGTTATACGTATGTTGAGGAAATGTAACAAAATGTGGCAGAAATGTGGCAGCCATGTCCACTTCGCACCATGAGACCATTAAAATTCTACAGTGGTGCAACACGCTTGGCTTCGTCGTTGGTCAACAGATGTGTTCTTGACTTGCCACAGAATGCCCATTCTTCTACCGTACTCAGTTGTCCCTCTGAGTTTATAGGATTTAAGCCCGCATTCTTCTCTGCTTGGGCACAAAAAATTACAGACATACATGTGGTATCAACATTTACGATCCCCTTCTCCAAAAAAAAGGGTTGCCTTTGTTTGTGAAGGGATTAAAATGGTTGGTTATGGTTTGGGTATCCACATTTTCTTGTTCAGTTTTAATAGAGTCGTGTGGGTAAATATTTTTTTTCTCTACTTTTCTTGGTCAGATGAAAATTTGTGCAACTTCACTTTATGTTGTTTTTGTTGTGGTTGTTGTTGTTGTTCTTGTTTTGTATATTTTATCCCACAGACTGTGCACTTGACTCATGCTGAAAGTGTTGGACCTAACCAGCGGATCCCTGTGTTGGGTCAACAGATTGTCATCTAAAATATAAAAAAAATAATTGTTGGCTCTAGACCGCAACTTGATTGCTTCGCAGATTTCATTTTTGAGTATAGAATGTCACAAAATTTGACTTATGCGGCTTATTTTGTCATGGTTTGCCTTGGAATTTCAATTTGATTTGTGGAATGTGCATTAGTACTTTTCTCAACCTTTCTAAATATTTGATTGCATGTCATTCATTCAATTAGCTGACTGTGAACAATTTAATAAACTTTCTTAACTCGTAATATTTAAAAGAGAAATTTTCAAAGCTGAGAATTCGAATGATTGATTAGTTTGTTAACTGAGTTAAATAATTAAATTCAATATTATATTTTGTATTTAATTTATTTAATAAACATATTTTACCAGAGTATTAATTTGTTAATACTGTTTCTGTTTTGAAACCGATGTGTCTAACCTATATGAGCGTGTGCATTGTTATAAAAAGGTTTAAAAGATGTCAAAGGAATCCTATAACAACAAGTTTAATCGTCCGTTTCCTTTTCAACAACAGTAAGTTGAGTTATATATACATTTGTCTGGCATAAGTCAACTCTTTAAGCGAGATCAGAATATATTATCAGTTAAACTTAAAATTTATCTACAATTTAATATCTAATTTTAAATATCTTTTTCTATTTATCTAAAAAAATTAAAATATTTAGTTTAACATAATTTTCAGATAGCTTGCAAAGACTCTGAGGTAATCGAAATACTTTAAGCGACTTTTCAGCTTGTCAATATGTCAAGGAAAATCCATCCGCGATAAGTGCATTTTGCAAATTCTAGGGCAGTGCAAATTACTTAGATAACAACGTAAATAACTTGAGTGGAAAAATATTTATTTATAGTATAGCGGGCAGCATCAAGGCAAAGTACGAGTAGCGGTAAGAGCTGCATTTAACTTATCAAGAAACTTTTAGGAAGTTCTACTTGCATTTCCCGCTGCTGTCGTTGGCTTTAAGTTTACCTAAACTTTCTTGTTAGAGGACAGTTTTGAGTTTTGCGGTTCGAAGCCAAACTGATTTAGAAGTTCGTGTGCTGGACTAAATACTAAGCTTACCACTGGAAAATAAGTGGTTTTTACGCAAGAATAAATAAATAT
The DNA here is from genome assembly GCA_035045575.1 of Drosophila falleni. Classification (NCBI taxonomy): domain Eukaryota; kingdom Metazoa; phylum Arthropoda; class Insecta; order Diptera; family Drosophilidae; genus Drosophila; species Drosophila falleni. Next base: position 1,899,502 of record JAWNOV010000171.1, on the reverse strand, counting down.
GCATAGCTCTTTCATGTCAACAAATTTGTCGAAGCATTTACACTGAAGTTGCTGAGCATAAGTTAATATGGAAAAGATACTTTATTTTCCTTCAGGTAATAGAATATACCTAGCCTTCCACTTTAAGTTTACATACATAGAATTAATATACCTGGGAGAGGGACTGGGAGAGGGACTGGGAGCGGGGCCTGGGAGCGGGACTGGGAGCGGGACTGGGAGAGGGACTGGGAGAGGGACTGGGAGAGGGACTGGGAGAGAGACTGGGAGAGGGACTGGGAGAGGGACTGGGAGCGGGACTGGGAGAGGGACTGGGAGAGGGACTGGGAGCGGTGCCTGGGAGTGGGACTGGGAGAGGGACTGGGAGCGGGGCCTGGGAGCGTGAGCCTGTGAGTGGGACTGGGAGTGGGACTGGGAGAGGGACTGGAAGAGGGACTGGGAGAGGGACTGGGAGAGGGACTGGGACGACTGGGAGAGGGACCAGGAGCGGGGCCTGGGAGCGGAACTGGGAGCGGGGCCTGGGAGCGGGGCCTGGGGAGGAGCCTGTAAGAGGGACAGGGAGCGGGGCCTGTGAGAAGGACTGGGAGGAGTAATATTAATAGTAGTATTTATGGTAGCAGTTGTAGAGAGGGTAAGAAAAACAAAGAGAGACTGAGGAAGAAGTACGAGTTCGAATATAGAGAAATAATTCAAATGCTAATAGAAGTATGAATGGAAGTAGGACTAAATGGAATATAAATTGGAGTATATGTCAAAATAGGATTATGCCTTGACAAGTGTTTTATGGGATATCGTAACCAATATGATAACATTTGCAAGTAAGTTAACTAAATTATTTTTAGTTTTTTCCCATTATAAGTTTTTTCCATAGTAATTACGGGGTCTACAACTGTCGAGTATGCTCGACTGTAGCACCGGCCGACTAGTTAAATATAAATATTATATACTAGTTCTTTTAAATTGCCAAATTTAACTGCATTTTGAGCTTACCGAGATTTTCTATCCATTTTATCTGCTCATTACAGTGTATGTCATGTAATTAAAGTTCATGCAAAGTTTATCAATTTCATTGCTTGTGTTGGAAACTTGTCAGATACACCTGTGCTTCTTGAAAAATAATTCATTTATCTGTGATTGTTGCGTTCCACTCTTTATTCGACTCAAAGTTTATCAAAGTTTTCTCACCTGCTTGCACTTTTCACGCATTCGAAATACCGTAAAAAGCTGTTCGTACAAGTACGAATTCATAAATTGCATTTACCTTACATTAAGTTGCACATCATGCACTGCATTTCAATAAACTTTTGGGCAACATACACGTAAAAGGACTCAGATGCAGCTGAGAGCAAAGAGTTGAGCCTTTGCAATTTGAGGTTTTCAGAGCAACCGCAAAAAAGTGCTGACTCAGTCATAACTTTTCATTCTTTTCCTTGGTCGCTGTCAAGATGCACCAAAGACAAATTTTTTTTTTTTTTGTTCGCTCGTTCGACTTTGTTGTTTGTCGCCTGTGGTAAAATTCTTCAAAGTATCCTACGCTTCCTGGGTTTTTAATGAGTTCGGTCTATGTGGACCTTTCATTTTAGCGCTATGCCTGGTTCTCTATTTTGGTTCGCTCTTTCTTTATATACGTATTTTTCTTTCACTTTTGATGTCGTCATCGCTGCTTTCCTTTCCCGCACTTTGTTTGTGTGAAAAACCATTCGTACTTGTATCTCAACTTGCAGTTCGCCGTTGACAGCTCGAAGAATGATTTCAAAACTTTGTTTATGCTTCAGTTGGGCTACACGTGGTGTAACTTATTGTAGGTGTTGTTCCCGTTGTTATCCTTGAATTGTCTCGTAACCGTGTTGTTTCTTTCACCTTAAGTAAATACAAGAATTCAGCTCTTTGTGTAGCTTTCATATAATCTGAATAGATATATCAACTTGAGGGTGGTGTGTCTATGTGGTACAACAATAGCTTAGTCTGCTTAGATTTTATGAATATTTATTACCCTTTCTTTTCAACCCTCTAAAGGGGTTTGAAAATTAATTATTGTTATTGAATCTAAACTGTTGGCAAGATAAAAGATACTTGGTATAAAAAGCTAGCCAAGTGTTAACTGAATGCTTGAACCTTTTTGTGGGCATAAACTGTCCATTTTGCCGTTTTATTGCGGTTATTAATTTGAATTAATTTCCCGGCAAATGGAGTTGCCGCCAAGGAATGGAAATTGATTGTGTGAGATATTTTAATGGTTCCCACAACAGTTAAAAGCAACATTAAAAAATGGAAATATACATAATTTTTATTTTTTTCTTACGTATATAAAAATAAAAGTGTAAAATATTTATAACTTTTGTGGGTCTCTTTTGTTTGTGTTAATTGCCTCACTTGTGGAAGTATGTGTGTGATTCCAGCTGCATTGCATTTAATTTTTCATTTAAAGCATTTAAGTAGTAACTCACATACACATACACATACACATACGCATACACATACACAGGCACTTTTCCGGGCCACTTGAAGTCATTGCAAGTTGGCCGCGTTACACTTAAACTTCGCACAAAACAAACAAACACTCAAATGTCGACTGGGGCCAGTGAAAAATGAGAAAAATGTGGAAAATGCGATAAAGTACGTGGAAAGTGGATAGAATAAAATGTGAAAATGTGAAAAAAACAAAACTAGCAACTAGCAAAGTCTGCCTGCACTCGTTGAAAGTTTGACTTACAATATTACTTACCCGCTTCGCTAAGTTTTGTAGTTTGTTGCATTTGGCAACAGAAGTGCTCATACTCTCCGCTAGATGGCGCTACTGATGGCTTCATTGCCTGCATGTGTTTGGTAAAGGCCCCAACTATAGCCGCCATACGATCGAAGGCAATTATATTGATGTGGCCATTTGGTAAGCTGCAAATGAAGGGGGAAGAGGAAGCCGTTGAAAATATGCTATTAAGAGCAAAAGCTTTAGCTGTGCATTGTCTGTCGACGATTAAATATTCCCCAGCTGCAATTTAATGCAAAGTTCACAGTGCAATTAAAATCAGCGCCTGCATTGGCTACCCGTCAATTTTGAGTTTGATTAGCGCATTGAAAAGGCGATTTACGCACACGCATCATTTGGTTTTGATTTCGAATCGAATGCAGCATCAAAAATTGTTGTATGAATGATTCTCTGCCATCGCTCACTGTTAGCTTAAAATCAATTGGCAACGAGTATGAACTCGACTAGAAAGCACTCAGTACAATCATACGTATTTTAATTCAAATAAGAGAAACTCGTTTACATAGATGAATGAATATGAATCTACAGTATTCTTATCGATATGCTACATCCAATTAATGATTACAGGATATTAATAAAGGGCTTTTAGTGTAAAAACTGCAGCGGTTTTCGAATAAATTTTAATGGAAACTAGATAATAAATTTCTCTGTGGACTACAACACACAAATTGATAGATATTATGTTAGAATTATTCCCCAATGCTTTGGGGTGTGAGTATTGACACCAAATTTAACTCTTCAAACTGTTTATTAACCAGACTGTGATAAATTGAAATTAAATCAGTATAATTAAAACATTTCGAATAAATGTGTAAGTCAATATGTATGCGCAATATTACGCATACGACTCGTGGTTCGCTTCAAGTATATATTTGATTTGGTTATTTTCGAATTAATTCGATCAGAGTGAATAGTTAAAGTGAAATGAATACAGATACGGCAATCACACTTACCGCTGCAAACAGTTTTCGCGTTCGGCCAGCGCCAATTTAACAATATCCGCAAACACCGGAATAACAACCCAATCGTTGGGTTTGCCGCAAATCGTTGATGTTGTTGCTGTTGTTGTTGATGTTGTTGTTGCTGTTGTTGTTGATGTTGTTGTTGATGTCGTTGCCTCAACTGTATCCGGTTTGTTGGTGCTGCCAGCCACAGGCATGCTTAGAGATGCCATCTCCAACGGAGTGGTCATTGCATTCAAGCCGGAAGCGACTGCTTTGCCAACTGGCTGCCCAATGACACTACTTGAGGGTTTCTCACTCAAGTCCTCTTGGTCAGTTGTTGCTGGAGGCGTTGTTGCTGTTGTTGCTGATATTTCTACTTCTACTTCAACTGCTGCTTCTGCTGCTGATGATGTTGATGAATTTTCCGTTATCAAAATGAGTGTCTTAGCCTGCTTATCAGTCTTTAGACTCAGCTGCTGTTGCTCGTTCAGGACAATTGCCTGTTTTTGCCATAAATGTCCATGTCCTTCGGCATGACGTTGCATGCAATCCAATTGTTGACATGTCATTTGTAATTTGCTCCACTGTAATCAAATCGATATACTTTAATGAATAAACTCTCTCTGTATTTCTCTCTCTCTCTTTCTCTCTGTCTCGCTGTTTGTTTTCTATCTAAATGGAAAAAAATCTCTAATTCGTTTTGTTTTTGTGTTATTTGTGACTTGTTTCGGGAGTGTTGTAAAAGTTTATGGTTTTGTTTTGTGTGCGAATTTTATGTTCGTCATTTAAGGCTTTGCATCGAATTTTATGACGTGACATTTGGCTTTTCTCTATCTCTTACTGTTTTTCTGTCCCTCTCTTTCTCAGAAAACAATTTCAATTCAGATATCTGTAAATTGCACAATAATTACAAACAAAGTCGAGAAACAAATCTAAAAGAGGAGGATAAATTTTATTTTTAAAAACTAATAAGACTAATAATCCTAAAAGAGTTTGCTTCTTCGGTTTATAATTTAATTTGGATATAATAACAGTAATCTATATTTTAATCTTAAGTAGATTAACATTTTCTATTATTAATGATTATTATCTCTTAAGTCAAATTAAGCAATAGAAAAATAAATCAAATTTAACCACAACAATCTTCCATAAAAAAAATGTGAAGAAAACATTTAAAATAATTATAGTTAATTTAATAAAAATTCCTTGCATTTTATCATTTACTGCTATCGTTGAATGTCGAGTCATAAACATTTCAGTAGCCATTAAATGCAACTGCGCAAAATATGGAGAAAAAAATAGCCAAACAATGTAAAAACCACGCCCACATCCCTCCCACTTCTCTAAAAAAAAAGACGGTGAATTTATGGAATTCCGTTTCATTTTTTCGTTCAAAAACTTTTTGTGCGTCCCTTGTATATTGTGCAATTTACGCCTTGCTCAAAAAAAAGGTAAAATGAAATGCAAGAAATTAAATGGCAAAGTTATACCCAGTCCATTATGAATTAAATATGAGCCAAAGGCATTTAAAGTAGCAAACAAGTTGTAGCAAGTGAGTTGCTCAAAATTTCAACAGCTGACCAAAATGATGGACGGCAGTTCCTAAGAAAACGCAATCCATTAACTAATTAAAAAACTATTTAAGTGAAAAAACACGACTTGCATTCATTCAAACTGAAATGGATGCATCATCATTATAGTCGGAGTTTCGCTCGATTGCCAAGTTTGGGTACACGCAAAGTTCGAGTGCAATTTGAAGGAAAAAATGTTAAAATATATAAATTTGATGAAAAATGCACCATGACACAGCGTGGGATGATGCCACTGTGGTTACTTGGGCGTGTTCATCCGATTTTCTTTTCTCAATTTCATTTTTTCCGCCCCTTTTTGCTCTTCTGATTATGTTTTGTTGGGGAAACTGACAGCACGGAACAGTTCAGTGACAATGACAAGAAAAATAAAGAGATATATAATGCTAAGCTTATAATATATAGAGCTATCAATTTATATAACTTGTTTTCAAACAGAAAAAAATTAGCTACAGTTAGATTGATCAAAGATTCATTGTCCTTACAGATTCTTTATATAGCGAATATATTTTTAATTATCTTTAACTGATTCGAAAAATATAATACACATTTTTAAAGAGGGTCAAGTTGGCTTAAGGCAATCTAAAACAATTAACCGTTTTCATACTCACCGTTATTTTAAGCCTGGCAATTGGCGGAGACTCGAGGGACTCGAGAATGGCCGTGGCGCTGTTGTAGTTACCCACTAGGAGGCAATACTGTGCCACACCACTCCACAGCTCGACAGTCCGGCTGCGGTCCTCAATTCCACTGCACTGTAAATCAAGAAGACAACGAGAGTTTGTTTTGTTTGTGGCAGTTACAATAGAATATGTTGACCACGTGACTTGGCCAAAACTTTAACGAGGCCGTCACGACAGACAGCAACAGTGAACAGTCGACAGTCGACGGACAAAACTGTCGATGGCAAAGTTACGAGCAGCATAAATTACATGCCAACTCGTGCTGAGAGAAAAGGATGAGTTTGGGTATGGGTATGGAATGGAATGAGTAGAGAGAGTTCAGTCCATCAACGACCATGTAACTGTGCATATCTGAGTAGTGGCTGTTTGTCTGACCTCACCTGTAGTATCTCATTGCAAACAAACAAACGCAGACGTGCCGTCCAGTCCAGATAGGTTTCCAGATTGCAGGTCTTCTTTGGATCCTGGACACCTGGCGGTCCACCCGATGTGCTTGGTTGGTCCCATTTCTTCTGTTGACATAAAGTTAATTGATGTCGTCGCATTAATTATACAATTAGCAATAACTAATGGTTAGTGTCTCGACCAACCTGTTTATCCAACAACACCATGCTGCTGCATTGCACAAATTCCTCGGGGCCAATATGCTTGGCCAACTTCTTTTCCAGCCTACACAGAATCTGGGCGTATTGCGTGGCCGTCGGGCAGTTTAAAGGTGCAACGAACTAAGAGACAGACAGATGGATAAGTTTTGTTTAAGCCCAGTGTGAATAGAGGGAAACTCGCCTTCTCATTGTTGCTCTGACAGGCACGCAAATCGGCCTCATGTCTCTCTAAATCAGTCAAGCGTTTAAGTAAGGCACTTAGTATTTTTGAGACGACGTCTTCTAAATGTGAATCGGAGCAACTAGAATTGACAATTGATTTTATTTGCATGGAGTGACGTAAATAAAGAGAGAGAGAGAGAGAGAGAGAGATTAATTTAGTATTTCACCCACCTGGCAACGATATGTTTAACATGGTTCATCATCCGCTCGTCACGATAATCGTATGGAAATCTCTCCGTCCACTCGGCCAGCAGGACAACTAATGATTCCAAGCACTCAAGGCTCTCGGCTATCGAGTGCAAGAGTTTGGCCAGCAGCTCATGTGGACGCAAAAATAAACGTGATGATAATAAGAATGAGAATAGAAAATCCTGCAAAAGATAAACACATGTGCAGGATTAGTTCAAGTCGACAGTGGAGTTGATATTCCTGAGTTCTTATGATGGCGATAAGGAGAGGTTGAGAGAAAGGGAGATAGAGAGGAAATAAGAGAAAATTCGAAAACAAAAGGGCTTAAGGAAAGTTTTGGTATTTCTATTCGTTTACGTATTCCATTAGCTTCATTTGCTGTGATTGTGTTTATTCATTCTAACTAGGAAGCTGATTTCCTTCTTCTATCATTCCTGCATTATTTTCTTCTCTTCTTCCCAAGAGGATAAATTTACCGCACATTTACATACTTGCTTATTGAATTCATTTAACAAATTATTGCATATTTCCTTTGCATTATCCTTACCTTATCCAAATCTATGACGTTCTTTGGGTTGAGTATCTCGGGAAATGAGTTTAATGGGCCGGAAATAATGCGTCCATTTATGTACATAATGCCACCGACACCCAGAACAGAGCTCTGTCAATAACACAATAAATTAATTACATATCAAATTTGAAAGTCAACTAAACAATATAATTATTAATAATGCAATTTGGTTAAATTACCTCAAAATTGACATCAGACTGGTTGAGTTTATGAGGAGTTTTGGGCACATCATATTGAATGGCATCAACATGAGCTGCGGTTGTTGCCACCTGCAACGAGTGCCATTTGATTATCGACCACAACAAGTATGAATATTCGTTGAAATCGTACCTTTAACTGTTGAAATCCTAATTCCAAATCGAGTGCACTCAACTGTTCAGCACTATGACGACGACGGAAGTGCATAGCTGTCGTCTCGTTGCCCAGTCTTAGTCCCAGTCCCAATTCTAATCCTAATCCCAATCCCAGTTCCATGCCGGGTTGCTGTGCAGTTTCCGCATTGAGCAAGTAAATGCCCACATCCGGCTGAGGTGCTAAGTCCTCCTCTCCTCCATGGCCACAAAAGGCATTGTCCTCCGTATTGGACTCACTGTCAGAGCTGCTCTGCGGACATCTGCCTCGACTTCTACTCGAGTCTCGATGTCGATGTCGATGTCGTTTTCGATTTGACGCCTTGTCTTTATCGCGATCCCGTTGACCACGCGACTTTTGTAGCACGGTCTGCTTGCAACGTGTGGCACAGATGATGGCCGATATCTTGCTGGCATAAAAGTACATCGCCATGTGTCACGTTATGAATGCCACAGCTCGTAGCACAGTCATGCCTCTTTGCTGTTCCCGACTCTTGTTTACGAATGGGTTGTGCGTGTGTGTCTGTGTGTGTGTGTGTGCGTGTGTGTCTGAGAGAGAGTGTGATTAATGCATAGGCACGCCCAGCACAGGTGAAAAGCTGCTCCCTTCTTGCAGCTTTTTCTCGCAAATGGAATCCTCCCAAGCACGTACAGCTTCCTTTGCTTCAGGTGCAATCAAGCGTCAGCTGAGAAATTGAGAAGTTGAGCTGGTGACGGGACTTATTGTTGATTTTTAGCTTCCTCTTTGCACTTTATTTTTGTGTGTCTCAATCTATAAAGAGTTCATTCGCTGAATTCGACTTTTGTGGTCCATTCTGCCATATTACTCATACGTCCTGTAACACACAGAAAATCAAACCATTCAATGGCTGGAATTATTATGCCCTTGGGACCACTTAGAGCAGTCATCAAGGCTACAGATTCCTGTCTGCTTGTCTCATCATCAATAAGGGCAAAACCTCAGGGGAAACAGCCTTCCCATTCATTACTTTTTATTTCACCTCTCTATAAAAACAGTCATCAATTGAAAAAGAGTCAAGTTTATTATTAAAAAAAAAAAACAATTTATGAATAATAATCTTGTGTCAATAACAACAAATAGTAAGTGATGGTTGGAGGCGTTAACAATAAAAGAATAAACTTGAAAGAATTTTACCTTACGGACTTCGACAGTTTCCATTGGAGTATTTTCCAGGCACAAAGCACACACACACTCTATAGATTTTCCGATAATATATCCATTAAAAATTAAATATGCTCAGACATGAATGTGCGAAATATACTGAAATATTCGAAGAGTACACGCGTGCAACTGACAGACATGGGCAAATATATTTACTTATTTATGAGAATGTGCTTTTTTATACATATATCCTCACACCTGTGCAAAATGCGTATGCAAATAGGAAGTTCGATTTTATATGCTTTTAAAATTGGACTTGAATTTAGGAGAAGTGAAAATATATAAATTGGAAGATGAGGAAGTCTTAATTGGCAATTTAAATAAAAATAAAGTCAGATTAAAATTGTAATATTTCTTACGCCTTTATGAGCCAGTGTTTATACATAATAATACGGATTTAACTTATTGTTTGGCTCTAAATATATTTTTCTCAATAAACTTTTGAAAGATATTGTGAGATAATAGACATGATAAAAATCTTCTCTCCTTCACAAGTCTCGTTTATATTAAAAACTAAGCAAAGAATAAATGTATTGTTTGGTTCTTAATCTGTCTAAACACAACTTTGATCATATTGTGTTGCCTACTCTTAGAAACATTAATAATTGAGTCATGTTCATGGTGAAAATGCGCTGAAAGCTTATAAATACACTTAACTACAATATAAACAAGTATAAAAATGAATCGAACCACACAGACAGAAACTTATTAAAATTCCAATCATGTATATGGATTACATTTCCTGGCTTGTGACATGAAATACTTTCAATTTGAATATTGACAACGCAGCAGCTGAGAGGCATTAAGGCTAAAAATCGCAATCCCAACCCTTATCCCTTTTCAATTTGATTTTCAATATTTTTCTATTGGACCATTGACTTTACAATAGAAATTTTGTACACATTTTTTGCCATATCAAAGGCATTAGCAACGCCTTTCCGATTGTCCACACACTTATGCAAAAAATCAATCAATATATTTATAGATGAATGAATGTTGGTCTGTGTGGCAAACGAAACATTCTGGTCTATAGAAAATCGTAATAGGGAACCAGACAGCTGTGAGCGAGATATTGATATTGATATTGGCACTTGAGTGCTTGTCTTAGCCATATTATTTATGGCAAATAACTTTGTCGAGCCTTTATGAATACGCGATGAATACAGCTATTATACTCGCAGTTACTTTGGCCAAGTTTCGTGTGTAGGCCTGGCCCATTAACGGTTTCAGAATACCCAAGTTATTTTTCCCAAACATAATTTATCAGCATAACTTCAACAGCAGTTTTTTTTATTTCTTACTCAATTTAAGGTAACGCTTAAGTAAATTTATCTAATGCTCTGTTTCCAAGTTGTGGTCGAAGAGTTTTTATTTTATACATAATTTAATTTTCACACATTTCCACTTGCAGAGTATAAACAAAGAGAAGTTTTAGTGAAAACACAAGAACAAGAGCAGCTACTTAAAGGTTCTTAAATCTATTAGCATAAGACCAATAAAAGAAAACTTTTGCGGACGATGTTGTCAACAAGGAATACAGCAACAGAACCAACAGAAGCAACAGCAACAACAGCTGTGACAACAAACAACAACAATCGAGAAACAAATGACAATCACGTCAACAAATTGCACTGGTTCTGAAGGAACGATAAAAATATCTTGTGATAAGCAAAACAAATAAAGTTTTTAAATAACATTCTTTTTAATGTTTTTTACTTGCAGTATGAAAAATACCTTTTTGTTATGCAACTGCAAATTTCGACAAATGTGATTTATTCTAAACAAAATAACAATAGTTTAAGTTTTAAGAAATTCAATTACACTTGCAAAACAGCCACTGCACTATTTTAAAGACTTAGCTCGTCAAAGACAAATATACAAATTGTCTCTCTGTTTGGTCGAAACAATAAAGAAAGCTACAATACAATTGTCACTGCCATTGTTCTTTTCACAAAACATTTAAGTCGGTCTGCCCTTTGTTTAAAGTTGTTGAACAAGTCGTTTTACAATCAACATTTGCATTAGATTTAATTAGCATTTTTAACGTTTTTGTCTTGTGACTCGACTAGGGGAGCAAATGAGTGCTAATAAAAGTTCTAAGAATTTCCAGTGGCTTGTCAAATCTGTACTATTTATAAGCTCTTAATGGACCTCTCACTGATTGCACTTTTAACTACATTTTCACAGTTTGTCGCTGAGTCATTTTCTCATTTCTTAACCACCTTTCGAGCTCAGACCAATAAAGAATGTCTATGATGAAAATAGAAATAAATGGAAGACACAATTCATTTTATTTTGACATTTTACTTTCGGCAATAATGCTACGAGCTCAACAAAAAATATAGTAAATGAATGGATTTGAAGTTCTAGAATCGGAATTTAATACACTTTATTTGTTGGCCATATATAGAGTAAATTAAAAGATTGGCCATTGGAGTGGAAAAAGAAGGTTTTCCTAGGAAGCATACGGGAAACTGGATTTTGATTTTAGACCCATGGTTATTTTAAGCTTATCTTCTTAGAATTCTTTGTAGAAACCACTCTAATGACCATATCTAGGTAAACACAGCTTGTTTTTTTTTAATAGTTTAAAATAAAGTTGGTAGAGTCATTAATTACATATAAAATATAAGCGATATTGAAGTCAGCAAAACTCTCCTGAATTCAGGTATAATATAGTCTCTGCTGAACATCAATATTTGTAATTCGAAAATATTCGGCAATAATGCAAATATTAATTTATTCCCCATGTAAGCAGCCGCCGCATTTCCGAAAATTGACAACACTTTTACACATATTTACACAATAAGCAGTGTCGAAAATTTTACCATGGACATTGTCTGCATTATGCGTTATTTATGCTTCAATTTCAATGGGTTTGTTGGTGGCCACTTTAAATATTGCTTCGCACGTGCCGTATGAGTATTTTTGGCAAAATATCTGACTTAATCGGGCATTACATACTTACAAGGGCACTCATCCGAAGCCACACACGAGCATATAATATTTTTTATTTATATGAATTTTTTACATGAATTTTTGATTTAATTTTCGTTCTTTGATGTGTCAATCTGTGACATTCTGATTGCTGATGACAGCTGTGTTTGAAGTTTATATCTTTCACGTTTCACTTGAAATTGATACTGTCAATTCATAATGATAATTGAATAGACATTTTTCCACTTCAGTAATTTTGATTAATATTCGCATCACATATATACCTTCTGAAGTTATTTAATACTTAAAGGAAAATTATATTATTTATGCACTTCCATCTAATGACACCTTATTTGGCGCCAGTTTGTCTTTAATAGTTTATTACTTGTAGACCGAGCTTAATATATATTAATACGTTAAAAGATCATATTTTATATTTTAACCGTGAACGTGACCCGTACACTTTCGAATTTGAAAATGAACTAAATTTGAATCATCAATTGATGCTGCTAATGAAGTTGATGTGTTTAACATTGAGTTTACAGAACAGTTGTCTGGTATTACATTGGGAAATTAACTGTGCTATGTTAAAAATTGTCCGTGACTCCAACAAGTCGCAACACAACATATTCTCTGTTAAGCAATTCAAGTTTGAACTAAATTTGGAACATTAGTTGGAGTGTCAAAGTAGACATTATAAAAAGGCAATTCTTATTAATTTAGAACGTTTAATACGACAGGCTGTATCTAAAACCAGCAACAGTAGATCTTCAAATTTTTATATTTTGCTTGTATCTCATATTTCATAAACAATCTCTTCATAATATATGTTCTTTTATTTGAAGTTCTTTTACATGAGCAATAGTTATTTACTTTCAATATATGTCTGTTTTTTTGCAGAAAGATTTAAGTGTGAACTACATTTTTGAACTGATTGTGGAAATTTCTTAAAGGAAATTTGAATATGCTGTTGTTTGCATCAAGCTGAAATCCAATTCATGTGTGAACTAAATGTGGTACTCAAGGGATATTTCACTAGCAACAAGTCGCAATCCACCAATTCAGGTTTGAACTAAATGTTCGAATTTGGTTTAAGCTGTTAACATAACATTGGCACTACAGACGTGCTCTCTGATTTCATACTGGGATTTTCCTTGGCCCACAAAATTATCTCTCTTAACACGTTTATCCACGATATGATAGGTATGAAGCTACTACGTAGACAAGTTGCTCGAACATGTCAACAGGTTAACATTTGTGAATGTTACTTACTGATTTCTGTTGTTTTTCTTTTCATATTTTGTAAGGCACTCACGATATTCCGATAGCTTATCTTTCAGCCAAACTAATGAGCTGTCAGACATTTTATCCGCATGTCTAGGCTGCATCTACTTGGCCTGAAGCATAGTACTTCGTAACTGATATGTTTGCTTACCGCAGATCTTGTATTGTTCTGGTCTGTCTAAGGCTTTGTCTATGGAATACGTTCCTGTCAGGCAGCCAGCTGAAATATCGTACTCATAACGCATATGGATTTCTTGGCCTTTTATACTATTGTTTGAACTTATCTTAAATTTTTTAATCTTGTCTAGATATGCTATTATTAAATATGAAATAACAAATGCAGAAATTAAGAAAATATATTTATAAATATCAGAAATTAACAAGCTAGTAATCAAAAATTCAAAATCTTTAAATTATATAATGTCACTTGTCTGCTAACACTCAGATATTGAGGCTTAACAAATACACGAACATACATGCAAATGTAATCCAAATTCAATTGCTTAATCCAGCATGACTGACCCTAAGAGCAATGCTGAAAGATGGCGGTAAGCTGTTGGAATGATAAACTGATGCTTATGTGGTTAGATGGTTAGGTGGTTGGGTGTTTGGGTGTTTGAGTGGTTCCTGGGCAACAACTTTACGCATCAGAGCACTTACTGCGTGTAACTATTGAATTACATGTACTCGTACATACATACACTAACAAATATAACGTATACACACTCGCTAACATATCATGTTGCAATTCTCTTTTGGGACGCTAAGTAATCTGGCAGATACTTGTTGTTTTAGCCCTGTTAAGATGCCAAATGGAGCTGAGCGGGTTTTTGGCCAAGATGCTTACATCAAATCACAATGTTGACCCTTTTATTTCGACTGTAGTTTTATACCCCAGAAGCGGGTCTTTGCTTAAGTTTTATGTGTGCTGAGATTTTATGACTAAAATGGACGTGCTGAGCTTGAGAATTCAGTTAAGTATACAAAAAGCCTCATTTAACACGAAAAATCGTTTAATTCCGCACATATTTAAATCTAACAGTACTTGGAAATATGCAGACAGATAGAAGAATATTTAGATATTTAAAAGGAGCAGCTTATATCCTGCCAACAGTCGGTTCTAGAGAATACTTATTTATTCTACTTTAAGCAGTTCTCATTTTAAAGAGTTTGTTTTAGGTCCCGGTTGCCTTTTAATTAGTGTAGAGGACAAGAAGTCACACAGACACCGTTATTAATCCCATGCGATGTGTATAATAAGTCTGCAGACGTGCTGCTGTAGAATGCCATCTAAAAAACATTTTCAATTAGCTCAGTGAGTATCATCATTATGGGTTACAAAGAGCTAATAATGAGTTGACAAATGACAGACATTCCTATGACAAATAGAAAACAGACACAAAACAAACATAAGCAAAAATTTCACGAACAATAAATTGTTGAATTTTTATTAAAAATAAAATATTTTGAAGTTGAAAATAAAAATTATTCTGGTACTCCAATAGGTATTGATTATTTTTATTGTGACAAATATATTTAAGTGCAATGTAAATGTAGAAAATATCTTGTAGTAATTTTGTAACTTTGAAAACTAATTATTATTTCACTTTTTCCATTTAATTTCCCTCTTTTGACATTTGTCTGACAATTTCTTGTTCTTCAGCAATCACTTTATTTTTAACAGCTGCCGGAAATTAAAAAAAGGTTTAGTTGTTTCTTAATGATATTCTAATTGATTGCACGGACAGTTTCTTCCGCCAACTAATATTTTGAAAAGTAAATTATTCTACTTTTCTAAATTGCATTTTTAAGCCGTATCCGTTAAATCCACGTCACATTTTGCGCTTTTTCTTAACTTTTCAGTGACTAAAGATCAAGTTAATGTCACTTATTCTGCTTAAACGCGCTCTTCAACTTTATCAACTTGAGGCAGCTCCATGTTGTTGCTAAATTTAGTTGTCGTTGTCGTTGTTGTTTTAGTGTTGTCATTGCTTTTACAACTCAGTTGCAGTAGACTCGCTTATGCATGCCTTCGCTTACTGCAGCGAAGTGTGAAATGGAAAATGAGTTTGCAATTTGTTGAAAAATCTGTTAAATAAAGCGAATAGATGCTGTGTCGAGATACATCTACACTTGAATTTTTTTCCCAATGAATATATAGGAGCAAGTGCTTGCAGCTAAAAAAAGTTGAAAGTAGCAACATAAGAACATTAGGTATCCGTCATGTGTTACGAAATGGATGAAAATAGACAAAATCTCATCTCTGGCAACCATTAGTGTGTTTTCTTTTGCATTGGGCAAAGTAGCAAGATTTGCAGGAAGGAAGAGGAGAAGAAGGAGGTGCGAGAGGGTTTGGTTGGGGAGGTCAAAGCATAAATGGTTAATGTCATTCTTCATTTGGCAGGCGGAAATGGTGTACAAATGAAGTTTCATGACAAAAGGAAGTGGAAATTGAAAGCCCCGGTAAATGGACATTAACGGAACAAGCAACTGTCAACTGCCAACTGTTAATCGTGATAAGTTTTTGGCCAGGAAACTCATAATAGGCAACCTGCGAAAAGTACATAAAAATGCCAGAAACATATTGGAATAGGAGCAGTAGCTGAAGGACTGACTGTTTCGAGAGTTACATACTCGCACTCATATTTCAATTGTACTAGTTCTGGCAACAGTTTTGTGAATTAATAACAATAATTTATGCAGCAGCTCCAACTACAACTATAGCTACAACTACAACTCATAATAAATTCAACAAAACTTTGCACATACACAACTAAAACTACAATTACAACAACAATATGCTGCATTCTGGAGTCTTTTTATGGAGGACCAGCCGTGTCCTTGCCTCATTCTGCATGTAAATTTATAACCAGCCTCTCATTCGGGAGCAGACTGTGCATGGGAGTAAGTTGTTTATGAAAAACACGCCCAGACGTGGCAAAAATTGAGCGTTTCGAGTACAGCTTTTTTTTTATTCTCCAATACTCCCACAATGCGAGGCACAATACGTAAATCTGGCAGCAGCTGACAAGTACAGCAACAACGCTCAAAACTTGGGTGCTCAGTTCAGTTGGGCTGTAGTTGTGCGATGTATTGAAATATTAATGCTAATGGCCAAGAAGCAGAAGCATTTGCTGATTGTGTTTGAATTAAAACCCAACAGAGGTTTTTCCAATGCACTCACATTTTAAACTGTTTCTTTTCACTGCATTTGGGCGCAGTAAAAGCATTTCGTTTAAGCTAACGTTAAAATCAAGTAAACGCAATGTAGTTAAGCAAGAATAAACTGTTTTTTATGCAGGTCAAGAACTGGTATTGCGTCACATGGGGATACGTACCAAGAGCAAGAAACATATCAATGTAGTGTCATCTGGAAAGACAGGAGAGATGAACCAACTGGGGAATTTCCACAAAAAGTCGTAAAGTCGGGATTACTTAAGACTGTCACTGTCACCTGCTGAAATCCTAAAAATACTAAATTTAAACTCTCGCATAAGGCATGTGGTTGCAAAGATATTACGTACTTTTATGAATGAGCACATCAGGTAATTGAATCTTGATGAATTCTCTTTTATTGCACAGTTGTTAAAAATTCAAAAGTCGCTGCGCGCTGGCGACATTTACATAATTTTACAACTGGCCTGTAAATTTGTCATCAAAAAACTAACAAACTGCGGCCTGAGGAAGACATCAAACTTTAGCTCGGTGAAAACTTTGCCGAAAAACCTTTGCCAGCTGTTGTGAATGAAGTCGTGTGGAAAACGAAAATGTTGAAAATACCCCTGACCTGTAACAGCTTCAGTGACTAAATGCACCTTAAGGAGGTGTTACAGTTTTCGCAAAAACTTCTCAACATTTTGCCAGCCTTATTTTAATGAGCTTTTTGTGCAAAATGAGCAGCAGCAATTTAACTGACAACCCTAAGTTTTCCTAATTAGCCGAGTCAAAGAGTGTTACGACTAGAATTTCATTATTTGCACTTCTGAATTTTCAATTAGAATTCACATACATATCGTAATGCAGCTTCAAAGAATAGTTTGTTTATTCATTCATTGAAAAGTAGTCGGAAGCAACTCGAAAACTTTTCTAAAAAATGTCAAAATTTATTAAAAACTATTCAATTTTCATGTCCAAAGTTTCATCCAAAGATAATTTTATTTTATCCTTTGATGAAGCTTCAAAGTCTATTTAATGTGCAGCAATGTTGAACTACAGAAAGTTTCAAGAATTTCCTAATTAGCTTAGTGTACTAAACCCTTCGTAGTTAGACTCAACACCAGCATCAGACGAAGCGAGAGTAACTGAATACGAATTAAACCGATAAACAGTTGAACCTCATACATTATTCTGTAGATTTTCTATATTGTCTTAAATTAATTAATTCTTTGTTGATTTCTTTTTTTTTGCTAAAGATTCCAAGCTTCGTCGACTGTTGCTTTCAGCTTGGCCAACCATTCATAGGTTAACTCGTTAACGATTCGTTAGCCAGCTTTTGTAAGCTGGCAAATTAAAAGGGGTTATCTTAATATTCATTTTATGTGCGAGCAGAAAACCAATAAATTTGCATGTAACAGACAGCAAAGAGCGGAAAAAAATATATATTCAATTTAATTAATTCAATTGCGATGCGGCAATGTGCAATGTGCAATTTGAACCCTCGCTACGAGAAGATGTATAATTTGTTCGCCTCTTGCTTTTATTGCATTTCTTTTGCGAATTTAAATTCTGTCTCTACTCTGTCATTTACTTTGGAGTACTTTTAAATTATATACAAAATGACAATTGTTAATTATTTGAGTAGTTTATAATATACTTTAAAAATATCACTTCACACTTAATATTAAATGTTATTTTTCTCTGCAAGCTTTAAAATAAACAAATAAATTTTTTAGATCATGCGTAAATTGTGTAAGCAATAATTGATTTTGCGCTGTAATAAATAAACGTATATGCCATTAACGCCAGCGCCTTAATTTATTTATCGTTATTAATAACAAAATTAAGTACGTGTTTGGTTTGTCGATAATTACACACATTGTCAATATATGTTCAACAGTGAAAGTAATGAGATTATTTATTTATTATACTCATGTACGAGGCTGCTTTTGAAATAGTCAAAGCTCAAAGGTCAGTCATAAATCTATGCGAGTTGTAATAATCTGTTTACAAACCTCCACAGCCACATCACATCAATTCTTTGCAACGTCACATCAATCATAACGTTGGATGTCTATTAACGCCTTCAGCGGAGGTTAATCGATTTACAGGACATTTCAACAGATACTTAAGTATAATCAGATTATATGTCTGTATGTATTTCTGCCACTGCTTGAAAGCTGTATTTGTATTGGTGAATAACGACTCTCTTTGGACTTATAATTAATGATTTTAGTCATGGAAATCATATAATTAGTCAGCTATTTATAGAGTCTATTCAGAGCATTCCAATGGGTTATTCTAAGCCCAAATAATATATTCACGAATGCAATACATATATGTAAGTATTCCTGCCACTGCAGAGAACATTTAATGCTGTGTTTATAGTGATGAAATGCGATTCTCTTTGTGCCTTATAATTGATAATTTTTGTTATGTGAATCAAATAATTAGTCAGCTATTTAGATAGTAATTTTAAGGGGTTATTTAATACTCAAATAATATTTTTAGAAGTACAATTATATATAATTGTAAACGGCAGACGACCGTTGATTATATCGAGATGGGATTAGAGATGGTTGCAATCACATTAAAATTTATATTTTGAAAATTACCCTATTTCTATGATGTTCATTGGCTGACAATCATTAACCGCAAGTGTCACTAAAGTGAATATTGATAAGGACTTAATGGTTGCTCTGACATACACATACAGCTGGCTTGACAATTTAATCTCCGAATTTCAAGTAAAAATCGCCCATGCTAAGTAATAACTGTACTATTTAATGTTTATTGAACTGCTTAATTTCTTGTTTCTCCCCATTTAAAGGTGATTTAAATTAAATTTAAATTTTCATCAATGCATAGAAACTATTTTCTTTACAATTAAGTGAACCGTTAAAAGTGCAAACCAAAATTGTTTGTTGAAAATTTTAGGCATTGTTAATCAAAAGAAATGAAAAATGGTACAAATTTCTAATTGAAACCGTATAAACGAAATAAATAAGGAATGAAATAAGACCAGAACGTTGCTTACGTCTTAATTCTGTTTGTTGGTCAGCTATACAAGCTTGTTTTTCTAACAATACCCTGACTTTCAGCTCTTGCTGTTTGTACTTGCATTTCTAGGACAAGGAAATCCGGGCTGGAAAGCAATAAATGAGGACCTCTTTCCATTCGATAATGTTATTAGTTGCAGACTTTTGTGTTTAAGGCTTTTTAGCGCAATTGTGACACATTTCTTTTTACCAATTACGAACGAGATTTTACTTTGATTCTTTGTCTGATTTTAGATTTGTCAAAGTTTTGTTCCATCATGCGTATAAATTGAGTTACGGTAACCCAGAGCTAGATAAAAGAAGAGAGAGAAAGGGAAAAAGAGATTTCCAACATTTTTTCTCTCATTAATTTCGCTTTGAATATCCTCAAGGTTTAACTGTAAGGCAACTTTAAAAGCGGCGGCAAATTGTTGAGCTGAATAAAAAAGGACACTCTAAAGAATTGTATTCATAAAAGCGACAAAATACCATTTTTTTTTTTTTTGTTTCGGTCTAAATTGCATTCAACGGCAAAACGCCCATTCAGCAACTTGTCACTGGCTGATAAATGGTGGAGCAGAGGAAGTAGGAATCGGAGTCACTATTTTTTATTTGTTTCCTTTTTTTTTGTTTGCGTGCAGCTTCAGGACATTATCAGGATTGCAGCCTACGCCTCATTGAAACAAAAGTATTGAAACAATATGACCAGACAGAGGCAATAACAGTGACAGTTATGAGTTTCTGCAAGTTGTCGATTGTAGAGTCAAGCGAAGTCCAACTAGCAATTTAAATTAATCTCATGCTTCGGTCTGATATAAACTCTGAAAAAAATCGAGAAAATTCGTGGATAAAGATTTTCATATTCAAATTATAAGAGTAACTTGAAAGCTAGTGACACCAAATTTGGTGTGTAGATTTCTATATATTGTAGGCAGATAAAGATTGTTTCTTTTTTGAATCGGACTACTATATCATATAGCGCCCATATGAACAATCGGTCGAAAATCGAGTTTTAGTATGAAACACTATTTTGTTTTTTGAGATATCGTAAACAAACCTTAAAAATATGCAATTAAGTTAGTCTTATACATCCTTACCAAAGTTGGTTCAAATCGATCCACTATATTATATAGCGGTCATAGAACCGATCCAGCGAAAATCAAGTCTTAGTATGAAAAACTATTTGTTTTTTGAAATATCGTAACCAAACGTATAGAATATACATAAAACATGGTTTTATATATTCTGTCCAAAGTTGGTTCAAATCGGAATACTATAACATATAGCTGTCATAGGACCGATCGGGCGAAAATCGAGTCTTTGTATGAAAATCTTTTTAGTTTTATGAGATATCGTATAAAATCTGATAACATATGCATTTAAGCTAACTAAATTATTTTTAGTTTTTTTCCATTATAAGTTTTTTCCATAGTAAGTACGGGCTCTCCGACTGTCGAGTATGCCGGGAGAGGGACTGGGAGAGGGGACTGGGAGAGGAACCTGGGAGCGGGGCCTGGGAGGGGGACTGGGAGCGGGGCCTGGGAGAGGGACTGGGAGCTAGGACTGGGAGAGGGAGTGAGAGCGGGGCCTGGGAGAGAAACTGGGAGCGGGGCCTGGGAGAGGGACTGGGAGCGGGGCCTGGGAGAGGGACTGGGAGAGGAGACTGGGAGCGGGGCCTGGGAGAGGGACCTGGGAGCGGGGCCTGGGAGAGGGACAAGGAGCGGGGAATGGGAAAAGGGACTGGGAGCAAGGACTGGGAGAGGGGTGAGAGCGGGGCCTGGGAGAGGGACTGGAAGCGGGGCTTGGGAGAGGGACTGGGAGCGGGGCCTGGGAGAGGGACTGGGAGAAGTAATATTAATAGTAGTATTTATAGTAGCAGTAGTAGAGGGGGTAAGAAAAACAAAGAGAAACTGAGGAAGAAGTACGAGTTTGAATATAGAGAAATAATTCAAATGCTAATAAAAGTATGAATAGAAGTAGGACTAAATGGAATATAAATTGGAGTATATGTCAAAACAGGATTATTCCTTGACAAGTGTACTTTTTCCGTAAGATTTCTCAGCTCTCTCCTTACCTCAAACAGACTCTCATTAAAATGGATCAATGAAACTCGAATCACTCGCAAGTCGCATTAATTTAATCAAGCTGTCACATTTTTGACACGCGTTAAAACTTTAGGAGTAACAGAAAGACTATGAGACTAAGAGAGAGAGAGAGCAAAGACGTAAACGCAAACGACAGCGACAGGATAATATCGACTTGAGGCTGACACACATAAGTTAGTCTTATACATCCTTACCAAATTTTGTTCAAATCTGAGCACTATAACATATAGCTGTCATAGGACCAAGTCTTAGTATGTAAAACATTTTTGTTTTATGAGATATCGTAACCAATCTTATAACATTTGCATTTAAGTTAACTAAATTATTTTTAGTTTTTTTCCATTATAAGTTTTTTCCATTGTAAGTACGGGGTCTCCGACTGTCGAGTATGCTCGACTGTAGCACCGGCCGACTAGTTTTTTATTAAAAAGTTGTGTTTTATTTCTTTAATGTAACTATTGTTAAAAACTGGCAACTTTTTGTCAAAAATATTTGCATTTCTTTAAGCTCAAAATAGTTTATAACTTCAAAAATAATATAATTGTCTGTATTTTTTAATTATTGACCAATTAACTTATGAGAAAGGAAAGAACAATGAGCAAAATTTGTGCAAACCGAAATTACCTGCTAGTTGGAGCTGGGTTACTTTTCAAGTCAGCATGTAACCTTTGTGATTAGAAGTGGGCTTTGATTATGTCAATGGTATTGTATTGTGAACCCATGAATTAGTTCGTATAAGGAGAAGTCATGTCAAATGCGATTGTATTGCGTGGAATAGATAAAGAGAACAATGGAAAATTTGTACTTTGATTTCGAAGAGAAATTACCTGCTAGTTGGAGCTGGGTTACTTTTCAAGTCAGCTAGTAACCATTGTGATTAGGCATTGGCTTTGATTTTGTCAATGGTTTTGTATTGTCATCCCAGGGATCAATTCGTATGACGCGTATCCGTGTCAAATGCGATTGTATTGCGTGTAGCTCATAATTTCAAAGCCCAAAATACAGAATGGCCCAAACAACCTTACACATATTTGCATTTAATCCACTTTTATTGCAGTCTTTGAGCTCGTGTGACCCTCAGTTATTATGCAGATTGTGTTGTGTTAACACCCAGCGTCCATTTCCTAGTTTTCGTAGGACTAAAAACTAAATACTTAAAGGGTTCTCAGTTCCAAAAACAGCAAAACTCCATTAAGGTTCATGCAAAAATATATAAAAATTCTGTTTGGTAAGTAAATTCACCATGTTTGACTGTGTATTCCGACGCAAATATTTGCTGATACACAGTGCATGAATTTTAATAAATGCAATAGTTCAGCATTTTGAAAAAATAAAAAATTCATGGAAATTCGGTATTAACCTGACGCACAACCTGTTCAAATTATTGTAAGCAAATATTCTCAACTGGATCGATCGCATCATATTTGTTTATTTTCAAATTTTCGATTTTTTGTTTTTTACGTGCAGAGAGTTGCATTTGAATTAGAATTCATACGGACTTCACTCATATTTGGCATTTTTTTTGAGCAGCTAACGAGTCATGGAAATTACAAATATGCTCTAAATTATTTTTCTAAAACTCAAAAAAAGCAGCTCTGGCTTCGTTTCTTTGTAAACAACATCTAATGATTCAATGATTTTCATTTTATTGTTTTACACAAATTTATTGCTACTACCATGCAATTCATCAAAAGTTCTAGTTCGGGAAAAATGCACGTTACTAAATGCATTTTTTAATTAAAAATCGATTTGAAGTTACAAATCACGAATCCATCCAAGGACACACACAGTTTGTGCAGGTTCGGATAAGAGCAATGGCATTGATTTCATCCTTACGATTCGACATTGGAAAAACATTTCCGATTTGAAATATTGTTTTCATTTCACTTTATTTTTTGGCTGGACAACAAAGAAAAGTTGTTCTTTTTACTCAACGAAAACCACACAGAGAAAACATTTCCTGCTCCTGACGTTGTTGTTTCTTTAAGCCACACAGAATGCAGACAGATAAATTTTTCGAGCATAAGATATGAGTCATATTTATTTGTGATAGAAATATAAGTAAATCTTTAATTCTAATCAGAAAAAAATAAAAATTTATGCATTTAAATTATATTGACTTCCATCAATTAAAGTGACAAGCAAGTCTGAGTTGATTGTGCTTTAATTTAATTCTAAGTGCTTTATAAATGATGTCAGCTATGAGAATATCATCAAACGCAACCGACAGATTCCTGATTGTCGAACTGTGCTTTAAATGACATTATATTCGTTTCTTTTTCTGTTTTATCGCTTTTTCTAGAGCAAAAATTTGATGAAACGCAGACCGAAATCTTTATTTTTTCTTGTTTTTCTGCAATTTGGTCGTACTAGCCTTATTCTTTTAGTACTTTGTCATTGCTTGGATTTTCGCGCATCTTTACAATGTGCGAAACTGAAACTGAAAGACAGAAAAGTTAGCTATCATAAGTTATTGTCGTCCTTACTTAATCGGCATTTAAAATAGCTTCCTTACTTTTTATATAACGTTATCAATTAATGGTTTTAAAATTTTGTAAAAAGCAAATAGCTTTACGTAGAATGAATAATAACAATTAAAATTGGTTTTCAGATATTATTTAAAAAAAAATTACTTTCTTCAGTTTTGAGAAAATATAAAAAATCAAGTGTAAGTAGATTCTTTTACTTTGTATTGCTAAAAATACGTATATATTGATTCTCTTTAGTATCCTATTATTACGTTCTAGTTGAAGTAAAATAAATTTTCTTTGTAAGCTTAAAAAATGTAGAGCTCATTTTATTTTTTACACTTTAACATTTATAGCAAATTGTTTTTAAATTATTCTTTAGGCTCTATTTTTGTATGCGTATTTAATTTATTTTTCTTGTTGAGCCACAAAATTAGCGTAATCAATTTGTAAATCGTTTCGATCCTACGCATTTCGATTAAGGTTGAAATAAATTCAAATTTAATGGCCCCCAAGTCGGCTTTCCCATTATTTTGTGCGGATATTATTGTTCATTTTATTGAAAATTGTAACAAATTTATGTTGAGCACATTTGCATTTCACTTCGACATAGAAAACAGATTAAGCTGTGCTTTCTGGTCATGTCTGGCAGCTGTTAACAAATATTTACTTAGCTAAGCCCCAAGAGACTGTCTGGCGTCTTATTTAATGTCTAGACTCCAGAGGCATTGCAGTTGTAATAATTTTATTGAACTTTTCTATGAGTTGATTATGTTGATAAATCAAAGGTTATTTGCTTATTTAATTGAACGACTGATTGATTTAGTAGAAAATAAAATTTTTAATCAATGATATAGAATTAAAAGTGATGAAGTCAGCAGAGGGCATCATTTTAATTCAATAAAAAAGCATATAAGCCCTTCGTTATGTTGGCTTTTAACTGCTAAATAAATGATTGAATTGTTTCAAAAGGTTTCGGAAATTAATTTGCAATCAGGTGGTTGTATGTCAAGCATCACGTAAATCGAAAGCAACGTGTTGCTTCTCAGACTGCATACAAGAAACGTGCCACGTTTAAAAAGTATTTCTTTGTTGTATTCTTCGCCTCTTGCCACAACCATGGTCGCCTACATATTGTGGGGTAGCAATTTCAAAGTCATTAAGACACGAGAGCTTTATTTGATGCTGCTCACATTAAATCTATGTATGACTTGCCACAAAGCCATCATTTATTTTACGGCATAGCCACACACACGTGCTACACCACAAAATGTAGAATATTTTTTGCGCACGTTGAATTTTAGGATTCCAGGTGGCAGCACTAACTCATTGAAATCATCTGCCAAATGACATATTTAAACGTCACTTTCAAGCAATTTTTAAATTCGGTTTGGCTTTAACCATTGTCAAAAATAATTATTTATACACAAATAAATAAGAAAATAAATATACAGCTATAAAATTTAGCCTGTATGTCCAATAATTGCCTGAAACTATAAAAATTTAATACTAGTAACTTTATTTATAAAACACTTTTTTTTGGGAACCACAGCTCTTTCGATTCAAATTGCAAAAAATTCACCGCGAACAACCGCAGACAGCAATTATAATATTTCAGAAAAATATATGTAAGAAATACGAAAAAAAATGTGTGTCGTTGGCACAAAATAAAAATCTCGCAATAATAGCGACAATATAACAAAAAAGGGAACAATATATAAAAAAAAAATGACTGACTTGTCGGCAAACTGCTGAATATGCTAAATTGAAAATCGGAATACAAATATTTTGTAACGCTTTTTTAATTCATTTCTGTTGCTTCTATTCAGGTTACTCTGAATAATTTTTAATATTAATCGAGCATTTGTCATGTTCTCATTGCCAGACGACAATGTCAGAGCCGGAAGAGAAGGGAAGACTCCATTGTATACACAAATTAATAACACGACAGTCAGGGGTGCACTGACTAAGATATACTCTACTGGAAATTCTAATGGATAAACAGGGTAGCTAAACAATTGAAGGTTTCAAATTAATTTTAATTATTATATTGAACTTTAAGGCTGTTTGGATTTAAAAGCTTATAAGGTTCTATTATGTGAATCAAATAATTGAAGGGATAAAAATGGCTGACTAGTAACAGTCGGTAATATTAATATTTTGTAATATTATTAATATTTTGGTAATATTTTGTTAGGGGGCATATATCTTCTGAGCTAAAAAATTTATAAAACTCTCTCTCACTGCAAGTTTTAAAAAAGTCACAATCACATTTGTAGCTGTCACTTTTTTATAATTTATTTATTTGTATTGTGTAAAGTTAAACGAAATTGAGTTGACAGCAGTTTTGACACTGCAAGTAAGTATAAATACCTTTCTGCCTGTATCCGGTACGCAGTTCCTGTGCCACTTCTGGCACTCCTGACACGTCTGACATGTCTGACACTCAGCTGACAGTTCAGCATGTCAAGTGGCACTTATTGAAATGTCACTTACTCATTTGTTTATGCGTCTCAAGTGCTTGTTACTCTTCACGGTATTGAAGGAAGTAAACAATGTGTGAACTCTGCAGACACAACAAGTCGTCAGCTGAAATTGCCACAAACTGAACAAATAGTGAACTGTTGGTGTAAAGTTCAACATTCAATTGGTAAAAATTCAAGTTGTTTGACCAGCCAGTTGTTACACACAAGAAGCGACAAACTTCGAAGTACACCACATCCCCTCCCCCTCCACGCCCTCGATTTTGTAGTCACAGCTGAATTGCATTTTGACGGAAAAAGCAATTGAAATTGGGCGAGAGAGTGCGTTCCAATATATATGCCACGATTCTTTGCAAACCCATTTCTACTTCCTATGCAAATATGTAAATGCGCAGAAAGGCAGACAAATCAAACGTAAACAAGCACACGTACACACATACACATACACATACACACACACACACACACAAACACACACACTCTCACAAGCACACTCAGCCATACATACTCTTACAGTCAATGGAAGATAAAATTTTTTGCGTTGACCGCAAAATCAACTTTTTTCCATTTCCATCGCTTTGTTTTCATTTCAATTGTTGGCGGATCTGAGTGCCTTTTTTTAATGCTATATGGCTTCGAAAATGACTACCAGATACCCCTTAAAAAGTTTTAAATTTACATAAACCTTACCGTCATAAAATACAGAAAGGAAATTAAGCTAATAATAAAATTAAATTTCTAACATTTAATAATATGATTCTAAAGATGCATACAACAAGATATTTAACAAGATATATCTAAATATTTGAAGACAATTAAAACTATTACTGTAAGTTTTACTAATTAAAAAAGGACATTGAATGTTTCACAATAGTTCCCTTTCAAGACTTAGAGGGAGAAATGTGAGGGACTGTTGTAAGAATCTTTTTTGTTTTTCATCAGATTGACTTCAAACGCACTTTCAAAGCACAAATTGAAATTGAATCAATAAGAAGAACAACCAGCGGTTTTAGTTCCGGTAGTAAATGAAACGGCTCCTGGCTTTAAAGCATTTTAAAAATTTTGCCTCATATAATATAGCAGACAGAATAAAGTTGTCTCTTAGCCAACAACAGCTTATCTATTGAAAATGTTCAAAACATGTTCCCCATTTAAAATGTTCATTTATATCACACACAATTAGTTGTTTATGCAAAAAACTTTTCAGGCAACAAATTTAACAGTAGTGGCTAAACTTAAGTCCAAATTGGAAATGCTTTCATGTGACACGAAAATGTGTTCCGAGAACACTTCGAGCGAAATATAAATTTAATTACAAGCTAAATAAAACTCCCCAAAGCTGCAAAAAATTATGATGAAAATATGGATGACGCATGTAAATAATATTTTTGGGGATAATTTAATCTGTACAATTGTTGTCATAGTGATAAGCCGAAATCAATGAAATTGTATACAGACAATTTATATTCTTTGATTGAATTGCTTGAGGCCGAGTCCTGTTTGCTGTTGGTTTTTTGAGCGAATCTCGTTGGCCGGCAGTCATCTTTATTATGTGTGTAAAATTACACAATACCCACGGATAAAGGTATGAAAACAAAAAATTGTCATGGGAAATTACAGCGGATACGTCAAACGACAACAGAAAGCAATTACAATGACGGCATTCAATTGAAACGTAAAGACTTTACTGCCATTCATTTGCTAGTATACGAAATATGCTCACGTATTCATCCCAATGGCCAGTCATATTCGTTTGTTCTTATAAATCCTTCTGAGTTATTGTGATTATTTAACAGAAAAATACAAGAACAAATCATAGATTTCATAATTTGAAATAAAAATCTGTAACTTTTTTGAATAGTTTTAGGGCTCTCACAAAACTGTTTACTAAATTAAAATATTTATCAAACAATCATAAAATATATTGTTCTATACAGATAGAATTTATAGATTCCTTCACACTTGTAAAAAAAAGCATTTATTCATATATGCATAAATAAGCTGAGGTAATATAAAAAAGTAGAAAAATGATTTCCCTACTCCAAGAGAAATGCAAAACAGCTCTATCCTTTTATATTGCTTAAATGACAAAGCGATTAAGGGCTTTTCCATTGTTTTACACAATAAAAAAGGAAACAAAAAATTCCCAAAGCTCACAACGTGACGTATGCGCAACGTCTCATCCTGCTACGATAGGATCAAGGGGCTTTTAAAGGCGTGTGTGGGTGAGCGTGCCAGTTATTAGCATATTCTCGACATGTTCTGCTACTTAATGATGCAGAAATGTGAAAAAGCCATGAATGTAGCCAAAATCCAGAATCCCTGCGAGTTTCATTCATTGATTATGCGTATGTTCCACATCCGACAATAAGTCAAAGCAAAGAAGCGCATACTTTGCATTTTTGTATCGTAATGCTGCGCTTTGGTTTTCTTTGATTCGACGCAAGGTTATGTAATGTGCAAGGCAGTTATATTTAGTAATTAATTCATGTCACAAACGAATTCAGTCAAACAATTTGAACGAGCTTCTCAGATTTCTATGCTTCGTTTTTTTTCGTTACAGCAATAACTTTATGCTATGCAATCAATTGGATAATAAGTTAATCAAATTCAGCCTTTGCAAATCACAAGAGATTTAATCAAAATATCTGCTTAGCAAGCAAGTCTCAATCATTGATTTAATATTTATTTTTAATATGCTGCAGTTAATGGATTCTCAATTAATTATGCAAATATTCAGCTGCTTAGGTACATAATTTTTTTTTATAACTTCTAAATTGTATTAAATTGAGTGCTAAAAAAGTGCAATATTTTCGGTAAACGTAAAGTACAATTTACCACTTTATTAATTAACTTTATCCAATTGTAAACAACAATTTTCAAACACAAAGTTAGCAATTGCATTGCAGTTAAAGCAGGGCGTTTTAAGCATTTAGAAAGTTGAGAAGTTGCTTATTTTCAAGTGCGAAAGCGAGAACTCAACAGCAACTCATTATGCTGTAATTCAACAAATGAGCACAAGGTGTTCCCACATTAAAACTGACACTCAAAATTACTGAGCTAAAAGGATTAAACCATTCAGTAAACCAGCTGTAAATCCCCAAGCCGTGTAATATTCGCATATGTGTAACCGGGTACCATTTGCCAGGTTCTCTCTTCCTCTCTTTCCCCTTTAAGAGCAAACTTAGTAAAGGTTCAACTCGAAAATGAGCGGCAACCGCTTAACGAGCTTCCCGGATTTTTGTGGCTTTAAGCATAGCTAAGGATTTTCACAGGATGTAACGGTAGGAACGGTAGGCGACTCCACTTCACTCCACACAGATTTATGCAAACAACCAACAAGATTGGTGTAAATTAACGTCTCTGCAGCTGAAGGTCTGCTAATGGAAGTGGCAACACCGGAGAAGCAACAAAATTAAATCTCACATATTTCACATTACACACGGAGGTGTCGTCCTACTGAAAGCAGACTTCGTAAAAGGTCACATGTCCTTAGCAATTATATGTGTAAGTATCGTATTATGTATGAGGATATCCATCCAGGAAATCGTCTTTGACTTCGGGTGACTCACCTGGCTCATGAGATACGGGGGTGTAAGTGGGAGGGGAAAAATTTTAATGATTGCAGCTAATGGGGCTGTTGATGCCTTTTGGTAAAATTTTGTATTTCCTAAAAATTAAAATACGCGTCAATTGATACCTCGATCACCCAAGTCCGATAACTGGTTCAAAAGATAAATAAATTTTAAGTGGACTCCTCAAAATAAATTGAAAAGTCATTTTCTTTGTTAGTTTGTCTGTTTGCATCAAAAGCTAAAGAAGCTTAAAGAATTGATGAAGATCTATTCCACTTTGAAAATCTAGAAATTTTTGTTCTACGACTTTTTGCAAAAAAAAACCGCTAGTTTAGCAGGAAAACGCTAAATCACGCTGAAATTGAAATCTCAACAGTTTCCACACCACAGAAGCTACAGATATGTTTTATATATCATTGGAAAGGGGTGTTTGAGGTAGGCTTTTAGGTAACCCTTTAACTTTTTTCTTAAGTACTCAGGTAATATTTTACAAGTAAAAAAAAAGATTTTTAGCTTACGAATTCTGACAAA
Organism: Drosophila falleni; assembly: GCA_035045575.1. Classification (NCBI taxonomy): domain Eukaryota; kingdom Metazoa; phylum Arthropoda; class Insecta; order Diptera; family Drosophilidae; genus Drosophila; species Drosophila falleni. Next base: position 1,868,825 of record JAWNOV010000171.1, on the reverse strand, counting down.
ACGGCTGCCACGATTTTTATTAAATTTTAGTATTTAGTACGTAAAAAAAAAAAGAAAACTGGTTTCGGCACTGCGGAAAGATGCTCAGCCTTTTTGCACACAGTGCACAATGCCAATTTTCGTTTTTTTACAAAATTGGATATCAGAAAGTTAGGGGGTAGATATTGCTTTCGTCACTAGACTTTTACCTCGTGCAGAGGTTTTTTTGTGGGATTAACAATTATTTCTAAGATTCCTTTTTTTTGTACCATTTCTAAGCAGTAAGCTTTTGTGGCACGACGATCCGTTTTTCCGCTTGTAGTTCGCTTCAGATCATTCACAATAAAAACTCCTCCATTCAATTGCAAGTACTTGGCCTTTATATGCTTCGCCACAAAGTCAATAACATCCTGAGCATTTAACTGGACTCCATTCTTCTTGACAATTGCCGCAGCAGCTTCGTCTCCATTAAGGGGATTCAAGATGCCAAAAACACAGACTTCAGAAACCCCAGGCATTTGGGTAATAACCTTTTCTATTTGTTGAGGATAATACATGATGTTCTGGTACTTTAACATATTCTTTATGCGATCCACAACGAAGAGAAAGCCATCCTCATCGACGTATCCCAAATCTCCTGAGTGATACCACATGTCACTACCCCTTATTTTACGAGATTCCTCAGGATTTCCGTAATATCCTGCCCAATATCTACCGGTGTACAAACATACCTCACCCATTTTATTGGCACCTAAACATTCTCCTTGCTCGTTGATAATTTTCATTTTCATACCGTCCCCTAAGCGTCCCACCGAATTGGGCTTCTGATCAAAATGAAGGTTCATAGTTCCTGAACCAATTATCTCCGTAAAACTATATGCGAAAAACTAAAACACTTTTCGGCGAAAGGTAACGACGAATGCTCTGTTGAACTTCGATAGAACAGCCAGCCCCTACGTATCGATAATATCGAATGCTATCCAGGTAATCTCCTTCGACTTCAAGACAGTTAGCAATCTGTGCCATATGGCTGGGAACTTGAACCAAAAAAGTCACTTTGTGATTCTTGATAAGTCGTAATATATCTGCTGGATCAAAAGATTTATCTGTTATTATGCGTAGAGCGCTGCGTATTCCAGATAAAATGGTTATCATTAGACATGACCCCCAGTCCAATGTACTATGTACATACAAAACATCAGAGGTGGTTACGAATCTGTGATATTGATAGAAATACATATCTTGAATAGTGCGATGGAACGATAGAATTGCTGAAAGTCAACTTACGAACACCAATTTGCCAATGTTGGACTATTGGAAATAGTCACCGCCTTGGGAGTTCCTGTTGTACCTGAGGAGCAAAGAATGGCCAAGGTTTGAATGTTTCCTTGTTCCAGACGTGCTGGTTGAAAGTTCTCTTGAACTGGTGTGGTAAGGACCTCTTCAATTCGTATGGAACCCTTCTCATGATTTCGCATTGTTACAATCTTCACATTCAACTTCTCTGTGGCAGCTTTCACTTTCTCATATTCATCTCCATCACAAAATATAATCTTGGGTTTTGTGATGTCAAAGAGCGTTTCAATCGTTTCCTGTTCGTAATTTATGTTGAGGGAATGAAAGGCCATTCCGTTGAAAAAGCAACCATAGGCTACAGCAAATATATGAGTAGTGTTTCTTGCTATAATCCCAACTATATCCGATTGTTGTAGTTCCAAGTTCAACAAGTAGCTGGCCACACGCTTGGAATTCAAGAACAGTTCTTCCCGAGTCAGGATGGTATTTTCAGAATCGGAAATCTTAAATAGAAAAAATGGGCACACTTAATTATTTTCAGATTACAACAATATTTAATTATCTTACCTGTGCTATTAAGTTTGGATGGCGTTTCATTTCATGGAAAATGATCTCGCCTATCGACAGATCTGATGAGAAATATGCTGGACGTTCCGTACCACTCCATATCTTTAGGTCTGCATTGTAGCTTATCTCAGGCAAGTACTTCATTCTAATGTTTTCTGATTAATGTCTTTTTAGCAAATGCTGCAAATGTTCTGTAGAGCTTTCCATTTTATACAATACATACAACAGGTAGTGCAAAAGAAAGTTAAACTTATCAGGCGCAACTTTAATTATCTGATTAACATAATTACCCCAAATTATGATTTGTCATTTCGTATCTTTTACTAGCATGCATACTTCATGTGTGTTCCCCGAATCTTTATTATTTCAATAATATTTACTTTAAGCTCAACCAACGAAAAGAAATGTTTTCTTTATTTTTCGCAAAAATTGTTTATAGCATTAGCACAATTTTTTTTTTTCAAATTTTAAGCCAACTAGTTATTACTAAAATATTAGTAGTTTGTAGGCCATATCTCGACGGCGATGGGTGGGTTCAGAAAAGATTTCCGAGATAGCAAAACAAGCAAACCTTCGGACCATTCACACGTTCTTCTTTTAAGCGCTCCGAATCAAGCAAAATTAAATACCACCCAAGTGCGATAAAAAACTTTAACTTTCATTAACGACAAATTCATTTGATCCAGATGACGATTTTTTTGGCATAAATTAATAACTCGAGAACGAGTGAAGATTTTTTGATCTAGTTTTTTGCATTGGGCTTATAATATCAATACGCAAATGGCCTAGAAAAGTGGGCGTGGTCCCGCCTATATTTTGGATTCTGCGATATCTAAATTTTTGTTTTTTAAGCTATCAGAACCAAATTTAGGCGTGTTACTATTCCCCTAACGTGTTGTCAAAATTTCAACCAAATCGGACTACTATATCATATAGAAATAATAGGAATTATAGGTTGAAAATTCACTTTTTGTACAAAAACCATGCTTTTTCCGAAATATCTGAATATTAAATGATTGTAACTATTAAAGTTACTGATTTTTTTGTCTATTTCCTTTATTATTTAGATTTCACAGTGTTTTTATTAATTTTGGTGTATATCCAGTCCGATACACATTGAATTGCTCGATTGCTGCTGCGCCATATTTTGATAAATTCGCTGTGACTAAACTCAAACGTACCTATATATATTACCAAAATAAGAGAAAAGGGGGACGAACGGGGATGAGTTTTTGATTTGTGGCTAAAGACAACACTCACAAGTACATTCTGGACCAATTAGTTGCTTTCAGCATGGAACAGCTTATTAGTTATATTCCACGAAACACGGAGGACGCATGTTAGTTTTCTAAAAAATATACACATAAATTGAACATTACACAACACTAAATGCCTAAAACTACACATAAAATAACAATATACATTGAAAATTACTTTCCATAATTTAGTTAAATTTTATGGACCAGTTAAACACGTGTGACTCAACACAAAGCAACTGAATATTTTGGCGCAAATTTCTATTCGGAAATCAGCTGATCGCTAGCTCACATTTAAAAGCTCCCAAAAAGCTTTGGTGGCACTTCTTAAGCTTTTAATTACAATTTTTACAATGTATGATGAATTTACTTTAAGATTAAAATAAGAAATCAACGATGTATTAACATCGAAAAATCGACTTTATGCCAAAAAAAACGGATTCTGGACCATATATGTCTAGTGTTTCTAGCTATAATCCCAACTATATCCGATTGTTGTAGTTCCAAGTTCCTTAAGTAGCTGGCCACTCCCTTGGAATTCAGGAACAGTTCTTCCCGAGTCAGGATGGTATTTTCAGAATCGGAAATCTTAAATAGAAAAAATGGGCACACCTAATTATTTTTAGATTACAACAGTATTTGATTATCTTACCTGTGCTATTAAGTTTGGATGGCGTTTCATTTCGTGGAAAATGATCTCGCCTATCGAAAGATCTGATGAGAAATATGCTGGACGTTCCGTACCACTCCATATCTTTAGATCTGCATTGTAGCTTATCTCAGGCAAGTACTTCATTCTAATGTTTTCTGATTAATGTCTTTTTAGCAAATGCTGCAAATGTTCTGTAGAGCTTTCCATTTTATACAATGCATATCTTTCTTTTATACAATTTCGTATCTTTCACTAGCATGCATATTTCATGTGTGTTCCACGAATCTTTATTATTTACTTTAAGCTCAACCAACGAAAAGAAATGTTTCTTTATTTTTCGCAAAAATTGTTTATAGCATTAGCACAATATTTTTTTCAAATTTTAAGCCAACTAGTAATAACTAAAATATTACAAAATCAATTAAATTATTAAAATTTGTACCAAATTGTATTATTAATTTAACAGAATTAATTTAAATAAAGCAACTGAGAAATAATTTCGCACAGTCTTTGCTAAGTAAAGATGATATATGTGAAAAGATTTATGGGGAGCTTGCAGTAATTTGTATGCCGTATCTCGACGGCGATGGATGGGTTCAGAAAAGATTTCCGAGATAGCAAAACAAGCAAACCTTCGGACCGTTCAGAGGTTCTGGGGATATCACAATAAAAAGGGGTAAAATTATACTCATTAATTATTCATATTTTCATATTATTCACACACAATTATTTTAAGACTTGTCAGAAGTCGCTAAAATTGATGTCAACAGCTGCAACAGTTATCCTAAAAATATTGTTTCATTGTTTTGTCATTTTGCTTTGAAACTGTCAGACAGTAACGTCAGCGGCAGCAGCATAATTTTAGTCAGGACAACAAAAGAATGACATTATACTAGTATTTACAGTCAGGCCATAAAGCTGAGTGACAACTGACTTTGACAACAAACAGAACAGAACAAAAAAGGACAAAGAAGTTTTATGAAAATGCAGTTGCAGCAGAGATTTACCACCTCTAGAAAAAAGTCGTCACTAAAAAAGCCAATTGGAACGTGCAATTATTTGACTGATATTGTGGTCGTACAAGAGCCGTGACCCAAGGCCAAAAGGCTGAAAAGGTCATCGGACAATTGTGCGCCTTAGAAATACGAGAATATGGCCGACAGTGGGTCGTAAAACGAATAAATACACAACAAAATTCAAATAAGTACAACGTGCTTGAATGAATGCTGGCTAAAGAGGAAGAGAGGGAGAGTAAATGCGTAAACAGTTGACTAAGTAAATAAGTACACAACGAGCACTCAACAGTCGGTCAAATGTCCTTGGCCCATGTAGTTGCAGTAACAGCGTCAAATAGCAGCATTAAATGCATTTACTTGGCCAAAGTAAACGCAGCCTAGACTTCTCATAACAATCAAAACTTGTACTCGTATTTATGCATGCTCATGTTATTTAACTGACATGCCAACGAGAAATGTTATTTCAGTTTGTTATTAAACTATAAAATGGCCACAATTGGCAATCGTTTTTATGTTCTGCGCAATCATAAAAGGGTTTTGGTATACGAGAATATACTTGAGATAAGCTCAAGTCATAAATTCTTATGATTTCTTTTTGGCATGCAACTATAATAAATAACTCATACGCAACGTATACTTAAGCTAAGCGAATCGAAACTAATCTAGCCAAGAGACGCTGAACCCATTTGTCTAGGCCACGAATAAAAGCCAACACTTCTCTTCCAACATCCCGCTGAGATTTTCATTTGCAGCTGCTGTTCGTTCTTTTTCCATACCAAAGCATTCACATTTAAACACAGCGGGTTGCACACATCCCCACACATGATTATACCCACATAAAAATGCTATAATGAGAGTCAAGTCAAATGACAAGGTATTCAAAACTCTCTGTTATAGTTATAGATTGTTATAGACCTGCCTATGATTTGCTGATCAGAGGTAACTTTAATGTTCCATCGCATAAATTACCATGCAAATTTGAAAATTAATCAGTGTGCGGTCGTTGCAGCTGTAAAAGCAATTCGCTGGACAAAGTTTGTTGAAGAAATTAACTGTGAAGGAAACTTGCTGTTGCTAGCATCTGCGGACATAATTATCTCTGTATTATTTACTCTGCTTAAACCGTACTAGAAATTAAAGTCAAGGAAATGAAATTTGATAGTCTCTTTACTGAAAGTTGAAGAAATAAGAAGCACACGTATTTTAACAAACTGCCGCTTTCCTTTGCGGTTAAATAAAGGATATAAGGATGAGAATATTTCTTAGGCCCAATAAATAAATAGTAAAATAAGATCTTCCAAGAAAAACAATAAGTTAAGATTTATACAGTTATTTGCAAATATTTAATTAGTAAATGGAAAATAATTTGTTTTATAGAAATTTTTTATTGTGCGTAACTTTTACAGGAATTTATTTGTATGCATAACTGACTTCAACATTTTTCCTTTAAATTTATAAGAGATAATAATTAGAAGTACTTGGGTCACAATCAAATATACAAGTGCTAAATATACTCTAATTGCAACTTCATTAACTACCCACAAGTTATTTTCAATAAGTCAGTAGGAAAGTGTGTGTCCATTTAGCTGGGACAGTTTTGACTCAACCGTCGTCTGCTTTTCAGCATTTAGCCCTCACTAAAGCTTTAAATCTCTTTGCAAGCCAAAAATCATTTAGTCAACGCTTTCAACAGTGTTGGCCATTGAATCATTACGGCGGTTGTAAAACTTAAATGAACGAATGTAAATGCTCGGGGCGCTATTCAGTTGTCATTGCAAGTGCTTTCTGTTGATTTTTACTGTTTAGAGCTGTTTCCTAGCTATTTAGCCTGCAGCGCTCAGACAATGGTTAAACGTTTCCCCCCCTTTCCGGCCTGGGCTATTCATTTGTTTCGCCCCTCTTCTCTCTTGTCTTTCTGCAGAATATTTCTTTATTTTACAAGTTGTCAGGCGACGACGAGACTGCAGTTTTTAATTCATCTGCAGGGAACTGGATGCACGCATTGTTGCAGCGTATGTACAGGATGCGCAGAGCAGCAGGATATTGCGACATCTGGGTAAATAAACCCTCCAACTTAACACACACGTCAATGACTTTTGGTTCAGCATGTGGCATAATTATAAACGCACCCAGGTTGCAATTTTAACACGTTGACCCAGAATCTTTGTCCCTGGCACAGAGATTTAACTATAATTCAATTGTTAGTATTTTAAAATTTAAAAAAATAAGCATAGCAGTTTATAAAAATGTTTATGCTAATGTCTTGTTTAATGGCTACCAACTTGCTTAACTAATTTCATTAAACACTTCTGCTGCTGCAACAAGTTGCAAGTCCGCAAAGTTGCTCTTAATTATGCACTAAAAAGGAGGAGAAGCACCCGTTGTCTGCCTTCCGGTTATTGGCACGCTTCTAAATGGGTCTAGAGCACTAGAGGCAGCAATTTGGCTCCACGGGAGGCAAGAGTATAAAAATGATTTACTGAAAGGTCATTCAGACTTGACTGTAAATTATGATGTTGATAAATAATTCTGCTTTATCTCCTTATGATATAGGTATTTCGGATTCTTGTAAGCACTTCTTTATTTATTTGGGTAAACTAAAGTAAATGGGAAATCTATAAAATATATGAAAATATATTTATTTCAATAAAAAAACAAAGACCAACTGCTGATTTATCCACAACGAATTTAAAGTCTCCAAATCTAATACTTTGTATACATATATGCAGACGCCTGCAAAAATCCCACAAACACGTAAAACTTAATGTTGTGCTCGCCTATCCTTAGGGAATTGTCTATCTTTGTCACTTGACAATCGGTTGTTTTAGATATTTGGACATAGTTTTCTCAGAATTTACTTCATGACAAAATTTGCACACACCCAAGCAAAATGCAGCTGTCGTCAAATCTTATTCCATTTCCACATTGTGCTTAGAAAAGTTCTTGTGGCATGTTCGTCCTCTGCTGCAACTAAGGCAACTGTAAGCCCTTTGGAAATTTACACACTGAAGGAACATAAGGCATAGAATGAATTTTACTTTATTTATATTTTATTTCAACTTAGTGAGAACTTACTGCAGAAAGGAAGCTTTGGATAAGACTTAGTTTTGACTACTGAAAAGGCCAAAATAAATTGCATAAGTAAGAATGTTCTAAATTTGTTGCAAAGAAAATTTCAATTTAACTGTCTTGACTTTAAAAATTTTTTTAAATAACTTTTCTTGGCTCTTGAAATTCTGAACAAATGATTTGCCCATTTTCTTAGTCTTGCACGTAGTTTGCCTATAAAATTGCCGTCAATTTAATTTGGGCATTTATTTGGGACATTTATTTAACATATTTATGTCTGAGCACGTTCCTGCCTGTCTACACGTTGTTTTTAGTTATTTTGGGACTCCGGCATTTGCATATTTTTTGTTTTCTCAGCTACTTAAGCATTTTTAAATAACTTTAAGACATTTAAGTAAAATTCTTTATAAGCAGGAAGCAAGAAGAAGAGTAGTTACCAATCAGATGACTTCAACCAATTACGAGCTGACTTTTACACTCTTTGGAAATGTACCAAAATGCAATATCCCACAGGCCGTACCAACAAAAATAATAACACATACTCAAGGCTGAAGCAGAGGAATTAGCCTGCCGGCACGTAGGAAAAACTTCTGATGTCGACTTTGTGTCAGTTGCAGTTACTGTACTCTCAATCATACGTCAATTACCTTGGATATTAGTCAGACTATTGAAGCTGCTGTGTAGTGTGTAAAAATGTGTAGAAGACACGTTTTCAGTTTCTCTTTGAATGTATTGCGAATACGCAACGAACTTGCGTAAGTTTGAAAACAATCGATCAACTTTAAAAGAAGATTCCTTTGCTCAAACAGAGGTGAAATATTAAATTCACAAAAACAGCAATGAAAATTTAAAATTTTACCATTAGTAGATTTATAAATTCATAAATTTATTATATTTTGTTTTAGAAGTAATCACAAATTTTAAAATACAGGCAGAGAGTCTTTGTTGGATATACTTACATTAATAATCATATTTCAATTTACATAATATATAATCGAGTTTTAACGCACCTTTCCATCCGTATCAAATAAATGTTATGCTCTTTAACGCATCTATATATGTATATTTGTATTTACATATTACATTTTTTGGCACACCTGACAGAGAACCTGCATACGAGTATGTAAATAAGCATTAAATCGAATTTGAGCTACCAGCGTTGTACGTGAGTTTTTCCGGAGGCTATCAGGCTGTGCGGCTGATGGAATGGAAATTTGCTTACCATACACTTTAAGGTTCCCAATCGATTCCTCGAGGAGGGCAATTGATCTACTTAACATTCATTTGCTCTAACAGCAGAGTTCAACTCAATATTATCATCCCAAATTGATGAATTGGTAATCATTTAAAGAAGCTTTGACTCTTATCCAAATTTAAGCTAAACTTTAAATTTAAGTTAAATTATCTTAACATTTGGTTCGATAGCTTATGCGTTCAATAGTTTAATCTATGGCTTCATAAATTTCTATTCATAAAATACCGTCCAAAAGCAATCAAAATTCTTACAGGCACTTATAAACTAAATGAGCTGCATTTTTCTTAGCTTTTAACATTGACTGCCAACATCTTAGAGTGACCCAAAAGATACAGGGCTATAAACAGAAATAGAAATTCATATTTTTGCAGTAAAATTCTATCAGAGCAGTTAATACAGCTCCAAGAGATGCAGTTATTGATTTTTTCTATCTGTGCATTTATACTCCATATTTGGTATTCATTTGTAGCTTACTCTGTTTAGTTTTCGTTTCAAATATTCTGTGTTCAATAAAAATTTAAATAAGCGCATCAAAAAAAGCTATCTTTATCAGCATCACTCTTAATTCGAGTTGAATTCTGAAGTCAGTCAGTGTTTTAAAGTCTACCCAAAGAAATATATACGCAATAAATTTCGCCTGACTCAAAAAATCTAGGAATAAGGCTTTTCAATTCAAGTAATTTTAAAGCATTTGTTCTTTACCTGTTACTAGTTGTTTTCTGCATCACTACAAATTACGTTTACGCAATATGTGTCAGTTATCAATCTGTAATCGCATTGCCTCAATAATTGCATGTATTTTAAATTATACCAGTGGTTTTAACCCAAGTATAACAGTCAATTTTAACAATGTTGCACGTTGTGCACACACATTCAATTAATCAAACAAGAAGGGGAAACAAATTTAATTATTTATACTCGTACGTTATGTTAACTCGTAACTGTCGCATAACCACAAACTGACGGCAGGCAAAAAAGTACCCAATACTCGCTCTCACTGTGCAAATGAAAGCACTTAAGCGGGAAAATGTATTTGCAATTTTCGCATTAAAAAGAAAATGCTGCTGCAGCAGCTGATACATGGAAATTAAATGAGGAAAATATACATATTCATGTAAGTATAAGTATGAGTATATTACGGATATTCAAAAAGTGTGTTTACCTTTAGGCAATCTGAAATCTTATTGGTATTCACGCTGTATGCTTTTCGTAGGTAAGACGGAGTTTTAATCCTTTCAGAGAACTACAAGTAGTTTTCAAAACAATTAAGAGCCATTAAAATTCAATTAGCAAGCAAAACCACTTAATTTAGATTTTTGCAATGCCAGGAGAAAGTTAACACAATTCTATCTACAGCAATTTATTATGTAAATTTCAATTGCACAGCTTGATCAAATATTTAAGATTTGCCTGCCCCTGGACTGGTTGTCTTAATTGTTTGTGTTTTTGGCATCAAGTCAGTGCCAAAAACACAAAACTAGGTTATGTTTGCAGAAATTGGCCTTTACCTTAATTAAAAATAGTTGACAAATGTCAACTTAATTGCTTTTACCTTTGTTTCTCTCACAGTTAGCATTTATTTTATCACGTGTTGTTTGTTTGTTTTTTACTTAACAGGGTTAACTTAAACGTATATTTCGATTTATTAAAGCAGCAACAGTTATGACATTATGTCATATTAGCTTTATCATAACACTTTTAATACAAATCCTATGTAATGAAATAAATAGAATGGTAAGACTTTATATTTTTCTAACATACGTTATAAAAGTAGTACAATAAATTGTTCTCAGAACTTAAGATAGAAATCAACTATAGTTTAACATTTGTACAAATGTAAGAAATTCCCGAAAGAGTTGCCAAGGAGGCCGCTTGGAAATTTATTAAATTTCACACCTAGCGTTTGGTAAATAAAAATGTAATAAATATTCCATAAAATTCCCTAATGCAATTGCACAAACAGCAGCCACAAATGCGGACAACGAACAGCTTTTTAAGAGTGAAATTGTCCGTGCAAAGTGTGTACACATATATATACCAAGCACTGTATGGAGGACGACTAAGACATCCCCAGGCTGTCCAAGGCGAAAACCTTGTTTGCCTCTCGAGCGATGATAGTCACGATTTATGGTCAGCAATGCACTGGACATTTATTTATTATATTTTTTGTACTAAATTATTACAAGTGTTTGCTAAGTCTACGCTTTAAAGTTCTTTTTAGGTCATTTTATGTAATGTTTAAATAATCAATGTAATTAAATGAGCACAATTATTATCTTTACTTAATTCAACTATAAAGGAGTGTATACAGCTGAACAGTTCTTCAGTTTTATAAACCTGCTTTTTAAGAAATACTATTGCGTTTGCTCTGCTCTTTCAATTTTTGATTCCGTTTTCATCTCAAGACCCCCCTCAGCTGCTGTCTAACATGATATGCTGTCCATCGTGCCGTTGACATCATGCTTTCTTCATGCACGTTGTTCTGGTTCCATCATATTCTGCCAGCATCTGTTGTTCATGCACAAAAAAAAAAATGCCATCAGCATTGATTTATACATATATTGACAATGGCGCCAGGAAGGAATACCATGCTATCGGCTAGTCATTTTTTGTGAATTACCCAGCATTAATTTGGACCTTGAAGTATCTTCCAACTACAAAAAATAGAGCACTTCAGTTCAAATTGTTATTGGACTTCATCAAAAATGGGTTTTTATTGCTTTTAAGTAGTTGACAGCATAGACAGGTGACACATACCTTGGAATGAAAATGTCATTTTTCGTCGATTCTCTCAGCAAATTTCCCAATTGAGATGGATGCTCAGTAGGCAACGATAGACAACTAAATACAAATTATTTGCTTCTGTTAATTAACTTAGAGGGGGAGAAATGTGTGTAATATAAGACATCAGCATGGCATTGAGTTGTGAGCTGTCTTGGCAATTAAACTGGGTTTCTAGTCAATGAGTGTGCATCGTGCAGGTTATGTTGTTGATGCCTTTGCAAAGTTATATGAGATGGCAAATTGTGGCTTCTGTTTCTATGTCTGTTCAAAGTAAACGTATTAAATCAACTACGCACAATGGCAATGTAATCACAAGTTGCTGATTAAGGCATCAATATTACACACATACAAATTAGTAGGTCGGATTTTGAAGCATAACGTCTTGATTAATTCACTTATTTGTCTGAGAATTGACACTAAATATAAATATGAGCATTAGAAATGCGTAAAATTTGAGAGTTGATTGATACACTTTATATGACGAATATGCAAAGAATTTATGCATTTAAAAAATTGTTTAAAAAATTTACTAAAAAATTAAAAAGAAATACAATAAACAAAGTAAATATTATTTTGCCTAGCTTTTCGCACTATTACTTCGGCCAGTTTATTTGTTTTGCTTTCAAATTTCTTTGCATTTTTTCTGTCCCTCGACGTACATGGATACTGCAATGGGCATAGCTGGTTGACATTTAACATCGTTTGTGCATGTGTCAGGACATTTGACATTGGCATGCTTTTGTCTGACAGCTGCAACAGCACCTCGCACAGTTAGTCGCAAAAGTACTCGTACTCGTCTGCCTCCCAAGAACGTACACAATGCCGCTTTAAAGTGGTGGACAAGTGTGCTTTGTTTATTGTTTACTAGCTTTCTTTTGCTTCTAGCTTAAATAAAAGCATGAAAATGTTTCCCTTTTAATAAAATTATATACAAAGTGATGAGCTATATTAAATTATTTCAAATTATTTGTATTATTTGCATAGCCGATAAATTTTACGCAAATTATGCGCACCCTACAACTATTACATTTTATACCAATATATGTACTTTGCATAGCAATCATGGCTTAAATGTTGGAAAAAACCGAGCACTTGGCAAAATGAACTGTGTACAATTTTCTACTAAAATAGCTGGATCATATTTTGTAGCTTATTCTCTTCAAGTAAGTCATTGGGGAATGCTCGGCATGAAACTGGCGGAAATCCGCTTAAAAACAGCGTAAAATAAACAAAAGAAAACGATGAAAAACAAAAAATAAAAACGGAAAAACTAAATGATTATAAGAAATTTAATAGTGCTTTGGGGATAATAAAATGGCGAGAGATTATGAGGTACATAATCCCGAAAACTGCGATTGTATATGTGTGTAAAGTTAAATCTCGTTGATTACAGACATTTAATTTGTCTGACTGCTTATTAAAGTTTCCTCGCATATGTATTTCTCATTAGATGGCATTTCATTTATTTAAATGCCACTAGCAGCTTACCGCAGTCCACAATCCGCAGGCCACAGCTCACAGTGTTTGGCCTGTTATGCAGTTTTTGTTCTCAGTAGTTTTTGCCAGTTGGCCAAGCAGGTGGCTATAAGCATACTTAGGTTGACAGCGCTGCCAGAAAATGAAAAACTTCTCTACGTTCACTTAATTAAATAGTTTTTATTACAACATTGCAATGACGGGAGTTAGCAAATATTTTAAATACACATTTTTGAGTGTTTAAAATTTTTAAATTTAAATCTCAATTATTTTACCTAGAGAATCTACTTAGCTGTTAAGTCATACAAGCAAATGTTTCTTAAGAAACAGTTATATTTGGCTGCAAACCTCGTATAAAACAAACAACCCAACAGCCAAATGCCGACATAAGCTAGTGAAGAATAACTGCTTATGTTTGTTGGAAATTGCCTTGAAATATTACTAATACGCTTCGGTTAGTTTCGTTATTTGTTACACAGGCAGTAAAAGTAAAGTTCCATTTCGCGCCAGTAGATGGCGTCACTGATTACTTCATTGCTTGCATTTGCTTGGAAAAGGTCCTAACTAACAGCTGGTGAAATGACGGTATATTTAAAAATCCAACTTGCTAGCAACAGTGTAATTAAATTCAGCACTTGAATTGGCTACCCGTCAATTTGATAAGGGACATTAAAATTGCAATTTTTGCAAACGATTCAATTAATTTCATTTCACACATTGAATACCACCAAATAAGTTTAAATAAACACTTGCATGTATTTATCACTTTTAAATATGTATGTATATAGAGAGAAAGGCAAATAGATTTGTTTATTAAATACTATAAGCTTTATTATTTCAATTTATCTTTCATCACACACAAATATATTTCCCATTCAAAAATATTATTTGCAAACACATTTAAAAAAATTAATCTATTTTTTTTGCCTCTCTCTACTGCACTGCTGTTAATGGGAACACTTTGCTTCAAAATCGTAGTTTTTTGCTTGTATAGTAGTTTTAAAGGTATACATCTTTGAATAAAAAAAATTGTTTTTTTAATTTTTAAAAATTTTCAATGTTGAAATTCAGATAAAAGTAGAAAAATTAATAACATAAGATTTAAACTTTTATTTACCAATTGAGTTACTCTCCCCTTGAATCTTTTGACTTGTTACTCAACTCACTAATATCGACCTTCGTACAGCTCGTTCGAATTTAGATAAATACTATGTATTCATAAGGTGAAGCAAACTGCAAATCTATTAACTAATTAAAATGATTTTAATGAAAAACTTACTTCAATTTGCCACCGAATGGACGATATAAAACTGTAAACTATTGAAGCATTTGCGAACGAAATGCCAACTACGGTAAAGAAGATAAAAATAACTGCTGGAATTGTGGTTACTTAGAAAACCTTTTCTTATTTACCTTTTAATTTTTATTAAAAGCAGCCTTTACTTTTTCCTCTCTTCTTGTGCACACATTTACTTGCTGGACAAAAGGGTTGAGTGGTTTGGTGGTTTTGTTTATAACCCAGATGAATTGGGTGGCAAGCTAAGTAAACATAATTGCAAATTACAATTTCATGAACTATTTACAAACATAATTTAAAAATTGAAGTAAAATCAATTTATTTAAAAACTAGTCGAGCATTCTCGACTGTCGGAGACCCCGTACTTATGTTACTATAGTAAAAGCTAATACTGCAAAAATTTCAAACATGATTTTCACCCGATCGGTCCTATGATAGCTATATGATATAGGGGTCCAATTTGAACCAATTTTTGGCAGGATATATAAAACTAACTTAGATATATATTCTATCAGTTTGGTTACGATATCTTATTAAACAAAAAAGTTTTTCATACTAAGACTTAATTTTCGCCCGATCGGTCCTATGACAGCTATATGATATGGTAGACCGATTGAAACCCACTTTGGACAGAATGTATAAGACCAAGTTATATGTGATATCTCATAAATCAAAAACATTTTAAAGATATATAAGCAGCTTTAGTTCTTAATTATTATTAAATTTTTATTTTATATTATTTGTAAAATGCACATTGTCAATATTTATTGAGTACCAGTATTTATGTATATTTCAAAGCAATCATTTATCTTTTGTTAATAAGCACTCAAGGTAATCTCTTCTCTGCAAATTGACGGAACTGAATGACAGAACTCGTGTTTGGTTTACAGCTACAATTGCACTTCAAATGCATTTCTTTGAATATTAAGACTAAACAAAATGTTTGTTCCCGGAAGCTCGTTAGACTTAGATGCAATTGTATCTGAGGACCACACGTGACTTGACAAAACTTTAAAGAATCTTTTGCACGAATAGCTGACAACTGACAAGCTGTCTGCTTGAAAGTTTCAAGAAGCTTATGTTGTATAACAACTGATTCTGTTTTAAAGAGGGAAAAGTTAAAGAAAAATTGAAAGAAAATAAAACGCAATTTAAGACAAATCCACATAATTTAAATCACCATATCATTTTGCTTTTAAAATGACTGAGGTTTAAGAAGTAAAAGTAAGATGGTGCAACTGATTTTAATATTTTATGAAACAATAGATTTAAGAAAGATTTAATGAATTTAAGGCTGACTACAGAAAAGATAAACACAAATTAGAGATTTCTTTAACTTAAGTGCATTATATAGTCCACAGACAAGCAAAAGCGTCTTTCTATTAGTTTTCTGCCACACACAATCACACACACTAAGCAATAGATAGCGATAGACCAAATTAGTTTCATCGGTAAGCCTCAACGGAAAGTCGTTGTTGTGGTTCCCTTTGACCAAGGAAGTCATCGCACATTAACTCAATCAAATAAGCGTTAATCTCGAGATTTGTTTGCATCGAATTAATTATCTTTGCACTTGCCGCTTGTGGGTCTCTGTTTTCCCCAAATGTTGTCGGCTACTTAGCTTGAAATCCAGCTTTGGAATTGGCTTTTGCCAAACTATTTGCAATATGGTAGTCAAGTTGATAAGAAAATACTAAAGCTAAGTAAAATGTCAATATTTTTTAGATGGCAATACTATATTTTATTGTTGCATTAAAAGTGCACTTCAATTTTTTTTTAAACATTAATATAGTATATAAAATAATATAAAATTTAAATATAATTTTTCACACATTTGGTTAATTCATTATTAAGTTATATAAATATAAATTTGGGTGTTTGTGCGACTGACTGCACAAGCAGAATTTTATCAAATTTGACACATTTGACAAAAATTTGTAACATTGTCTACACTTTTATGCTCCATTTAACACACAGAAACTCAATCAATTATGTTAAGAAACAGAAAGAAAGGAAAAGTTTTCTAATGCAGCACTTTATTGAAGGTCACAAATCTGTGAAAAACTTTTCGTAAAGACTGTCGAAAATCTTATTGAAATATTCTGTGTGACAATCTACTTTTGTCTTCTTTTAAGTATTTCATTGTCAGAAATTGTTTTTTTAAATAAATTGTCAACTTAACTTACCTAAAATTACCTGATCCAATTGACAGATGATGCGTTTAGATTGAAAGTCTTTACTAAATTGTTAAATATTACTCGGCCAAAAAAGTTTTCTTAAATTAATAATTTTAGCAAATTTTCTTGACTTCTTGACCACAAATAAATATCCCATGATCAAACAATCTGATATTACCTATCGTTTTCATAACAAAACTTTCTCAACAAGAACAACATATAAGAAAACTTTAAATTGTGGCCAAACTTCACAAATTAAATTTATTTTTAGAATATGTTGGACTTGGCTTAGAATTTCTGTTGATTGAAACTTTGTATGTCAGTGCAAGGGCATTATTATTTTCAACTCATGTGTTTAAGCATTTGTGCTACACAGAGTTAAGCTGACATGTCTCCTTTGTGTACATTTAATAGCGAAGCTACCATGAAAACCAAACGTAGTTGAAAGTTTCACTAAAGTTAAATGTTTCCTTTCAGGCAACAAATTGCTTTAAATTTTAAGAGAAAGTTTATAAGTGCCCTCATAAAAGTTGCAGGGACTATCCGAAAGTTAAAAGCACCGCCAGATTCAACTATTTATTTGATACACATAAAGTGATATGCATATAACTTATACGCCATGTGGCACATGGTCATTCAAAAGGTTACCAGCAAAAGCGTTGATAATAAATTGCACTTTATGATACTTTAATTGATTATTATTGATACATTTATTGATGACTTTGATTCTGTTTAAATAAGAGACACGGAAGATGTAAATTAAAATCTTTCGAGTCATCGCATTCTTTTAATCCAATAAAAGAGAAGTAAAATAAGGGATTCATGGATTCAGTAAAAATGAGATGCACCTTCTTAAATTAACTTTTAAAAGGGCTACAATATAATATTAAAGAGTATTACATTAAGTTATATAATACTTACTTGATTCTTAATATTAAAACTAATTGCAACGAATTCTTTGTTGTATTAAAGTAAATGATTACTTTACCTCTACAATCGGTATAGTACCATGTTATTAACATTTTCAATAAGCACTTTAACTGTCATCAATCCATTTTAATGATCTGTCATATTACAGGCATAAACATGAAGCAAGTGAAATGCAGACATATAAATGGCACGCACTAAGAAAAGACGTCTTATTTTGAGTGCGTGACTTTGAATGAAAGCAGGTAATTCATTCGTTGAAGGTTGTGCAAATACTCGTAATGTCACATACAACAAACACGAATACTCAAATAGTCGTATAAACAGAAGTGCTATTTGGCATAACTTGACTTAAGTGTCGCGTAATTTATTTGCCGCCTCTGATAAATGGGCTGATAAATTGGCTTAGCTTTAAGTCGAATGCCTCTTATTGTCAAGAAGTCTTCTATAGGACATTGTCTTCCTGTTGAAAGCGTAAATTAATTGGAAATTAACAAGACTCAGAATTTCTACATATTTAATTAAAGGTATGGTCCACATAATTATATATAATTTCGAATTGAAAATGAAATTGAGCGATTAATTAAGACACGGAATAAGTTTGCTAATGTCAGATATATTTTATCTGTTATAATTTTTTAATTAGTTCACCTACATACTCATAATTTCATATATGCAAATGTTCTTGGAATAAAGTAAGTTTGTTTTATTTTACATATTTTAACATTTACAGGAGTAAAGAAAGATTGGGACTGTGTAAGTACCAAATTAAATTAACTTTTTTCTACAATGTAGAGCAGCTTGTCTAGTTTATGACTATTTTATGTGAAATGCAAGATTTCTTGCAGTTTATTCTCGACAGGATTTACATGCAAATTTTTATTTGATGGGCCAACATTGTGGTTTTATTTTATTTCAAGGTGTGCATAGAGTTCCTTGTTCGGTCCCCAATTTTGTTGCTTATTTTTGGCAATTACACAGCTTACATTTTCTTATTTTAACATAATTTTTAAGATTTTTGCGCAGCAATCAAATTTCAGTTGTTTTCCTCTGCAACAATGTAAGCTGTACGTTCTGAAAAGTGAGAAAACATCAAAACTATCTCTTAGTACGGGTTACACTCTATTTTTAGCTGAATAGTAAATGCTAAAAAACCATTTCTCATTTTCCAACCGGAAATGGAAAACCAGTGAATGTTTTTTTCAAGGAAAAACGGAAATTTAAGGACAAGCGAATGGAGAAAACTGGAAGCTAGCTAATCACGACCAGATACTTGCCAAGAAAGCAGAAATACGAAGTGAACACATTTGAATAGCTTTATAAATGCATAAGAGAAGTTTATAGAGTAATTCACAAATTGAAAATTTTTGGAGAAAAAAGTGTGCAATAATAAAAATTTGTGTTTTATTCAACTGTCAATACAACTGAGTATCCTTAAGTCGAACATTCAAATTATAGTTGAATATCATTGTTTCTACAATTGTTCTTGTATTATAATTATATTATTTTAAGTGTTTTGAGCTTTCTGGATGGTGCATTTCCGTAAAACAGAAACGATGAAATTGCATTTTAAATGATATTCAGCAACAAGAAGAAGCATGTTTCATTGAGAAAGTGCAACAAGAAAAACATGTTAATATGGTAACAGCTGCAACAGAATCCCGTTTGTTATGTCCATCAATACCATTACAGAGTATACTTTAAGTTTGAAGTACATGCCCATCCAAGAAGCAACGCATAACCGAAAGTATTGAATTATTAATGATAATGGTTGAAGCGAAACATTTACTGATTGTGTTCGAGTTTCAGTTTGGGTCGAAATGTGGCAAACTTCGCAAAACTGTGGAAAATGTGCTACAAAATTCAAACCATTCACAAATTGTTCTTGCTAAAGTTTTCTTCTCCACCAAACAATTTCCAATGCACTAGAAAATGCAAAGCAATGTCAAAATTTTCAAACCTGCTGAATCATAAAGAGTGAACGGAAAACTTCAATTCAAGTATCATAAAATATAAACCACAAGCAGAATCGAAAATTAAATACCTTACAAATCTCATTTTGGGTGTTATTTAACTAGATAGAGATAAATATGAAAAAGATTTTCTAACAGGAACAGACTTAAGGATAGCTATAGTAATATCGAAATGTATGAAATCCCATATCCATCGACTGTTGACACATGTTGCAAATAATGTAGCATACTTGTATGGGCAAAGTGCATTAGGTAATTGGGACAAAATACATTTTTCTGACTTTCTTGCTAGATATTCAAAATCCATCTACAGCTGCTGTTGCCGATGCTAACATTTGCATAATTTTACAACTGGTCGGTAAATTTGACATCAAGAAACTACGACAGCATTGTCAACAGCTGCGTCCCAAAAGTTTCGCTATTTCTTCACCAAGAACGCTGCTGATATATCATGTAGTTTCCTTGTAAAGTATAAAAGTTTTCCAAAAAATAGCAAACAAAATTTGATGCATGAAAGTTTGCATAATTAGACTGAACAAAAGTTTGGCAACAAAGTAAAGGAATGTCCAACGGACAACTTTCAACTTCAAGTTGTATTTTGTGTAAACATTAAAAAATCATAGGTTTCGTTATTTTTTTTTCAACCAAATAAAGGGAAGCAAAATAATTCAATCAAATTGTCGACATTTGTAATTTTGTAGTTAAATTAAATATGTTAAGAAGAGAAACTAATTGAAATGTACGTGAATGCAAGGTCAATGCTGAGCATAAAACAACTCGGAAAATGTAATTTAATAAAAAAAAACAAATTATTCTGGGATTCGCAACTGTGGCATTGCCATTTTATCAATTAGGTTTTAAATTCTCTTTTTTACTTTCTCTCTCTCTCTCTCTCTCTGTCTCTTCTCTTCTCTTATATGTACGTCAATTTATTGGATTTCGACTGCTGCTATACAAATTGTAATAAAAAATTCCCTCTTTAATTGAAAATTGCATGAATTGCTCATGCATCTTATAAAAGGCGACTAACGAAGGTCCTTGCAATTTGATATATTTCGTTAGATCAGTATTTTACTCAATTTTTAAATTGTTATTGTATTTTACTAATTTCAGTATTGTAGAACTTTTATTACCACTGATAATTCTGACAGTAATTTAATAAAAACAGTTATTATAATACCCTCTGATATTAATTTGAGCTTTCCATGTCATTGGCCGAAATTATCAGTATTAATAAACTGTATTCGCGGTAATAATTCAAATATTTTTGATAAAAATGTTTTGCTTTTTATAGCTATAATTACACTTATTTATCTGGTAAGTTCAAATACCAAAAGGCATTATCAGAATATCCAATAAATAACAAGTATACGCTTGCCAAATTAATCTAAAGGTATGTAATGAATTTCAGCTTATTTCGCATTTTCAGGCCAATCCACATAATATAAATATACTCTTCTGGTAATATAAATCAACTTTATGAGGATATAAAGTTATATTGGGGGCGTAAGCGATTATGAAAATACATTAGAGCACAACAGTTAAGATTTTAATACACATCTGAGTACCATGCAGCAATGTGGGAGATTTTTAATGCTAAGTTCGGTCGGAGCAAAGCTCTCAATAGATTCAGGGTAGTAATTATTATACTTATCTCGTTTTCAACAAATTGCACACCAGAAATCTGTCTGTACAAAGCCATTTTCACACATTTGATGGGTAACCAAGTCCAAATTAACTTTAAATAAATTATATAAAGGATATTTAATTTACCCAGAATGTCGAGAAATCTAGGTTGCCCCCACTTGCTGAATCGAGTTTGAAAGGTTTTACCGGACAATAGGGAAATGTGCACTTAAATTTCTTGCCCACAATGCTTGAGCTTGAACCGGGTCGTGATTTTTGGGGCCTAATTTGGCATATAACGAAAATCAAGAGGCATTAAGTTTGACTTTGATATTGCCACAAGCGACCAAGGGATCAATTTGTGTGGAGGGCTAACTAATGCGATGACACTCTGTGCGTGTGTGTGTGTGTGTGAGTGAATGTATGTTGGTCATAATCTCAAAGCCCAAATACAGAATGGCCCAAACAACCTCACACATGTTTGCATTTAATCCACTTTTATTGCAGCCTTAGGGCTCCTGTGACCCTCAGTTATTATGCTGATTGTGTTGACACACGACGTTCGTTGTTTGCTGTCATATTGTGTGTTGTTGTCGACCTGGTTACTAAATATTTAAAAGACCCTCAGGTTGATTTCAGCTTGGATGAAACCACCTGGAAAGTTAAGCCAAATACATAAAAATTCAATTTGATTTCGGAACATAAATCAAGTTGGACTTAGTTCGACCAGCACGTGCATCAAATAATGATTTACATATGTATATGCTCCATTCAAATCGCAATTCAAATTCAAATCAAACTCAATTTAAGGTGTCAAATTATGATGCAGGCCAGGCTACAAAATCGACACAACTTTGTTGAACTTTCAACACTCACAATGTCTGTCAAGTTTGGCATATATTTTAATTTATTCCATGTGTGGAATGAAATGCCTCGAAGTTATGACTGACATTTCAACTGTCAGAGTCAAGTAGAAAATGAAGTAATTTTGTAACCTTTTGGGAGGCGTTGCGAAAATGAAAACTGAACCTTTTACTTATTGTTGTCGAAAAGTTAAGCAAAAGTAAATTTCATTGGCTTTTCCTGTCTTTTGTTGTTAGTCATTGTGAGTCACAATATTTTCGGCAGCTCCACATTGGAATTTCTCTTTCACACTTCTATTGTCAGAAAATATTTCAATTGTAGCCATAAAGAACTTTCGACCTTTGGCATGACCAAATGGTTCTGTTTTTGTTAATTTCAAAGCATGACATGAGCATAGAAGAACTGAAGAAATATCATTTGAACATACTTAACTTTAAACTTTAATCTTAACGAAAAATATTCACACTTAGTATGAAATTATCCAACTAAATCGGTTCTTTATTAAATACGAAATTGATTCAACTTTGAACGAACGTATACAAAATATTCACTGAATTTATATGGAATATACTCTTAGATATTACAGATACATTAAATATCAAATATAATTTTTTTTTTTTTGTATTATTTAACATACACAAGTTTTAAGCTTGTCTTTAGATTTAAAGTTACCGATAAGTAAATGTGACTCCGCAACCAAGAAATCGAAAAGGCAGCAATGCAAAAGTCCTTTTGAAATATTATTCATACAGTCTAGCAATGGACTAACCCCATTCCTCCGCCCCCTCACTCCGATGGGTCCTATTGGAATCACTCTATGGTGAAAGTCTCCTCTTGTAAATCAGCGTCTGCATTTCAGTTTTGCATTTTAAATGTCGCTTCAGCAAATACAAACACGATAGATCAATCTGTCACACAACTTGCAAATGCCATGTAACATATGTACTTATTTTCAGCAAATATTCCGCTCTTTTTCAGTTTTCCGGAGTACTTGCAAAATGCTTTTTACATCATAGTGCATGCCACTTTTTGATGCTATTGTGTGGGGCAAGTAACTGTAAATACTTGTACTTATCGATAAATGCATATTTATGTAAAACTTGATTGCTTAAGAAATAATGGAAATTACAAAGAAGGATTGAGCTATTATAGTGTTTATTCGACTTTTATTAACCAAAAGATAAATTTATTTTGAATTTCTGTTGCACATTAAGCTCGATGAACAAATAAATATGTAATTTGCATTTTGATTTATGTCTGGTTTTAACTGCTTTCAAATCGTCAGACGATTGGCTTTTTATGACTTCACACAAATTGTTTTTAATTTAAATTCAATTTTATTACCGAAATTAGGTATTAAGAATCCTTGCTATCTGACAGGCATAACTTGATTGGTAGGTGCATTAGATAATAAAATAAATCAATTTAATAGCTAATAAAAGCGCAGTTAATAATATCTACTAGCTTTTAAACCTTTCTTAGTGTTTTAAAGAGATATAGATTAAAATATACCCTATAGCTTAACCTCTGTTTTAATGTATGTATGAGATACTTTGCCAAATGCCAACGCATTATTCTTGTTTGATACACTATTTTAATTTAGCTGAGCTTCCAGAAAATGTTTTCAGCAGAGTCACTTCAAAAGTACATACACCACTTTAAAAAAACAGATACACAAACTTTTCACTGCAGTTTGGATAGTAGGATAATCATACCATATTTTAGGGAAATGTTTTAAAGAATTTGAAAATGATTATTCTAATTAGATCAAATATTTTCTCAGACCGCATAAAAACAAAAGCAATGTCTATATTTATTATGAAATGATAAGTTGCCTAGACTGTTAAAATAGCTAACAGTTTCGCATTGTTGCTCAATTATTGATCAAATCTATAATTTTATTTAATATTTAAAATAAATAAGTTAAATTTTTTCAACCGATTCTTCGAGTTTGACAACTTTAAAATAACATCTCACACCCAATACACATAAATTGGCAAAGGTTACATTTACAATCTTTAACCCAATATATTTGTTTGTCTTTAATAGTAATGTCTGCTTATAACCCAAAGACAAATTATGTTTGCAGAAGGACATTTACGAGCCTTAAAGACTTGACATTAATTAGATTAAGCAAAGTTGTAATATGACTTTTCAGACCTTTTCTTTGGGCTCTTAGCACGTGTTAGCCACAGACTTTATGGTTAGGCACATTAACGCTTTGTCGAGCTGCCTAAATTTGCATAATTAAAAGGGTCGCACAACAAATAAAAAAGCATATTCCAAATGTGGCCCTAAAGGATATCAAATGTGTATTTTTATACTTAAAGAGGGTCTCAGAATAGTTGAAACTGAGACGATATGTTTACACAAATTATAGATAAATCAAATACTTCATGTCAGGAGCTAATCAGAACCATTAGAGGGAAATCCAGGTTATATATATCAATAATATAGATATATATAAATAATATAAATATATATAAACTAATACAAGAACAAAAACCAAATTTTAACAATTTATAAAATCTAATAATTTGGTTAAACTATTGGTCTGTAGTTTATGACAAGCATTGTTGTCTGGTTTATCTTTCTCTTTCGTTTTTCTGTCCACAACATAAGGTAAATTATTTCAACCACAGGAAGAGAGAAAATACAATAAAAATATGAAACAAGCTGACCGTAGTTAGTGGTACATAACATAAATTGTTTGTATCAACACTCAAGAAGCTAACCACACAGCTGTGGACAGCATGTGGGTCAGAAACGAGTCGAGTGGCATTTTGTTTTTTTAGGCCAATTGGCAACCAAAAGCGGTTTGTTTGTATTGTGGAAAACAGAACTGAAAATATAAACGTAACCTTAATTTCCACAAATATTTAATGCTTTTTCTAGAATTTTGCAATAAATATTTATTAATGTTGACTGTCAGAAATGCAGAATAGTTATACAAGCTCTATACTTTAATATGAGTATCATGACAGAGTTTTTGCATTGCCGTCTCATAAAATATAGTTTATATTCCACACGCACACACAGAGGTGCAGACACACAACAGTGCGTATGCGTAATATCCTCTTATGCTTTCTTGTACGAGTGGGCTTGACAGTTATTAGCATACTGTCGACATGCTGTGCTACTTAATGATGTTGAAATGTAAAAATGCCTTGAATGAAGCCAAAATCCCAAATCCCTGCCAGATTCAGTCATTGATTATGCGTATGTAGCGCATCTCAGGACTCAATGTTAAGAAAGACGGTTAGCTTGAATTTTTATGTTGTGGCGGTACGATTTGATTTTATCTGATTGACGCGCAGAAGTGTGCATGTGCCAGTTATATTTAGTAATTTATTCATATCAAAAACGTGTGCAGAAACAAAACCGCAAAAGCAATCTCGCAGCAAACATTTTTTCTACTTATTCACCATTTGAACGTGTCTGTAGATAGTTTTTGTTCTAGCTTTGCTTTCATTTAAGTTTGGCGAATCAACTGACGATGGCAGCAGCATAAAAAGACCCAATCACGTTTCGTCATCTGCAAAGTCAAAATATTTGCTGGTTATCGGGTATTTGTTGGTAAAGACAAAGGGGAAAATCATCAAAGATGAAACAACAATTGAACTTATCTTTTTGCTGTTAAATAAGCAGCTCAAACTACTTAATACTAATTAAATTAATAATGAAAATAAAAAAAACAATCGCAATTCTATTAATACTGCTTTTTTTTTTGCAGTAACGTCCTGTCGTATTTTTCATGAAAGAGTAATGAAACTGGCTGAGCTCTATTTGAGATTTCGGGAGAGTTTTTGCAAGCAGCAGAGTGGCGCAGTGGAAGTGTGCTGGGCCCATAACCCAGAGGTCCGAGGATCGAAACCTTGCTCTGCTATCTCATAGTTGGTAATGTAAGATGATTGCAATTACTTTTTTTAAATTTTATATTTATTCGAATTGAGGTTTTAAAAAAATTCGCGTGTTTAAATAAATATTCATAATTTATATAAACCAAAAATAAAGTTCAACTTAATAGAAAAGCTGAAAAGTTCTCATATTTTTGTAAACTACAATAATATCAATAAATAAAATCAAGAAAAATAGTTTAAAATTTAGTTATTTATTAAAATTTTAAGTTAGATCCAATATATATATTTATAACCACTTGTTATATTATTTTATAGCAAAATAAGATTGTGACAGTTATTTCCCTTTTCTCAGTATAAGATTGTGTCAAAAAATAATCATTGATAACTTCTCACACAGTGTTATTATTTTTTAATAAAATTAAATTTACTGACAACAAAGCTCTATAGCCCGTAGATTAAAATGTCCAATCGGTAGTCTTACAGCACTTTGGGGTCCCATTTTTGTTGGCCAAAATATTTTATTCATGCTCTTTCCATTATTTATTTTTTTACACTAACAAATCACTAAAAAAAACAAGAAAAATGATTCATTTCCCGGAGCGCGGCCATAGGGTAGCCATTGGAATTTGTAGTCACATTTTTGTGGCTTTTAGTCAAAAAATCATTTTACCCTTCTGCTAGAAATATCAACTTGATATATGAGTTTACGTGAATTTTACGGATAAATGCGGGAGTGAAATTTCAAATGGAAAAAAAGGTTTCGATGAATTTTTAGTAGTGATTTTTCAATTTGGTTTGTTAAAGTTAAATAATATCCACACATAAATCAGGAAACTAGAAAACTCGCGTTTGTCAAAAAATCAATAAAAACGCGGATTTTGATCAGTTTGGTAGATAAACTTAACTTAGCATTATTTAATATACATAACTATTTTCAACCCTAACGACCTGATGTGAGTTGAACTAACAGAAACATATACCGACAGATGACGTACACTAAAAGTTTGAGGCAGAGTATCTTAAAAATCATTGAGAGAGCAAATAAACTATGAAACTAGGGACGTGCATATTTCCGATTGACCCTGTTGGGCAATGTTATCAATGCATTTGCGAATTTCGAGAATATCATCTGGGTAGACACGGCAGCAACCGCCGATGATACATGCCCCAAGTGTAATCCAATCGTGGACGAAGTTCACCAAATTTAGGCCATTGCCCGTCCACTCGCCACGATCGCGATCGTACAGTTCACCACGATTGCTATAGACAACAAGGGGTATTTTCTCGTCCGACGGCGTGATGGTGACCAGAGATTGAAAGAGGGGAGTCACATGGCTGGGATTCACACAGTTGACGCCAATGCCCAGGAGACGTGACTGGGCCTTGTGTTCCAATACCAAGCGCCAAACTGCCAAAGCCGCCTGGGCAAAAGGTTCACCATGTGCCAGACTAGTCTCATCCTGTAATTAAATGAGAGCAGTTAGAAGTATTCCTAAAATATATCTGCATCAATTAAAATAATTACCTTGCATTGAAAGGACACCCAGAATTTGGTATTAGAATATTTGGTGAGTATGAGTTCGGTCACCGCCAAGGCCTCCAGTTGGCAGGGCAACGTCTCCACGGCCAGACCATCGACTCCCGCTCGCAGGCAGCTCTCGATACGTGTGGCATGCCACTCCTGCAGCTGCGTATAGTTCACCAGGTTGGTATAGCTGCCATTGTACTCGGAGCCATCGTGTAAGTGCGCTGCATACGGTCCAATTGAGGCCAATATCCAGGGCATGGTGGGTGCAATGTTACCATTTATGGCCGCCAGTTCAGCCAGATATTGCGACTTTGCCTGGCGCGCCAATTGGACACTTTTCTCAATCAAGGCCACGCTCTCCTCCCGCGTCTTGTCCAAATGCTTCATGAAACCCTCGACGCTGGATTGATAGGTGTTGGTCAATATAATGTCAGCACCTTTGCGCAAAAAGTCCAAATGTGTTTGGACCACGGCCTCCGGATGCGTGGCATCGAAACGGGAGCCCCACAGTGGATCACCATCGACCTGGTTGCTGACATTGCGGGCCAATTGGCTAGAGAAGCCACCGCATTTGACCAGAACACGCCGCTTTTCCCTCACCTGATTCCAGTTGCCGGTAAACGATGGAATCATTATTATTATTCTGCTTAAGATACACTTCTTTTGGCTACGTGACAAATGGAACTGCGTATGAAATTTAATATCTCGATTTAAATATTATTACAAATCGCTTTGTTCTTTTTCGTTTTCTTTTTTTTTTAGATACTTTTAAACACATGTATTTAGTTATTTACGTACTTGAGATTGTGAATTTTGCTGCTTCCCTTTTGTTGTTTTGTTCGACGCTCGCTTTTTCATTTATCGTTGCTGGCAACTTTTCTACAAGCGACTCTCACACGTGCATACATATATTGATATAAATATGCATATACGTATTGTACTTATCTGTCTTGCTCTTACATTCACTTTCGTTCACTCTCATATACACACACACACACACACACACTCAATAACATACAGGCTGTTGCACAGCTGATTTGTGTTTACAGTTGCGCCTTATTCTTTTACATGCGGTAAAGGGCAACAGTTGCGGTCAAAATATTGTTGCAAGCCGCCAATGACTACAGTGCGTGTTAAATTAGCTGTGCATGGTGTACGACTGCACAGCTGCTTAATGTTTACATCTGCCACCTTTTACAATGGTTGCCAAAATAAGTTGTACAGCAGACAATTATATTTGTGGGGAAACAAGTTTATTCGCTGAGAATAAAATATAATAGATATATATATATAAGGTATATATAAATACATATTTATAATTTATATAGACGATAATAATACATATTCATAAACACATTGAGTTCGAATTTTATTTAAACAATTGTGGCCATATTTATTGCCATTTTTTGTTAGTAAATAATAGTTTGTTTGTATTTTTGTTGTTTGTTGCTGTTTAATTGATCATTTTTGCATATTAAAAGGATTATAATCACATTTATGTATATATATTTATATGTATAAGTAATGTAAGTATAAATAAATTTGCATAAAAATTGAAAATGCCATAAACAATAATAAATCAAACTTTGGTCAACTTAAGCATTGTATAAATTCTAAATCCATCTTTGTTTTACGCGGTAATTCACATGCAGCATTCCGTTCAGTGTACCACATGTGTTTTTATTTTTTGCACTAAATAACAGTAATATTATATAGATATATATCAATTGTTTATTAGTTATTTATAATCATTCGTTTCTTATATAATCAACGTTCAAAGATCAGCTGCAGTTATCTCATCTTCAATTTTTTTTAACTCTGGTTAAAAAAGATACCCAGAGAAATACTTGGCTCAAAAAATACATTATTATCTGCCGTTATGGCTAATTGCTAGATGTGTTAGTGAAGTGTTTATAGCATATATACAGTGCGTCAAGTATTTGTTTTGACAAAATAAAAAGTCACATATTTGTATTTAGTTTCTAAGAATGTATCTCAATAAATAAAGAAAAAAAATGTATATAGTATGTATATCTTTTTGCTTGCAAAATAAAATATGTATATTTTTTATGTTGTCATAACAATTTGAGTAACTGTATGTAACTGCTGTGTACTTAGCTCTATTTTTTATCTGCTTGCGTGCATGGAAGTTCATTGTGAGTGTGTCTTTGTGTTTGTGTTTGTTTCTGTGGCGGCGGCTAACTGTAATGAGGGCAAAATGCAATGATAAAGTACAAAACTGATATGGAAAAGAATTCGAAATACAACAAAAAAAAAAACTAATTATAAATACTGAGGGAAAATCAAATGCCACGATACTCATATTCCAGTGCCTATGTCCGAAAAAATCAAAAATAAACATGCTCAGTCTCAGTCTATTTCTTGACGTTGATAATAACTGATAACAACTACAACTGTCTGTCTCTTTCCATCGTTTGCTTACTAAGAGAATAGATTATTGCGTCGCTTTAGCGAACCAAATTTCTTCTCAGCCTCCAGCAGCATCTTCTCCTTGCGCACCACCTCAAATGGTATTGTCTTGGACATGCGATCGATTTCCTGATCGGAAGGAAAATCCTCAAAACTCATATTGCTGAATCCCGTTTTGGCCGAGTTCTGTATGGTGTTTGATTGAAAATTACGACTGCCGCTGCCGCCGCTAACACGATTCTCATAGTTCTCATCGTGGGCGACGTCATCGTCGTCATCATCATGAGATTGATACTGTAGGCGTTGATGTTTCTGTTTGCTGCCCGAGCTAAGGGACGATGTGGAGCCCAAGGCGGCAGCACTGACCTTTTTATACGCATGACCCTTGACCTTTTGGGTTAATTTCGACGGCAATGCCCTTACAACCAAATGGGACTTTTCCTTTTTCGGCTTGACGGCGACGGGGACGGTGACAGTGTCGCTGTCTGCAACCAAATCGGCACCACGCAACACCACGGGCTCCTCCTCATCATCGGGCGTGAAGTCCGAGCAGCGATCTTGAGAGATTTGCACAAAACCATTATCGGCTATCGCCAGCATTGGCTTGAAATGTGCAGCTGGTGGTTGGGATGCCGGAATTGTCACAGTCGATGCAGGTGGTGCTAGTTGTGGTAATGGTAATGGTAATGGCTGAGGTATAGGAAGAGGTATTGCTATTGATGGTGCGGACTGTAGTGCTAGTAATGATGCTGCTGCGGCTGCTGGTGAGGCTTGTGTCTGTGGTTGTACAGATATGCTGGAGCTGGAGCTGCAGCTTGTGGAGGGCACATTCACATAGACACTGCTGCTGCTGACGCCTCTAATGAGATTCGGATTCGGGTTCGGGTTTCAGATTCTGATTGATCAACGGCTCGGGCGTTTTATTAATGATAATCGAATGATTAATTGTCACAACTGAGGCAGCATTCACTTTCATATTATTATTGTTATTATAGTTATTGCTGCTGTTGCTGCTGCTGCTGCTGCTGTTATTGTTATTGTTGTTGTACTGCAGCTGTAGCTGGTGTTGGCTTGGACTCTTGACCTGGTTCAGGGACTGGGTCTGCATCTGGATCTGGGCTTGGGCCTGATCGGGCGCTACGACAACACATTTTCGAATTACCTGTGGAAATGGCTCCGAGCCAAATATATCCCTCTGATCGTTGACCACATCCATTGCCAGCTCACGCTCTTGTCTTGCTGGTGTCTCAATAAACGGATTAAATATGGGCTCATTGAACGCATCCAATTGTTCTTGTTGCTGTGCTGGAAAATTGGCAAAATTGGCCGCCTGACTGACAGGCGTGACCGGCGCTCCCTTCACAGGTGTGGAGGTCCACATTTCGGGCTCACTTGGCTTGGATTTCGCCTGTGTCAGCTTTGGTTTAGTCGAGCGTTTAATTGGTTTGCCAACGGGCAACTTAAATGGCGCCATGGCAAACACATCCAGCTCCTGGTCCTGCTCCTGTTCCTGATCTACAGTTGGAGCGGATTCAGTGCTGCTTTTGCTCTCACCGGAACCATAATCCAGTTCATCATCAAGCAGCAGCGGACGATCGCCGAATTTGTGCAACAAATCGCTGGACGTTGGACTAAGTTCATCGTTGGCGGTGTTGCCCCCAGTGCAACCTGTACAGGCCTCACCACTGGCACTGGCAGCGACCGCAGCGGTGCGATCCTTCTTTCGCATCCGCACCTTGACAACGACACGACTGCGGACATCGTCCTCATGCGTAGTGACGCTCTCACATTCGGCATGATACGCCGAGCTGCTGCACGTCTTTCACGCTCTCGCTGATTCCGTCCATGTCCATGGGCAACGGACGACGCAGTTTGGCCTGCGTGACGCGTGGATTCTCATCGAAGAGATCATCATCCTCGGCACGCAAATCGCTCGCAGATCCAATCGAATCTGCATCATCATCGGACTCGGCATTGGCCGCCGTCGCCGTCGCCGTCGCCGCCTGAGCCTGAGCTGCCTGGGCAGCTTGTGCCGCCACCGCGGCAGCCATTATGTTAAGCTGCTGTGCCGCTTGCTGGGCGGATGACGATGGTCGCTTTGTGGTTGCCGTTTGACGCAGTTTCTTAACAATCGGCAGATGTGTTGTCTTGTCCACTTTGTGGTATGCCACCTGCTGTATTTTGTGTATAGTCTCGGGTATGTTGTTCGTTACAATCTGCTTGAAGATGGCCGCCTTTTTGGCACTACTGCTACCGGCAACGCCACCACCGCCATCGTCACTGTCCTGCTGAAAGAACTCCGAGTCCGAGTCATCGGATGTTGGCTGATCATTGCTACGCAATTTCTCATACTTGTTGCGATCCTCCAGTGGTAACTTGACATAACTGGTGGCAACATCACCCTGGAGTCCACACATCACCCCGGCCCCATCCGAGTCAGTTTTCAGTTTGCCAATCAGCGAGGTTTTATCCTCCTCCAGCGTTGGAGACAACAGCCATTTGGATGAACTGGAAGAGACAGCATTGGATGCTCCAGTTGCGCTTTGCGTAACTCCAGAGGAGCCAGTGGAGCAGCTGACGATGAATTTCGCTGTGGATGAGATCAAGTACTTTTATGCAGTAAGGTAATGAGATTACGAATTATTACGGGTGGAGGGTGGATTGGTGGTGTGTGACTGTTAGCGGAAGCTTCTCTCTAACTTAATGATACACACTGTGACCATGACAAGTTGGTCAAGATAAGGTTTATATGATTAGGTACGATCATAATACAATAGATTGTGTGAGTGGGTGAGTGTAAAAATGTGTGCATGTTTGAGTGTAACATTGTGTGTTAGACATCTGGCGACAAATCTGCAGACTGCGAGAGACTGCGAGAGACTGACATCATTCCGACATCCTTTATTGTGAGCGAACCGATGATTTGTGGGCATACTTATAACTAGACTATGCACAGACAAGTGTTTAAGGTATAATCTTCTCTTAAAAAATGAATATTTTTTTACTTTCATCAAACAAATATAAATATGCAACAATTATAAATGAATTACTTAAAATTAGAACTTCAATTATTTTTGAAAATTAGAATTTAATAATTGAACTTTATATTTTTGTATACAAAATTAAAACTAAAATATAAGTTCATTTAATAAAAATAAACATTTTTGTCTGTGCATAGCCTTTGTGTTAGTAGAAATTAAATTGTTTCCCATTTGATTTGACAATTTGTGTATTTTTTTAATGTTAGTCAATTAAATTTAGAGTTTACAATTTGCTTGTCATTGGTTTTTATTGCAATTGAAAGTTTTTAACGCTCCTGCCTTAACTATCATACATTTCTTTGATTTAACTTAATATAAAACTCTTCGCATTGCTGGCTCTGTAACTTGTTCATAAAAATATATTATGCGTGTATATATGTATATATATTATATATTTAACTGTCATCTGTTAGTTGCGTTTGCATTAGCTCATTAAGTGTTTGAATCTCTCATTACCTGACTTTTAATTGTTCGCTTTTATTGCGCTTGTTTCTATCATGTTTATTTCATTTGTTTGGTGCTTACTAAATCTATAATTTTGCTCTTTGGAATAATGCGTGCACATGTTTATATTTTAATTATTTTATGTACAGTTATTAACATGGTTTTTTTTTTAATAGCTAGTTGAACATATTAATTGTTGCTGTTGTTTTTATAAAGGAACTGGCATCAAATCGAAAATGTTTTATGTATTTACTATTTATTCATTATTATGTATATTGTCTGGCAATGATTGGACTTTGTTTAATTTCATTTGATATTAATAATATTTGTGATTTGTTTCATTTGTGTAATTGCTGCCATATCCGCAGCGTACGTAGCTTGACGCAAACTTGTTAAATGTATGGGAAAATATATTAATAAAATATATTAAAAAAAACATTAAAAAGTAAATAAAAAATGTATAGTTTTCTAATTCTAATTTTGTTATATCAATCAATTTGTTTGAGCAATAGCAGTAAAGACTAGTTTACAATTTATTATCTTTAGCATTTTAGCATAAAACTTTAGAATTGCACGTTTCGAATATTAAAATTAAATTAATTAATTAAATAATTTGATATGCAGCAACTTATTGCTCAAAAAACATTTTATTCACTATCGCATTTATGATATTTTAATTTATATAATTGTCAATTGTTTTGGTTTTAGCTTATTTTAAATTACAAACACACAGAAATGGAGCACAAAATAATATACAATATTTAGATGAAAATATAAACTATGTCAAAGGCATTATACAGATATTTTTAGATAAATCTACAGATGTGGCTTGGACATATACAAGCATTTTTAAAGTTAACAAATATAAAACAATTGAAAGTATATTAAAGATTTAAATATATAATTCATTTTTGTTACATTCAGCCACAACCACTAATTACTGTTACTAAATTTGTTCAATTAATTGTTTATCTAGTATTAGACCAGCACCAGAAATGATTTTGTTAGAAGCGCTTAGATTTGAGTTAAAGATCATTATTAATTAGTGTCAAGTGTTGTGCTGCAGACAGACAAACAGTTTGCCATTTGGTTTGCTTTCTATTAAATAATTTTGTAATACCAAATGTTGTTCGCCGAGAATATCTTGTGGTTAGTATTAAGTGCACTCTTATATTTACAGGAGAAAAAAAAAACATTCTTAAGCGAGCTTTGGGTGGTTTTAAACCCGCTGGATGAGGATCATTGTTTAATCTACCACAAATGGCACTCTAAAGCTTTCACCCACTCTCATTCTCTCTCTCATACTCTCTCTCTCTCTCTCTCACTTTTCTCTTAATTAGTGTCTGTTTGTGAAGTAGGTATACAACAGCTACTGATTACTCTACTTAAGAAGCAATAGGTTGAGCATCTTTCTCTCCCTCTCTCTCTCTCTCTCTCTCTGTATGTCTACAGGTCGCCGTTGCAGTTGTTATTTGTAGCGTTCTCCCACTGTTGTTGTTGTTGTTGATGTTCTAGTTGATGTTCTAGTTGATGTTGTTGTTGTTGTTGTTGCTGAAGAACTCTTTGTAGCTGTTGCCTGTTTACTCTACTGTGGGTGGGGTATTATAGACTACGTCTACGTTCAAATCATTTTCACATTCTAGATCGAGAGATTGAGAGCAACAAAAGCAACAAATCGAGAAACTAAACGTATTTCTGGCTTTGCAACATTTAAGATTACAAATTTCATGCTTTACCTCCAGTTTTGCGCAGTGAGATGGCCTTCTCACGCAGTCCGGGCGGCAAGCTAAATGGCGCCGATCCAAATGGATCCTCAGCAATCGCCGGCTGTGGATGCGGCGATACGGACATTGGCGCTGCCACTGCAGTCGGCGCTGCAGCTGTCAAGGATACCGCTCCCGTTGCCACAGCAGCAGCAGCCACCGCTGCATTCTGTTCCGTTGGCGTCAGTGTTGACGTAGTGGAAGCTGACTTGGCCGTAATACCTGTAAAAATAATAGCCATGTCAGCTACTTTCCTTGATTCGAACTTACAACCTTGCAGTTTTGTTATAACTTCGTCCTAAATTGTTTGACGTGCTAAAGATGACGTGGCCGAACCCAAGCATATATATATATATATTTAGTTATGACCGTTTTAAGTTTAAGAAAAAAAAGATGTGCGTAAAAAGTTACGCGAATGAAGTGAAACTTCCTAGGAGTGCATACGGTAGTGGCCTGTTTTTTTTTATTACTTCAAGATGACAATTTTTTCCATTTTTCTTTTGCTCACTTCTTTATACAAGTTTGCTTGTCACTAGAATTCTCACTTTCTAATTGAAAACTGTCGTCGTGTGAAGATCAAATAGATCTTACAAGACATAGAAAACAAAACACACTATATGTACTTACTTTACAAATAAACATATAGAATATGTATATATACATACTTTCATTCATACATACGACTTAAGTACATGCATATATACATATGCTTAAACACAGAGCGTGCGAAGTTTCTCTTGCACAAATTAAGCACTCAACTAATCCATTCTTATACATATGTACATTCATACGTTCATACATACATACATACATACATGTTAAAATGACGCGCAAAACAAACACGTGAGGAACATGCGATAACGTAACGGGAAACAAGCCGAGCTTAGAGCTTTTGACTCACATACACATACATACACATACATATGTATGTATGTATACATACGGCATTTCCCCATCCCTAATCTGTCGGTTTTTCGTTACACACGCGGTCAAGCGTATTTTCGATTCACTCCCAACGCGCCTTTAGAAGTTTCACTTCAAAAAGTTTCAATGGAAAAGTATGGAAAAAACGGACAGCGATGGAGAAAATTTTAATTTTCGAAATTGTATGCATAACTAATTTAGTGGCCAAATATTGAGAAAAAACTATTTTATTAACTATATTTATTGTCCAAAATAATTAAATCAGACAAAAATTAATTTTTCGATGTATTTTTACTTTACTAATCTGATCACTATATTATAAAGCTTTAGTATAAATCTTTGTTGTTTCTTGAGATAAATAAGCCAAAAGACAGATTGGGTGTCTTGTATTGCCTTATACATCCTTACGAAATATTCTTTAAAATCTTTTTATATGTTTGCCATCGTTAAAAAATTGAACTTGTGGCTATGCAAGAGTATCAAATCCCGCCAAAGATAACTTTTATTTTTTGTTAATAAAAATTGTACTCACTGCCCTGGCTGCCACGTTGACGGATTTTATCGAACTCGGCCTCGAAAATGTTATCCTCGGTCATTTGACTGAAGGGCTGCTCCTCCTCAAATGGGTTCCACGCCTCCACACGCTTATCCATTGTCTGACGTGCCAACTCGTTGCTGGACAAAGATGTGGCTGCTGTGCCGCTGCTGGCATAGATACCTGGATTAGATGCAGCACTGGCCAGTGTCACATTCTGTGGTCCATCTCCAGACATGGCAATGTTGTTGTTGTACGGTGCAAGAAACTGACTCGTCTCATTGGCAAAAGTTCTGTGGCGGCGCAACAAAATAATGCATTATGAAAGAGTTGGGAATGAATACGATGTTGTTAGTGAAAAGAGAGTGGGAGGTTGCAAATCAATTATATCATGCAACAATAAATTCTTAATGACTTTGCGGTTGTGCGTCATCTTCATTTGTAGCTCTTTGAAATAAATGAATGAAAAACAAGCAAAAAGGGGGCACAGAGAGGATGGTAAAAACAAGAGAAAAGCAGACACATAGATACACATACAGAAACAGACATCGAGATGTGAGCAAACACATACATATTCAAAGCTAAAGCTTACTTGTTAAAGGCCGAAGTATCGCTCACATTGCGACGATGACCACCGCCAGATTGGGAGCTTGGTTTGGGCGGTGTCAGCATGTTTTTAGTAGGTGTGCCATCGCTTGCCGACACAGTCAATTCAGTGACCGTCGATTCCGGTTGCTCACCAATAGCATCGTTTAGTGCAGACGGTCGCAGCTGCTGCCGAAGTCGAAGTCGCAGTTGTTGTTGTGGCAGCCTCGTTGAACGGATCCGGATAGACGCTCGACTCAAACAAACTGTTTACCGCTGTTGTGGCTGTTGTAGAAGCAGTTGGAGCTGTTGTTACCACAGGGACTGCTGCAGCAGCTGTCGGTGCCGTAGGAACAACCGGCATAGCTGGGAAAATAGCTTGAAATTGTTCCACAACAGGTTGAGGCTGTGGCGATGTAATATTCTGACGCGGCAAGGGACTGGGCGGCAATCCTAATCCCAGTGCTTTCTGGCCATGCACCGATGTAGAACCTTTGGGACGCGAGCGCGGTGCTACACTGGTACCTGCCTCCACAAGGGACACGTTCTGTTGCGGCTTTGCAGCCTTGGCGGCAGCATTGATGCGCTTCGCTTCCGAATCAAATGGCGGCACCAAAAGCTGCTCAAAGTTCGGCAAGGGAGTTTTCTGCAATGTCCAGAGATTCAATTAGAATAATTTACGACGCTATCAAATTAGTCGACAACTCACGTGCAGATTTTGGACAGGATTCTCTTTTCCAGCCAGTCGGAAAGCAACCTCGCACACCTGCCAAATATTGGGTCGCCTCTCCATGTCCGTGTCCAGCATGTACTTGATCAACTGATGCATGCCACGTGAATACTTCGAGTTATCCGGTACGGAAAACTGTCCATTCTGTATGGCCAATGTGCTCTCTCCAAACGGTAGCGCAAAGAAACAGAGTTTGTAGAGCATACAGCCCAACGCCCAGATATCCGCCTTGGTTGTAATACTTTTACCACTATACAGATCGATCATTTCGGGTGCACGATACGATAGGGTTGTATATTTTTGTATCTCCTCCTCGACAACAGTAACGCCATGCTGTTGGGGATTCAATGTCTTGGCCGTTGCCGAGCCAAAGTCACAGAGCACAAAGTTGCCACCATCTGTTTGAAGTATGTTCTCGACCTTTAAATCCCGATGAATGATGGGCGTTTGGCAGTAATGCAAACGCGACACCGCCTCAGCAATATCACAGAAAATGGTTAGCACTTCCGGTTCGGTAAAACCAACGTGTAATCTGTGGTATATATTTTAAATTCAACTATTAGTCATACCCTTATCATCAAAATCGAGTCTTGGTCGAAAATAATAAAATTTTCTAAATGAATCAAATTTGAATACAGAAAGAATTTAGAGGCCGAACCGTGGTCAAATTGACATTCCGCTTGAAAATCGGTTTCGGTACTAAAAAAGAAACGGTTAGTTTCGGTTACCGGTAACGGAGTTTTTCCCTGATATTAAATAACCTAGGTTAATGGATTTACATTAACTGACCTAGCATTCATCATGGCCAGCATGTGATGCTTGCAGAATGGCATCAGCAGCAGCACCTCGCACACTCCGTTTCCGGTGGGCGTAATGCTGGAATCCACGTAGCCAATAATGTTCTTATGCCCACTCAAATTGCTCTGCAAGGAAATATAGAAATGTTTTAATAACTGTAAGGGATGACTAACTTGACGTATCTCACTACTTACGGCAATTTGTATCTCACGCTTAGCCACATTCAAGTCGTGTTCATTATTTACGTACATGCGCTTAAGTGCGTACTTTGTTGATGATGCACTGCCGCCGCCGTTGCCACGTGCCAGAAAAACCATGGCAAAGCCACCTGCAATGAAAACAATACAAAAGTTAGTCAATACTGTAAAAATATTCATTTAATACATCAATTCAATACAGTCTAGAGATAGTCTAGACAGCTGTCAGCTGGAATAACATTCAACTAGAGGCCATCAAGCAGCTATTACACCTTCGCTTTATTTACCTGTAGTCTAATGAGTATGATAACTGAATTATCAGGTTTGTTTCTAATAAGCATACAAGCAAAAAGAAAACATGTAACAAGTTTATGGAAATTAGCATATGAACCCCATTTAATGGAGAATGTTAAGACTGCAAAGAAAAATAATTTTAAATATAAAACATATATGAAAAAAAGAAAAACGAAAATGTAATTCACAATGTAGAATATCCTCGAAATTCACAATACACTACGTAGAGTCCTGTAAAATAACATCGGTAAAGTAAAGCACTTTAAGCTTCATACTATAACTATATGCTCATGGGGATATAGCTCAGTGGTAGAGCATTCGACTGCAGATCGAGAGGTCCCCGGTTCAAACCCGGGTGTCCCCTGATTTATTCTTTTTGATAATTAATTACATCCATTTTTGTCAATTTATTATTCTCATATCATTTATAAGCGACAAATTCCAACTTATCAAATTTGGACGATATTAAAGAAACAAAATTGCAAATACAAAATCTGTTCTAATATACAAACATAAAACCCGCGATGTTTAACATAGCATGTTAGTAAACATTTTTCAGTTAAAAAAGCGATAAAACATTTTGAAGTCATATCAAATGATACATGTATGTTAATTTCGTGATTTTAAAATTGAATTTTCTAAGAACTACAATACGCAAGTAATGTCAGCGCTAGGGGTATATCGTAATACCCCTTACCCTCCCTTTTACACCCACATCTTGAGCCACTCCAATGAACGATAAAAAGCTACATAGTACACATACAAATGAACATAATAGGTACATGTGTACAATTTTATACAACTACTGAAGGTCACGTAGAATAACAACAATGACAATGACAACAACAAATCATTTAGGGGCAGAAACCAATGAGATAACAACAATGATGTACGTATGTAACTGTAGCAGTGTGCTCGATATCCATTTGACTTTTTAGTTGGCGTTTGTGAAATTATAACGTC
Organism: Drosophila falleni; assembly: GCA_035045575.1. Taxonomy (NCBI): domain Eukaryota; kingdom Metazoa; phylum Arthropoda; class Insecta; order Diptera; family Drosophilidae; genus Drosophila; species Drosophila falleni. The sequence goes on along the minus strand of JAWNOV010000171.1, from coordinate 1,828,519 downwards.
AAATGTTAACGAATGCCGAAGGTTGCAGCAGCAGAAGCGCAACTTAAATACATACATATGTATAACAATGCACAAATTGTAATCGCTGAGATATGAATTTGAAAGCGTGAAACGAGATGAAGGTGGCGACACCGACGGCGACGGTGACAGGTGCCACTTAAGCAGCTGAGCGTCGAAAAAAGGGGGATAGTCAAGTGCGGCGAACTCCTTATGTCTTGCCTCTCACTCCAACACTTGAGTCATTCCGAAAGTGTGTTTCATTTGTTGATGCAAAACGATTTGGCAACACTGGCAACTCATAGTGATATAAATTAAACAAAAACGACAGCTGACAGGCAGCAGCGTCGATAGTCTGCGGCCAATAGCAACAACATTGTCTGCCAAGTTGCAAAAATAGCCGAAAAAAAACAAATATCAATAAAAGCCAAGTAAAAAATAGGTGAAAATGCGACTCCACAACGCTCACACAGAAAGCCAAGAAAAAATATAAATTGCAAATAACATAGTCTGGAAAGAATATTTACCAAGCACTCGCCGCAGGATATTAAACACTTCAATTCAAGGACATTTCACAATATATCTGAGCCTTGCCTTGAATTGACTGTGTCAATGCTGAACTTTGGCATTTGTGCAAAAGGTAACGAGAAAAAAGAGCGTTGGGAATAAAAAAAAAACATTTCTTTTTATTGGCTTTATTAACATGCATAATTGATTCAATTTCAATTGATTTGTGAAATTGAAAACTAAGGCTCGCAGGTTCTTTGTTCCACTCAAGTGTAGCATGCGACAAGTGGCGCCAATAGCTTATCATGATGTGTGTGCAACTGTTAACGCCCTCCGCCCCCATTTTCATTTAATCATTTGGTCTCCGGCATAATATTATTTTTATCTTATCTGACAAACTTTAAATCAGGTGGCAACGATAAGTAGAATAACATACACACACACGCACACAATATACATATGTGATAAGCTCTCAACTCCCACTCACCTTCGGCCAAAACATCCTCAACGGTGACCGTGACGCGTCCCACTGTGAAAACCTTGCCAACAAAACTGTTGGTCTCCTTTGATGAGGAGCTGTTGTGGGAGTTTTCCAATTTCTCATTTCTGTCGAATTTCGACAGGATTTTCTTCATTTTTCGATTTTTACTTGTTGTTGTTTACTACAGCTGCAGCAGAGACTGCGGCGTCGACGTCAGCGACGACGGCAGAGATGTGTGTAAAACTGCGACCGAGCTGCGTAGGCGTTTGGCAATGGTGGGCGTGCCAAGCTAGCCGCAAATTGAATCAATTAATCCGAATTTTCGAGTTTAATTAAATATCTTTGTTGCGCACTTTTGTTTTTTACGCTGCGCTTTTTCGCATTTGCATGCCAGCGATATACAGACACATACACACACACACACTGTGGAAAAAGAAAGTTGTTCGATTTTCCTGCTTTGCACGTAGTTGATTTATAGCAATATATTGATGATGAAATTCAATTTTGTTATTATTGCTGTTTTCTAAAATTGCACATTATGTTCACTTCTGCACGGAATAACTATTTACAATCTTTGCAGCAAGAAAATGAACGACTTTAGTGCAATTAAAATTGGATTTCACTAACTTGCTAACAAAGGGTTGCCACCCGATTTAAACAAGTGCTATGCAGCAAAATGGTAATCGAAAAAATCGAATGTATTAACGATATTTAAGTTGCAGTGACCCCATATATTCAAAACTTCAGAAAGAATTAACTTGCATGCATACAAAATTAAAAATAAAACAGATGAGTCTGTAGAAATTTTTGGCTGCATTTTCGCAACAGTTGAAGATGCGATAACTGAACTGCAGGTGTCATTCTAGCGCTTCACTTGCTGATTCGCGTTGCCACATAGCCTTAACAAACGATTAAAATCTAAAACCAGCGGGAAATTTAAATTATAATACTTTATTTTTCAGAAATAATTTGAAAAAATATAAAAGATTGTATGAAACTTTTAAAATCCGAAATTAGATAAGATAAAGGTTAATTTTTTGTATGAGTGCTGGGAGTTCTATGTATTTTAGGTAAAGAAGTTGTGTAACTTAGTTCAATTTAATTAATATCAAAACTTCAAAATTGTAGTAAAAATCAAAATTTCTAGCTTTTAAATCAGTGATGGGCACAGTCTCGCCGCATGCAAATCAGCTGTTCGATTTACCAATACAAACTTCAACCCGAGCGCATCGAGCAACGCGAAATCAGTAGCAACCAGAACGTCGACCGGGATGTCAGTGCGCTTGCTTGACCTAAAAACATTAAATATGCACTGCGAGATATAGTTGAGAATCTCTATATGAAAAAAATTTATTTATTTGCTTTTAATTTTTAATGCAAACACATCAAGAATTTGAAGAGGAATAAATTAACCGATTTTGCATAGAAATCATGCACAATTTGCTATGTTTGTGATTCAAGTACTAAAATAAACATTGTTTAAAATAAAACAGCTATAAAACTATTCTATATTAAATATTCTATATAAAACTATATTATATATAAAAAAATATATATAAAACTATATTATATATAAAAAAATTATATATAAAACTTTATTATATATAAAACAATTATATATTCAACTATATTATATACAAAACTATATTATATATAAACCTGTATTATATATAAACCTATATAATATATAAAACTATTCTTATTAAATAATTTTTAAGCTTATAAAATAATGGTTAATAATTTTTAAAATTAGCTTATAACGATCTACTTCTAATGCTACGAAGTTTCCCGCCGTTGCTGATCCGCCTTCTGCGAGCGTCGAACACAGAGGGATGCGCTCCCGTCCACTACAATGACAAGATAAGGGGTTCCACACCAAGAGTATGCTCCAATTGTTACTTCACTTGTCACTTCCCGTTGATCCGCCTTCTGTGAGGGATGCGATCCCATCCACTACAATGGCAAGATCAGCAGTTCCACACTAAGAGTTGGTTCCACTTGTCACTTCACTTCACTTCACTTCACTTCCGCCTTCTTCGAGCGTCGAACACTAACTGCCTTCCTACTGCGAGATGGCCTTCTTTTATATGCTGCGTGGGTGGCAGCAGAACTCTGTTATCTAAGCAGTGTCAACTCACATTGGCACTGTTAAACTCGATTAACACTGTTAAGCTCCCATTGGCACTGTTAAACTCACATTGGCACTGTTAAATTCGATTGACACTGTTAATCTCGCACTGGCACTGTTAAGCTTGATTAACACCGTTAAGCTCACATTGGCACTGTTAAATTCGATTGACACTGTTAAGCTAACATTTGCACTGTTAAACTCACATTGGCACTGCTAATATAACAGAGCTCTGCTATCCGACCACCCACGCAGCATATAAAAGGAGGCCATCTCGTAGTAGGCAGGCAGTTAGTGTTTGACGCTCGAAGAAGGCGGAAGTTAAGTGAAGTGAAGTGACAATTGGAACCAACTCTTAGTGTGAAACTGCTGATCTTGCCATTGTAGTGGATGGGATCGCATCCATCTGTGTTCGCAACTTCGTAGCATTAGAAGCAGATCGTTATAAGATAATTATAAAGATTATTAACTATTATTTGTAAGCTTAAAAATTATTTAATAAGTATAGTTTTATATAATATTGTTTTGTATATTATATAGTTTTATATAATATGTAGTTTTATATAATATATAGTTTTATATAATATATAGCTTTATATATTATATAGGTTTATATAATATATAGTTTTAGATATTATTTTATATAATAAAGATCTATATATAATTGTTTTAAATATAATATAGTTTTATATATAATAAAGTTTTAAATAAAATATAGTCTTATATATAAAATATTTTTATATATAATTGTTTTATATATAATATTTTATATCTGTTTTGTTTTTAACAATGTTAACGTGCGAGACTGTACCCATCACTGTTTTAAATTGCATATTTTGGAAATTGATCAAAATCTGAAAATGAACTTTAAACCGTTAACCAAGCCTGCCAGCCGGTTTTTTGTTGACTATTAAAACAAGCTGGCAGCATTTGTAAATCAGCTGTGCCGTCTCAGTATCGGCTGGTGCTAAAAGAGTTGGTTAGTTTTTGTTTGCATTTGGCGCGCAATGTTTAATACGGCGAAATTATTTGCTTTGCTGGAGAATTTAAGCTTAGAGCATGCTTTGGGTAAGTGTTAAGCATATGTTAGCAGTTATTCAATCCATAATTTATGATATATGTTAAAGCGCATGAAAATAAGAAGAAAATCACGACACAGGCAACGTTGCAAAGTCTCACAGAGAATTTGAGACACTTGGAGACATATGTTAAAATTGATGTCCCACATCAACTGGAGGAATTGTGCATCGCACTGGAATTAACAGAAGAATGTGCTACAACAATAGACATTGAGAATACTACAAATTGTTATATTGTGAGACTGCTGTACGTGCTGCACACGCTGAACAGCAACATTAACTTCCACAGTGATGCCAAAGAGGATCTAATCTCGGTGGCACATCTTAAGCTTTGCATCCAGGCGACACAGGAATTGTCCTATTATGCGCTGCGCTCCCAGTTGCACCATGATTTTTATAAATCACCTGTGTTCAAGGAGGCACAGTGCAACAGAGATCCTTCGAGCCAATCCCAATCCCTGTTGTTGCTGAGTATTCAGTTTTTTATACGCTTCCTGCCCGTTCGTCAGTTGCATATAGCTAATGCCATGGAGCTGGTGCAGCGGGATCTTCTGGCAGCTATAATGAGTCTGCGTATACAGCAGCTGCCGTCGGATCAACTTGCTCGGCTAGACGCCGCGATAACATATCTATGGGATAACGAATCAAAAGCGGATTTCTTTCGTCATGTGCTGCTGCTCAAGGCAACTCCGAATTTGTGTGTTCCGCTGGTCAAGGAATTGCACCACCAGCTGTTGTCCAAATTATCCTCGGCACATGGATTTGCTAGTCTGGTAGCTGCTCTACAAGGTGCTGCTCATGATATGGATACCACACGCAGCTCGGAGATTGTGGCCAACATTGTGGCTCAACGTGGATTCTCGGCGAGGTTGCAGCAGCGATTGATTGGCCAAATCTTTGACTTCTGTCGCCTGCAATTGCCGAACGTAAACAGCTTAATGTGTGGCGTGCTGAGCCTGCGTCGTCTTTTCGAGTTGAATGAATCCAATCGCCAGGGTATCCAACAGATACTAGCTTGCAATTGGCAGCCACTGACGGCACCGAGTGACTTGATCAATGGTCTCATTATTTGGGAGCAGGCGGAGCTAAGCGAACGGATTCGTCTCTGGCAACAACTCTTCTGTAGCTCCAGCGTGGCGTGCATGCCCAGCTCTGAGCTGACTCCATACTTACCACTACTTTTGCAACTGTATCAGCAGCTGCCGGAAGCTCTTCCGGAGCGAAAATCCTTGGCAGCCCTTATCTCTCGTTGCCTGGACAACCGGGAAACTCTTGAGGAGCTGCCGGAATTGTTGCGACGTCTCTTAAGCTGGCAACTGGATGGATATCCTCCTTGGAAATCGCTACATCAACGCATCTTCATCGATGTTAACACAAATCTAATAGCAGTCAAAGTGACAAATGCAGAGGGGAAGGATCGGGAGCTTGCTTCATGTCGCGCACTGTCCTCATTGCTGATGTCCGGCAACAATCATGCGCTCACCTGCAAAGTGTTTATCTCCTTGCTCCGTTTGATGGTGCAACAGTTGTCGGAACCAACGGTTGTCCAATCATCAGCCACTGATTTGTTGTCCACGGAATCGGAGCTGGCAGATTTTCTACATGGAAAGTATCAACTGAAGCTGGAGCTGCTTATGGTGCTGGATCAGCTGGTGTGGCATGAGCCGCTCAAGGCGCAACTGGCGGAAACGAACAGTAAACAGTTTATACAGCTGGTAACAGAGTTATTGGAACAACGTCTGGCCGGGAATCTGGAGGCAGTCGACCAGACACTGGTTGTCATCTTGTTGCTGCTGCAGGAGATCCTGGAGCGCAGCGAGCACTTGGCACAGGCGGAGAGCACGCGTCGCCTGGAACAACCACTGCAACAATTGGCATTGCAATCAGTTAATCAATTGGTCAAGAATGCGACAATCCCATTGCTAAGTCTGTTAAGTGGCAAGACGAATCCTGGCCAGCCAACGCAGAGAGCATTTCAAACAGCACGCGAGCTGATTGAGCAGCGACAACCACATCTCCAGGTGTACGGCATTCAGATGATGTTGGAGGCGCTGCGTAACAAGAATCCAGCATTCACATCACAATGCCATCGCATCCTGGCACTGGCATTGAGCACACTGAAGAGCAAGGAGTCCTATACGTTTCTGAACTGTGTGCGCCTGTTTGTCCAGCTGGTACACATCATGGAGTCCGAGGTGCTGGACATGCTCGGTGATGAGTATCTGTCGGAGACAGCTGAGCTCGACTATCGCCTCGTTGTGGGCGAGGCTATTCTGAAGGCGGCTCAGGAGATTGGTATGTTTGAAATGCCAATCCCGCAATAAATTACATATTTTTTAATGCTAATCCACTGCCCAACAGGTCCATTATGCTATCGCTATAAGGGAGTTCTCTTCAATTGCTTCCTACACGGCGCCCGTTCACCTCTGGACGAGTTTCGCACCTCGGCCTTTGCCAACCTGGCGCAGTTGTGCCGTCTATTGGCGTACCAGGTGCACAGCTTCTTCCAGGAACTGCTGCAGCTCATCGATGCCGAGCTGAGCACTGGTCGCTATCTGCCTGCCAAACGAGGAGCTTTGCTTGTGCTTGCCGAGCTATTGGCTGGCATGGAAAGCCTGTTGGACTATCAAGAAATGCTGCTGCCCATTTATCGGCTGCTCCGCGCAATCGAAGCGGCCGAATCCTGTGATCCTCAAATGCGTCAACATGCTGCCAACGGTCTGAAAACGCTGAATGAAAAGTGCCGACTTCTCTTGAGTACCGAACCCGTGGAGCAACTGCAGCATGAGATAAAAGTTCTGGGCATTAAGAAACCAGTTGCCACCAAGAAGCGACACATTCTTGAACTAAACTGAGATAGTACAAAACTTAACAAATATACAATATTTTATATTAAAAATATAAAAATGCAAACAACAATTAAGGGATTCGGGTGTGGTCCAATCTAACAGCTCTTGCCAATGGAGAACTCCGTCTCCACTTTGTCGGCCATCATCTTGGCAATTGCCAAGCTACTGGTCGCACCTGGCGATGGTGCATTCCGGCAATGGAGCACACGTTTGGCCAGAGCACCTGTGCCCACGCCGCGATCAAAGACAAAGTCATCCACCAGATTACCACTAAGATCCATCGCCTGGGCACGCACTCCAGCTGGGCCGCGTTCGATGTCATATTCGGTGATCTCCGGTATGTACTTTTGCAGTTCCTTAATCTGCAGATTTATAAATGCCGACTTGGACATTTCACTTAAGCCAAAGCCAATGTATTTGCTAGCCATCTTGAGGAATCCGGGATAACGCAGGGCATCAAAGAGCTCAAAGAGGTTGATGTCGCCCCAACTGGAAAAGCAGAACAAAAAAAAAAAATATATATTTTACCGGGATCACTAGTAAGAGTTATTTCAATTTACGTGTATGTAAATAAAAATCAGATCGAACATAAATTATCTGGATGAGTGGATTCTTATCTCCTATTTGCTCTTATTTTTGAACTTATAGAAAAATTTAAAATAGAAGTTACTTTATATTTTTATAAAGGAGATAAATATAAGAGTTATTTTTGATATTCCTAATAAATTTATAATAAACGAGAATTAAAGATTTAAAAACAGAAAATTAAACATTCCTTTTCAATATAATATTCAAATATATTCCAAATACTACTTAATTTGCATTTGAATTTTAAATTTTTGTAACAAAAATCGACAATATTAGATAATATTTTATAGGTAACTTTGAAATAAGTAAACTTTTTTAACCTTTCCAATAAATATTAAAATTTAATTATTGTTAGTTTAAATTTAATCAAATGTATAGGTAAAATTAATGTTTATAATAAAAATAAACAAATACAAGTTCTAAAAATTATATAGTCTGACGTTTTCATTACTTACGTGTAACCTTCGCGCTTCAATGCGAGGACTGCATTGGGTCCCAACCAGATGGAACCATCCATGCGAGGTGTAAAATGCACTCCCAGGAAGGGGAATCGAGGATCCGGCACTGGATAAATGTTGCCACGCACCATGTGCTGTTTCTCCTTGGAGAGGAGCAGATACTCGCCGCGGAAGGGCACAATGCGAGGATCACGGGGGCAGCCGGTCAACTCGGCCAACAGATCGGATTGAAGGCCGCCACAGGTGAGGACATTGCGGGTACGCACAGTCTGATTGGGTTTAGCACCATGTATGGTAACTGGATAGTCGGCACTGCCTCCATCCTGAGTCTCGCTGAATTTGGTCACCTTAAAATCGAGATGAATGCTACCGCCGGCTCTCTTAAAGTCCTCGCCATAATGCTGGGTCACCAGTCCCCAGTCCACGATGCCCGTGTGTGGACTGTGTAGCGCCTTAAGGCCATGGCAGTAGGGTTCAATTTCCTGGATTTCATCCCCCTCGATCATTCGTAGGTCAGGTACATTGTTCTGGATGCCACGCTGCTCCAAGTCCTTGAGGAGAACGACTTCCTTTTCACTCGTGGCGACAATCAATTTGCCGACCTTCTTATAAGGTATCTGGTGCTCCTCCAAGTACTTGTACGCCAGATGCATTCCCTCCACACAAAGACGAGCCTTCAGCGTGCCCGGCTTGTAGTAGATGCCCGCATGGATGACGCCCGAGTTGTGGCCACTTTGGTGCATGGCCAGCTTGGGTTCCTTTTCCAGCACGGCAATCTTGAGCTTCGGATGCCGTAATAATATTTCCCGAGCTGAGGCCGCGCCCACGATGCCACCGCCCACCACAACAAGATCATAATCGCTGCTCGAGTAGATTTTTTTATTATTAGTTGATAAAATTAATTAATCTTATCGAGAACACTGATCAGTCCACTTACCGGTTGCCAGCGCCCGCTGCGTTGTGCTGCAATCTTCTTTGCTGTCTATCCTCAATCGAGTTTGTTGCCCTGAGCGATACTCCAACCTGAGAAAATCGCACCGCAAACTGAGCGTTTATCTGTCTTAGCAGCTGTGACATTTTGTTTCGAATTTGTGTTTACTTTACTTTACTTTCACTCTCTTTGTGCAAAAGACCTTGCTTGACCTTGCTGCTCAAAATACAACCGAAACTAGACTGATAAATCGTTCACGCGGTCGCCTCAACTGAGTGGAAGAATTTTTAGCAGCAATATGTTACTTTATTGCTGGATTTGATTGAGTTTTGTTGGAGTGGGTGGTGGGCGGTTTAACAGCTGTTCCAGCTGATGATAAGAGGCGCTGTGCGCACAAATGCGTTAACAGCGTCAGCCGGCTCTTAATTGCGTTAACATTTGTGCATTTTTAGCACATTTAAGACAAAAGTAAACTATGAATTTAGAGTGCAAAATAAATGTTTAATTGCAAATATTACTCGACTTTTTAAACATACACATTTTTTAAATTTTTTTCTAAGTTTAAATTTTACATTGACTTTCTAATCAAAGCACAAGGAGTTGCTTAAATAAAATGTCTGCTGTTAGCTCTGTTAGCAATGCAATTTTTAACAGCACACTGTTAATAGCAGTGCAGTAAATGTTATTGCTTTGTTGCATATAACAGCTGTTAAGAAACGAAAACAAACCATTTGTCAATATTTTGAGTGAAAATTAATTAATAAATAAGAATTGATAACATTTAAAAGCACTACAAACAATGCCAAATGCCCGCTCACTGCGCGGTAATCAATTGCAGCGATAAATACGTACATTCGGGCAGCATTTCCTTCCACAGGTGCGTTTTATATACATACATGCAGCTAAAAGGTACTCACAATTGGATACTTATTGCAGATTTCCGTTTAAGCGAAAGGATTTGCTGCAGAAATGGGTGGACTTTACGCAGCGCAGTGGCCAGTGGATGCCCTCCAAGTGGAGTGCCGTGTGCAGTCGCCACTTTGCTGATTCGGACTTCAACTGCTGCAACAATCGCAAAACGCTGAAGAGGAATGCGGTGCCAACGTTGCGACTTCCATCTGAATCTCTGAATGTTATTGTGGAGCAGGTGAGGCTGCCGCTGCAGTGTACAACAACAGCGACGACGGAAGCAACAACAACAACAGCCAACAGCAACAACAACAACAACCAACACAACCACAACAACAACATCACGAGCGGCACAAAGAGCACTTGCCGCTTTTGTGGCACGTTGGCATTGAATTGCGTTTCCTTTGATAAGAGCTTCGAGTTGTTTGGCATGATTCAAAAGTGTTTTCCCACACTGCAGATACTGCAGGATGACACACTGCCCCTGCCCAAGGACATTTGTGGCGATTGCTGCCAGCAGCTGGAACGATTCTCGCAGTTCTGTGATGTGGTCATGCTCGCCCAGAGCGAACTTCAGCGTAAATATCGACGACAGCTGAAGATTAAACAGGAGCCGGTGGTGCGTGTGAAGCAGGAGGCATGCGAAAGTCTCGACAATCTCTTTCCCGATGAGCTGGACATGGCGCTGGATGACCATGAGCCGGATGCCGATGATGCCACTGAGCACAAGTTTCAATTTTGTGACTTTCCCATGCTCAATGCCCAGGATATAATTAACAACTGTGATATTATGGAGATTATTAACTTGGACGATCCTTTCATCAATATAACTGACGATGCGGATGTGGCGCAATCGCAGCCTGTTAACTCCATGCCTGTTCCCGTTCCCGTGTCCGTGTCAGTTCCAGTCATGCCCACGGTCAATGAGATGCTGCAATCAGAGCTACTCACTGAGGAGCACAATTATGCCAAGGAGGATTGGCAGCTGCCGGTGCTGCAGCAGTATAAGACCGAGAAAGTTGAATGCATCGATGCACAAAGCACGGAGCAGGCACAACAGTCGACCACAACATCGGAGACTCGCAGCTCTAAGCCAATTGTGACGAATGTTAGCCAGATTCCAAATCCAATGATATGCGAACTGTTACCACCACCACCACCGCATACAACAACGACAGCAGTCAGCAAACCCAACATTGTGGTGCTCAACGATAGCGTTGTAAAATCCTCCGCCTTTCGCCTTCACAATTGCAGTCTCTGCACCACAAAGTTCTTTACCGCCGAGAGTCTCAATCAACATATTGCCCACATACATGCCACGCCTACAGCCACGTCAACGTCGACACTGACACCAACAACGATACCTACACCCATGCCCATGGTGAGCGTGCCGCCGGTTAACAATAATTTGTCGAGTGGCAATTCGCTTAAACTGGAGACCAGCTCCTTGCCGCAACTGTCATCATCAACGCTCACGGCTACAGCGAGCTATTGGCAATCGGACTGGCTGCCGCCCCAATTGCCGGTGGCTAAGAAGAAGATTGACATACTGGATATGCAGCGCAGTTTTCTGCATCATAATGATCTCATTGCACCGACGATGCCATCCACAGTCACGCCACAGTCACCGAATTGCGCATACGCCAAGCTGGCCGCCATCTACAGACGCTGCCAGCAGAAGAAGCGCCGTCAGTTAAAGCATAACGGCAAACCGATCTCTTCACGTGCCGCATCCCACCGCCTGCGGTGTCGGCAATGCTCACGTGGCTTTGCCACAGTGCAACAGTTGCTGTGGCATCGCCAACGCAAGCGGCACTTTGGTCTGCCGCCTCCTCGCCCATTTGCCGTCAAGTGTTTTGGCTGTCTGCGACTCTTTCGCACTCGGCTTGGACTGCGTCAACACATGCGCTTCATCTGCCAGTCGCTGCCGTTGCGCAATGCTCGCCTGCAGAGCTACAAGTGTCGTTACTGCCGCAACATCAGCTTCACACATTGGCGCATCTATCGACGTCACGAACTCAAGTGCCGACTCCGTCAACGGTCAAAGGCACAAGATTTCGGCAAACGTCGCCGTACAATTGCTGGCCAAGCACAAGTTCAAAAACGTAGATGCCACAGCTGCTCCGTTTGCCAGAAGACCTTCACTTCGCTGACGGGTCTGAAGCAGCATCGAATTACCCACACATCGGAGCGGCGCTACAAGTGCAACATCTGTGATAGGGTCTTCAAGCGGCGCAACGGACTCTCGCAACATGTCAAGGGCTACCACCTGCAGCTCAAGCCACATCAGTGTCCAGTCTGCCAGCATCGATTTGCCCTCAAGTGCGATATGCTGCGCTGCCGGCACTCGCTGCGACGTGGCCAAAATGACACTGGGAAAACCTAAGAAACAAAGCATCTTGAATTTATCCGTAAAATGTGTAAAGCAGGAACTGCAAATAATAGTTATGAACTTAAAATTTGAAAAGTTCTGGTAAATGCAATGAAATGATACACAATGTATTTTTATCGAAACTTGCGAGTGATTTTTCACGTTCGTTTTTATTTTCACTATATACATTTAATTATAATTATGTGTGTGTATATATATAGTATTTGCCGTGTTAATTTATTCGTATAGTTATAATATTGCTTTGTCGGCTTATTTTCTGTGCGAAAATCCAGAGATTCTCAACTTAAATTATATTTCCATTAATCGTACACAATTTGAACGTTAAATTTAACATAAAATATGTACAACAAATTTGTTTCTTATGAACATAAAACATTTGATTTTCTTTTATTAACAAAATGCAGTTTTTAACATAAAATCGAATGAAATAATAAAAAATGGCACTAAAATTACAAAAAAAAAGAAGAAAATAAAAATACGGAACTCAATTTAAACACAACTCATAAAAAAGGCAGAAAGTTAAAGAAATTCAACAATAAAAATTCACGCAATACCAAAAATGATTAAAGTTACTATAACTAAACACAACATTCTCAATATGTTTTCCTTAAAAACGTAGCTAAGATTTATACTTTTGGTATGCTTGTTATCTATGTATGTATGTTTATATGTATTATGAAGATATATTATTATAAATTGTGGATGATTAGTTTGCTATGTATGTGATGATAAGTATATCAAAGTCCTGCTCCGCTTTTTCCTTATTAATGTGTGCTATTTTGCATTTGTTTAACCTACGCCAGAAGGATTACGCGCTAGACTACAAATTGTAGATATATATTAATGCCAAAATGGATTCTTTGCTGTGGTGCTTTACTGGAAAATGGCAGCACGTTGCTGGAACTGCTGGCGTCTCTGGGCTCGCTCCTCTTCCTCGCGACGCCGCTCCTCCTGCTCCTGCCTGATCTCGTCGTGAAACTTATTTGTGTTTAGCTGTTGCTCTATTTTCGCCTCAAAGAAGTTCTTGGCCCCAGTGACGCCCACCTGCTCCACATCGATCTCGGTGAGGCGAGCCAACTGATTCAGACCCGAATCAGAGTCCAGCTCTCCGGCCTGCGCCTTGCGATAGATGAGCAAAAATTCACGGAATGAAATCTTGCCATCATGATCTTCATCTACATCTGCAATCATTTTCTTCAGTCCCAAATGCGTCTGCGGTGCTCCCAGCTTTTCCATCATGAACTTTAGCTCATTAAGATCCAAGTATCCATCCCTTTCGGTGTCATAGCTGCAATAAAATGAAAGCAAACCAATTACCATATGATTAACAAAAAAAAAATAATGCAACAAGAAATTGTTCATGAAGGTATTCTGGTCATTGCCCTGCCATCCAATCGATAATGCGCCAAGGTAACCCAAATTCAGGCTAAATATACAATCTGCCAAATGCTTTGGACTGAAAATTCAATTGAGTTTCCCTTAAGGTCGTTATGACATGGCACTAAACCAAAAGAGGGACAGGGAAAATTTTTCGCAAATTTGTGAAAAGGAGAAAGGTAAATGAGCTTGATGATGGAAAAAAAAGAAAATGAAAGCTATCAACTTACAAGCTTACAAGCTAAATGTTTAATTATGCAATCTGACAATTCTAAGTATAGAAAAAACAAAACAGTTAAAAAGTATGTTTATATTTTACAGCATTTATTATACTTATATAATGTTTAGTGGAAAAAAGATAGAACTTCACAACTTTAATCAAATTGAGTTGTCGTTTATTCATGAATGTCTATTTAATTTACTCGATTGGTCGAGAAGTTAATGGATTTAAAGTAGTAAAAAATCGCGTTTACAATTTACAATACTATGTAGTATTTAGATTAAATCCGAAAATATTTAAATCTTTTTCTAATATTTTTATTTTTAATTAATTTGGCATAATAATCCCAAAGTTGTTAAGTCTGCTTTGCTTTTGAGCATTATGCTATATTTGGTTTTCTGTTCGGTTGAATGGCCAAAACGGTAAGTCAAAAGTTCAAATGCTTGCTACTTCCCGAACAGAGTGGGGCAGGAAATTGTATGTGATAAAAATGCAAATAAAAATACATTTATTAACTAATTACGTAATGCATTAAAAAACAGCGTGTGGCATAGAGAAAACGCAATGCCAGTTTTTGTTGTTGTGATGGCCAAATAGCGTGTGGCAGATGCGCTGGCAACAATGTTGCGGAAACCTCGACCTTGCCAGCATGTTGCCTGACTGCCTAACTGCCTGTCTGAGTCACTGAAGGATGCTGTTGAAAATATTAAAAAAAAACGAGTCAAACTAGTTGGGCTAAAAATAATGCAAGTTACTATTAAAGCATATAGACAGCCGGGAAAGGAAGCGGTAAACTTGCAACAAGTTACGTCGATTTCGACAAATTTGAACATAAATAATAACGCAATCGGTTACATATATTTGTACTTAATTCAATGGCATAACTTTCGATTTCGATTTCGATCTCGATTTCACAAACATTAGAAGCTAAGAGAGCTTGCTCACATAATGAAATGTTGAAGAGTTTTCATGCTTTCGTTGTTAATTGTATCGACAACGACAAATTGCGTGTGATGCTTGTGTAAACACGATGAGAGTGAAAGTAATTAACAGTGACAGAAGCAACGACGGCAGCAACAATTGCATCCAACAACCGCACGAAGGTGTCGCCACGCATTTAACCGACTCGCCAAAGATGACAATTAATTGTTGCTACTCGTTTGTCGCCTGCTCGCATTTAATTAACTTCAATTGCTTCTTATTTGTCTGACTGTTTGCATGTGTGCGTGAGTGTGTGGGTATCTATGTGTTGTCTGTTGCGTCAATTCGACAATTGTCAGACTTTTGCTTTGTAGTTTCTTTCATTTCAATTAATTGGCTCGCTTAACACATGCTCATTATGGTTATGCTGTTTGTTTTTCATGTAATCTCAATACACGACTTCTGCAACAGCAGCTGTTCAATTCAATTAATTGACGTTTATATCATCTAAAATGTATTACCTTTATAATAACAGCAACAACAACATCAAGTCTCGCATTCGGTTTTGTTCACAGTCCTGCACTGGGGTCGCCGGCAGGTGGTCTGGCAACCCCAGCGCCCTCCCACGCAGTGCTTCTAACCCAATTTCCATTTATCGATTGCAGAATGTTTTCAATTCGATGATTTCATAAGTGTGAGATAGACGATCGATTTATATACATATACGAATCTCGTTAGATGCTTTATTGCATTTTCAAATGCAGTCGATTTTACTTTTGCTTATAAATAAATTTGCACATAAGTTTATGTAGTTGCTGGGCTTTTTGCACAGTTCAACAAATAACGGGGTCAGCTGGCCATTGTTTTTTGTAGCATGCTACATTTGCATCGTAAATGCATGTTTTTAAGTATATTTTTGCAGCTTTGTTATTGTGCGCCGAGTTGCAATTATTGAACGTGTGTTTGTAGATGTATGTCTGTTGTTGTTGTTGGCTTTTCTCTATTAGCAACTTAATGCGACGGCAATTGCTGTTGTTGTTGTTGCTGTTGCCCATTGTAAATTTATGTTTCTTAACTTAGTCCGTCTATGGGCTATGCTCTGTGGCCCAAGCGGGTTAATGCCATCGCTATGCAGTCACAACGCGTCATGTTCTTGAACTTTTTGTGCATTTGGCTTTGTAACGGTTATTATGATACCATGTACTGCACACTTGCTAAAGTACATGTATGTATGCACAGTTGGGCAAGAAAGTATTTTGACAAAATCGAAAATTAACACATTTTCTATTGTAAAATAAATTTCTAATGGTATTATTTTATATATTTATTTATTAATAAAGCTAACTTAAAAAACAAAGATACTTTAAATAAGTTATGTTATTTTGAACAAACCATTGTGAACTTTTATGCTGTCCAAACACTTTCTTGACTAACTCTACATGTTTATATGTATATGTGTTCAGTGCTTAAAATGCATTGCAGATCGCTGGATTTCAGTTTGGTGGATTTCTTCACGTTATTGCGCACTGTTCGGAAGGTCTTTTATCTATTGTAAAGTCAGCTACAACAAAGCAACGCTAAAATTTACACAGTTGACGTCTGGCATACACAATTTCTTGTTTATTTCGCTCAACACGAACTCCACAACTGGCTAACTAACTGAATGACTGCAAGACAGACTGACTGTCTGTTTTTATTTCAAAACCAAACATGCACCTGTATACTTAAATATACTTTATATTTCAGACACATGTAAATTTGAATGAGAAGTGCGTGAGCACAAAGAATAAATAAGAAAATGCATCTGATTGTGCCCCCCTAGACCAACTCTATAAGGTTGGTCAAAAAATAAACGCCTCATATTTTGACATTACGAAATTGGAGCAAGTTTCAGTTGTAAGCAAATCGTTGCGTGGGTCGCGTCGGTTTAATTTTATTTTTAGTTACAGCAGGAAACAGAAGCAACTCGATGACTCAGTGATTACTAACTAACTAAGTAAAGAACAAAGCATGTAAATAGCAGTGACAGCGTAGATAAGCAATTGGATCCAGCATATATTATGTATGTATGTATGTAGCATGTCATTTGTATGACTGTATGACTAATTGCAACAAGTTGTAACCACTATGGAGATGCTGATTGCTGATGATGATTCTATGCGTATTATTATTTAATTTGATATTTCCTCAATTGAGTGGCACGACATTGTGACTAGTCAGAGTACGCACACACACATACACACTTACGCACATGCATAAATACAATCTGCATGCGTTGACGTTTCATTGTCAATCAACAACGAGTTGTTATTGTAATCGCTCTTTGATGTGCTGTCACCGTCACACAGGGGGAAGGAGTCACTCATTGTGGTCAGCCAACGTTGCCAGACAGCTGGTCGCCTGCACAATTGGCAAAGGTCAGCGCCAACAACAAAACAACTGCAGTCTGCAGCATCAAAAGCAGCGGAAGCAAATGGCCATTCACAATGGATTCAAGAGAAGAGATAATACAGTGTTATCGATTGGCCAAAAACTTGTCTACTGCAATATTTACATTCGACTGCATTGCAGTAGTTGACTGAGAGCTAAATGTGACAAGGGGGAAAAACAGCACAGCAAAAGTTAAACATTGTGTGTAATCGTAATGTAAACATCAAATGGGAAAAATAGCAACTTTGAATGCAAATGTCAATGAACCTGTCACATACATGTAAATATAGTCAAAGTTTCCTATGGTGAATTGACACTGTTAAGCTCGTCATTTTATAGCAACTTTATTATATTACTTGTCTTCTGCAATTTTTTATAGAACAAATTGTTTAAAAAAGTTAGTTAACGCAGATTATAAAAGAATTAATTTCATAGTAGTCCAATAGTTTGGTTTATGCTGAACTTTTAAATTTAAATATTAAAGATAGAAACAAATCGGAACTTAAAGTAAAAATTTAAGCGGAAGTGAAAATTTACCTATTATACAAATTATTTAGTATAAGTTACATTATTAAATTTTCAACTTATATATTTTTATGTAATTCGTAAGATTTAAATTTAAATAATACACCAAACAGAGGATTGACTGTGTACCACATCCGCTTTTTTCACCCTACCTTGCCAATGGAAGTTGTTTCAAATGCAGGCTGCATTTATCCTAAAAACTGCAACAACAACCCTTTTGCGAAAGAAATGAAAGAGTCTTTAATGAACGAAGGTTATGCTTCACTGATAATGGGTGGTGAGTGTGGTTTAATTAAAAGCTCTTGCCACAGTTGCTGTTGTAATGTAGTGTAAGCAGCCCACACATGATGCGAGTAACAACCCCTCAATTGTAAAGTGCGTGTGCGTGTAAGTGTTTTTGCATGTGTGTGTTAGTGTCACTTATTTGCCATGAACCCAATTTGTAGGTAGAGAGAATAAATCGACATGGCATTGACATCGCTAATAGAGATGTCCAAAGAAAGGTAACTAAAATATAGTCGAACAATTGTTAATTTAATAACATTAATATTATTTAAGAACATTTAATTTTTTTAAATTATGTATACGAAAAGAATTAAAAAAACACTAAGAAAATAAGAGTACAAAATATAAACAATTAAATTAAAACTAATCATACAAAAGTTATAATAACAGCTACGGAGATAATTCAGAATTACTCAAAATAAATTTATCCAGAACAAAATTATGTTTTATTTGTTAGTTTTTATATTAATTAAAAGTCAAATTTATTTGCCTTAAACATTTTTATACTAATATATTATTTAAATTTTATACTATGTAGTGAAATTAAATAGTTGTTGTATGTAACGAAAAAAGCACGACAAGTGTCCATCTCTAATCAGAGCTGTCTGCACTCGTTGGGTTCAAATGCAAATGTTGGTTGTTGTTGTGCTTCTTGTTGTTGTTTTCGCTATGTGAACAGATTCGAGTTGAAAATGCAATAAGTCTAAATGTTACCCACATGCAAAATGGACAATGGAGAATGGAGAATGGAGAATGAGAGACACCCATGTTGAATGAATTGCTGGTGGTAGTTGCTTCATAGTTTGTTTAAGGATTTGCAGTCTTATCAACAGCAGACACAAACATAGACACTCCCATCAACACCCTACTGGAAATTTATGTACATGTTGTGTTATATATATATAAAAATCAATATCATTAAAGCTGCGAAAAAGCGAGCGAGCGTCTGCATTTTATCGCCATCGTCTTCTGAACCCGGAATCAAGTATGTCGAGACGTACGGAAAATGGCGCATCCAAAAGTAAAATCACCGGAAACTAAAATCCAGCAATATCAACAAATAATTACGACGCTACTATAAGAAAACGAAATAATGAAAACATTACATATTGCGTGTCCGATTATCTCGAAGCGTCCGACCCAAATGGATAATGTTTAATGTATTTGTTTTGTTTATGCTTTACTGTTTCTCTGTTTTTCTTTAGATTTCTTCTGCTTTTATTTCTCTATCAATTGTGTTAAACAAATACGTATATAAATATGTATGCTTAAAAACTTTATCGGTGCTAGGAAATAAATTGCTATGGGTTTTAATTTCTGAAAAAATGTTTGCATTTGCAATATGTTATTCATTATTTGTTTTGACTAAATTAAAACGCAAATGCTGATTCAGAAGCCAGTTGAATTTTACAGGGTTACGTGACTCAGTAAGAACATTAACATTTCATGTTTTTGCGATGCTTTTTGCCAGTTTGCTTGCTACAATTTACAATATTAGCACAATAACTTTTCAGATTCAAAGTGGAGACGGTACAATGTGGCTTAAAATGCCAACAGCCGGTTTTTGTTATCACACAGGCAAACAACAACAAATAAAGACGTCGATTGGCATTTGCGACAGAACTTGAATCGAAAATAATGCTTCAGAAAATAAAACAGGTTCCAGTTTAAAAATAAATACAAATTGTATTTATATTATTTACAATTAAAAATTTACACTATGTAAATACTTAACTGTTTTGAAATGTAGTATATATTTTTCAATAAAAATATATAATGAAATTAAAACGGATTTCGCACTGTTTACTAAAAAAGTTACTGAAATTTTTAATACTTTATCGCTCATTAAATATAGCATACCAGAACATTACTTAAAAATAAATTAAATGGTAAAAAAATGTGATTTTTGCGATTGAAAAGCGAACTGCAGTTTAATAATAAATAAATTAAATATTTAAGTGGTAATCAGTTCTTAAGTAAATTGAGGTAAAGTTTAGTTTAACAGTTAGCACTCTTTGTACTCTTTCTATACTCTCCCCTCTTTTTATTGCATTTAGTCATTTCCAGACATTATGGAGCTCGGGATTTTGGGTTATATGGTATACGAGTATGTTTACGATTCCAAGGCACGTTCGTTTGTTATTTCATGTCTCGTTTTACAAACATTTCTTTCGTTTTGACAATGTGCCAATTGCCAGAGAAGATTGACCCAAATGCTTAAACATGATTCATGGGCAAAGAAACAACAGGAGTTTCAGGATCATAAAGTATATTGTGTGGTCTTTTTCAGGTATCAACCCAAAGAGACTGCAGTGCTACAATTACCCAAAGGTGTTAATGCAAGTGTACACAGAATCCAACTGCTAATTGATAGAGATACTTGATTACCTGCTGTAGTCTCGACAAGTGATTCAGTCAAGTTTAATGTAAAATCGTTGAGTCAGTTCTCAACAGTTCTGATAGAGACGACGACTTTCTATGCAAAAAGCGTAATCAGTGCGCAAAGTTAAATTGGATAAACTGAGATAAGTTATCATGAATAATATTCGTCTGTATTATGTATACTCATATATTTAAGAAAAATAAACTAACCGAGATTACGCAACTTTTATGCGCCTCATTGGAGTGGGAATGCGATCGTTTAGCGATATGTAAATTGAGCCAACCAACGACCCCCATATAATGAAAAAAAAAAAAAAATAGAAACAAAACAAGGAAATTCTAATCGCTTGAGCGAGGTGTCAACCTGGCACTAACGTCTGGTAGTAACAAAAAACCACAGTAACTAATATAAGTAATCGCACATTATGCAGGTAATACTTAAGTTGCGTCAACTTTGACTCACAAGCCTAACGCGGTTTGAGGCGCGGAATTGTAATCTTAAACGGAATATATAAGTGACGACGTTTGTGGCAAAGTCTCAACCACACAACATGGTGTGAGTCATGCCCCATTGAAGCTGAGCTAGGATGCGAGGAAGTGAGTGAGTGAGTGAGTGAAGGTGGTTGGGACATGGAACATGCAATTTACTTGGCAATTAAGCGCGTTAGTTTCCAGTGTTGACAGAACAGCTCTTTTTCTGCCAAGTCTGTAATTTTTAAAAGATCAGTAGCGAGAATAATTAAAAGGGAGCGGAAATTTGATTTTCTTAGTTACGATTTTTAACTACTTTAATAGAATGTCTTTACATATTAAAGGGAACTCATCAAAAATATTCATAGTTTTTTTTAGATTTTAGTTTTTGAAAAATATAGCTTTTTTTCGATTTTCAATAAAAACTTCTTTTTCAACAAAACCATAAGCTGCAATCTTTTAGCTAGATGAATTGATGGACCTAAAGATACCCTATTAAAAACATAATACAATTTGTAGAATGCTGACTTACGTATTGAAGGTCTTTTGATAGTCCTTGATTTGCTTGCGCGAAAACTCGTGGAACTCGGTGTAGACATTGACCTTGTAGTTGCGGAGCGGCACAATGCTAATGCCCGCCTCCTGAGATTCCATTATCTCCTGACGACGATTCAAAATGTGCGTTAATTCGGAGCTATCTGTTGTCGCTGTTGTTGTTGTTATGCTATCGTCAACGCTGCCATTGCACGATGCGGACGAGGCGTTCGAGGAGACCGACATGTTTAAATTTCAGTTTTTATTTATTGCTCGCTGTTGTGCTGGAATTTTTCACACACCACACCCTTGCAGTGCGACACTGTGCAGAAGCGGGGGCGGCGAGGACGTAAGGATACACACAAACACACGCACACGAACAAGTGCACGCCTACACACAGACACCGCAAAGTTGTTCTTTTGCTGGAGTTAATGTAAATTGTACTTTCAAATTGTTAGCGAATAAGACGCGCGCAAAAAAGACCGGGTTATGTTATGCAGGTGGTATTGTGTTATTGCCAATAATTTGGTTTTCTAATAAAGCGCGCAAAGCATCCAAAGCACCCGAAGTCACAGAAACGAATGAGCAGCGAACGAGGAAGACGACCATGTTCAAATGACTTCATTGGGGCTGCCACCGTACAGAATTTCTCGATCTGGCAACTTGCTCTAATTTAATATAAAAAATTCAGTTACAACTTTAAAAATTCAACTAAATTGGAATTTTTCTTAATTTCGAATATATCAAATTTATTTCATCAAAATGTTAAAAATTAAAATTTCTTCAGCCAAACGAAGGTCTATTGTGAATGTGTGTGGTGCAACTAATTGCACAGATATGGCAACGCCAGTAACATTTACATGTGAATGGTAAGCAGCTGTTAATCCGGCAAGGCTGGCTCGTTCCCATGTGAATGGCAAATTAAATCTAATTCATAAAAAGTTGCCTGTTTATTTTATCAGCACACTGCACACACAAATTAAGCAAATTACGTGGCTTTTATAACTAAAAGGTGGCAGTAAAAATGGGCAACAAGTTCTTTAACAAATTATTACTTATTGGCGGCTTTGCGAGTCTGGCGCATGCCGCCTTTTCGGCTGCTCATCGTAAGTTGAGCGAACGATTGTCAACCTTTGGTCAATCAGTGTTAATTATATTTAAATTAAATTTAATTCATTTAGATCGCACCTACTTGCGTCTCACGGAGCAGGAGTGGAATCATCTGCCGCTGGACGTGAGTGTATATGTACTATATGTTGATCCCAACTAACTGTTAATTTATACAGATTATACTGCAAACAATATTCAGTCTGGTGATTGTGGTCTATAATATTATACAAATTGTGGGCGACTTTAAGGAAATACGCGCCACCGTGGACATGCAGCAGAGAACTTGGGACACGCTGGGCAACTTTCCATCATTCTACACATTCAATCATCGCGGTCGTGCCTTAAGTCCCGGTTACAAGCCGCCTCGTTCCAACGAGAGTGATGATTAGTCTTCAGTCAATATTCATTTATAGCCGGTTTACATTTCTAGTTTAATGCAATTATTTGATAAATTATGCTAAACCAACACAGTATGTTTGTATACGCAATCGTAGCGGATGACTTGACGGTCAGAGCGTGTTGCTCCAGTTGCTCCACGCTGGGACTGGGACGCAGCTGTTGTCCGGGCGTGGCATTGCATCCGTGACTATGGCAAAGGCGACAGATTGAATCGCTGCCACTGCGCAGCATGCACTCGTAGTACAGCTGGGCATTAGAGCGACAACCTCTCACCACCTGCTTGCTTTGGCTGTCGTAGTATTCCAGACAGGAGGGCACCTGATCCTCGGGTTCATTGGCCAACAGAGCGCAGGGCAGTGCATTCTGACCCAGAGCGACTTGTTCACAGTTGTGGCACTGATGACACCATAGTCGGTGTTCTGGGAATGCGCCCTTATTGCAGAAGCTGCCCTCACAGCTGCGACAGCTGGCCACGGACGCAGTGCTGCAGTTGAAAGCCTCCCGTTGGCAGCCCCGCTCGGTGGTGCCATTAACATAGTTAACCACCAGGCAAGGTGTAGCCGGCAGTGCGCATTCCTCAATGTAAATGCCACCAGGTCGCTGCCAATTGGCGCATCCAGCGCCGGCTTCTCCATCGCTGCTGCAGCGATAGCAACGGGCAAAGTCAAGGACATTGCAAGCCTCCTTGTCGTTGCCATCACACTCGTAGCAGTTCAGTACTCGGGGATCCGTTGGCGGGGCGCCACAGCCACGTTGCACGTTCCAATCGTCATACTCGCAGGCGTAGCACGAGGATGCTTCTGCCGAACCGCAGTAGCTGCTGCTCAACGAGGTGACATTGCTGCGGCACATCTCTTGATTAGCCGATGCCATTGCCGAATTGCAGCTGAGGCATTGCTGTTGTGGCATGCAACCGGCATTGCAATTGTCCGCCCTGGCACATTTAACCAGTTGATCCCGATACGGTTCCAGCTCCTCCGGCAATTCCGATGAGCATCCGCGTACGACGCGACTGAGGTGATGATAGCTAAAGCAGAATTGCTGCTCTTCCTGGCCCAGCAACAGTTCCTGTTGACAGGGCTCAAACTGGCTGATATTGCACTTGCTGCCTAGCTGAAAGAGATCCATTTTACATCCAAGTCTAAGCTTGGAATCACAGCTGACACAAGTCAATGTCCAGGCGGCCTGCTTCTCATTACATCCGTTAATCTCGCACAGCTGTGCGGCATTGGATGCCGTGTGATTGCTGTCGGATATGCAGCCCCTGTAGGCCAATCCAGCATTGATGACCTCCGTATAGCATTGATCTTCCTCGTGATGGTAGCGACAGGGACGCGGTTTACCCACAGGAGCAGCGACACAACTCTCTCCGGCGCAATGATGACACTTGAGTCTGCCGGGTGGATAAACTCCAGCATTGCAGAGATTCGATGAGCATCTTTTGGCATAGGTGGCCCCTATGGTGGGTGTTTCGACGCCACAACCACGATAAGTGATTGAGTCCACTGTAAATACAGGAAATATAAGCAAAACGTACTGCAATTAAGGCTTATTTGTTTCCCCACCAATCGACATGACACACGTCAGCTCGGTGGCGCATTCCTTGAACGGCAGCAGACCCACCTCACCCAGGGTCTGGGCACATTCGGGCAGCGCGATGGAATCGCAATGATAGCAGACAATTGCCCAACTGGGCGGGATGGCAAGGAGAAGGCCTATTTATAGGAACAATGGAAACGTTTAATTCACATATTGGAAATGCATTAATCGCTATTCTTACAAAACCAAAAACAAAAACAAAAAATTTATTTTTTCAATTCTTTCCCAATTATTTAGTTATTTTCGTGTATCCGTGTATATCGAATACATTTTGCATTGTATTAAAAAATTACTTAAAGGCAAGATTTATCTCGATTATATTCATGTATATTTTTTGCCTTGTTGAACATAAAATTTGGCAATATACAGTTAAAATTTGTATATTGCCAAATAGAAACGAATTAACAGAGCAATTTTAAAGTTAGTATTTTGAATCTTGGCTCATATGATATAAACTGTATTCCAGATCTGTTTCGAAAATTTCATTGCAATTGAAAAAATAAACTTGCAAGTTATTCAAGAAACAATTTTTATGTCGTTTTTGACAAACTTAATAGACACAGGTGTAAGAAAATGATTTTCCCGGAAATTCGTTTAAACGTTTTGAATTCAGTACACCACCATTGAGTAAAAAAACAGAAATCTTTTGATTATCACAAGATATGAAATTTTTACACCATTTAAAATAGGATATAACGAAAACTTTTGCATTAATAACTTAAAAACTTGTTTCGATTGAATTCGCGAAAAAAAATCACAATGTTTGGAATAAAGCTTACATGATCCAAACACCAAGATCAGGTTGCCAATATTGGATTTGCTCATTTTGCAAGCTTCTATGGCTGCACTTCAATTAATTGAGTTGGCAAATGAAATTTGTTTATTTATGACTTATCAATAGACATGAAAACAATGGCCATTATCAGCGAGTGATAAGGATAAGCTGGAATAGAGAACAAAGACGAATGAAGTGGATAGGATGATAGCTAATCGCAGGGTATTTAAGTAGTCTGCTTAATTATTGATTGCACGCATTGCATTGTGACTCGACTAGAATAGATTGATGTCCTTGATAAATATGTTGGTTCCCTTGCAATGCTCGAAAATTCACATGATCAATTATTCAAACGGTTCGCATTGTGGTCAGGATGAAATGTGTTTGGCAGTGAGGTGAATTGAGGAATGTGGGGACACATATCGATTTCATTTGGAGCAGGATAATTGCGTGACAATCAGCGGCATATGTTCAACAATTTCATTGGCCTTGCTCAGTTGCCAGTGAGGCAACAACAAGCGCAGTCCGTGACATTAACCTGGCTTATTTGCATTTAGCCACAAAGTGGTATTTGAATAGCTCTTTGGAGATAACTTTCCAAATATTAAAATTATCACCAAGAGGCTTCGTTGTGGTCCGTTAATAGGTCGAGTGGCAACTTCAGTTCAAACGCGCATCGGAAGTCAATGGGATTAGTTATGTTCGGAAAACAATTGTGTCTCTGTTTAATAGTGTTCTTGCTCCTGCTGCGTGTCAGTCTGGGGCAGGATGAGGACAAGGATGGAATTGTCGATGTGGAAATGACCACAGCCCATATGATGCCATCTACACTAGAGGCACTGCAGCAGGAAGCATCGGAAACTGAAGTTGCAGCTGAGCCTGATCCTGCGGATGAACCTGCAGCTGAACCTGCTACTGAACCGGAACCTGCACCTGCACCTGAACCGGAACCTGCACCTGCACCTGATTCTGAACCTGCAGCTGAACCTGCTCCTGAACCGGATTCTGCACCTGATTCAGAGCCGAATGCTGAAGCTGAATCTGCAGCTGAATCTGCAGCTGAATCTGCAGCTGAATCTGCAGCTGAATCTGCAGCTGAACCTGCAGCTGAGCCTGATCCTGCACCTGAGTCTCAACATACTGTTGAACCTCAACCAACACCTGGAAATGAACATGAACCTCCACCTGCCGCTGAACCCGCTGTCAAGGACATGGAAGTAGTTCCCACGATGTCAGGGGATTTGGATTACCAGAACGATGCAATGGCGACTGAAGACTTGTCTGGAAAGTCAACCCAGAAGCCCAGCTCAGAGGCAACAACAACAACGAAACAAAATCCAGTTGTAGAATCCAATTCAGGGCTTAATTGTTACAGCTGCTCCAGCTACCAAAAGGGCAAGTGTGATGACAAACCAACGGAAAAAATGCCGTGTCCAACATCCAGTAAAAATGGATGCTACACACTCTTCAAGCGTAAGTCAAGCAACATTTCAGTCGATCACAATTCCAATCCCAATTCTTTGCCAGGTGACAGCAAGTTAATCATGCGCGGTTGCATATCGGAGCTATCGGAGGAGGGTGACAAATATTGCCGCAAGGAGCCGAAGCTCTGCAAGATGTGCTATGATAGACTATGCAACAAGGAGCTTGCACCTCAGCCAAGCTTAGGATCAGCCAGATTTATGATGTCTGGCTTTTTGATCTGGATTTCCTATATAATTGCTCTATTTTGAGAATTGAGAGGCAGTGTTTATTTTAATTCAATTTTTTATTATATCTAAAATCTAATTAAAAACTATACTAAAAAATGAACATTATTCACAACTAAGCTGCAAGACGAGTATACGTAAATGAGTGAAAAGAGTAAAAATTCAACTAATTTAAAGAGAAAAAATCTGAAAAAATTCAAAAAGCTGAAAATAAAAGCTAGTATTATAATTAACTAAAGAGTTCTAAGAAACTAGTTTTCTGTTAATTCAATTATCTAAAATTGGTATTTAAAAGGGAAAACCAAGGTTAAATTATATTTGATCACTTCAGAGTCCTGCCATGCTAAAAAAAATCTGTAACATATTCTGTTATTTCTTAAAATTGCACTGAAAATGCTCATAATATAAATAAAAATAATTTGTTTTTTTTTTTCACTTTGTATGAAATATTAAAATTAAAAATGTGTAACTTTTTACAAAATATTAAAATAGTTAAGAAACAGAGGGATTCTTAATAACGAATGTCTACTGTACATCAATCTCAATTGCAATTTGAAGAACTAAGTACTAAAATCTAGGGCTCGGATACTGAATTAGAGTAATTAGGCGGCCAGCTGGTATACAGAAAAACATGAAAATTATTTCTATTCTATATATGTTTTTATTTATTTATTTTTTTTTATTGATAGATAAAATAACATATGCACAAATACAACAGCAGCTCTTTGTATAGGAGTATACAGTACGATGATTAATTGAAAGTGTGATTAAGAGTACTTAGAATTGATTACAAAGCATTTCTGATCAGGAATATCAGTCCCATCAGTCCCAATCCCATGTGTTGCAAGGTGGCGGCACCGTTGTACTTCTTATCGTTGCAGTTGGGTCCCTTGCAGGTTATACAGCGAGCATCGTCCTTGTTTTCACATTGGTATTTCAGCAGAGGTCCCAGATCGATGAGGCAGCCGCGAAGCACAACACCGTCTATGGAGATGGGATTGTCAATTAATAAGGATCAAATTATGAAAACTTGTGAACAATTTACTTACCCCACTCGCCACTAAAGCATTGCATTGATGCAGGATCACTGAGAGATGGGTTTGTGCATTTTGTGGGTCCAACAGCTGCCTCTCGACAGGGAGGATAGTTGTCACTGCGACAGGTGAGGCAGGTAAAGGTGCCAGCTTCCACGTTGCATGCCGTACCGTTGCACTTCATACAGTTATCTGTTGCAAGACATTCAGTGCCTTTCAGTTCATTGGTACAACCGCGACTCACGGTTCCATTCGCATGTAGTTGGTAGTAGCAACTGTTTTCAGTCTGTGTGTAATTGGAGGCGGCACAGTTGGTGGCCTTATCCGCCTGCTGACTTTGGATGCAAGTGTCGGCATCGTTGCACTTGATGCAACCGCCCAGGACACTCGAAAATGTCTGATTATTGCATCCATTCTGACTATCACAAAATGCACAATTGGGATCAGTGGAAGCCAGCGGACACTTGGCATCCGTATCCGTAGTGCAACCACGTTGCATTGTCTTATCATCAGTTCCAATAGTATAACATTTCTGATCCTTCTGGTTGTAGACGGCACAGGGACTCAGATTAGCCGCATTCACATTGTTGCACGTTGCACCCGAGCACTGGTAGCACAATCGTCGATCTTCCGGATAAATGCCCACATTACAATTGTCCTTGTCGCAAGTCTTGCAATTGGTATCTCCACTGGCACAGGCAACACCACAGCCACGTTGCACTGTTCCGTTTGTATTAAGATCGTTGCGACACACTTGATTCGCTGCACACAGTTGATTGTACGCATCGGCCGTTGCATTGGTTGTGGCACATTCCGGTTGTGTTGCATCACAGTGCCTGCACATCAGGAAGGAGTTGCAATTGTTCGTATCACACGTTAAACAGGCTGGCGCCGTACACGAGCTATCGGTAACACATCCGCGTGTCACGGTGCCATCTGCCGCTGGAAACAGAAAAATTAATTGAATTAATTGAACAGGTCAGTCGTAAATTTGAAAATTAACAATAAGAATAACATTGGGACTAAAAGAAATTTGAAATATATGCAAACATTAAAATAAAGGGTAAATGTCTATTATATGGGCCTCATCTCAAAAACTAAAAAAAAAAAACCACAAATAGGGGGTGATTTATGATGAATTTAGCAAAAAAAATTAGATTGGGGACTCAATTGGTTTGTTTTTAAAAAATCCTTAAAGTTTCCATACAAAACGAAGTATTTTTTTTTTAGTTTTTGAGATGAGGCCCATATAATAGACAATTACCAAATAAAGGAACAGAAAACTATTTTTTGTTTCATGCTGCTTCATATTTAACGTACTTTAGAAACTTTACCAATGCATTGAAAAATAGTTGAAAAAATTATTTATATACGATTCATTAATTAATTATTAATTTATTATATAAATATGAATCATCTGATTTACTTTAATTTTTTTCTGTAAAATGTTATCAAAAAGCCAAAAAAAAAAATAGTTCCAATAAGTGAAGTCTAACGTAGCAAATACTTTAGTAAAAACATATCGAATTTCAACCAACTAATTATTTATATTAATAAAATTTAAAAAAAAAAGGCTGTGAAGATTAATTTAAAGAATATATCAATTGCAAATTAATTGGTTTGTTGACGAAATTAAACTTGAACTAAGAATCAAAAAATCGTATATGCATGACAAAAAAAAACAGAATTTTTTACGTAGTTGGTGTTAAAAAATATGTACAATTATTAAACGAATTTCTTTTAGATTAGATTAGCGTGGGCTATCGTACACTCATCATTATATTTTCTACCCGTTTTAATTTTCTCTCAATATTATTTTCGAATATAACAAAGCGTAGCGACGTAAATACTTATTTAAATGTAGTTCGTAGCGTGGTTTGTTATTATCACTAATTGAATAACCATGTTCAACTATACCTAGAACTTTGTACAGAAATAACTTTGCTTAAGCGCCATTCTATATAAATATGTACACGCTATGACTCATGTTACCTGTCGAAGAACCTAAAACGATCAATTTACCTCTTTTAATAAAACATTTCGATACGCCGTCTGCGCAGGTGGCAGTGGTAGTACCCGTACTGCACTCTGTAATTCAAATTAAGAAAATATATGTATTACTTTTGGATTGATAGTTTATAGTTTTGTAAATAATTACCTAAATTTGCGGCTAAAGAGCTCTGCAGACTGATTGCGATAATCGCGGCTATAAGAATGCCCCTTTTATGGCCCTGCATTGTGAAATATCGATCAATATATTTTCTATTAACTCCTTTAATAAATTTTGCAACCGTTTGCCTCGAGTGTCGCTAGTGAACTGTTAGTTTTAAGGTAGCCGTTGCCCATATGCATTCTCCTTATCAGTTTTATTTTCCAACTCTTTGTCCCTTCATTATTCTTATCTAGACGTTATTTGTTTGCTAGTCTTTTTGTTCGGTTGATAACGTTAAATGGACTGCGATAAAATATATGGTAAGTACCAAGTTTGGGCAACGAGAGCTTTTTGTGCAAAAGTCTTTAAAAACTAAAAGAGCTGCAGAAAGCTTAAAAGTAACTTTCGTCAGTAACTTTTTTAGGTTTGTGCATACGAAAAAGCGCATTATGATTGTGCTTTTAGTATTTAAAAATAGTATACTCAGGATTACGCGCTCGTCGAGAGAAATAGAGGGAGAGAAGTAGAGTGAGAACTAGAAAAAGGAATACGCGCTCGTCGAGAGAATAAGAGGGAGAGAAGTAGAGTGAGAAATAGAAAAAGGAATACTTGTTATATTAGTTATATATACTCAGGATTTCGCGCTCGTCGAGAGAATGAAAGGGAGAAAAGTAGAGTGAGAAATAGAAAAAGGAATACTTGTATTATCCGTTGATTAATAAATTAATAAATATAAATGTATTTGTTAACAGTCGTATGCTGCTTATAAACAAGAGATCTACAACAATTTCTCAATATCCTTGGCTATGTCCATTGGATCAGTGGTGGGTGCATAGCGGTTAATTGGGATGCCTTCTTTGTTTACGAGAAACTTGGTAAAGTTCCACTTGATGCCGCTGCCCAGAGTTCCGGTCTGCTTGGCCTTCAGGTACTTGTACAAAGGTGCGGCGTCATCCCCATTGACATTGACCTATAAATAGAGAAATATAATAGAGAAAAATTAAAAAAATTGATTTTATTCGTATAGAATTTAAATTGTTCGCATTATACCTTGGCAAAAAGTTCGCCAATGTCAGCCTTGGCGTCACGCAGGTGACAAACCATCGGCTCACCATCCGCCTCCGGCATTTCCGAGTTGAACTGGTTGCATGGGAAATTCAAAATGATCAGACCACGATCTCCATACTTCTCCTTCAGATCGGTCAATTTCTGATAATTCTTCTTGGTCAGGTTGCACTGTGAGGCAATGTTCACCACTAAGACGACCTTGCCCTGGAATTTCTTCAGGGATACATCATTACCGTGTGTATCCTTTACGGTAAACTCGTAGATGGACGCGGCGTTCTTGTTCTCATCGTTGGACATGTCGACCTGGAATGAAGTTTGGATTAGTAACTGAAACAATGTTGAAAACACTACAAAGCAGGCCAAGATCAAAGGATACATTAGCAAGAAAATAAATTAGTAAGCCCGTTGTAGTCGAGATCTAGACTATATGATACCCGTCACACAACTCCGATACCATTTTAATTTTCTTTTTGACACTGTATTATATAGGGCCGCAAATGCCTATTTCTCTCTCTGTTATGTAGATTCCAACAAATACAATATATCCTTGCTCCAAGCGTAACGGGTATAATACGCTAGTCTACTCACGGCAGCTGCTGTAGAGTATTTTGACTTTGTTGCTATTTCCGCAGCACTGCAATTGACGGTGTTGGCAAGTGCGACGAATGGAACCAGTGGGAAAAGGACAACGCACAAGCGACGACATTGATGAAATTGAATTACAGGTATCGATTGCTGAATAGCGATCCTGCTCGTTGTTGTAAGCTTGGAGAACTTCAACGCCTGTTGCGATATGTTTTGAATATGTCTGATATTCATAATTAGTATCAAGTACACCTTGGCTGTAAATACACATGAACATTAATTTCATCACTCATTATCAGAACAACGGACAGTCAACAGACAGTCGAGAAGTCTAGAACAGTTGGATACTGCGCATCTGTATAATGTATGCACCGGGTGCATAATTCTTTAAGGTTAAAGTCAAGTCGTTATTACGAATAAGGCGACATACAGTATGACAAGTAATTGTTACCTTCTATAAACTTTGGAAATAAACTAAATATATGCTTTATTTACGACTTGTTTTGTTACAGCAATTTTGCTTACTTATTTTGTATGCGTTTTGTTTCGAAGCTCAATTCAAGACTGTTACAGACACCAGTGTTGTTAAATTGCTTTAACAAGAACAGCTGTTAAGTGCTGCCAGCATTCAAAAAATAACTAAAATTGGAATGAAGAATAGCTAAAACATAAAATGGCTACCCTGAACCCAAGAATGGTCTGGCAGCCTTAAATACCTTTAAAAATATCAATAATTTGAATAAAATTAAAGTTGTTCGAGCAAACATTTGATCATTTTTGATATCAATCTATCAATACTGATGATTTTTAAAATATGAGTGCCCCTATTGAAAATGTAATCAAAAGAATGGAAGAATATCGGAGCTTTTATCATCAATTAGATATTGATTTGCAAACATGTTGATAGCATTTAAGATTTAAATTCTTCCGCCATAATTAACAACTTAAGGTCAGAGAAATAAATAATCAACAAAAAACATTGTTGCAATTTGTTAACACTTAAATAAAATAAATATAGTTCATTCGAATTATATCCTCTAATCCCATTTGTTTAATTACTCAATACTAATCAAATATAATAACACAATTCATTTTCGTTCTCTAAGTGTCTTTTCAATTACTATCATAGTATAACTATAATTATTATTGTACATTGTTGTTGGTATTGTTGTTAAGTTTGTCTACAAAATTGTCAATTAGTTGATTTGATTTTTCATTTTTGTTTTTTTTTCTATTTGTTTCACATTGATTATTCAGTTCAATATTCAAATTGGCCTCAGATATTTTGCACGCTTTCAGCAAACAACAAAAGCATTTTTTATGTGCAGACAAATTACAAAATTAACTTTCAGCGCTAAAATTACGAATACAAATTCCGTTACAAATATATGAAAAACAAATTTTCAGCTTTGTGTACTAACATTGCCACAAAATAAAATATTCAATATTGTATTTAGAATGCACATTTTACCCATAACAATACATATTTCACATCTTGACATTTCAATACACAAATATTTTGTGTTTGTTATTGTTATTTAAAGCTATTTGTTTATATGAATAGGTATTGTGATTTATGCTTGGAAAACAATTGTTGCTCGTTCAAAAAATCTTTCGATACGATAAGCTTATAATGTATACGATTTTGAATTATTCATTTTAATTTTGTTTTTCTTTTCTTTTCTTTTCATTTTTTTTTTAATTTAAGTATGTGTTTCTCTGTGTTGATATTCTCACTCTTGAGCCTGCTGCTAGACACTGGGCTTACATGATCTAATTATATAAATATTTATACATTTATATATGTATCTGTTTATGTATATATAAGGTATATATATGCTGATTTATGTATGTGGGTGAGTGTGTGTAAAAACAGCTAACAATTGTTGTACACAAAAAGCAAAGACAGCATTATTAATTCATAACTTAGTTGCATATTTGAAGCATCTCTATAAAGTAACATTAACTTTAGAATATATATGTATGTTATGTATGTATATTGATATTGATAACTAGGTCATTTAATGATTTCATTATTGTTGCACACGCCGACGCTATAACGATCTTGGTCCGATATTCCAACGCGCAAGAGGAAGAGTACATATTATATAAAAACAATAGCTGTAGGATTCATTTAGATAAAGGTTCAGGTGAAATAAATAAGAATGTGAATTAAGTTAATCAAGCTCAGGCAGTGAGCTTTTGTGGGATATGTTCAGTTCTATGATTAGAATTAGAGTTAGATTTAGTTGTAGCTTTTTTAACTTTAATAGTAGTTGTAGTTTTAGAGACTAGGAGCTTAGCAAAGCATTTAACATTTGTGCAACTGCATACTTGAGACAAATACAATACATTATTCATAACCACATTCACTAAAATCAATGTTTAAAAAAACAAACAAATAGAGCTAATGAAATTCCCTAAAAATGTTGCAGAAGTTTAAGACAATGCCATCTCCATGTACATATTATATATATGCAAATATACATATACATAAGTGTGTAGTATGTGTTTGTAGTAACTAGTGCTTTCGCGAGACAAACGTGGGCAGCTGCTGGGCACAGCAACAGGCGATGATGTAGAGTATGCCAAAAAAGAAATTTAGCTTAGCGGTCTGTTTGGGCACCACATGCATTGTCTGTTCGTCCCGGAAACGCTTCTCAATTTGAAATGCCTGTGGCAGCGTTATTAATGGTAGCAGGAACCACAGTGAGTATTTCAGACCAAAGATGAAGAACAGTGAGTATGGTGTGAAGAGCAGCATTGCATACAGCACATGCGAGGCAGTGCGTCCAATAAGAATGGCCAGTGTTACGATGCCCGCCTTGCCATCACTTTCCGCATCGCGTGTATTATTGCTGTGCAGTATTGCCTCCGTGTTCAGGGCCAGCGGTATGGCATAGCCCATCGTGGTCCAATCGACGTGACCCGTTTGTGACATGAACGCAAACAGTACCGAAATCGGTCCAAACAGTATTAATATCACGAGATCGCCCAGCGCAATGTATTTGAAACCAATGCCGCCAGTGTAAAGGAAGCTCGATGATAGACCGCCGAAATAAATCAGCGCCAAGTGTTCCATCTTAGCTGGACTAAGCACGGCGAGCAGTACAAAGCCACCGCAACCAGCTAAATATAGAATAGCGCCCAGTGAAACCACCTAAAATGAAGTGTAATTATGCTGTCAATAATCTCTTCAAGATATTAATAAAGTCAAATGAATAAAGCAAATGAACATTTGCTAACGATTATCTTTTTGTTTCAAAAATTACTTGATTGACTGTATATAGTTATTTATTTACCTCATCCTTGGTGAGTATATGATCGACCAGTGTGCGATCGTCAGCCTTTTGTTTGTCGATGCCTTTGATGAAATCGAAATACGTATTGACTACATTGCCAGCACAGTGGACCGTGACCACCGTAAAAGCGGTGAGAAAGAAGGTGAGCATAGAGAAATCGGCCGTCCATTGCGAACGATATGCCAATGCGGAGCCGAGCAGCGTCGGCACCAAACTGGCCGAGAGCGACCAGGGACGCAAGGCCAGCAAATAAGTTTTAAGTTTCATAAATGTGCCAGAGCTATAGTCATTGGCGTTAATTACAGGAGCTGCTTTGCCATTTAACGCCGTCGATGACGTTGACGTTGGCGTTTCGTGAACGGTGCCGCCATTTGATTGACGTTGTCTTAGCAGCTGTGTTGTTGATGACGTCGTTGCTGTTGTTGTTGCCGGTGCTGCAACTTCCTGCGGCTCGCATTTACCAAGACTTGTTGCCATTGCACGCACTGTTTTGAAACTGACACTTGTAATCTTCGCATTCACCAGCTGGCCCCCAAGTGCTTTGGAATAATTAGTGATGACCTCAAAAATAATATCGCTAGTGCTTGTTGTTTCTGTTTTGTTTTGTTTACAAAAGCATTAATTATCCCAACGCAGTCTGTGTTTCTTCGAAATTCTCGCTAATATTGTATACACAGCATCTTGCGTGTGTATGTGTATGTGCTGTGGGCAGGAGGTGGCGTGGCTGCTGCACCTCCAATAACAAAAATTTCACCAAACAGCCTGCTTGCTCCAAATCCACGCTCTCTCCGCTGCCCTATTTAAGCCTCCAGCTGCGCCACGCCAAACAAATTGCATGTATGCTAAAATTGCAATGCTCGCGCTGATTAGTTAATATATATACAATTAAATTTCACTTGTTCTTTTTATTTATTTTGCAGGCGATAGGCTGAAATCAAACACGCACACAACTAAAAAACACATACATTGTTTTTAGAAAGACGTTGCCATCTCTCAGAATAAAATTTCATGTATGGCAACCTTAAAAATTTGAGTGAAGGTTTGAAGCTGGTCACCTTAAGGGAAGGAAAGTTACATTTTAAATCTTTAATAAAATGTCAAAAAAAATTAAAAAATGTTAACAAAAATTTAGAAAAATTGTTCAAAATTCTATCAGTCAGCTTTCTGTTGCGTAGTGGTTCAGCTCACGTTGGAGCTACTAGCTCAATAGGACTTGCTTATAAACTTTTTGGTGTTTATTAAAAATTTATTAATTTTTTCAAAAACTGCATAATAACTTTCTTTCAATTAAATTGAAAAAGCTTCACCAAACTTGTAGCTTTAATTTGCTGAGTGCCGCATTTTGGGCCGTTCTTCTTGAAAATAGATATTAAGGTTTGAGAGCAAGGCATAGATAGCCTTTTACTGAGCTAGCTGCGTTCTTTCCAAAATATCTTAAAAACGTTTCGATAACGTTTTCTTTAAATAGTCCCATTAGAAAGGTGAAATTGTGGCTTTAATCGTGTATTAGCAGTTTTCGGGACCGTTCCCCCTGAATTTAAATATTTAGGAAATTGTTAAAATGTAATTTTTTTCACTTTCTGTCTTTACTTGTTTCAGCCAATTCAATAAATAAAATATTTTTCTACAATTCTGCATCATTACTTTATTGATTTTATGTAGAAAAACATTTAAAAATGATGAAATTCATAACTGGTTCTTACTCATGAACGAAGTTCCGTTTATCGTTGCTGGCGAACCGTTGCTAACTTGACGCACATTAAATATCGAGACAAACCGATAACAAGATAATCGTTGACAATGCCGCTCATTGCGATTTAAGTAGTTTGTTGTGGTAAATAATTTTATAATAATTAACAATTGTCCACAGTAATGTCCGTTTGCACATCTGCTGAAATAGCCGAAAAGCGGCGCATTGCAATGGCCAAGCTGCAGGCGAAAAAGGCGCAAACACAGTCCGCCAACTCAAGTACAACAACAACAGCAGCAACAAGTGCGAGTGAACAATTGAGCGCCAAGACAGCAGCGTCCAAGTTTTACAATTCGCCACCACAAAACAACAACAGCTCCAACTTAAATAGCAACAACAACAATAATAATAACAACAGCAATAAGAGCTCCGCCTTTTTGAATGCACTCAAAGCCATCAAGTCCACAAGTTCGCGGGAATTGAGTCGTGCTGCAGTTCATCCTTATCAGCGTCCCAATGGAGTAAACAAACCCATATTGTCGCTCAGTCCAGAAAAACAGAATCCATCCGCCACCTTGGCACCGGTATTTGTTAAATCCATCACCTGCCGAGTATACTTGATAAGTGCCAAGAGATTTGCCGTAGACGCCTCGGGTTACCATGAGAAGCTCATTGAAGTGTTTAAGCGAATGCCAACAAAATCCTATGATAATCAAACACGCATCTGGAATTTCGACTTGACGGATTACCAGGCGCTGCTTCAGCATGTGGGCGATCTCAAGCCACAAGTTGTCATTGGCACGATACCAAAGAAAATCATTGCGATGTGTCAACAAACTCCCAAGCCGATGGATTGCAGCGTGTTGGCTTCCATTAACGCCACGTTGGCCGACAAGTTGATGCCCTTTCAGCAGGAGGGCGTATGGTGAGTGTAGAGTCTCTAACTGTTATACTATAACTATATCTTTTATTATTATTACAGCTTTGCCATAAGTCAGCATGGACGTGTTATGATCTGTGATGAAATGGGCTTGGGAAAGACATATCAAGCTCTGGCTGTTGCCGACTATTTTAAGGAGGATTGGCCACTGCTCATCTGCACCACGGCCAGCACACGCGACTCTTGGGCCCGGCACATTGCCGATCTGTTGCCATCGGTGCCCGTGCACTATGTCCAAGTGCTGGCCAACAATCAGACTTATGTGGCGGATGCCAAAGTATTGATTGCCAGCTACAACATGATGGAGCGCAACATGGACAAGCTGCTGCAGCGTGCATTTGGCATTGTTATCTACGATGAATCCCATACACTCAAGAACGGCAAAGCCAAGTGCACCGTGGTAGCGAAGCGTCTCGCCGAGAAAGCAAAGCGCGTAATCCTGCTGTCCGGCACGCCAGCCTTATCACGTCCGCTCGAACTTTTCACCCAACTGCAGTTGGTCGACAGCCGCTTTATGAATTTCATGGAATTCAGTAAGTTTCAATTGCTTAAACTTAAGTAATTGCATTGAAATTTGCTTTGTTTTAAAAATAGCCTCTCGTTATTGTGATGGCAAGCAGACAACTTTCGGTTGGGATGCCAATGGTCAATCGAATCTGGATGAACTGAAGGTTGTTTTGATGCTTAAATATATGCTAAGGCGCACCAAGGCTGAGGTGTTACCGCAGCTAGCGGAAAAGAATCGGTAAGTAGCTAAAATCTGCTAAAAATTTGATTATGAATTCATTTTCGTAAGGAATGAATATTAAAAATCTTATAATTATTCAAATTATAAAGAATTCCACAAATACACAAAACTATATTATCTATAAAACCATATAATATATAAAACAATTCTTATTAAACAATTTTTAAGCTTACAAAACAATGGTTAGTAATTTTTACAATCAGCTTACAACGATCTGCTTCAAACGCTACGAAGCTGCCCACCGTTGCCGATCCGTCCTCTGCGAGCGTCGAACACAGAGGGACGCGATCCCGTCCACCACAATGACAAGATCAGCAGCTCCACACCAAGAGTCGGTTCCACCTGTCAGCTCACTTCACCCGCCACCTCCCGCCGATCCGCCCTCTTCGAGCGTCGAACACCAACTGCCTGCCTACTGCGAGATGGCCTCCTTTTATACGCCGCGTGGGTGGTCAGCTAGCAGAACTCTGTTATCTAAGCAGTGCCAACTCGCATTGGCACTGTTAAACTCACATTGGCACTGTTAAACTCGATTGTCACTGTTAAACTCACATTGGCACTGTTAAATTCGATTGACACTGTTAAGCTTACATTGGCACTGTTAAACTCACATTGGCACTGCTAAGATAACAGAGCTCCGCCAACAGACCCCCCACGCAGCATACAAAAGGAGGCCATCTCGCAGGCAGTTAGTGTTCGACGCTCGAAGAAGGCGGATCAACGGGAAGTGGCAAGTGAAGTGAAGTGACAAGTGAAGTAAGGTGACAAGTGGAACCAACTCTTGGCGTGGAACCGCCGATCCCGCCATTGCAGTGGACGGGATCGCACCCCTCCGTGCTCGACGCTCGCAGAAGACGGATCAACGAGAAGTGACAAGTGAAGTGAAGTGACAATTGGAGCATACTCTTGGTGTGGAGCTCCTGAACTTGTCATTGTAATGGACGGGATCGCATCCCTCTGTGTTTGGCGCTCGCAGAAGACGGATCAGCAATGGCGGGCAACTTCGCAGCATCAAAAGCAGATCGCTATAATAATTATAAAAATTACCAACCACTATCCTGTAAGCCCAAAAACCATCCAATAAGAATATTCTTACATAATATAGTTCCACATATAATACAGTCTTATATATAATATAGTTTTATATAAAAAATATATTATATATATTAGTAATTGTAAGAATGTTAAACTAGTATAATGTAATAAAACAAGTTATTAGTGTTACTAAGGTCAGGAATTAAAGGAAAGGTAATGGAAAAGTGCGGATTTTAGGGAAGGGAGAAAGAGCTCTGAGGAGAAAACGTGAAAGAGGCTATTATAGGTAGTGCATAAGACACGAAACGAATCGTGTGAAGCGTGATCAGTTGTGCATGTAGATAAAAAGAAGGC
This sequence comes from Drosophila falleni, assembly GCA_035045575.1. Classification (NCBI taxonomy): domain Eukaryota; kingdom Metazoa; phylum Arthropoda; class Insecta; order Diptera; family Drosophilidae; genus Drosophila; species Drosophila falleni. Next base: position 1,788,554 of record JAWNOV010000171.1, on the reverse strand, counting down.
TTGTAATTCCTACAACCTGCGGGGGACTGAAAAGGTGAGGCGGGCTAGAAGGGAACTACAATCGATCTCGCCAATAATCAATTTGTGAAAAAAAACAACACCAAGAGTTTTCCTACGATTAATTAAAGACGGAAGATTGAGAAGACGAAGCCTATGGTAGTACGGTGGTAAAGGAAGGTTGGGATCCCAGTTAAAACCACGTAGGGCGAAAAGCAAGATGTGGCCACATGTAGCGAAAATGTTAATGAGTATTTTAAGATTTTTGTATTACACTACTTAGTTCAAAGATATAAAAAATTAAATTGCAATATTTATTTCTAAACTTATTAAACTAATGACTTTATTTATAGAGAAACAGTGGTGCTGGATCCAGCGCTGGTGTGGACTAATGATGATGCCAAAACGAGTATAAAAGATCTAAATACGGAGCTTCAATCAGCCAAGGGTCGATCCAGAGAGGAGGTCTTACTGCGCTTCTATGCGCGAACTGCAGAGGTCAAATCAAGAGCAGTATGGTAAGTTAATAAATTAATTCTTTATAAGTCTAGATTTTTCTAACCATGTATTTGCTTTATTCATAGCTCCTATCTCAAGACTTTAATTAAGGAGAACATTAAGTTTATTATCTTTGCACATCATCGAGTAATGCTGGATGCCATTAGTGATTGTCTGATTGCACTTAGAGTGAATTACATACGCATCGATGGACAAACCCGGAGTGATCTTAGAGCTGACTATGTAGACACCTTTCAAAAGAAGAGCAATTGCAAGGTGGCGGTGCTTTCACTAAAAGCTTGCAATTCTGGCATTACGTTGACCGCAGCCGAAATGATTGTCTTTGCCGAGTTGGACTGGAATCCAAGCGTATGTTTGATTAAATTAAATTCTGTAATTATAATTACAATATGAATGATATGATTGAATTTTCTAGACTCTGGCGCAGGCAGAGAGTCGGGCTCATCGTATTGGTCAAACAAAACCAGTGGTGTGTCGTTATTTAATGGCCACTCAAACTGCAGATGATACCATCTGGAATATGCTGAAGAACAAGCAGGAGGTGCTCAGCAAAGTGGGCATCTTTGCGGAGAATCTACAGCAGGCAACGCACACAGCAGCACCAACAACGGTGAGATAGAAACTATAAATTCTTTAAAAGCTATCTTAATACTTCTAAGCATTCTTATTATTTCTTTTTAGTCCCATAAAATTGATCAATTCTTCTCACCCGCCAAATCAGCAGATGTACAGGCTAAAACTGGCACAATACAAAAATACTTTTCCCCACAGCCGGCAACCTCGACGAGAAGTGAACCAAACAATAATGATGAGGATCATAAGACAGATACGGATCAAGATATAGCTTCTTTTTTCACTGAAGATGATGATGATGCATTTAAGGATTTGATACTCTAATTCCATCTGTAAATGTGAAAATGTGAATAGGGATTAATGAAGATACACGCATAAAATCGGTCTGTAAGTAAATATATTAAAACTGAGCTGTATTTTTTAATCAAAACGATGCTTTTCAGGTTTTGGTTTTCTGACTGTTTATTTGTTAATGATGTCAAATGTTAAGATTATGGATACGAAATAGGATATGTTTTCTAAGATTATATAATAAATTGTTAATTGTGAAGAAGATGTCTTTCATTTTGTCTTTTAATACAGATAAGATAAAAATAATTATTGAATGATCAATGTCTCATTTCATTTGTTAGACATTGTATATCTTGGATTCTCGAGCTATTTCCACGCATGCTCCTCAGCGAGTAAGGTATAATAAATAAATTGGGAGTCGTCCCTGACAACAACTCAACTAAATAAATAAATAAATAGTCTAGATAACTTTTGGAATTGACTCAAAACGCACAAGCCAAATATAAATAAATAACGACATGGACTCCTCACAGGGCGACAATGTTGAGCTTATGGGCCAGGAGGAGGAGGAGGATTTGGGCGATGATGAGTTTGGCGTATCGTTTCTGCAAGACATCATTGAGTTGGAGTAAGTGTATCCAACTAATCCAACTGATGGAGGCTACACGTAATAATCTGTGATAAATTCTGCAGACACTCCTTTGGCTATGACTGCAAGCGACTCTTCAACCTGGTCATGTTGGATGATGACACACTGATCTTTGTTTCCGGCAATTTCCTGCATTACTTTAGCATATCCCGGCGTGAGGTGACCTTTCGTGAAACAGTTTTCGGTTGTGGCATTGGCTTTATAACGAAAAACGAACGGCCGGAGTTTAAGGATCTGTTTACTGTGGGCGAGAATGGACCGCGTCCGACAATCTTCATCTATGAATATCCATCGCATGATGTACGGATCAAGCTGACGGGTGCGGCCAAGACTTGCTTTACGGCGGGCTCCTACAATGCCAGTGGCGAGTTGTTTGCCTCACAGGCGGGCTATCCGGATTTCATTATCACCATCTGGCGATGGGAGCGTGCTGAGGTTGTGCTCCGTGCCAAATCTTTTCAGAGTAACATACTCTTTGTGCACTTCTCCGAATACAATCCCATATTGTTGTGCTCCTCCGGCCTGAGTCACATTAAGTTCTGGAAGATGGCCAACACATTCACGGGCCTGAAACTCAAGGGGGATTTGGGTAGATTTGGCAAGACGGATTTCAGTGACATTCACGCGATGTATATGCTGCCCGATGAGAATGTCATCTCCGGTTGCGACTGGGGCAACATGTTGCTGTGGGAGGCGGGTCTCATCAAGTTCGAGATTTGCCGGAAGGGAAGGAAACCGTGTCATCTGAAGCCCATTACACGGATTACCATGAAGAATGGTGAGGTGACCACGGTGGGCATGGATGGCTATGTTCGTGTGTGGTATTGGGAGACTGTTGATCTGGCCGATCCACCCGAGGATGATTTATTTGTCGAAATCGATCCGATTTATGAGTTCAAGATCTCCGATGTCGAGATCCGTGCCATGCAAAAGATTAAACCCTTCGAGGAGATGGACTTTGGCTATTATGCTCAGGATGGCAACGGAGGCATTTGGTTTTGTGACATCAATACCTACGATGTGCCTCGCCCACCACGTCAGCTTTATTCCTGCGTGGGTGGGCGTGTCCTAGCCGCCCAAATGTCGCCCATCTCCCCGCACATGTTGGCCCTCTCCGAGTCGGGCAAGATCTTTGTTTACGACTTTGAGGCACAGCGTCTGCTGCTCGAGAAACAGTTTGCGGGTAATGGTGTGGATATACTCTGGATCGATACACAGATCTCAAGTCTGGGCACCGAACTGGTTGCCGGCTTTGAGGATGGCATACTGCGTCATATCTTTCTGGATCTCAGCAATCCGGCAAAGGCTTCCATGCATCTGGTGGCGGCTTTCAAGGCCCACACAGCTCCCATCACCCGGTTGACCATCAATCGGAGCAGCACATTGCTCCTGAGTGGCTCTGCCGACAGGAGCATGTTCATTTACGCTCTGAGCAACGATTCGTTAACTGGCCAGCAACTGGTGCAACTGCGTCCACTGGGATTTGTTGAGTTCAAGGCTGTGCCCAGTTGCTTCTATTGGCATCCGGAGGAGCAGTCTGTTGTATTGATTGGCTGCAGGTCCGGTGAGGTCTATGAGTACAATATACGCACCAATGTAACCCCACAGGAGACCTATCTCTCCTACAACATCACGGATCCCGCCCGGCTGCGCAGCACTCGCTTTGTCTCCGTCAAGAGTCGCATCCGCCGGGAACTGCGGCGTGAGAAGATCAAGAAGCGCAAGGAGAAGAAACGCGAGCGTAAAATGCGTGAGATTGAGAAGCTGAAGAAAGCGAATCCTGGCCTGCAAATCGATATGGAGAGCGCCCTGGCCGATTCGGAGCCAGATGAGGAGGAGGAACCATTGCACATACCCGTCATTCCCAATCGCATTATCTGGTTGCGCTACACCGATCGCAATACCATCTGGGTCTCCATGGCGGGCTACGATGCCGGCTACGTCTATGAGCTGGAGTTTGATGCTCCGGAGCCCACCATATGTACTTTAATCACAGATGCTGACGACATTGAAATCCATTCCTACTACATCGTGTAAGTCCGAGAATGAGAATTCCTTTCACTAAACCTTCTGTGAATACTCTACTGATTTTATATTTATCCCACTCTTTTTTTTTCTTTGCTCACTGTAACGATCCCTATATTTCATTCTATATTGATATATTCCCTGAGTTCTGCACTGATCCTTCTTTCACTAAACCCTCTGCGGATACTATACTGATCGTTTTACTGATCCTTCTACTGATCTTAATTTTTATCCCACCTTCAATTTTTTTGTATCAATATAATGATCTCAATACCTCTCTTTTTTTACTCTCTTTAATCTCTACCCTCTTTACCTGATCTCTTTTTCTATTATTTTCTAATAATCTCTTCATTGATTTTTTTTTTCTAAATTTTCCACTGATATTTTCTTTAGCGATGAGTACATTTTATTTGGAATGATGAATGGCAGTCTGCGAATCAATCGATTTAATGCGGAGAACTTTACAGACCTCGCTGATTATCGAAATTATCCGATGCACGATGCGCTCAAAGGCATTATTCCTTGCATCATGAGTAGCTATGATGGACAGCGTCTTGTATCCGTTGGCTACGATGGTAATGTGTTTCTTTACAAATGGAATGGTCCAAAGATTGCGAGGAATTCATTAAGGAAACCTTTGCCGTCGATGCCGAGCATAGGCCCAGTTGCAGACATACTTGACCCGGAGACGCCTTCAATGGAGCAGGAGAAGATCAATGCGGAATTAAAGCGTCAACAGGAGGCAGCCGAGGCACACGATCGCGATGTTTTGGTCAAGATTGGACAACTACAAAGTGTTTACTTTGAGATTGTGCGACGCAATGATGAACTTCCGCCTGGCCTACGTTTTCCCGACAAGGATCTCCTGCTTGATCCACGAATCACTCGGCAAATCCGTGACGAGCTTCAAGCCGAGCTGGACGATGTGCGCGAGGATCTGGCCTATGATCTGGAGTTTGCCCAAGTCGGCCACGCAAAGCTCTACAATCATTTTCTAAAGAAGCTGGATCATGTGCCCTTTACAATCACTCCACTTTGGTGAGTTCAATTTATATTATAAGTGAAATCTCTGACTCACTGTTCCTGTCACACTTGGCAGTGCCAATGTGGAACCCGTGTCCACGTTTCGCTTGGAGACGCTAGGCGACGAGTTCAATCAAATTAAGCTTGACATTGAGGAGCGTATCAAAAGGGAGCAGGATATGCGGTAAGTTAACTCCTCTCAATTAAAACTCTGGTTAAATTTTTAAGTGTTACCATCCAAGAACCATAAATAGCAAATCTTTTATCATAAACAAGCAGCAGACGCATTGAGGAGCGTGTGCCAGAGCAGCCAGAAGTGTAAGAGTAGAGAGTTTGTTTAATTTATGTACATATATATATATATATATATATGTAGAGCTTTTACATTATTACTATTTTTTGTTTTTTCAAATGTAAGCACCTAATCTTTAGATCAAGCCGAATTCTAACATTTTTTTTTAAATTTCTGTTTTCTTTTTATAGCATCTTTACTTTGGAAAGTTATAATTCCTTTATAATACCTTTGTTTTTAAATATCCTTTATAATACATTTGTTTTTAAATATCATAGCTTTTTTACTTTTTAAAAATACTTTCTGTGCTTACCTTTATAAACATTTTTTATTTGGAAAGTTATTATTTGTTTTTTTTACCTATGTTTTTAAATATCATAGCTTTTTTACTGTAAGAGCTATTTATATTGAACGTCCTGAATTTATTGAACACTTACTTTTTTGGTTCACAAAAAAAGAAGAAAAGAAAAAAAGGAGTTTTAATTTTCTTTCTTTTCATTCTCTTTTTTTCGAGATTAAAGCTTTTTTTTAATATTTAAAATTTAATATTTATATTTTTTTTATTTGGAATATTTTCAGTTTTTATTTAAAGACATTTAATTTAGATAGATGATTGAATTCCCCTAATTTCGTAAACTTATCCATACATTTTGGTTTCTATAACTAATTTGTTATGATTGCAAATTTAAGCTCTCTATCTTTCTAAATAAATGTTAATCTCAGTTTAACCGAAGTGATTGCCTACGAGGAGAAGGAAGATTCTATGACTGGACCCCCACCAGAAAACTTCTTCTTCGGTCGTGATCCGAAAAGCATAACGCCTAGATTTAGCAGGAAAATGATGAGACTTCTACATCGTTATCGCAATCGACAACTTTACGAGGTGCGACGCATCTTCGATTGGGACAAGTTGGAAAGACAGAAACCTGATCCGAATCGTAATCATCCCGATGATGACGCAAAGATTGCGGAAGCACAACGCAATTTGGGAGATTATAAGCTTAAGATTAATTCGGATTACGAGCCTAAATCTACAGAGACATTGACTGCCAAGTATATAGAGATTGTCGAGTGTCGGGAAAGATACTTCGATATGATAGATACATTTAATCAGCGGGTGATCGCGTTACGCGATCATAAGAAGGAATTGATGGAGTTCATACAGAAAAGACGCGATCGATTGGAGCGCATTCATGAATATTTGCCTGAAGTTAATCGCATACAGTTGAAAAAGATCAATCCGATCGACATGGAAATGGAGTATCCAGAGTTAAATCTCATCGAACACTTTTCGCCTGGCTGTGGAGTGAATGTGGATGATATACTCGATTTGGATAACACTGTCGAGGAGATTATCAGGCTTAGAAAGCCACAGCACACGATAGACAATGTTAGTATTTATGAGATGGCCGCACTGGATAATCCAGATCTGCAGGAGGTGATCAAATTCAAAGCCTTGCAAATCTCAAAATTGAGGAGCACATTGCCAGCGGATGAATTGAGGGAATACATACAGAATCTGCCAGCGGCAAGTGATCTTGCTTACTATGAACCGGATGAGGAGGGCAATTCTCCGATGATGCAGGAGATGCAACATCGTTGGTTGCGTCTGTTGACCGTTGAGCAGATCCATATCATTGGCCAGGTCGATGAGCAAATTCGATTGTTCGACTTGCAAATGGAAAAGATTCATGTGGATCGTTTTCACACCAAATTGAACTCGGAATTTCTCACCTCCTTCATGATTAGCCTGAACCAGGAGTTGTATATTTTGCGGGATAGCGAAGAGATCGAGACGCAGCTGCTCCAGAATGCCAAGCATGCGATGGGCACTCGCAACGAGCTCCAGGTTGTGATCAATGCCACCAACCGGCAATTGGATGAGCTTCGTAAGACCATTGAGAAGATCAATGAACAGATCTCTGGTCTGCAAGTTCTCTTTATGAACACGATCAAGGGACACAAGTTCTATGATTTTTTGCGTCGCATTTTCAAGAAAAAGTGGCGTCCACCAAAGCGTGTCCATGGTGATGACGATGAGTCCTCGTCCTCGTCATCATCATCGTCATCCAGCGAGGATGAGGGTGCTGATGCCCAGAGCGTTGACTCCTTGGACATGACCACCATACGGCTCGACGAAAACACCTGTCCCATCGGCCTTGATCGTGTCCTCTACGAATGGTCCTTCACCATGCGCTCCGAACGTCATGCCCTGGAACGCACCCTCCTTGACAGCCACCGTGATGTGGATCGCAAGCGTCGAGAGATTGCTGAGATGCAGACCAAGATGAAGTACCACGAGGAGGTCTATCAACGCGAGAAGAACACTCTGCTTGAGTTTAGGGTAAGCCCTGTGTTAATTTGAACCTGAAAGTCAATTTTCATTCACATTCTACTAATATAACAAAGCGTGGGAGAGGAACTGGGAGAGGGACTAGGAGAGGGACCTGGGAGAGGGATTGCGAGCGGGGCCTGGGAGAGGGACTGGGAGCGGGGTCTGAGAGAGGGACTGAGAGCGGGGCCTGGGAGAGGGACTGGGAGAGGGACTGGGAGAGGGACTGGGAGCGGGGTCTGAGAGAGGGACTGAGAGCGGGGCCTGGGAGAGGGACTGGGAGCGGTGACTGGGAGCAGAGACTGGGAGAGGGACCTGGGAGAGGGACTGGGAGCGGGGCCTGGGAGAGGGACTGGGAGCGGGGCCTGGGAGAGGAACTGGGAGAGGGATTGGGAGAGGGACCTGGGAGAGGGACCTGGGAGAGGGACTGGGAGAGGGACTGGGAGAGGGATTGGGAGCGGGGCCTGGGAGAGGGACTGGGAGCGGGGACTGGGAGCGGGGTTTGAGAGAGGGACCTGGGAGAGGGACTGGGAGCGGGGCTTGGGAGCGGACTGGGAGCGGGGCCTGGGAGCGGGACCTGGGAGCGGGACCTGGGAGAGGGACTGGGAGCGGGGTCTGAGAGAGGGACTGGGAGGAGTAATATTAATAGTAGTATTTATAGTAGCAGTAGTAATGTTAAGTTTATCTTAATCTGCACATTTCCATTTATCTGTTTTTTGGGTATCCGCAAAAAGAAAAACAGAAAGAGCCAATTTTCAAGCGAAATGTTATAACTTTGGCAAAATTGATCCTGTCTTCTTCCAAGTCTTCTATTATCCAATTTTCCATACATACCCCTTGACATTTTTACAATAACTTTGGTCTCTCATAACTTCATAAAAAATAAACCGATTTTCAAGCGGAATGATTATGATTTGGCCTCTAAATTGATCCTGCATTTAAATTTTTATCATCTAGAAAATTTAATATTTTTTCGATTCTAAGTCTTCTATTATCCAATTTTCCATACATACATCTTGACATTTCCTTGCAGCGCAACAGGCAACAGGAGATCAACAAGGTGCAGGTGAATACGATTCTGCGCATGGATCAACTGCAGCATTTCTACGAGGGCAACGATTATAGAGATGTCTCCCATGCGATACTTTTCGACGCCGACATGTTGGTCGATCTGCGACGTCGAGCCGAGAAGCTGCACGAGGAGACGTTGGCCACACGACGATGGCATCGCATTAATTTCGTGCATTTGCGTCGCATGAATCGGGATATCAAGTTTATGAGATTTGAAATCACACGCCTCGAGGAGGAAATCAAACAGGCGCAAATGAAGCGCTTTGGATTGATTGTCAATCTCGATGAACTGGAGGAGGAAGTGCTGCGACGTTACGTCTTTGAGTTGGAATCAACAGCCGAGGAGGAGATGTCTGCCCTCGAGAAGGAGCTGCAGGAACGAAAGGTAGGACATCATAAAGAACTGCAGGGTAACTAATACCAAAAGTGTCTTTCTCTAGATTGAATTGTCGCGCTGCGAGGAGCAGCTGGTGCAAGAAACACAAAACAACACGGAGAAGCTTAACATACAGACGGTGCTCTTGGAGCAGAAAAATGTCCTGGACTCGATCCTCGACGTGCAGGAGCGCAATTATGCCAAGTGGTCAAATCCTCAGGTGCTCAATCTAAGCTACGACATTGAGAAGCTGATGGGAATTGAGAACGCGCTGCTCCAGCAGATTGAGGTGCGTTATCGAATCTCTATTAAACTATTATGTCTGTATGTTCATCGTTATGAACACAGGGTATAAATATAGATACTTATGTACTATAATAAAACGGACCAATGGCGATAGAGCAGTGGTCAACACGACCAGCACACCGTGTATGGGGATTTCCTCTGCCGCAGCGCTGCCTGCGCTTGTCCAGTAAAAAACTTCGTGTGCCACCGCTGTTAAGTCGCTGTCGTGGAGCTGTTATAGGGCTGTTACGCTGTAATAGTGCTGTTACGCTGTAATAGTGCTGTTACGCTGTAATAGTGCTGTTACGCTGTAATAGGGCTGTTACGCGGTAATAGTGCTGTTACGCTGTAAGAGGGCTGTTATGCTGTAATGCCGCAAACAAAATTTCAAACTACAGCTTGATATTTGACCAAATTATCCCAAAACAAATAAAAAGAGATAAGTCAAATAATTTAATGCACTAGGAGATTTCTAATTCATTCATAACATAGGTATTATGCAAATGCAAATAGAGCATTTTTTTTTAAATAATTTGATCGAAAAGAGTTTGAATTAATTTGAATAGTTAAAAATGTTATATATTTGATTTAAATGATATCTATGTTGCAGTGCCTGGAGCGAGAGATCTGCACACTTCGTCTGAAGGCAAAGCCGCTCCAGATCAACGAGTTGCTTATATCTCAACCGCAAGCTGTGCTCAACGAACTCACGCCCATGGAGCCGGAGGTGGAGCTGTGTCCGGCCATACTGAACGTGGAGGCATACATGCTGCCTCCCATGCCGGATGACTTCATCATGGATCGGGTGCATACGATTGTCCAGAAGAGTTTCAATCAGTTCTTTGGTCGTCACACGAGCGCCGAGAATGTGCGCAAATTCTCGCAGAGATCATCGTTGTATTTGTGCCAGGCGGCTTACAGTTTCCAAGGCAGATACACGGACCGCATTGCCGAGTGCATCACGGAGCATCTGGAGACGATTGTGCCCAAGAAGTATTTGATTCATATAAGCGCGGAGGAGCTGAGAAAGCTCTTTAATGAGGTCGTTGCTGTCTTCGACTATGAACGCTCCGATGTCAATACGGAGGAGCTTATCTCTGGCATATTCGAGCATGCCAAGGATTCGCTGTGTGCCCGTGGCATCTGTGAGGTAGTCAATCGCACCCAGTTTATTGTGTTGCACATGTTCAAGGAGCTGTCCGAGGTATTGCCCCTGGAGGAGTTTCAATCAGAGGAAACGTTGCGCATTATTGTCGATGTGCTGGAACGTGAACCGATGGCAGATCCTCGTGCCATCAATGTGGAGGAGCTGGTCGCCAGCACTCTGAAGCACGCCCAGGACAATTTGCTGGACAACATAACGGCATTGCCACTGCGCCAGGTGGGCAACAACATACAGAAGGCACTGTTAAAGCGACGTCAGTACAAATCCCCCAACTGCCAGTCGCCATTGTCCGTGCGAATTGCCAGCCGGAAGCCCACATCCAGCACAGGATTACCCTTCTGAATTTATTTGTTACCATTTGTTAATCATTTTTGGAACTAGTACAACAATAATAACATAAATAAAGATTGGAAATTCACTCCATTCGGCGTTTAACTGTGACAATCTTCAGTGGCAGCAGCTCCAGCATCTCACGGACTACGCTAATCTCGCCGTGTATCGGCTTGGAAGCATCCTTGTGCTCGCCACAGGCCTCACTGAAGCGCTTATAATAGTGCAGACATTGCTGCAGTTGTTCCAGCTGTTGCTGTGGCTGCCCACTAATCAGTTTGTAGTAGAGTCTTCCAATATGAAAGTGTGCATAGAGCATGAGACGCACTTCCTCCATGTCCATGTTGCTCTTCCATTTTGCATCGCTGTCATTGGGCGACGCTAGATACGATTTGACAAAGCTCTCGAAGTGCTTGATGGCCTTCAAAGCTGCCTGATTGATCCGCTTGACTTGCTCCGGCGTTGGTGACTGTTGCGCCTTCATGGCGTCCACACGCACGTCCAGGACTGCAGCATGTGCCGTGCCAGCCACATACCAGCATTCGCGACAGATCTTTAAATAGAACATGGGATCGAGTAAGTCGAGCAGATCCTCCAGATACTTGGCCCGACGTTTCTGCATCTTGGCCTGATTCTCGGGCTGTTCCTCAAAGAAGGCAATATGCTCGTATGCCTCGGCATAGTCCTGTATTATCTTGGCATACTCGGTGGCCTCTGTCTCTGCTTTGTAGTAGTCCTTGGCCACGTCCAGCCACTCGTTGACAAAGTGGAACACCAGTTTGGCATCGTCAAAGGTCAGACAATAATCACAGCTGACTCGACTCTCGCAGGCCGTTAAATCCAGATCCACAAAGCGATAATCCTCGTCAGCAGCCAAAGTGAGCTGCTTGGTGGCCTGAGTTACCTGCTCCTGCTCCTCCTCGTCGTCATCATCCTGCATCAAACGCTCTTTGGAGGATTGCAACAGATGCAGCCCGTATTTGGCCCAACATCTGGCAACATCCGCATAGCGATGCCGGAATGTCTCCGTATAATCTGCCTGCTGTTGTTCGCTCATCTCCGGCTGCAACATGTTCAACTCGTGCTCGGCCATAATGATGGTAGCAGCGGCCAAATGATGACGTGCCTCCTTGAAGCGCTCCTTGCCCAGATAATACTGCGACAATGTCGCCGTATTCAGGGCAAAGTCAATGGCATCATAGGATTTAAACTGCAGCTGTCGATGCAGAGTGCGATGACAACATTGTGCCGACTTTTCCGGCTCGCCAATGTGTCCATACATCTGGGCCAGGTAGAAGCAGCACAGCGTGTAGAGATTCTCCAGCTCCTTGGCGCCTGCAGCCGTTTCCAGCTCATCTGGCGGATTGTAGAGGTCGACAACAGCCAGAGCAACATTTCCACTCTCCTTAAACTCATTATAACTAATCTCTGCCTTTAGCAGCAGCTCCGCAGCGGCTTTATATTCCTGCCTGGAGCCGAGCACAATACTCAGCTCGTTGACAGCACCGATGTAGGGTATAATAGCCTCGACTCTCTGCTTGTGCGGCTCCATTAATTCCAGGCATCGATTGAGAAACTTTTCGCCCTCAGACGACTCCTCGGTGTAAATGTGTATGCGACCCAGGTCACGGCACACGAAGCCCAGCATGGATTTGTACACCAGCTCCTCGTCACAGCCTTCAGCCTCCTCGCTGGCTCGCATCGAGATCAGCTGATCATCGAGCTGCTTCTTCAGGTCCAACAGGACATTGCGCGCCTTGTAATGGGATCGATACGGATCCGTTGGTGGATCAGAGCTGCTCTCCTCCTCGACCAGTTTGTTGGCCTTCTCGAAGAGCTCCTTGTAGTCACTCAGCACTTCCTTGGGAATGACCATAGTTTTTTGCTTAAGGCTACTTAATTTGGAAATGTATTATAAATTACTATTGCCTTCAGTTTTTCGTTTATCGTAGCTTAATCAAATGTGGAGGTCGGCCGATAACTTACTGCACCTTGTATCGGATCGCTTAGAACAAGTTCAATTGAACTACTCACGAGTTTTAGTTAAAATTTAATGTTAAACTTGCGAATATTTTTAAAAAATTAACATAATACCTGTACATGTGTGGTATTTCAGTATAATGCATTTTTATTGTTGGTAGCGAAAATATTTAGATCTAAATTACACTCTTCATATTTTTTAAGAAGCTCTTGTTAAAACCAAAAAAGAGTCAATCCAAAATAAAAAATTACATCAGGAAGAAAAAGAGGCACTTTTGGTGCAAAAACACCAATTGTGGCAACTGTGTAGTGTTTTTGTTTGGGTATTTAACATTCTGTTAACTTGGGCTCTCGCTCTCAGTGTGCTCAGTTGTGTTCTTACTGGCCCATATGCGCTCTCTTTATCAGCTTTAGTTTCAAACTCTTTGTCCCTCCATTATTCTTATTAAGACAAAACGAGAGCTTTTTGTACTAGTTAATGTGCTGCAGAGAGTTCAAAAGTAACTTTCATCAGTAACTTTTTAGGTTTGTGCATACGAAAAACCGCAATATGAGCATTTAAAGAGCATAAGAGCAGAGAAGGAAAGATATCTAACAGACTAGGGTACGCTAGATAAATATTTTTTTTTACTGGATACTTTCAAAATTAGTATCAGGGAGATGGAGGTATCTGCGACCCTATAAAGCATATATTCTTTGGATCAGCAACAACAACCGAGTAGATTGATCTGTCCTTCTGTATGATAAGTCGGTTCTTTGTTATCGTTAGAAATATACAAATACGACATAGAAATGACCACAAGTACCGTTTTGCATTACTCATAGAGTAAAAGTTAATTCCGGCATCACAAAAATGAAAGCACAAATAAATAGAAATGAACTATGTCTAATCTTACTGTACACCAGTCAGAGGTTAACGAGACCGCACAATAAATATGTATATGTTCTTAATCACATATGAATTAAATTGATCCTCAAAAACAAAAGAGTCAAAACTCTAAGCCTATATTATGTCTCTACAATTACAAATTACAAATTGTTCCTTATTATCTATAGATCCGTTTAAGTTTATTGAAATGAAAAATGTATTGCCATAAAATGTATCGACTTTTAATTTATTTGGCAGATGCAATATAGGTAGGTTGGGTCAGAAGACACTACATGTTGAAGTGATGTTATACTCACAAGTTTGTATACGTAGGTATATTTCTGATTTATGATCCCCACGAGTTCGCATTGATGACTTATGATAAGATAAGGTTCCTTGGAAGCGCACCTCTTTAATATGATCTCCAGTTTGATGATGATGATTGCTCTGTATTTTAGTTAGTGTATATATATAAAGCTGTGATTGCTATGCACTTAAAGATCGATTTATATTTCTTAAAATGTATGTCAAGATGTCGAACTTAAGATATCGATAGCTCAGTTTTAAATTGAATACTATCATCTCCCATGTATTGCCATGTATTGCGTCAATCAATCTCTGTTTAATAGTCGTTTATTGATATTTCCTCATATAAAATTGATATATAGTGGGGTTAATAAAAACTTCGTTGATTATTTTTTTATGTGTTTAATTAGCAGTCTTAAAAAATCAATGTGACGCATTGGTAACTGTCGGAATAATTGAAGGTTAAGAAAGGTCAAGATTGAATTTGATTTAAGTATATAATAGACGTGTTCCAGAAATGTAAACCCACCGAAAATTTACCGAAAATGTATGGGCTCTTTGTTTGGTTTTAGATAGGTTTGTATTTCTAAAACACCCCTGATAATTAACTTTCTTTTTATTTAAGTAGAATATACAAGTACAAATACAAATCACTTAGCGGAGTTAATCATATATAAAAAGAATTAACAATTGGGATGCACTAAAAAAGGTTCTTCAGTCCTAAGCCCAGCAAGAGGAGCAGCGAAGCCAGCGATAATTTAAGGGTGACGGCGCCATTACAGAGATCGGTTACGCAAACGTCGCACATATCATCAGAATTATCCGGTTGACCAACTTGATTACGCACCGCATCACATCCGGATTGTCCTTCAGGTATCCTCACACAGCCACGATTAATCTCTATAGAAATATGTATGATTTAATCTATGAATAAATATGTTTGTAACTGTACTTACCCCCATCGACCACAATGCTATAGCAGGCCGACATTTTATATTTAATGTCACGTCCGTAGAGTTCATAGGAGCGATAAGTGCGTAGTAAATGATCTGCAGCCTGGGCAGCCAGAGAACGACGTAGTCGACCGGATCGCACTCCGGCAGTTACTGCTGCCCGACTCTGAAAACTAGAGTCTTCTGCGATATGATCTGATGGCCCATTTTCGGTTGATTTTGAATCTGCCGGTTCAGTACTAGACTCCGTCGACGTAGATTCTTCCGAAGAAGTGGAAGATTCTGACGCTCCTGCAGTAGAGTCTGTCGATCCAGTACTAACCTCCGGTTTTGAACTAGTATCAGATGATCCTGTACTATTTTCTGTTGTGGTGGCTGAAGAGCCGGTAGATTCTTCAATTGTCGTCACAGTGGTTAATTCTGTAGTAGAATCTGTTGATTCTGTGGTAGAACCTGTCGGTGTAGACTCTGACGATTCTGTGGTAGAATCTGTCGGTGTAGCCTCTGACGATTCTGTGGTAGAATCGGTCGGAGCAGACTCTAACGATTCTGTGGTAGAATCGGTCGGTGTAGAATCTGTTGATTCTGTGGTAGAATCGGTCGGTGTAGAATCTGTTGATACTGTGGTAGAATCTGTTAAGTCTGTAGTGGAATCTGGGGTATTCGTAACAGTTCCTGATGTGGTAGAATCTGTGCTCTGATCCGTGGTTGTGGAATCTGGTTCCGTAGACGTTGGCAATGGCTCTAAGGATGAGGTTGTTAAGTCTGCCGGAGTTGACGTTGGGGTCGGTGAGCTATCTGATGCCGTGGTTTCTGTTGAAGTACTCTCAGTCGAGCCATCGGTTGTTGAAGTTATAGGGAAGTCGTCTAGTGCGCAGTCCACAACTTTTACATTTTCTATTTCGCATTCCTTACCAATGCATTGATAACATTGAAGATGCGCATTTCCTATGAAAATTACAAAGAAATCATAATGTTTGGAATGAGAAATTTGCTGAAGACATGCTTAACCATAAATAAAGAACCATATAAAAAAAAACCTGATTTATAAATCGATGGTTCACAGAATCATCCAAATTTTCGTGAGGTTAGTTTTCTTTCGACTGGAATATGCAATAATTTTTCCATGTTGTGCTAGTTTGAGAATTTTTGCGGTATGCGTAATACTAACTCCATTGAACTAATTACAATAATGGGCATGGCCATGGTTATTTTATTTGTTCTCTTTTTTGTTTTCGCTGAAATCAGTACAACATGCTGATAAGAAAATGCCCTGGAATGGGGCTGCTTTTTCAAACTGGAACAACTCACGGGGCACATAAAACATAAGACATTAAGAAATGCAATCGATTGATATGTGGCTCTTATTTTTATAACTTTAATAGGTTTTTTTTGTTTTTATATTTGCATATATGGCAAATAGTTATGTGATTGATTATACCCAAAAATCATTGAACACTTGTGACTTCTCCTTATTTGTTAAATTTATTCAATAATATTTCATCATTTGCACTTGTTAACCAATATTTATTATTTAAATTGATGATATAGACGAACGCGTTTCGTGCGCGTTTTAAAACGCTTGAAAATCATTAGCTGCTCACCTGGCCAAATGGCAGCACACACGCACAACGACAACAACAACAAACTAAGCACACGCATTTTGTATGTGTGTGTGTGTAATTGCTGGTATAGTTTAAGGAATCGCGTTAAGGATCAAAGGATTCGATCTGAACAAACGTGTTCACAGTCCAGAGAAGGAAGAACTGCTGACAACAGCACGACTCGAGTCTCAAATGCAAACTACCAATAAAATATATTGTTAACATGGCTTTTTTTTTATCATTTGGCACTAGGCCGGGTCGGGCCAACATCACAGATAAGACGCAATACAAAGCGCCCTGTTGGCTGCTCGCTTGGGTCGGATGGATGGTATATGGTCGGTTTCGATAAGATCGCATATAAATTTCACGATACGCTTTTTACTGCTGATAAGGATACTATGATTTCCCGTCCTATGTGATTTTTTATTGTTGGCACTTCCTCGGGATGTATTAATTGCCAATAATAGATCAATATAACTTTCCGATAAGCATCAACGATTCTCAGAACTGTTAGCAGTAACAACGCATTTTAATCGACAATTCTTTAACGATTCTTGAATACTAGAATTGTTTTAAAAACGCATTCCCTGGACTATTTGCCATGTGGAACTGAAGGCATGTGTAACAAAAGTTATCAGCTAAATCGATTTCTAAGGCGTCTCTAAGTCCAAAGTTAGATACTAACTACATGCCTAACGTGCTTTTTTCTATCTATTTAGTTAACGGCTTGGCCACAATCGACAAACAAAAGATAATATTTTATAATAGGTACAACTTCTTCAGTGCATGTTAGAATTTTTAAAAAGAATTTCATTATTTATGATTCATGATGTGGACAGTTGGATAACAAATGACTCTTCCAAGATTATATCTAAATGTAGGGCTATACAAATAGGGTTGGTTAAAGTTGTTTTAAAAACGGCGTTTTATTGCTTAAATTACAGTTGGACGGATCACTTTATCTGTATTACTCTTTCGTAATTTTCCTAAGAGAATGAATCGGTATGGTAATACGTCAATCAATACTGGTACTCAAGTATATCTACGCTTTCCATTTAATTTACCCTTTCAACGGTGTTCATAGGGTATAATGAAAATCCTCTAATTACTAATGAGCTTGGTATCTCTTCAATGAGAACCTATAAATAAATGAATAGTTTCCCTTCTTAAATTTTCAATGAGCTGCTTATCATTGATTAGCGTCCACTTTTGTTAATGTGGCGAAAGCTCCATTTGTCATTATGGGTATGCCTACATTAAAATATTATTTATTTACTGAATTTATTTTATTGAAATCTTTTTTAATTCTTGAGAAAATTTATCCCATTTTGTGAATGACGACATATATGTGTAAATTGTTTGCATCAAATTTAAGACGGGGAATTCCCTTAATATATACAGTTAGTAGATCTCATCAAATCCGAATATCCGCTGAGACACATACATATTTCTCAAGATGCTTTAAAATCTTATTACAAGTCAGTTGCTTATCAGCTAATATAATTTTTAATTGACTTTAGAAGTGATTTTATACGTTTATGTTATACTTTTTTATACGATTGTAGTATCTTATGGCCCATAATTTAATTATTTGTCAAACATACATAACTACTGTCAATTTGGAGGGAACTTCAGTTATCATGAAACTATGCAGTAAATTAATTGTAAAGTTGACCATTAGTCATTGATTTATGGTCAGTAGTCGAGTGGTACGCACGCTTTTCGAACGCACTGTGCTCAATAAATAAACAAGAAGCGCCAGTTTTGTTATTAATGAATTCTTATCTAATCGCCGTTTTGGCTGCTCTCGTTGCTTTTTATTTTACCGGAGACACACGAGTTTTGTGTTTGCCTACGGCAAATTTACTTAGCATAGTTGGCCTAAAAGTATGCCTTTCTCAACGGTTCCATCATCAGATTTGTTTGTCCAATGCGGCACATATACGAGTATATATGTATGCGAAATGTGTCTCTGTGTACAGACATGACATTGACATAGAGCTATGCAGCTGAATTTGACCCAAAACCAAGCCCATAACTGTTGCATAGGTATTACAACAAAAATGGTATTCGGAAAGGTCATTCACAAACTTTATCTGTTGCTTTTGACAACATCCACACGTTTAACGAATGTTTATAAAAGCAATCAAGAGTACAATCTGTTATTAATAAAGTGTTAATTGCTTCGATTAATTTTAAATCAGATCAATACGAATCCAAGTGATTATAGGTGCTAAAGCACTGAAATTCGGCATGTCTCTTAATAAGTAACCAACTTAGTAAGAATATATAAATTTCTTCACTAATCTGTTTTGGAGATTATAGGAGCAAGAAATCTTAAATTTAAAACGTAGTTTGCATTCCGTATACATCAAGAATTTATACTAGAACCTAACAGACATTTACTCCGATATAAATCCCCGATTTACGTACCCCAATAAGAAGAGCTAGAATACTTAAAATGTAATATTCAAATAAGAAATATTTTGCATTTTCAATAAATGCTAAAAAATTAATAAGTTCTTAAATATTTGAAGTATAAATATGTTTATTTTATATCAAGTAAATTGCCTAATGCTTCACATTTGCTTAGCTTTACTCTTTATATTATTATTTATATTATATTTATATTATATATATAGGTATATATGTATATTTCGATATTCGTGTGTGTGTGTGTGTCGCTTACAAATTACATAAATTTTCGCATTACTTAAAATGATGAGAAGAGCAGGAGTGTTTCTATGGAAATATGTTTGTATGTGTTGTGTCTGTGTGTGTGTGTATGTCTGTGTGTTTGAGGTCTTATTCAAAAATTAGCAATATATACTAAATAACACCGGGTTGGAGTGAGCGGTGCATGGGACACTTAAAGTTGACTCCTCAGTAGCGCTGCAACAAAGCGGCAACAAGAGCAACAAGGAACGTTCCCAGCAGCGTGGATTGCACCACTGATGTGGCACTGTTGCAGGCATTCATGGAGCAGGGATCACAGCTGGACAGCTGGGTGGCATTGTTCTGCAATTTGAGATCTTTGCAAACGTCCTGATCTGTTGAAACTCGGGAGCAGCCACGTTCCGTCTGAACAGTGTTGTTGACTGTGCGAGAGAAGAGTTTGTGTTAATTTCTAGATATGTGGCAAGTATCACGTGGCACTTACATGTCTTCTTCACACTGTAGCAATGATAGCTGACATCTGTATCGATCACTGACCGACGTTGACGAATGGCAGCTGGCAAACCTGGCTGAGGGTTGGCAATGGGCGTCAGTTCCGTCACTCCACTAATCGAATCCTCATTTGGTGGCGTTGGCACACCGGTTGTCGACGCTGGAGGTCCCACTGTGGCTGGTGTGGGCATTGCTGGCTCAGTGCTCGCTGGGATGTCAGTGGTAGTCGATCCATCAGTTGTTGTGTCTTCTACCGTTGTACTTGTCGTCTCACTGGTAACGTTTGATGTTGGCACATCTGTGGTTGTCGACTCGCTGCTGACTGTTGTATCATCTGGGGCCAAGGTGGTCGTCGCTTCGGTTGTGGTTACTGTGGAGGCTTCAGTGTTGCCACCCTGATTGAAAAAGCCCTCATTGCAGGCCAAGAGCGGTGTATTACTGTCCACCTTGCTGCAATCTTTACACACATAGCACATCAGATCCGCAAAGCATGCTAAAGTATTAAATAAAAACAATTTGAATTAATAAATAAGTTATTTTATTACAATGTTAGTTCCACACGGAACTGAGCTTGAAATCAACCATAATAAATAAATATTTTTAATTTTTCTCAATTTTTTTAATTAGAAAATTTGTTTCTTAATAGCCCTTTAAAAGAAAAATATTAAAAACAGATGATGCTGTCCCTCTCCTAGCCAGAGGAATCTTAGTTTCGCCTTACTTATATATAATGATATTTTACTCTTGAAAATCTTATGTCATGTTCGATTATCATCCCTACCACTTTGCAGAAAATTCACTTCCTGTTTATGAAATAACAAATTGTTTAACGATTCTACACTCTGTGATTGTCTATTGGAAAGTTTAATTGAGCTGTATAGTTTGTGCGGCATTTGCAGTGAGTTCAAACAATTTACAGCTTTGGTAAACAAAATAACAATTTAGCGATATACGATTAACGATGACAAAGCGATCGAAGTCGACCATGTGTGGGCCATAAATCAAAAGAACGGGCTCATATACTTTGTTCGCGTATTTGTCATATCATTTGCTCATTCTTTATTATTAGTTTATAATTTTAAGTCAATGTTTAAACTAGAGCTATTATCGTGTCCTCTCCTTATCTCATGCTATATATGTACATACATGACCGATCGCACCGATCTTTTGCAATGCAACCCCGCTGTCTGTCTGTCCTCTTCAAATTATCAGCACTATCATTTGCATGTTGTACAAATCAAATATTAGCAACGAGTGAAATAAGAACAGAAAACAATCCTATTGCTACATTTCCAGTAATTGCATTAAGTGCGTTATCAGAGCAGTCAGTCAGTTAATCAGTCAGTCAATAAAGTTAGGCACTTGGTTGTTCCAATGAGTCATTGACGGTAGCTAAGCCTCTGCTTATCCAAATGTCTGTCAGCTTGTCTGCTCTCCGCTGATAAGAACAGTTGCTCATACGCCGTGTATGCCCAATTCAAATTGACAACATTTTATGTACAAAATGCTTCCTCAATGCATGACAATGCTGTTGTGTTTTACTACGAGTTATATGCACATGTTTATCGAATGTTGATTCTTAAAAGTTATTAATAAATCACATTGATTGATGGGCACACGTCCAGCAAATACGCCGGAGCTGAAGGCATTTTGGAATGAAGCTTTAATGGCACGTGATAAGCCCAACACACACATTTTGGAATTCTGCTCAATTTTAGCAAACTTGCCTTTTTGCAATAAATAATTATAATTTAATCATTTGTATGACTGCTTCAACAAATAAAAATGAAAATAAAACTACAATTTATTGCATTTGCATTTCAGTCGGATAAACCTGTTTTATTTACTCTCTGTATCTTTTTAGCTGCGAACTACAATCTGTACCCGAAACAGAACTTAAAAGCACGCCAATCCCTGTGAAAATCCAACGACTAATATTGTAAAAACTAAAATAGTTGCAAATTAAATGCAGTTTAATAAACAGATTTTTTTAATAAAAAAGTTGCCACTTTTGGGAAATTCGTATAATCGTTGCATTGTATGTGACTTTCATATCTATAATTGCCAACTGTTTATATTGATCTAAGTGTTTGCTCATAACAAATGCAAAACGTAAAAAGTTAATTAGTTTTCAAAGGTCAAAAAAGGTCTGTTATGATTCAAATGGCGGATTAGAATTTTGCTGCCTAACATTTTACATAATAAAATTGGCTTTTAAATGAAATGTGCCTATTTCAAAATAATAAAAAAAATTAAGAAATAAACAAATGCAACTTGATGTTACGTATTCGCACAGTTGTATATTTGTAATTTACATTTTCAAAGTGAATAAGCTGAGAATTTCAGGTTTTTCCTTTTTCATTATTTTTTTTATTTGATTTGGTTCTAATCGTTTGAGCAGGTTGTTGTTTTTGGTTAAGAAAAAAAATCTGCTAAAAGGCAGCTGACATGTGTGTATATATATCTACTTGTACTCTAGCATTTCACTTTAAATCGCAGCTTTTCAATTAGCACTTGCCGCAGTTTCAATGTCAACAAACTAGAATAACAATTTTTAGAATGCACCAAAATTGTTGAAGTTGTCTGGAAATGAGATTAATGATATATCTATAACAAGTAATGTGTAATAGTTTCTGTCATTCTGCCAAATATTTCCGTATCGGCGAAAACTAAATGCAAATTGCTAACAATTTGTGCATTATTTATGACAGTTTCTGTCGCCACAACAATTATTATTGTACTTTCTGTACTTTAAGTTAGCTATTTTTTCAGTACTGAGATTTGTTGTTGTTAATTTGCGTGCAAAAACATTAAATTTAATGATTTTGCATTCTTGCCGAACAATTTATATATTTTTTTTATTTTCAGTTTACCACATTGAGTTTTTTTTTGTAAAAAGCAACATATTTTATTTTATCAGAGTATTTTTTCGAGAAGACTTAACACGGCTTTGACAAGAGGCACCTTTTACAGTTTCATTTTATTTTATCACGACATTTGGATTTATTCTAGACTCTGGTCAAACTTCAAAGCTGTCACTGTAGGGAGTCTTGGACACTTGAAATCTTACCTGGCGTGGCAATTAGCAACAAAAAGGTGCTGGCGAAGATTATATGACTTTTGGTATTGTGCATTTTGTTGATTTTTGCTTTAGTTTTTTTTTTTGTTATTTCTTGTTACAAATCTCTCTTTTCAAGATTTATGCAAATTTGTTTTACTTAATATATTTTAATTTTTTAATGCACGTTTCACTTTTGCGACCGCAGTTTGCGAATTCTGAAATTTAACTGAAAATCTTGTGATTTGTTTGAGACTTTTTATAGAGTTTTAAATTAAGCGAGTTTCGCAGCGACTGCGACAAAAGCAGCGATTTTGACGCTCAAGAAAGAGACAGCGTGCGTAACAGAAAGAGAGAGACAGAGAGAGGGAGAGAAAGATATGCAAACGGAGTACACAGTTACGGGAGCGTAGCGTTGCGTGTATATAAATATGTGTGTGTGTGTGTGTTCTTTTGTATTTTATATGATAACAAATTAATTTATAATTCAAATTTACTAAAAGTAAAAGTTCTACTCTCAGACTCTCCCTCTCTCTCTCTCTCTTTCTCTCTCTCTCTCTCTCTCTCTCTTTCTTTCATTTCTCGCTCTCTTAATTTTTTGTTCTGTACTTATTTATTTGTTTCGATTTCATGCTAATCAGGAAAGGAATTACAATGAGATATTGTAGCTGCTAAAGATTTCCCAGTATGTAAATGATTCAATACTAAGGGTTTTTTCCAAGTACTCCAAGTCTTCCAATTCTTCCAACGGGAAGATTTGATTAAGCAACCAGTTTAATACTATATGATACGTATTTGCATATATTTACTATATTTATTTCAATGCATTTTATGTTAATTCAACAACTTAGCTAATGCTTATTGTTGTTCCTGTCAATATTAACATGCACACCTCGATGAGACGCTCCCCTTTTGCAAGTCTACGTAATTCTCCTCCCTTGATAACATATACATTTACATAATTGTCATGCTCGATGTTGTTGATGTCGCATGATTAATATTACTTAATATCAAAAAACACGCAATGCAAACAGACACGATGTCAATTCCCCTACCAGTTTAGCTAATCGGGCCAAAAACAATTAACAACTTTTTATTATGTATTTACCCGACTTATTTACACCTATTGTGCGATTCGTCTCTGCAGCTGACTGAGACGTTTTTTCAACTGCTTGAGAATCGCCGAGAAGCGCTAAGAACCACCGACACAGCACTACATATGAACATACATACATACTTAGTTAAAACTTTCCATTTGAATGCACAAAAAGGTTGACGACTCTCGGTGTTCACAAAATGCACTCATTGACCCAATAAAATTAGCTTGAAGGCAATTGATAAGCGAAGCCAATGTCAGATATTGATCAAGGTGAAACAATGGTCTAAATCATGTAAATATATACTGAGTTAGTTGTTTGTTTGCCTAGACATCTCGGTTTTAATGATATTATCTTCAGCACTCGGGCTTTATTTTCTAACTAAGTTACTTAAATAAATTCTATAAGTAAATAAATTAATAAAATTTTAATCGGATGAAAAAGACTAAAAGTTATTAAAAAAAAACTATTTGCCATATTTAGAGTAATAAAAAAGCAAAATTTAAAATTTCATTTGATTAAAGGATTAAATTTAAAAATTAAATAATTAATTAGTTAAGAAATATTAATAAAATCTGTTTGATAAGGAATTGTACACAATAATGTGCAACTTCAAATGCCCAAAGAGAACAAATGTAATCGTAAACTTATTCTTCTTAAAAATAATAAAACAAACTTATGTCGAAAATATTTGCTCTATAAGGTTTTGGCCCTGATACATTTCTGGCAAAGCAGCGAGATCGTGCGTATGTTGTGTACTATGGTATGGGTATAATTTATTTTAACGGTTCGTGCCAAATGGCTAATAGCTGTGTTTAGTGCTGCACTGCTAACTGACGCATCAATAATTCAAAAACCAGACGAGAAAACAGACAGTGCAGATAAATTCTAAAAAATGATACATATAAATAAATAAGAAACAAATACACAAAGAATATAAAATATGAAATTTGTTGAACGAGTTTATGGCGACATCACGTAAATTGTTAAGTTAGTAACTCTCAGTCGTTGCGTTGACTTCTCAACTCACTCTCTCGAGAGAATTTATCTCTCTTATGTCGCGCTTTTATCAGTTACTTAGTTTATTTCAGAATTAAATAGCCTTTTAAAATATGTGTAAAACCAGCTGGCCCGGAAGCTATAGACGTAACCAAAATAATACGGGGAAGCTTAAACGCGCCCAAAACCGGGACCAGCCCCAGTCTTTGTGATCTTATATATAATATATACATATATATCTCTGTTTAAGTAAACAACTTCTGAAGCAGCTTTACAAATTTGGCAATTGCATTTGGTTTGTGGCAGTCAGAAAGAGGGGAAGTTGGAGGAAATCACATTGCCCGTTCTGAGAGCAAGTTACCTTTAAAGCTGACTAACAAATGAAACCGTTTGACTGTCAAAATATTTCCGCAGGTAACACACTGGATTTGTTCATCACCCAATTGGGAATTTCGCCCGAGCTCAGCTCGATTGTAAATCGTTCAACGCGTCGGCAGCGATTGCCACTTGAGGTTTATCGATAACAACATTGATCATCGCTTGTTATCAGCAATTAGGAATGAAGTCACGATTTGGTTTGGCTTTTGGGTGGCCCCCATTGTTAGAGTCATCATGGATTCACACATAATTCGTAGACTAAAAGTGTATAATTTGGTTCCGTCATTAATTTGTTAGAAATGGGTAAAAATAAATAATATATATTATAAATATAATAAAAATATATATAATATGGATTTCTACTGAAAATTTCAACACAATTCGTGAATGTTCTATTTAGTAATAAACGAAATGAGTAGAAAGCAGCACAAAAATAGTGTTGTACGAGAATTAAGAAGTCGTATGTCTTTGTGCAGGGTATCTTATAGTCAAGCGCACTCTACTTGATTTTTGTGGATGGGTTAGTTATCAGCTTTAGCTGAAGCAGTTGTAATTGATTTGATTCATTTTTACCATCGACGTCAGTTTTAATTGTGAACGGTAGCCCAATGATTAGACACTTTAGACTCGGACTATGCTCTTATCGTCAGGGCTGGAAATACTGATTATTATTTATTTTGATTACATTTTTTCACTTTGTTGAATCTTATTATTTGATAACTTCAGTTGAGTATTTCAATCTACAGTAAATTACTTTGAAATTTGCTTCGATTCTGTAATAACTCGATTATAGTAACTCAAATGATATTTGGACAATCCAATCCCAATTAAAATTATAATGGCAAGAAAAATTTGAAATTATTTTGTATTGGTAAATAAGTAACTGGTGTTGGAATCCAAACTAGTACCAGTAATAAATTACTGAAAGCTTGATTTTTTGAAAATTCCAAAAAACAAATCCAAAAAACGGTTGAATTAAAATATTTGAAAACAAATTTATTTATAAGTTAGGTGGTGTTGATTGAAAAATTTAATCAATATACCCAGCCCTGTTTATCGTTAGCCAAACAATTGAATAATTATGCGAAAATAGCTCAGGTGTGCTCATGGGTATGCTATGGCTATAAAGCGTAAATAGACCCGAAATAGACTACGTAAAGGTTCATAAATCGTACAACTCAACGTACTTGTATATTTTTGTCATTATAGTATATATACACATTATATTCGTTATCAGACCCGAATTAATTGAGCATATTCAGGCAAAGGCAACAACATATACAGCTATAGCTAGTAGGATCACACCCAAATTAGTCCAGGTCCTGGTCGTCCGGAACATCCTGCAGCTGCCACTACTGAACTGGCCAATGACTGTGGCATGAATGGGCGCATTGCATCCACTTGCTTCGCACAGCTGACATCCGACCACATCCCAGCCATCAAAGAGTGACTTGCAGGCATCGGTCATATTGTTATCCATCACGATGGTACAACCCCGATTCGTTATTTCCGTGTCGTTCACTAAAGAGCAGAAAGTAAATCAATTAAAACCAGTTTAAATATGTTAATACTTGGTAAGCTTAAATTATTTAATCAGTAGTGTTCTAATAATTTAAACCAACCGAAAATAAAACTATTTCTTTTTGGTTTGGTTGTTGGTTGATTTAAATTTCTGGAACAGCCATAAATATAATTGCTAGTTTATTTTAAATTCTAGCATCATAATGTTTTCTTTTTAGAAAAATTCTAGGTTGCATTTCTGAAATATATATTAAATTTGCTAAAAACATTATTGTAAAATAAACATAAAATGTGTATAAATTAAGTAAACAACATAAAAATTAAAGTGCTGCTGAATTTTGAAATATTTGAAATAACGATTTCAAGGTATTCGAAACATAACTTAACATAACTTAATTTAACTTAATTTTACTTTTTTTATTATTTCAGTCATATAATAAATTAGTTTTTTAATTATTGTTAATTTATTTGTTAATTTAATTTTATTTAAGCTTTTGTTTTATTTTATGCATAATTTAAATTTTTGTCGACTGATCTTAGTTGACGTAAATAAATAAAATAAATAAATAAATAAATAAAATAAATAAATATGACATATAACCAACATTTAATTTAAGATGTTCTGCATTATTATTCTGAATTTCGAAATGTATGAATATAATCAGAATACTTAAGATTCGCATCAGGAAAAGCAAAGGTTTAACTATTTTCAAGTTACTCACACTTAAGACTCGCTATATAGCAGACAGCTCTGGATGTGGCCACAGCTTGACGACTGATCCTGCGTCTGCGTCGCTCATCGTAGTCCTCATCTTCATCTTCTTCGTCGGCTTCGCTGTCACTAGCAGCAGCAGCTGCTGGTGCTGGAGCTTGAGCTGGAGCGGCACCGGCTGCCGTTCCTGTTCCTGTTCCAGCTGCTGCGCCAGCTGCCGCTCCTGTTATCACATTATTGCCCGCAGGCTCTTCTTCATCGCTGTCATAATCCTCCTCATCCTCAGCATTGCCAGCGACTGCAGCTGGAGCTGGAGCAGGTGCAGGAGCAGGAGCAGGAACTGCAGAGGAAGCAGTACCAGGAGCTGCGGCTGGAGCTGGAGCGGGAGCTGGAGCAGGTGCACTGACTGCCGCTGGAGCTGGTGAATTGACAGCGGTACTTGCAGGATTTGTGGCAGGCGATGTGGCTGGCGATGCACTTGGATTTGAGCCAGGATTAGCTGGCACTCCAGTTGCAGCCGGCTGTTGCGTAGCGGATGCCACACTGCACACCTCTAGCTCCTTCAGCTGGGTCTGTTCGTCGCAATCCTCGCATGTGTAACAACGCAGCGCTGCAAGCACAACAACAATTCAATTAAATACTAAAATGATCCCGCTTACACTGAAAAAAAAGACCAACTTTTAATACCAAGAACATTCATCTTAAATATTTTGTTCTACTTAAACTAAGATTATTAATCTATATATATATATTTTTGAAATCTTAATATTAATTTTTAAATCTTAATATAAGAATAAAAATTTTAAATTGTAAGGAAAGAATAAATATATACTATTTCGTAAAGCGGTAGACGGCGGTTCGAATCCCACTAGTAACCAATTAAAATAACATTTTTAAAATTACTAAAAACTGTAAATTAATCAAAATTAAAAAAAAAAACAAATTTTAAAAATTAATGTTTTTTTTATTTTCTTATCTTAAAAATATTTTTTCTTAAAATAAGAACATGTTCTTATTTAAAATGTTCTTAAAATCAAGATGTGTTAATTTTATGTTCTCGACGCATTTCACAAATCAAAAATCTTAGTTCTGACCCTAAAATCTTGATTTTAGAACATAATTTTTATCAGTGTACTCTTATCAGCTGCAACAATTCGGGTTATTCAATTATAATTGAATAATGATAATAAACATAGCTTCCGGTCTACTCCTATAATCTATGGCACGTCTACTTACCTGAACTGGCGCTGCTTAAAAGTGACAACAACAACATGCAATACGTTATCCTCATTCTTTTCTTTTTTCTGGGAGTACTGCAAATTAACTTTCGAAATGGTCACGCAACTGTGGAGGATTCTCTTGGGACAGTTGCTCTGTGGCTTCCGTTGTCGAACATTTAAATTGAACTGCCAGCAACAATTTAGACACGTCGATTGGGCTGCTGTGCCTCTTTGGTTTTGGCGTTTGACTTTCTATCAAAAATTCTGTGCGGCTATCTCGACGTAAAATAATTTGCGGTACTGCTGAAACATGTCGCCTCAAGCTGGATGACAAGCCGACGGTTCGATAGCATCAGCAAAGAGTTTCAAATTAAACTGAATTGGATGCGTGGGAGGTGTGGGGAGGAATGTGGTAGCTGCTTGCATCTAACATGAGTAATGGGAAAATTATCGCTGATTGGGCAAATAACAACAAAAACAGCCCAAAAAAAACTAAAAACAAAAAACATAAAACTACAATATCGAGCAATTCTCAACTGTGATTCACTGATTTACACTGCTGCTACTTGTGTTCACGGTTGCCATCTGAAATAAAGTTTGTTTCGTACAATACTTAAAAGAGAAAAAGGATAATTTTTTAATATAATATAAATCACTGCATATTCTTCAAGTATGTAAATAATTAAAATTAAAATTGTTAAAGTCAGATTATTCGTAGTTTTTTATAGTTAAACATACAGTTATTTATCTAAAAGTTTCGATGTCTTAAACATGCTCCAATATTTTATTAATACTTGAAACTGTCATATCTTTAAGAAACCTATCCAAATTCCTTATACATAGATTTCCGTTTGACTCCTATATATTATTGAACTTAAATCTTCATGCGTTGAAAATTAAATTGAAAATAAATAATAATAGTATACTTCAAAAGAAAACTGATCATTCTGGATATTTGTGTACCAGCGATGTTCTCATAAATGTACCAGTATTAGTATGTACAATTGTACCGTCATTGGAAACAGTGCTGTCATACTGTGTACTGTCATACGGTATGACAGTTGTACTGTTTTACAGTGCTGTTGCAATTGCAGCTGTTATACCGTCATTTACAATAAGTAATTTAACACTGTTATACTGATATACTGTCATACAGCATTTGCTTAACGCTTTCTTTATTTGCCATTTTTATTTGACTTACAAACTAATTCGAACTTAGTAGCATTATGTGCACTTTACTTGCAATAATTTAGCAACATTGATTTTGTGGGTGTGGCTGTGGAGTTGCAATAAGCACATAATTAAGCTCGCTCTGGTGTTTATAGTTTGTTTTTTGTTTTCTTAAATAGTTTCAGTATTGCTTTGTTCAACTTTTCTAATTGCACATTTAATTAACATTTGTTGCACTGGTTTAATAATTTTTTTCACACATTTATTTCTGATTGTTTTTGCGTGTTTGAAAATTATATTTATTCATTATAAACTCTAATATATTTTAAGTATTTAAATATATATATATAACTTGCTCAAGTCGCGGACATTGTTATCTTTGTATAAACAGTTAAACACTCAGACATCAATAAATATGCTACATTTTCGCTTATGATTTCTATTTCTAGCAATTATAAATATTTAAAAATTTACTTGTTAAATAAAAGTTCCAAAATACGAATAAAAAATAACAAAAAAAATTGTAAAGCTTGTAGAACTCAAATCCTATGCATGTGATTGCTTAATTTCATCTTCATTTAATATCAATTGCAACAATAAATTTTTACTTTACCAAGCAATTTCAAAATACATATACAAGTACACAATAGATATGGTTCAATCAAATACCTGCAAAAAAAAGGAAATGAAAGTTCAAAGCTAATGTACATGAAACTGCTTTCTATTTTTAAATATCTTCGATTTTGTATATAATTGTTTAGAGTTATTTTATGGTGCCATAAAGTGTTCATATTTACGATTTCATATAATCATATAAATATATATAAGTATAATTACATTATTCAACACATTTTTGTAATGTGAACAATAGAAAATTAAAGGCATTTGGTGAATTCTTACTTATCATTCAGCTCTTCATCATTTGCCCAGTGCAAACCAATTATAACTTAATAAAGCTATAACAATCATTTGAATTCATATCTTATGGTAATTTTAATGTTCATGTTGAAAGGCAAGTGGCAATACTGACAGCATATTGAATGTGATTGCTTGAATTGAACATGAACACAAGAATATATAAAACTGAATGGAAAATCCTTGATATACGAGTACTCAAAGGATACTCAATTGCTTTTTTCAAGCTGCCTTATAATTGAAATTCGTATCAAAGCATTGGCTCTTGTGTGTGTGTGTGTAATTGTAACTGCAATTGTATCTGCATCTTTTAGTAGCTGTATCTGTGTATATGGCTTTTTGGGTGGTTCTCGGGGTTGTACAAATCAACGATGTCATTCAATGGGCACTCGAATATTTACAAAGTAAACGGTAAACGGTAAACGTTAAAGGTAACTCAACCTAAATGCAACCAGCGTTTTAACCGTGACATCTACACCGCCCCCACTCGCTTCAGCAGCGAAT
This sequence comes from Drosophila falleni, assembly GCA_035045575.1. Classification (NCBI taxonomy): domain Eukaryota; kingdom Metazoa; phylum Arthropoda; class Insecta; order Diptera; family Drosophilidae; genus Drosophila; species Drosophila falleni. The sequence continues at coordinate 1,757,173 of JAWNOV010000171.1, read as the reverse complement.
TAGTGGGCGTGTTAGCAGCTGTTGCAATAGAAACATAGAAATAGCACCCATTATCGTGTATGACGTCAGCGTGACAACATCGGCTCCATTGCAGTGATCCTTTTTGCAAATATCACAAAAGAATTCACTCTCAGCTGAAGCTTCTTCTTCATCAGAATCCTTGCCATGACCCTTCCGTCGTTGCTGTTGTTGTTGTTGCTGCTGATCACGTTCCCAACGCCGCTGTCCACCATTGTTGTCACTACGAATTTTCAGCTTGGAGCGCAGAATTTCACAAGCATCTGAATCTCCAGTGTCCAACTGACAGAAACGGGCTGTTACCATCTTGTTGGTATCATCTATTCAATTATTATTACAAAAAAATATAATGGTCTGTATGGGAAAAAGGGCTTTCTACTCACAATCTTTAGCCACCACCTTTTGGCAATTCATAAGCGGATTTTTATTGGCGCCGTTATCAAAATAATCAAACTTGTTCAGCTCAAATAGCCAGCTGTCCACTGATTTCATTTTGTCCAGAGTGCAGTTCTAGCCAAGAATTCCAAGTATAAGTCGTAAAGTGTAAAGTGTTAAGTAGATTGTAAATATTTATTCTGCATTGAAAGACATGACGAACAATGGCTAATGATTGATCAGTTGACGGCAATTGCTATCTATAGTAGCTTCCCCTTTCCTCCTCAACAATCCTATCTTTATGTGAGTGGACTGTAATTGCCCTCTTAATTGACTTGCAGTTAGCAGAGTTTATCTTATCATCGTCTCAAACGGTACAAGCTTCGATATCGTTATCGTTATCGTCATCAATATTGCAACGACCTTGCCTACAACAATGCGTTGGCCCAAAAACAACATCAGCCACACAAAGCACACTTACTAACTGAACTTTTGACTTATTAACTGTAAATACACATAAAGTGTTGATTCAGTTATTGGGTTTCCCCTATGTTGACGATTGAAGTATATAAGGAACTTTAATAATCCACAAACATTGGATTTCTGATAAGAATTTCCGTTTTAAAATTAAGCTCAATTATCTTTACTAAACCTGAAACTTGGTTTTATCTACGTGATGCGGACTAACTAGATTAACTTCAAACTTAATTAATATTATAGTAAATTTTTTAATTTCAAAGAAAATTTCAATAATTTCTTCATGTATATATTATTTAAAATATTATATACAGTTTTGTGCTTTTCGAAAAGAATTAAAATAGTTTTTAATAAAAATTAATTACCCTAAGAAAAAAACATTTTTAAAAGTTTCTCAAAAATTTTTTGTATCAAAATTATAATATTGCGAAAAAAACTGTCTGTTTTCACTTCAAAATTGCTTGGAGAATAACAATTATTTTATCACAAAATTGAAAAGTTCTGTTCAATATATTTTTAATTTTTATAATAAAATGTAGATAGCCATAAATAAATTCTTGAGAAAAATAAGAACAATATTTACAGGAATTTTTTTTTTATATAAAGTCTACAAAAAGACCAAAAAATTTAAAATACTATAGTATATATATAAATTTAAATAAAAGAACTTTTCATTTTAATAATTTTCTAACAGTTGCGATAAAAACTAAATGGAATTTATGGTCAGCTTTGACAATATTTGAAAAAGTAAAAAGAGTGAGAGAAGAATGCATAAGAAATTTCAGGCTGTCCAAGTTGTCAAGTGTGTGAGATTTACGTTCATAGACTTGTTCGAAAGTAAAGTATTTGTAGCTTGGAGTCATACAAAGAATATAGCATGGAATTGCAATGCAGAGATGCCAACAAATTTACTTAACGGTCACGATAACGTCGACAATTGCGACAATGTTGCAGGTTTCCACATCCGTTTCCGTTTGTATTTTCACTTTTTAAATTTTGGTGCTTATTTTTCCTCATTGAGAATTTATGTGATATGTGCTTTTAATTTAGTGTGCTAAGAAACTTGGAAAGCAGCTGGCAACTGGCTGATACTTTGATTAAGGTCAAGTAGACCAGAAAAGCCAATGGCCAAAGGTCAGGTGCTAAGTATGGTCCTTTTCAAACATGCTCAATCAATCACAATTTCTTGAAAGATGTCGATGTACAAAAAATGAAATGTGAAATAAACCAATTAATTAACCACTTTCTCTTACCACGGAAACAATGCTAGAGTTGGGATTGAGATCCTCACATCCTGGATTGACGCTGGAGTCGCAAACATAACATTGTATGGCTGCGCCTGTGGAGTATATGACTCTTATTTATCATTTTGTATCCATTAATTTAGTTTTTGTTTTAAGGAATATCTTTTAAATTAAAACACAAAGCACAATAACAGAACACACCCATTGATATACAGCTGAGAAGCTGCAACAGCAGCAATATAGCTGATGATCTCATCACAGCCTGATGGCCACACATTTTCCTAATTTTTATCATCTTTAATATTTGTATATTAGATCAACACTCTCGCTTCTTTCGATTAACGAATTTCTTTAATTACTTGTATCTTTTTATCTTTTGTCAATAAATAGCGTGATGTACTGACGCGAACGTTGGCCAACTGAAAACTGTTCAAGCCATTTGGAATTTTGCTGTTGCTGCCAACAAAAAAAAGGAGACGAAATGAGGACGTCATCGGCACAACACGAGCACAGGACGAGTATGAGCCGAGAAAAAATGGCGAACGTTGTGGCTGTTTGTGCGGTGCTCTCTATTTTTCTCTCTCTCTCTCTATACACTCAGAAAAAAATATTACTTAAAGAGCCTTAAATTGCCTAAAATATTAGGACATTTTACTTTCAAATAACAGTCGAGGAAAAATGGACTTTGGACAATGACTTCGGTGAACGAAATTAAGATTATTTGCACAATTTGTTATTACTGAAATTGTTAAAAACTTTCTTCCAGTACAGCGTAATCTATTAGGTCCCATAATTTATTTTAATATTGCATAGTGTAGCGTACATTTCTAATACATAATTATAAGCAGGTTATTTCAGGAGCTCTCAAATTCAACGGAATAAATTCTTATGGTCGTTCCCCTTATAGCTAACTTTATGGGTTTTGTATATTATATTAATTATTTCTGAAAAGTTCTTTCAGTCATTATATATTTATAGCGCAGTGTAATAAAGCATGGTTAAAGAAGACAAATATGTTCTAGGAAAATTGCCAATTTTTGACATAAAATGGGATATTTAAGGTAAAATGACCTTGTTTTAAGGCAATCATTACCTAAAATATACATTTTACGTAAATTAAGACTTAAAATGAGATATGATTACTATGATGATTTCAGCAATGATTACCTAAAATTTGGATTTTAGGTAATACTCCACACTTTCTTAAAATTTTAAAAATATTTTTTTTCCGAGTGTACATATGTATATATGTTGTATGTATATATTGCTTTCTGTCTCTTATTGCCTGCGGTTCTCTGGTTGTCTGAGCGTTGCGTGGGTTCTTTCGGTTACTTGCGCTCGAGTGGCTATGACAGTAATAACCTCTTGGCCCCCAAACATGGCTACAAGTCACAAGAGAAGAAAAAGAACAAAAAAAATATAAGATTAAATTATTCAAATTGGAAAATGCAGCCACATGCATTCTCTAAGGGCAACAGTTATCAGGCTGACCCATCCGTATCCACCAAATGCAATTTCTTTTCAAATAGTTTGACGCTTTTAAAGTTGTCTTTGGTATGAAAAACTTTTAGCTAGAAGCTAGAATAAATTTATGAAACGAGCGGGATGGGGGTCACACAAGCGGATGCTGCACTTGAATCGCCTTGGGAAATAACCCATGCCCTGAGGAGCAATAACAAAGCGCCAACAATTAGTGGCGCCCAAGAGCGTAAAATCCAACGTTCTCGACGATGACTGCATAGTGGGTGCTTATTTATCGCAGTCTCTCCTCTTCAGCTCACAACTGCAACTGGCAACCATTTCAATTTATCATAAACAATGCGTCCACTGATTGGTATAGGTCACGACCCTGGCCCCAAAAAAAATAAGCAACAAAAAATTATGAAAAATTTCTAAAAACAAAAGCAAGCAGCACCAAGTGATGTCTAATGGGGGAACTTGTTTTCAACGCTCTGAATGTGAAGAATAAGCGTAGGAGGATAAACAAAGAGGGAACGAAGGAGTGAGGCAAAAGGATTTCATTGATATACCAAAAGCATTGCCCACTTACGAGTACTATAGTCGTAACTACAGATAGAAGCAGTTGCCAGTAATCCTAATCCCTTGGCTGCATGTGGTGCGCATTTTCAGAATCTATTTCGCATGCATTTCTCTCGATTTTTTGTTTCAAATTAAATATTTAGAGACCTGCACAGTGTTAAAAAAAATACTTGTATTTAATTAAAAAACTAGAAAATAAAATTAAAAACAGAAAACTAAATTTGTGTGTGATCAGTAAATGTTAAAAAAGAAAACCGTATTAATAATTACTAATTTAAAAAAAAAACCAAAAAAATATTGTGTATTAATAAAAAAAAAACGACTATCTGGCTTTTATCCATACTGCAGTTGGTAACTTGTTCTGACTCTTGTAATTTTGTAGACAATCCTAAAAGTATACTACTATGTGCTACAAAATACAACAAGAGTAAAAATGTTCATCGCAGGCAATAAAATCACTTGGGGTCAAAATTAAATCAAAGTTGCCCAATTTCTCGTTGCGTGACGAGGAGACATTTAAGCCATGTTCTGTTACAATTTGCAGATGACGTCGTTGGTAGTGTTGATGTCATAATTCGTCGGCTTGTGAATGGCAAGTGGTAGCAGACCAACATAGACGACTTTGGAATTTGGAGTTGGGACTACAGAACATTCTTAAATATGTTAACGCACGCTTCCGTTTCCGGTGGCCAAAGGTCAGCCTCATAAATTAGTCGCCGCACAAAAATTATGCATTTGGCTTGACACACTTTTACACGCACATTTGAGGGTGACCATACTTTAAGATAACGCCTTGAAAACTCTTGTTTAGTTTCATTAAAGGTATCGCAAGTACCGCTGAATACTTAATTATTTTTGCTTTGGAAAGTTATAACTTTTAATAAAATAATCATAGCAGAGACCTGCACAGTAATTACACTCATATTACCTATATTATACACTACATTATAAAGTCTGTCATTGAATCGATTGGTCATAGATCAAGTTTTATTGTGAGTAATTTTTTTTTAAATATCGTAACCTGATAATATATTCATCTGGATTTAACTTATATTTTTGCTGACCACAGATGGTTCAAACCGGTCTACTATAACATATAGCTGTCATTGTAAAAATAAATCTTATATTTAATATAGTGGGCATCAAATCATTGAAGTTACAAACGACCTTCAAGTGCCCTGGCATAGACATAACCTATAGTCTAATTTACTAAATTTAATTAAATTCTTACCAGTCCTTGCTTTTTCCATATCAAAGACGGGGTTTTCAATAGTCGAGTATGCTCGACGCGAATCTCTCTAGTTTCTTTTTATTTCCAGTGCTATAATTGATAAGCTGATCTTGGCGGCAACATTTTTTTCAGTTAAATCTTACTAAAATAAATTAATTCCCTTTTCTTTTTCTTTCTTAAAGAATTCAATATATTTATAGTTTTATATAAAAGTAAAATAAATTGAGGTTGCACTTTTATTTATTATTTAATTTTTTAATATTTTTATTATTATTATTTCATAGTTTCTGCGTTTCTGTTGTCGCAACCTATTTTTTTGTCATTCCTTCCCATTTTGCAGCCTGTTGTCTTCATTTCCATTATTGAAGGAGCACCGACACTTTGATCAGTTGTTTTCAATAGCCATTGTCGGATAAAAGTAAGGGTTTGTAAAAACCCGTGGTTATATAATTCTCAAGATCTTTTAAAATCATGCTCGGTACTTTCACTATTAAACTTTGATCTTTCGATTCAAAAAAAGATATAAGTATTAGACGCACTTGTTGAATTGTTGGTCGTTTTTTTGGTTTTGCATGCCAACAATTTGTTATCAGCTCTATCATCCTGACCGATTTGTTAAAAATTTGAGTGTCACTCAAAGGTGGACGATCACCTGCAATGGTAAAAATTAATAAATAAATGAACATATGTTAGCTTTCTTTAGAAGAGTTTCTTACCCTTCAAAACAAAATTTTTAAGTGTCACCGGTGGAATATTTCCCAAGTGGTAAAAAGGTATCTTGAGTGACATGACCTCCCACAAAATAATGCCGAAACTATAAACATCGCACTTTGTGTCGTATTTACCACAAATTGCGACCTAAGAAATAATAGAATTTCTTAAATTTAAGTTCATTATTCTTTACATATGGGAGTTGTGAAATACAAACCTCTGGTGCCATATAATTTTCTGTTCCTTTGTTTGCTGTATTTGTAGATGCAATTTTTTTTACTGTGCCAAAATCACATAATTTCAGTATTTTGAAATCGTCGAATAGCAATATGTTTTCTGATTTCAAATCCCGATGGATTATATTTTTCTCATGCAAGTACTCAATACCCTGTAAATGAGAATGGAATGCAATTTTTATATCCGCATCAATACAAATAAAAAATGGTCATACCGTTGCACATTGAATCATCCAAAAAAGTTTATTAATATCTGGAATAGAATTTGTTGTGGGTTTCTTACTGTGCAAGAAATTGTAGAGAGATCCGCATTCTGCATACTCCAACAGTATATGAAATGCATTCTCATGATCTTTAGAGATACCGTAAAATGTGACAATATTTGGATGCTTAAGACATGAGAGTTTCCTTAACTCTCTGCCAAGTTTTTTTTTGGAATCTTGTGAAGGTCTAAGCTTTTTAACCGCAATTGTCTTGTCGCCATATTTATTTGCCCACTTTGCAGTGTAGACTTCGCCATATCCTCCATCTCCAATCTATAAAGACGAAAATCGTTACATATTTTAGTAGACTACTATAACTTATAGAATTGCCGAAGATCAAAAGCACTTTATAAACCAAATTGTTCCAAAGTTTTCTTACAATTTCTATTAAATTTATTTATTTGATGTCCACTTTATTATACACGAATTTATCTTGCGAATATGACAAAATATCGCCAAAATTTGTTAGCTATTTTGAGAAGCTTTTAAATTTTTAAAAGACGTTGAGAAGACATCTAAGAGTATTGGAAACTTCATAAATATCGCATATGTTGACATAGCGTCAACCCATCTCTATTGATAAGTCGGTTCTTTGTTATCGTTAGAAATATACAAATTACGACATAGAAATGACCGCAAGTACCGCTTTGCATTACTCATAGAGTAAAAGTTTTTAATTCCGGCATCACAAAGCACAAATACCTGGAAATGATCTTAGTCTAACCTTGCTGTACCCATATTTGTAAACAATATTTACCCCAGTAAGAGGTTAACGAGACCGCACAGTAAATATATGTTCTTAATCAGATATGAATTTGATTATTTCTCAAAAACAAAAGAATCACAACTCTAAGCCTATATTATGTCCCTATAATTACAAATTACAATTTGTTCCTTATTATCTATACATCCGTTTAAGTTGATTGAAATTAAAAATGGATTGCCATAAAATGTATCGACTTTTAATTTATTTGGCGGATGAAATATAGGTAGGTTGGGTCAGAAGACACTACCTGTTGAAGTGATATAATACTCACAATCTATAAATACGTAAAACAAAAGTAACAGTACATTTAAACACATATTTTTTAGCCTATTTCCACGACAGCACATTTGGCTCATTCGACGCAATTTTCATCATTCGGTCCGAATGTGGACTTTCAGTACAAGATCCGTATGATCATTTTGGCTCAATAATAATGAATGAACCTATTTCTTGCCATTCGCCCCGTCGAATTTCAGTTATTTTTATCAAACACGCGAGGCTTATCGATAATTTCATGAAAAAAGCAATTATCACTTTAACCAGCTGTTTTGCTTAAAAAAAATTTTTTACGAATTACAATTATAATAAAACTGAAAATATTCATTATTTCTACTTTATTTTCAGAAATTGAACAGCTGATTTATTTCGTTGTACATTTCAAATTTGGTCGAGGAAAGTCAAAAAGGAGCCACATTCAAATGTGACCAAATGAGCCAAATGTGAGTGGTCGAGGAAATAGGCTACAACTCATCTACTAAATGTAAATAATGGAAGTGCGAAAGATACCGGGTATAAATTCAATTGAGTCGAACTTATCTTACAAGTTTTGTTAATGTTATTTCTTTAATGTTGACGTTAATATCCACATCGTTATCAATTTTGGAACGATGCAAATGAATGAAATAAAATTAATATTGCTTGGAGTTCGTCACCTTCCTTTGTCAAGTTTGAAATTATACTGTTTTGAGTAACGGATATTAAAAAATAAGTAACATACTAATAAGAAATATCGATACTTTTTACTGGGAAGGAATCGAAATAAATGTTTCGATATGTTGTGGACAATATCGATTATTTTGATTTGTCTGCTTTGCAATCTGCATTTAATACTATTCCTAAAAGTACTTTTGTATTTTAGGGTGCATCGATTTTTTTGTTCCCATATAGTTTTAAAATAAATTTCTAATCCCCGTTTTTCAGTTGAACACTTTTATTTTTAGTTTATAATTATGTAATTATTCCGTCCTAATGTACATATATAATCCAACAAAATGTACACTTTATAATAATAATAAGCTGTAATTTCATTAATTCACAACATAAAATAACAATTCATTTAGTTATATGTATAACACATGTCATAATTTTAATTTAAAAAAATGTACGTTTTGAAAAATGAATTTCCTTTTTGAAAATTTTCTTGGATTAGGTGGATTCACCTAAAATATCACCTCGATAAAAAAATAACTGCATCTTGTAAGAAAGTAATCTTTGAAAAGTGCGAAAGCTTTTCCAAATACTAATAAGAATTGTGACTCTTTGTCGTTTAAGGTAAGAAACACACCTATAATTAACAAGTTTCAATCAAAAAATTCACAAAGGCCTACTAAACTTTTTTCCGTTAAACTGCAAAATGTTAAATTTTTGGAGAACTTAATTAACGTTGATTAATAAATAATACACAAAATATTTTAAGTAATTCGTGCCGTGCCATTCCGAGTTTGTGCTTCAAAAACCAATTATCATTATTGTGCCATTTTTTAAATAGCAAAATTTGGGTTCGGCTTGTATCGGGTCATTGAAACTTGAAGTCTTTACCATCTATCTCAGGCAATGGTCTAACAAGAGCTATCAATTCAGGTCTCTCAGAAAACAAACTGGGATCAAAGCCGAGAATAAATGCCAGTCCTTTCATTGTGGGCCGCTTTTTTGGATCTTTATCCCAGCAGCTTTCAATCAATGGTTTTATATGGTTCATATTCGTCAAATCCTTGATATCACTAAGTTTGGGACGATCACCTGCAATGGTAATAATTGAAGTTAATTATTGGATACCAGTAAGCTTTCCAAAAAATATTACCTTTACTGACACTATTTAGAACAACCAACGGGAGAACGTTTCCAAGGTGGTAAAACGGCTTCTTTTGGGACATAATCTCCCAGAAAACTATGCCGAAACTATAAACATCGCACTGTGTGTCGTAATTACGACTACTTGCGACCTAAGAAATTAGAGAATTTTTTCAATTGAGGTTCATTATTCTTTATATATGGGAGTTGAAAAATACAAACCTCAGGTGCCATATAATTTGCAGTTCCAGTGTTTGCTGTATTTGTAGTTGTAATTTCTTTCACTGTGCCAAAATCACATAATTTCAGTATACGATAATTGTCGAAAAGTAGTATATTATCTGATTTCAAATCCCGATGGCATATGGGTGGATTTTGTCCATGCAAGTACGCAACGCCCTGTTAAGAATAATAAGATGCTTCTTATAAGTATTGTATATTGGTGTCTGTATAAAGGGCATAAAACATACATACCTTGGCACATTGATGTATCCAATTAAGTTTACCTGTATATGAAATTTGATCATTTTTGTGTTCGTGCAGGAAATTGCTAAGAGATCCGCACTCTGCGTACTCTAACAATATGTGATATTTGTTGTCGTTATCTTTAGAGATACCGTAAAGTGTGACAATATTTGGATGCTTAAGACACGATAAAATAGTTATTTCTCGCTTAAGCTTTTGCTCAGAATCTTGTGAGTGCCTAAGTATTTTGACCGCAATTGTCTTGTTGCCATATTTTTTTGGCCACTTTGCAGTGAATACGTCGCCAAATGATCCTTGTCCAATCTAAAAATACGGAAAATATAAGTTCTAGTACATATATATATTTAAGTCGTCTACTAAAGGTAGTGGAAGTGTAAAAAATACCGCATTTAAGCACAATTGAATCAAACATTTCTTACGGAATCTATCCTTGTTATTTCTTCAATGTTCACTTTGATATCCACGTCGTTATCCATGTTGGAGCGATACAAACAAGTTTAATAAGATTAAATATTGCTCGTTATTTAACTTTTTCTTGTTTATGACAATGATTATGAACAACAAACTGATAAGAAACTTAGGACTGGGAAGAAAATCGAATTCGATGTATCGATATGTTAGAGAGGAGACACTAACCACAACAATCTACTGATTGAATAAAAAAATTTGCTTTAAAATTTGTTTATTTTTTAACAAATTTATGACAATAAAGAACTTTATTTCAACCATTTTTTTCTACAAATCTCTTTATTTCTATAATTTTTTTTTTCATTTTCATTGCATACTTTCGTGCATATTTTGTTATGTTTAGAGAGAAACTGTAGAAGCAGTTTCTGCATAACATAATTACAAGCTACACTAGTTAAAAAGCTAATTCTTAAATTTATTAAGTCCATTTTTGCTATACATATGGAAATTTTTTTTAAATTTAAAATTAAGTAAACTGGGAGATTTGATAATGTTTCAAGAACATCAGAGCTGATTTTAAAAGCTATTCATTTTCTGACAGCCGATTTTGTATTTAATATTATTATCAACATAACTTTCTTTATTTTCTTTTATTAATCTGACTAGATTTTTTCTGGGTTTCCCCAATTCTTGTAACTAATGTTACAAACAATGTTATATATACTTAAGCTATCACTACTACAAAAGCAAAGTTACCCCGCTTTATGACTGCATAATTATTAATTTCTGTATGGCGCCGTAGTGAAATCTCCAGTTTATGAAGAATTTGTGTTGATTTAAGCTGGAGCGCAATGTCCATCGAGAGTTATAAGAACCAACGTTAAAGTACGCACCCCAATGAGTCAACGATAACCACATTTGCTTTTGTCGCCAGAGCTGAATTCAAAATCAATGTTTTTTATGTTGGCGCCAAGCTGTCCACGAAAATAATAGATAGTTGGTTGAAGGGGGGGAGGAGAGGGAGGAGGAGGATGAGAGGATGTTGGTATCAAACGGAAGCTGTGAATACTGTTGCTCAGCTGGCGTCAGACTGACGACAAACGCACACGCATTCACATTCACATTTACATTCACACAGAAGACAGTGAAAAACTATTTGAACCGACAACGAAAGCAACAAAACACAAGCGAGACGAATCAAAATGGCTATCGACTAGAGGATACCCTTTGCTATCTGATATTTTGGTTATCTTTGGGTCTCATCTAAGACAGAGTATTCGTATTCGAGTGAGCTCCAGTTGTAAGTATCTTTACAAGTATCTGGGTTAAAACAAACATCAACAAATGTAATCCAGCATGTGAGGGGTGTGTTTTTGTGTATGTGTGTGTTGTGGTGTGTGGTGTTTTTACCAAACTGCCGTCCTTGTCATCAGCAGCTTCAACTGCTTCATTGCATTCCGGCAATAAAATAGCAGATACCCTGTAACCCAGATGCTACCTGTCTTCCACACGCTTTATTAACTTAAAATTTTCAGCTAACATTTACGCTTATATTAAATTTCACCCTGCCTACACAGAAAAAAAAATTCCATTCTAAAAATCAAGTTAAAAACAACTTGATCTTAGGTTGAATTTCTTAAGTATGTATTCAGGATATAATTCGTAAATTAAAATAATAAGCAGATAAAATGGCAACGATATTAAAAAATCTACATTAAAAAAATCAAAAAACACTAAAATGTTTGATCTAACTGAAAACTAATATTAAAGAGCCCCAAAAATAAAAATATTATTGATAAAATCGGGTTTGATTTAAATATTTCCTAATTGCTTTACGGGAATCCGGAATTAACGTACTTCTATTATTCTATCAAAAAAACTTATTACATTTAATATTGTGAAAAATCAAAGTTAAATTAATTATACGTTTACTAATATTGTTTAAAAGAAATCTACTTAATAATAGATTTAAACGCGTCTATCACACCCTTCGACTCAGTTAATGGTATGAGGGTATAGTGAAACTCACAAAGTTATGCTATTAGTTTTGGCTGGCGATGACGCTTCGTAACTGGGACGGGGCCACAAAACAATTGTGCAGACATTTTGGCATCAACTGTTGGCCAGAACAGTATTGTTGTTATTGTCTTTGTTTCTATGCTTTTTTTTTCTTGTCATGTGGGCGAGTCCTTGGTAAAATTATGCTTTAGTTTCACTATTCACAGGACTTGTCCAAATAATTTGGATTTTTATTTTACGCATGCTATTTTATGTAATTTTCGATATTTTGTGCAGCTGGCGATGGGACAATGCAATAAAGTTGAAACTTTAATAAATAAATTATTATATTATTTTTATTTTTTCAATTTTAAATTAATTTTGATTGAGTAAAGTTAAGATATATATGTATATATCTCACCAATAGATTTTAGCACGGCCGAATAATGAAATCAAATGTTATTTAGATAGATACGGGTAAGAATCACAAATTAACATATTACTTGTAGTTTCAAATCGAGGCTCTTAAAAAACCATTTAATTAAAGCTTTTGCCTCAGTTATTGATATTTAGAATCGATAGACCGGCAAAAGATTTTAAACTCAGGTCGCTGTAAAATAATTTTAAATAATTATACAAAAATATAGACGAAATAAGCATCCATCGTTTAATTATTAAATAAAAATACAAACAAGTGAAACAGATACGATTATAATAAAGCTTAAGTATAATGCAAGTTTTTTAAATTTGAAGTTATATTTCTAGCTGCTCATCATATTTGTGTGAATGAATCGTGGGTGAAATTTCCATTTTTGCTAGATGTACGAAGTGTTAAGTTATATCAATGTCTTAGCAGATAGCTGAGAGATACTGTTAGACCAAGGGTCATGGCCAGGCCGGAACCAACTCCAGTTAAGGCACTGGCTCCATTGCAGCCATCCTCGCTGCAGGTGCAAATTGTTTGCTTATAGCCTTCATTGTCGGCCGTAAAGCAGGTATTGTGGGAATTATCCTGGACCCAACCACAGTCACGATTGATGCGACGTTCATCGCTTGCTTCCAGCGTTAGGATCGTCTTCCGGCAGAACATCTGCTTATTTTCCTGCGGTGTACATTCCCGTAGATATTGATCATCGCGTTGAACACGGGGCGTATTCACCAGGAGGCTAACGCAATCTTCATTATTATGGGAAGTGCATTGATGACAGCGTAGACCCGAAACTGCATAAATAAATAATGAAATGGAAAATGCAAAATGCAATTCATCAGCAAAAATTTAACAATGACATTCAAAATAGGGACGACAGCTGCCCTCGCTCTTTTTAGAGCCAGACATTTTGACAGCAAATTATTTTATTAGCCTATATTAGCTGTCAGCCACCAACAACAACAAAAAAAAAAAAACAAGTGGACGGCTACAGTCGAGCACGCTCGACAGTAGAATACCCTGTGCCCAGGTACTCTGTACTAAAAGTTGATTTCCGACCGATTATTCCTATTGCAGCTATTTGATATAAAAAAACCGATCTGTACCAAATTTGGTGAGGATAAATAACATAAACTTAAATACGAATTCTATGAGTTTGGTTAAGATATCTTCACAAATAAAAACTTGTTCATACTATAACTTGATTTTCGACAGCGCGTCTATATGATATAGTTGTCCGATTTGAATCAAATTTGGGCAGGTTGAATAATAACAGCATAGATGCATATTCTAATAGTTTAATTTGGATAACTCAATAAATAAAAAACTCTGTCTGTTAAATACATTCCGCCAAAGACATTATACCCATTTTTGCCCATATTCTATGGGCTCAGGGTATAACAAAAAGAACTAACTGACTGACTAGCTGAGTGAATGACTGGCCAACTCAGAGTCTCTCTGCAGTATACTTAATAATTGCATGTCAACTGCAAGTACTTCGAGTTCGAATTCGGTTTCTGTTTCTGTTTTTGTTACCAATCGTTGGCACGCAAGCAGCCATAAAAAATGAGACAAAGTTGCTTTCTATATACGTATGCTTAGATACCCTAACAAAAACCACTTGTACATCCATACAATAATAAAAAAAAATTAACTCTTGACTAACTACAATGGATAAATCCAAATAACTTTAAGAAAAGTTCTCTCAATCTTAAAAAACATTGACAGCTACAAATCAAATAAAAACTTCTACTAATAGTTAGTCGGACAGTTTAAGAACAGCACTAAATGCTGTCAGTTGCAGTAAATGTCGACTGTCAGTCGTTTAACCGGGCGTATGCGCAATTTTTTCACCTTTCGCAGTAAGAAAAGGAAAATTACAGACATATGGCCTATTCAGCGGACGGAGTTCGGAATGGCGGTAGGGGAAAGTTAAAAGTTGGGTCAAGTTTTTACCTTTTGGTAATTAAGCCGCGCAAAACCTTTAATACGACGCCAATAAAAAGCAACTGCCATAAAAATTCAACTGTTGTTGCAACTTGGCATTTGAATTTAAGAGTTTAGATTTGAAATTTGAGATTCAGAATTTTTTCATTTCCCATTTTACAATATTCCATTTCACTTACTGCATATTCATGCGGCTTGAGGTCTCAACAACAACAACAACAACACAAACTTGAACTTGCAATTTGTTGTCAAAGAAACTGAGACGCCTTTGTCAGTCTTTTCAGTCGACAATTGGACGCTAATGAGACGTGCTCTCGAATGAGAAACGTTATGGGAGAAAAGAGATGAAAGCAGGGGTCAGAAGAGACAGGAGTGGACACGTAACGTTTAAGCAATCCAAGTATTTGCTTATGTGATTATCACTGAATAGCTTCAATAATTTAACGCCTTTAATGCTCTTGACAGTCTGACATTTACGAATCTTCTTTAAACTATTCAAGTATAAACGTCTAAAAAAAAACAGATAGTTTAAAATTTCTTATAGAATTTATAAATTATAGGAAATTTTAAATTTAACACCGAATAAAGTCCCTTTTTAACTTTATGAAAAAAATGTTCCTAGAATTTATCGTAACTAAAATTAAATACATATTTGTTAATTTATGAAATTTTGAAATACTTCAAATTTGATAGAACTTTACTTCACTTGAAGCTACAACCAAAAAATAATACTTATAATAGTATTAAAAACATTACAATAATAATTATTAATACTTTTTAAATTGATTACGTTAATGAAAGATACATTTTTAAAGGTCAGTCTTTGGCTTCTGCTTCATTAAGTTTAACATACTTGAATTTAAGAGTAGAAAAATGTACTCGTAAAATAAAGTATATATCTACTTGTAATTTAATTTATTAAATAATTAAAATGAAATCTAAATTGATTTGTTCTTTGTATTCATTTATTGTATGGATAATTAGCCCGACTTGTCCACCCTCAGGCGTTGAAAAACAATTCAAAAAAGTGTTGGAATCATTTTCCGCATCAATGCGTTTAACGATTGACGAGATTAAATGAAAAGCCAATAGATTTGATTGCTGAAATTTGTATGATTTGGGAAATAAATTGGTTAATTCTAACAAGCATTTAATTGATTTGGAAAGAGAATGTCAAATTCTAATTACATTACAACCTCTTAATAGTTTGCAATTACATTATACATATTTATATATTTTTAATTCATGTGTCATTTACCTGATAAGAGATTCGCTGTTAAGGCGAAAAACACAATGTAAAATAACGTCGTTGACATTATTGATGTGTCTTCCACGATTCTCCAAATGGCTTTTTCCGATATGCTTGAGAAGGTTTCCAAGTCTGATTATATGTAGTTTCGTTATGTGTTTTCTTTGTTTAAATCTGTTATTTGATCTGGATTTAGTAAAGTCAATTAGTGTGACATGTGATTATCTGAAGGGAAATGATAAAAGTTTGTTGAAAAACTAGATAAAGTTTGCTTCTATAAACGTGTAAGTTGATTAGCACAATTAGCAATGCTATAATTATCTTGGAGAGATAAGCGTTAGTTGTGTGTATCACAAAATTTAAATAAAATAATTAAAGATTCAAACTATTTTCAAATAACAATTTTGTAGAACTGAATGCCTTTGGTATTTAATTAAAATACTATTCGGTTTTTATTTATATTAGTTTTTCACATTTAAATAAATTAATGTTTAGCGACTCACAACTAAATTGTATTTTTTTTTTGTTTTGCTTATAACTCAACGACAAGTCAAAACCGCAGCTGACAACAACTTGACGCGTACACCGCCCAGATGAATCTGAAAACTGTGTTTGATGTTTTCAAAACAGATAGATTTGGAAAACGTAAACGCTACTCAAGAAGAATAAAAAAAAAATTTATATATAGAAAGAGACAGCAGAGAGACTGCTGAGATTAACCGAGAGCATGCATACACAGAAACTGAAAGCAGTCGAGAGAATTACATGTGTGGGTGCGTAAGAGACAGAAATAGATAGGGAGAAAGAGAGAGAGAGAGAATAAATCAGCATTTTAAGCGTAAGCTCAAATTGTGGCTGTAAAGGGTTTTCTTAAATAGCTAGGGAAAAACTTCCATTACTCGATCGGGTGAATTGCATTAGGTTCGGGAATTATATACCCAAATTAAACACTTGTGACTTTCTGTGACATGACTTATTGACCATTTACAAGCAGATTCTTTTTACAAAAATTACGAAGGCTCTTTCAATGTTGTTGTTGTCTTGTTATTGAGAGTATCTGTAGCTGTTGTTATTGTTATTGTTGTGATCAGCTGTGAACTTTGTATGCCATGCGTTGCTTATGTTCCGGTGCTACTCGTATTGATTATGGAACGCACATCTAAACAGTTTTCTTATCAGTGGCTTGTTTAGTTAAAACTGGTATTGGGCTACCGAAACTCAGTCACTTTGGTTTCATCCAGCTTCAAAACTGAGAAATCAATTCAATTGTCTGCTGATTGTAATTTTATACTCATCGCACACCAACCGGAAATTTTAGGCTCTGACTAAAACTCGGAGAAGCGGGCTTATCAAGTGTAAGCAGTGCAAAGCAATCATTATTGCTTCGATTTTTTAACTATGTTCATTAAAAACAAAAAAACAAACAACAAATTGTGCATGACTTTCAATACATAAATATATGTGTACATATGACTTTAGTTCTGCATTGTTTTTAGAATAATTTTTAATTAAGCGGTAATTTCTGCAGAGCTAATTGAAATTATTTTGCTGATTTGCATAAGTCGAAAACAGCGCTAAGAATTTCGACAGTTGTCTGTTAAAGCCGGTTTAAAGTGGTTCTCGAAACACAGATATTTATTTCAGTTTGTAAATAATTATTATTCGTTGAATTTGAATATTACTTTGTCACAATTTCACTGGAATATTTTTAACAATTCAAATTATAATTATTATAAAAATGACGATGATAAAGTACTTGTGGTAAAAGTATAATCACAATTTAAATGACACAGTCTCAAAGGATTAATTTGAATTGTAAAAATTATTTTATGAACAGATTGAAATGAATTGTAAGACCATAAAATTTGAATCCAATTGGCTTTTAGAATTATTATTCTAATCATAAATGGTATAATAGTAAAGTACTAGTACTGAATATATTATAACAATGTGTATATCTTGAAATATATAGTATAAAATTAATTTGTAATTACTCTGATATAGTTTCAACGCTTTAATTTGGTGTAAATTTGTTCTTTTTTTATTTTAAAGAATTTTTAACTTAAATTTATTACTAAGCTCTGCGGACACTCACAAATCAAATTTTAAATTAAAATTGAAATAGGATCTTGTAAAGTATATATGTTTAGTTCCTCTATTGGTAATCCATGGACGAAGGCTGCGAGAGCTTATAAAGAACTGAGCTCCAACTCGAAATAAAATTCTCTGTCAGCTGATCTTTCACATCTCCCTTAGGTATTTTAAAACAGTGTGTATAAGTGTGCGTGTTTGTATGTGAGTCGTACTGTAAATATTTGTTAAAACTGGTTTGATTCGATTTGTTCTACTTGCAGCATAGTCACACCTTCCCATATCATCATACATCCCCCCTCCCCCACCAAACGCTTTAAAGATTGATTGCAAAGCTTGTACCGACGTCGTACTCGGTGATTTATATTATTAATAAGAAACAATTAGCAACAGTGTCAACAACAAAATCTGCTGGGCCAAAAATAAACAATATGCTAAAGAACTCGGTCCATTAAGTTGCCCAAAATAGTGGGATTTTTAGAAGCGAAAGCTTAAAAGAACCAATATAAATTATTTAGAAAAGCTTTCAAGTAGTTAATAATACAACAACCGCTTAAAAGCTTTGAAAGTTGAGCTTAAAGCTTTCACTGTCAAACACTGCGTATACTTAATCCGTTAAATTGAAACAATTTGTTTATCAGCATTTTGATTAGGGTACTTTAACCCTAGAATTAGCTGTAAAACTATTTATAGACACCGACGCATAATTGAAAGTGATAATGACATCAATTGAAGCGATGCTTGGACAAAATGAGATAGAACTAGCGAGCGAAAGAGAGAGCGAGTGCAAGTGTGAGTGAGATATAATCAAAAGGGCAAGGCACTGATTGAGATTGTTTCGAACTGAGTTTGGGGTCTGCAATTTTTTGCTTTTTATTGAGGCACAAAGCAACGCACAATTGCAAAAAAAAGAAAAGAAAAAAAGCAAAGATGAAGGCAAAAAAAATATAGCTTAACTCAATTGGATAGCGACTCGACGACTTTGGCGACTTGATAAGCAAAAGGAAACTTACGATTAAGCTTAATTAATAAGTTGGGCAGATGGATTTATGTCACTAATAAATACGGGAACAACTCATGCATATTAACACCCACACACATATTATGAGTGTGTGAGTTGCACGTGTGTGCTTTTATCAACTGTCTCGTCGCCTCGTTTAGTGGCTCTCAGGGTTAAGAATTGCTTAGAGCTGCAATCTAGACAAATCAGAATATGCTTAATTGCCATTTAATTGCCTCATTTGCATGAATCTGATGTGAGATGAGAATAACAAGCTTTTCATATACTTAAAAAATAAAAAAGAATTTAAACATTTTTTTACCCGCTACTTAAAAAATAAGTAAAAAGGTATATTCAATATCCTTTATTGTGTACGTTGGAATGTATGTTACATGGAGAAAAAGGCTTCTCAGGCCTTAAAAAGTATATATATTCGTGATCAGCATCATTAGCTGAGTCGATACCGCACTTTCACTCACAGACAGCCACGCCCCCCTCCGCAAATCTGCAAATTGCGAAAAACCACCACACCCACAGTTTTCCAGATAATCAGTTTTTTGTGATAATTAACGTTATCTATTAGTATTATCAATTATCCCACTAAATCGCATCAAGATCGGACAAGTAGAACGGCAGTTATGGTTAATAAAAGTTTTCAGAGCAAAACAAGTATTATCTCTAAAGTACTTCTATGTATATTGAAGTAAGGAACAGGTATCCAATGGTCGGGATCTCGAGTATAGTCTTTCCGACTAGTTTAATTTAAATTTATTTACACTATATGTAAGTTTATATCCTTCTTATTTATATTACTAGTTTTAACTTTATAATGCAATTATTTATAAGCATTGTGTATAAGATTTTAAAAAAAAATTGCGTTGATTCATTTAAATTTATACCCAAACGTGTGTTGGTCTGTGCAAGCTTTTTGAAAAGAGAGAGAGAGAGACAGGACTCAAGTGAACATAGAGCGCATGCTAGAGCGCGCTCAAAAGCTCTCAAAAGCTTACCGGGCATTACCCGATGTGCTGCGACTGTGGCTGTGATTATTGCTGTGACTGTGGCTGTGGCTGTGTCTATCTAACCGAGTGCTCATCTGTTCATTCGTGCCACATTTCTCGTGCAAGCTGCGTCTTCAATTCCAGTCGCTTGTTGTCGTTGTAACATTCTTGTTGTCAACTAGTGCCGTTTTCACTGGTTTTTTGCACAAGCAGAAATCAAAAAGTGCTGGACAAAAAAAAGACTATAAAGCAAAGAACAGAACACAAACAGATAACAGTCAAATCAGTGGAAATCATTTGAGTGCACCGCATTTAAAAAATTCAATTGGATTCAATAAAAAAATTATATCAAAATAATATTTTTGCAAAAAATACATATATATATATAAAGAGTGCGCTTGCCGTGTGTTTTCACATTGTTAAATATAACAAAATTTATAGTATTCAATTAAAAGCAATGCAGTACATCTATGTGATTAGCGCGCTAATTTTGGCAATTGCCGTGCAGCAAGGTAAAATGAATAAAACAAAAACGAAACGGCAAATATAAATATAAGCACAGCCTCCAATTGAAATTTCAAGCCCCTCTAACAAAAAAAATAAAAACGGGAAATCAGCCTCAACGATTACGATTACATAATGCGTATACGATGGAGAGACAGAAAGAGAGATTCAGAGAAAAACAGAGAACTAGCAGAGACAGAGAGCGAATTTAAAGTGGAAGTTTTAGCTCGGTACTGCTTTTGCCCCAAAAAGAGAGCGACGCCAAGACTCCCTGTCACTCTGTCTCCTTGTCACCCTGTCTCCCTGTCACCCTGTCTCCCTGACGCCTTGATGCCATCTAGTGCCGGCCACAATGGCGCCTTTTTGGCCAGCAAAATAGCTGAAATTTTTGGAGCACAGTCACCCCAGACTGGCAGTCTGTCAAGCTCCATTTTATAGATATATGTATATATGTTAGTTATAGTTAGTCTTTTGCTATCGTTCCATAATAGAAAGCAAAGTGACATTCAAATTGAATTTGCTTCCTTTAATTGACACTTTAACTATCCATTTAGCATTAGCCTTTTGTATATGCAAACCACTTTTCATCTCACTTATAGACAGAGAGAGAGAGAGAGGGACAGGGAGAACGCCAAGTAATTCCTATCTCAATTCACAGTTTTCCTTCCTGCCGTTAACTGGGTGACCTGCGTGTGTATGCATGCGTGCATGTGGGTCTGTGTTTGTGTGTGTGTATGTATGTGTGCTTGTGTGTGTATGTTTATGGGAATGTAGGACATGCGCACTCTCGCGCTCCAATTGCCCTGCCTGTCATTTGGTTAACAGACTTGGAGTCAGTTGCAACAATCCCCTCTGCCCAACTGCCCTCAAGTCGTCAAGTCGACTCACTTATATAAAAAATATTTTTATTAATAGAACTTAAGAAACCGACTTAGTTATGCATTTGATATACTATATATGCATTGCTTACCTATTGTGGAAAAAACAATACAATCAATAGGTATTTATTTACTCAAATAGACTTCGTAGAAAAAAGACACTTAAGAATTTACAATATAAACGATTTTGAGAAGAAACTGTGTGACTTATGTTTCCTCAGAAATGTCCATAACTTATTTAATCAGAAACTAGCTTCACATGTTCATATGATAAAGCATAAGTATTATTATAAATACATTGTATTTCCGTTAAATGTTTCACTTATTTTTTTCGGCAACTATTCACGATTTTATACACATCTGTACTGATTGAGAGTTGAGCACTATTTAAGTGCTTAAAATGTTAAAAACTAATATACATATATACTCTATAGTTTCTTGATAAATTTCGAATCGGATTCGTGGAATTGTAGAAAACTTTTAATAATAACCCGGACATTTCTTTACGGATGTTGTTTTTGCTTGAGCTGAAGCTAGCGTTGAAATTTGAAATTCAGCTGGGAATTTGTTTAGTAGGCTAAAATGCTGGTGGTAAAATATCAATAGCCACCAAACGCAACGTTGATAAGTCCGCATTACAAAAATAATTATTTTATTGTCAAAATTAAATTTTATTAATAGAAAGTCTTTTTTTTAGAAAAAAAATTTATTATGTTCAAAAATTTATTCCTTGATCATTTACCTTAACTGCTTATATAATTACTCATACAGTTCATAAAATTGCGAATAATCAAATTGAGTATAATATTTCTTGAGTTACTTTTTCCTATAAGCCGATAAATTTCAGTACATTCCATAAGCATCACGCTGAACTTAAAACAGTCTATTAGACTTACTATTTTAAAGTAAAAGTTAATCATATTGATTGTTCGTATTGGTCGACATACTCGATATTTATAGAGAATATTCTAATAAATGTCGCTGAAAGCCGTTGTTCTGATTCCTCGCCTTTGTGGGCAACGAGAGTTCGTTGTCTTAGATATTGTGCATTGTCTCACAGAGCACTCGACAACAATGTGCATTATGTAACCGAGTTGGGAGTGAAGATGGGCTGTTGGCAGTTTTATGAAATGAAGGAAAACAGCCGGTGGCAAAGTTATTGAAGTCCATTAACAAGTAAAAGCTGATGCAAGCACACCGAGATTGGTTCTAATTAGCAGTCGACTTTCAAGAGTCTAACAGGCAGACTCTAATGGAGCCGTTCTTCTATCGATCTATCTTGGCTGCAATGTGCAATTTTTGCCACAGTGTGATACAAAAGTGCATATCAATTGCATAATAAAGTGTAAAGGAGGTTAAAATAGTAACCAGGTGTTGTGGGGGGTACATTTAATAAATAAATTTATATACAAGTACATTTTTTTGTCAAAGTATTAAACAAAATTAAATAATGCGAATCTCGTGTCGCGCACGACCTTAAATTCAATTTAGCTAAGTCAACGTCTCAATCTAATGCTCAATGTAGCGTCCAATATTTGTTTACACTTGTTTGTTCTCTTTTTTTGTCCAACAATTAAGGTTAAGCGTATTCGAGTAACTTTAGCTTAATTCAACATACATAAACGGAAATTTTATTTTCAGGATAATTTACGTTGTCTTGTCAAATATTTCCATTAGAAAATGCTACAGCAAAATAACTCAACTAAAAGAGACCCTGTACTTAGTCTATAAAACACATTGGTTTCTTTTTTAATTTTCTTGAAACTTAAAATAAGTTTTTTGTGCTTATTCTCTTATTCGAAAATATTATAAAATAAAAAATTTTATTCGTGCTAACAACTTAAAATGTTTCAAAATTTACTTGTTGTGTACCGTTACGTACCGATACTGAAACCGAAACAGAGAGAATAAATCTGAAATAGAACCTTTAACCGAAATAATTGTTTTGGAACGTATCGGAACCGAAACCTATATTTTTTTTGGTTTGATTTCTTGAATTAGGACGATCCTAATCTTTTTCATTACTGTAGTCTGATACATGATAATGAAACATGCAAATTTTACTTGAATTTATTGCAGGCGTTGCCATCAAGTGTTTTGTATGCAATAGCCACAAAGATGCCAATTGTGCGCTGGATATACCGCCTGATAATTTGCTCAAGGACTGCCAAGAGGATTATTCGACGCGAGGCAAGGGCATACCCACTTATTGCCGCAAGATCACACAGATCATTGAGTTTTCCGTGAATAGCCGTGAGTACAAGCAACCAAATAACTGAAACATTTTTCCGATTAATGTTGAAAATGTTGCTTCCATTTTGTACAGTGCCACCAGATAGTCGTGTGATACGCACCTGCGGTTTCCAGAATCAAACATCGACCAATTATTGCTACCAACGTGCCGGCTTTGGTGGTCGACAGGTGGTTTGCTCCTGTGATACGGACAATTGCAATGGCGCCGCTGCGCTGAGCGGTATCTCAGCCCTGGGAATGGTTGGCGCCGTTGGCCTCCTATTGGGCGCCTGCAAGTGGCTGCATCGTTAAGCGTCAAGCGTCATCATGTCGCATCAGTTGTTTTACTTTTTCATTTGTTCTTCTGTTTGATTTCAACTCACCGCACCATGTCCTCTTCTATTATTATTGTCGCTGATCCTTTAAGTTCTCCGCATTTCCAAGCAGCACTTTTAACTTGATCGACTATCAAATCTCTGCTACAGTCGCTGGTAAGCATTAATGTTTCTATATTTATACTGACTAGTACCTAACTAATAAATTTTCTTTTGCAGTTTAGTTTCCAGCTAATTTTTTCCCAAATGTCTCAATGTCTAATGGCAAAAGCTTTACAAAAACCAAAATATATTTGAAAGGTTCTTTAATTGTATATAAACAAAATAAAAGCAACAATTGGCCAATAAATTCATCTCCTAGCAATAACATGAATTTCGAAACTAAAGTATTAAATATGATAAAAAATAAAAATAACTTAAACCTACCGCAGTTAAATAAAAAAGTATTTAAATCCCCCCTATAAAATAAATTTATTAAATAAATGAATAAACGTTATAGTTAAGGAAATAAAATAACAAAGAAAATCTTTAACGAAACTTAGTAGTACATACGAGTATATAAAATAAATGTTAACAATTTTTTCTGAGTTACCCTTTTTTATTTTCATAAGAGAATTTCTAACAAAGAAACAATAACAAACGAAATATAAACAAAAATTATTAAGAATCAGCAAGATTGCTAAACAATTTCATATATATATATATAATACAAATCTATTAGACAAATTCATAGCGATATAAAACAAAATAAAATCGTCAAATTGAATTCAATCCCAAATAAAACAAAAAATAAAACCCCATCTAGGCTAAGTCGAACACGCTTAAAGGACACCGCCGAAGGCAAAGCGATAACCACGCCCCATTCATACTCACCGAAGAACACTCGATGAAACCAACTGCCAAAAAAAAAAAAAAAAAAAAAAATCAAAACAAAAACTATGATTGAAAGGAGCAACTTTGAATATTACACCATACACCGTAAAAAGAGTCCTCTTTGCTCAACAAGCTATTATATGAAACTGGCACCGTAGATTATGCTATTAAATAGGAAGACCAAGCTGTGTCCACGCAGATACCAAAGTCACACCAAATACATTTTAGTTCAAATTGTAAGCCACATTGCAAAACAACAACCAAAAACAGTTTATAGTAACAATTTTTTAGTTAAGAATCTCCTCTTAAATGCAATAAAATTGTAAAATGTTTCAGCAAAATACAATAAACATTAATAAAAAATAAATAAAACAAAAAACTAGAAACTCATTTACCCTTATACATTTATGCAATCAAGTAAAAAATTTTTAGATTTCCTTATATTTTTTATACTTAAGTCATTTGTGTGAGAACATGTTATTAGTATACCATTAAATTTACAATTACAATTGAAGCGATTCAAGATTAGGCGATGGAGGCAGTAAAGGACTTTGCTACAATGGGATCTATATCATCAGCATATTTGTCTATTTGTCCGCGTGCACCACTCGCTTTAGCGCCAAGAAGCAATGTTTCGTGGACAGCTCATGGTATCCCACGGGACCACGTTCACAGTCTGCGCAGACCAGAAACTTACGCCCGTCGACGGTGTGTGAAAAGCCGATATTCTCAAATGTCATCATATCATCGATCTGCCAGAAATGACGCAGTGTCTCTGTGTTCAGGGACTCCGCATTACTGTCTTGCTTCTGAACCATCAGTGGTACATCTATCTGGCAAAATTTCAATTCGTTAGCAATAGTTGTTGGTCATATTTCTTCAGATTCGGGTCCAGAACTTACTTCTTGCTCACAATACTTTCCGTCTCTCGCTTTGAGCATAAAACTGTTGCAAAACTGGCAGCGCACATTTGTCTTATTATGATTGTCTGAGATTTGCTCCGCAAAATTTATTTCTTCTGTCATTTTTTACTTTTATTTTTAAGAATACTTCTTGTTTTTGCAATGAAAAGTAAATCGTGATTCTTCTTCTTGACAAGACGGGTGATTTACAAATGTAGAGCTGCCCACTTGTTTTAATAACCATGTCGCAAAGAAACACGGACTAACAGGCTTATTTCGCGGACCTAAGTCCATTATCAGAAACATAGAATTTTAAAGCTAAAATTTTGAAAATTTTTGAAGAGTTTTTGTTAGAATTTTGTCAGACGACATGTCCCCTTGAGAGACAATAAAATTCCTGCCTTCATAAGTAAATTTATCTTTACTTTAATCAATTTTGGATTAAAAAAGTTCATGAAATTGTTAAATGTTACCTTAAATATTGATAATTTAAATTTTAAAAAAATGTGTGGTTTGCATATTGTGATACTGTTAAGTGAGGAGCAAGTTTCTAATGAGGAGTAACATTGTAAATCATTCGCCATAAAAATGTTTAACTGCTTCTATCAATATAAGCAGTGCGACACTTTACTTATCGATAATAATCGGTTTGTTGGGAACGTTATTATTTAAATTTAACAAGTAAAAAGTTTATCTTTTAATCTGTACGTATTTTTGAGTATAAACAAAATAAAAAGAAGGAATAATATGTTATTTATTATACCAATAACACTATTATTAAAAACTCTTACTAATTAAATGCGCAGCTGCATATGTTCGTTAGCTTACGTTTGAATGTGTAACTGACATTTAAACCGATATTAAATCTGGAGTATGAACTGTGGAATGATTTACTTTGAAAATGTACTCTAATATTAATGTGATCAATTTGTATTTATATTATATCTATCGATATCCTTCGTCGATATTTGCTTTATCGCGAATACGTTGCGCCGTCGCTTTTATGCCGTTTTTACCGTTGCTCTTTTTGTCCGTGTCGAAATTTGATTCGGTCAGACTTGCTCGGTAAGAAATATTATTTTTATTTTTGTCAATCTTACAATATTCAGTTGATTTGTGTATTGTGTGCTTTTAAGTGACTGAAATTGACAAAAGCATGAAAGCTGACAATGCGCAGCTGAAAGGAAAATTATTTGGCAAAAAACTAACCTTTCAATTTATTGAGTCGCTTTGCAGTTGTTGCAATTCCTTTTGCTCAACGTATTTCGCTTCAAGAACGCCATCATGAATAACGGTAGCAATGCGCCCATATATCATATGCCAGCCATGGCCATGGAGTCCCATGGTGTCCAACAGTCCATGTACCAGCAGCGCACCTATGTGGATCGCAGTCGCATGGCCGTCACAGATGTCTATGTGCAGGAGCATGTGTCGCAGAGCTCCTGCTCTTGGTCAGTGAGCTCCCCGCATGTGCACGTGCGTGCTCCAGTTTACCTACAAACAGGTCGAGCTCCATATATAGGTAACAATGCTGGTCCTCCACCGCCACCGCCACCGCAAGGACAACCGCATCCGACAGTGCCAGGTCGATTTGGCTACATGTCCGTGCCGGGAAGTGTGCAGTATTATGCAGCCAGTTCGGGTAAGTAGGATTTCAAAATGTTTTCTTTGTTGTAGCTTTCTTTATTTTAGCTTCCATGAATTCCTATGGGCAAATGTACATGCAACATTCTTCTACATCCGCCAACGTTGGCAGCGTCTATGTGCCGCCGTATCATTCGATGCCGATGCGTACCAAGGAAACTTCAAGTCAGACACTGACGCATATTAAGCGTAGCTGTGATGCAGCCACTCAAACCGATCTCATTGGCGATGCTCCACCCATGAGGCAACTGAATGTCAGCGAGAGGTAAGTGGAGATCGCAGTATGTACTTTCAATTGGTCCAGCGTTCTTTCGTTTCACTTGCAGCAAGGAATTAAGCAACAGCTCATTGGATAGCATCGAGATACAGGGTGTTCAGCAGGGCGAGCGTCGCAATTCGGAGGTGACATTGCCCGTACAGCGTCTGCAGGATATCACACGGATTGCGCTGCAGGGCAGCGACATGGCCGAACGATTGGCCAATGCGCATCGTCAGCGTCCCTGTTTCAAGAAGATGGACACGTTGTGTGCACGCCTTAAGCAGGACTTACTGCGTCCGGATGGTGTATTGCCTAACATCAACTCTCAGGGCATTGCCTGGGCTGTCAAGGACTTTCATTTTTGTTTTCACTCGCATTGTCAACTCATGGGTAATACTCAAGGGATATGTGTATAATACTCCCGAGGGTCTCAACAAGATCAAGGACGAGCTGCCGGATGGCTTTATGGCCGCCTTTGATTGCTGGCAGATCAGCACACTCACTCTGGTTGACATGATCATCAAGTCGTTTGTAAATCTCGATAGTATGCTGCAGAAGCAAAAGAACAGTTTCTCCAAACCGGACATTAGCAATTGGAGCAGCAACGGCAATAGCAGCGATTCTAATTCCAGCAATAAAACCCTTAATGGCACTGAAATCGTGTCCGAAGTCGAAGCTGGACGTGGTCCCAGTGCCTACAGCACACCGCAGAGTAACACGAAAAATAGCGCCAATGGCGATGTCCTGGACAATAGCTTTATTGGGCCGCAGGAGCAGTTAAATGCCAATTGCATGGATAACAAACCGATGGCCGGTAAGAATTTGAATTATTTGTATACAATGGTTCAGGATTCGGAGGAAGCACAGCGCTGTGTAAATGCCAATGGCACATATCTAAAGACTGGAACATATACGCCGCTTATGAAGGACGCTTCTCAAGTCGAGCAGTCACCACAGACTCCTCCAAATAGCATTCCCATGGTCTGGGTGCAATCAAACGTGCCCAATGTGAGGAACAGTCCCTGTTTGTCACAGCAGTCACTTGAGTCACAATCCAAGACGATGCTCAAAAGCCCAACAGCAAAGCTGAAGTCCTCCCAGTGCCGTCATAACGATGTTAAACCCTACACAACACCAATGAGTCTGATGGGTCGGGAGATGGCACGCAAATTGTTTGAGCTAAGCAATCGCATAATGCAGATGCATAACATCGATCGTTTCTTTCAAAAGCAGTTTACACTCAACTATGTAGGTGTTAACGATATATAAATTAATCTCCAGTTCTCATTTAAATTAACATTCCAGTATCCGTATTTCTATGAGCGTTGCCAGCATGAGTTCATTGATGTCCGTGCCATCATATTGAAGTGTGAGAGCGCAACCTATCAGCATGTGTTCCAGGCCATTCACGATTTGCGACGCATTATATTCTTGGTGCGCAACGATCTTAAGGTACTTACTTGATCCAATTCGATCAATCTAGCTTTATAAATATACCATACAAATCTTTTCTTTATTCATTCACATTTATATTTCTATTCGTACACACTTTTGTTTATAATCTTTTGCTGCGTTTTAGCCAACGGACTGCGTATTCATGTCAAGGTATTAGTATGAGTTAGCCATAATATGGACTAATGCACTAATCACTGGTCTCATTTGGGCACTAATCTCATAACACGACTAACAAGGCTAATCAATTTACATACACTATATAGTACATGAGTTAACATATCAACAATAACATTATTAATATTTATAATACAATATAATTAATAACTTTGACAGGATCATACGAACATGGATTTGCGTCTATATACAGCTCTCTATGAACGCTCCATCAACGAGATGCTGTCCAAGCCGCCCTATCAAATCCAGCATTTCGAGCATATCACTGGACGTCCCGGCGAAAGACTTCTTAGCTTTGAAATTTAAACTGCTTGTGCATATATTCGATTTTTGTTTTAACGATTCCATATCAACGTATCAACATTTGTTCATCGATATCACACCGTTTTATAGCAACAAATTATTAACTAAAACTCAGTTAATCATTTTATCTTAGGCATGTTTTAAAATATTTTAATGCAATTTTTTACATCACATTTAATATATTCAAGTAATGTAATATTTGCAATCTCCAGTTAGTCACAATACACAAATAGATACACAATTTACGTAATGTACATCCCAAATAACATATAATTGGAAAATATTACAAATATTTCGATATATTCAATAATAATTAATTGTATCGTAATTATTACT
Organism: Drosophila falleni; assembly: GCA_035045575.1. NCBI lineage: Eukaryota > Metazoa > Arthropoda > Insecta > Diptera > Drosophilidae > Drosophila > Drosophila falleni. Next base: position 1,727,240 of record JAWNOV010000171.1, on the reverse strand, counting down.
TTACACTTTGATATCTTAAATTTGTATATTAACTTTATGTAATTTTAACCTACTTCAGGAAATCTAATTAATTAACTGATCAAAAAATTAATTAATTAATAGTATTTAATGTAAAATTTTGTGAAGATTTTGATAACCCAATTTTGTTAATACTATGTTATGTCACTATACTTTACTTTCAAACAAGATGCAAATATATACCACAAAAGTAAAGAGAACTCAAGTAATTTAATTGATTATAAATTTTAATATTTAAAATTAAATGAATTCAATTGTTTGCTTACATTTTAGTATTTCAAAATTCTATCAATTAACTTTATAGTCAAAAATGTAATATTTTTGGTATAGAATTAAAAACTATCAACTAAAAATAGTTTACATACATTAAAAACAAGTTATGTAAATAATAAATACACAGATCCATTCAAAATGAATATATACAACGACAACTATTAATCGATCTTAGCAAAGTCCTCCAGGCTAATGTTCTGCGCCCGCAGCATGCCATGAAAGATTGTGGACACATCGGAGGCCAACTCCTGCGGCTTTCCCTGTTCACAAATGCGTCCATTATCAAGGACGAGTATGCGATCCATAACCTGTAGACCGCGCAGTCGATGGGCAATGAAGATCAGGGTGCAACTCTTAAACGCATTACGCATCGCCTGTTGCACAGACAAATCCGACTCGTCGTCCAGTGAGGAGGTGCCCTCGTCAATGCAAACGACCTTTGCATTCTTGAGCAGTGCTCGCGCCAGGCACAACAATTGACGTTGTCCGGCCGACAGATTTTTGCCACACCGATCCACTTGGCCATCTAATCCGCCCAGTTGCTGAACCAGCAATGTGGCTGCTGCTGAATTCTTGATGGCATGCCAAATCTCCGAGTCATAATATCTATGACTAGGATCTAGATTTTCACGCACAGTGCCTGCAAATTGGGATAAGATTAGCATATACTCAATGTTGTTACAATTTTCGTAAATTGGATACCTTTAAAGAGGAAAGGCTCCTGGGTGATGACTCCGATTCGTTCGCGTAGCACACTTAGTGCCAGTGTCTTCAGATTCATCTGGTCGAGATATATGCTACCCTGGGATAGTGGTGCAACTCGCAGCAAGGCAGCCAGCACAGAGCTCTTGCCAGCTCCAGTGCGTCCGACGATACCAATGCGTTCAAACGCCTCTGTTTCAAAGCTGATGCCATGTAATGCCGGCGACAGATGTTCCCTGTAGCTAAGCTGCACCTGCTTAAAGCTGAGCACACCTTGTGTTGGCCAACCAAATGGCGGATCGGCACTGCCCTCGGCATTCTCTTCCGGCTCTAGCTGCAAATATTGATCCACACGCTCAACAGCCACAAGCTCTTGCTCTGTTTCGGCCACGGCATGCAAAAGACCGTCCAGTTGGCCAGTAATTGACAATGCATATGTTAAACACAGTCCAACCAGGCCAGGATTCGTCTCATGCGATGCTGTTATCGCAGTCAACAAAGCAGCACCGCCCACCAACAACGTACCCAACAACTGAAGACGTAGTGCCAACCACTGTTGGGCTGCTGCTGCTGAAAGTTGCGCCTTTATGCTCTCCTCCAGCTTGCCCTGAAAGTCACGTTGAAAGCGGGCACTTGCACGCATGCTCCGTATCGTGGATAATCCCTGCAAGGTCTCCGTAAAGTGCGTATATAGCGGCGACATGGCATTGCTCGACAACCGCTTAATATCTCGGGAGGCATGGCGATAACGTTGCTGTAAATTTAAATAGATCGGAACCATGGGTATAATGACCAATCCCAGCCAAGGCATGGCATACAGGCTGATTGCCAAGCCACCCACTAATCCAACCAATTGGGCCAACAAAATGTTAATTATGAATGGCAGCGAATCATCCACAGTGTTGGTGTCCGAGGAGAAGCGATTAAGCATGCGACCCACGGATGTGACATCAAAGAAATTAAACTTGGCCTGCAAAAATTATGAAACCATTATTGATTCAATGCAAATAGATAAGGGGCGACTCACAAACATGACTCGGTCGAGTAGTTTCTCATGCAAAAAGATTGCCGCCTTGATGCCAGCAAAGGCAAAGAAAAAGGCTCGCATTAAGGTCACCAACGAATTGGTCAACGCCAGAGCCGCAAAGATGCCCAAATAGAAGCCGGTGGTGTGAGCCGAATCGTCACTCTCATTGCCTGGATGCATTAGGACATGCTGCAGCGTGGTATCATTGGTATGACCGTCGAGTGTTGACTCGGTGACCCAGTGTGCCAACCAGGCGTCACTTAAATTCCGTGTCAGCTGCATGAGCACCACAAAGAACAGCACAGTGAGAGCCAATGGAGTTGTCACAGCACGCCAATAGCATCTAAATACATTGCCAGCGAGATGACCATATTCACGGGATTCCTCCATCAACAGACTATCCACACTCTTGTTATCCTCATCCGCTGCATTGGGCAACTCGATGGAGCAGTGACGCATGTCTAGCGATTCGCTGGTCAATTCTTCATCCTCAAGACTTAGATGAATGCTGTCGTTCAAGTAGTCACTGGGACACAATTGACCATCCTTGAACTGTAGTATCTGATTGGCATGGAAGAACAACTGTGTGCTGCGTGTGACCACAATGCGTGTCTTCTGCTTCAGCAATCCTAGCAGACAGTGTCGTATAATGTGCTTGGACACATGGCCGTCCAGTGCAGAGAGTACATCATCTAGCACATAAACTGAAAGTGTATGAATTTAGTTAAAACTCTGATAACGTAATACAGGCTTAAATGATTACGAACCCTTCTTGTCCTGGTAAACGGCACGTGCCAGTGCGACCCGTGCACGTTGTCCGCCTGAGAGAGTGCGTCCATTTTCGCCCACGCCAATTAGATCGCCGCCAAGTGAGCGTATATCCTCGTTGAGGGCGCAGGCAAATAGAACCGATTTGTACCATTGTTCATCAAAGTGACTGCCCCACACAATGTTGTCCCGGATGGTGGCGCGTTGCAGCCACGGCGATTGTGGCACATAGCCAAAGCCAGTGGTTGTCTCCTGGACGCAAACCTCACCGTCTACACACTCCAAACCGGCTACGATGGCTGTTAGGAAGCTGCTCTTGCCACCGCCCACGGGTCCCTCGATGCAGATGAGCTGACCCGCCTTAATGTCGACATTAATGTCCTTCAGCCGGAACTGTTGAGCCGTAGTGTCTGAGTCGTGTTCCTGCTGCTCGCTATCGTGCACAAAGTGTGCGCATTTCATCTGAAGCACACTGGCAGTTGTTTCGGCAGCGCCAATGCCACGGATAATGGGATTGTAGTAGCTGGAGTAGTCCAGAATGGGCACATCCATTAGTTTCTGCACACGCTTTAGCGATACCCACGCCTCGACAAGGCCATTGAGCACCCAGGGAAAGGCATTCAATGGTCCAATGAGCATGTAGAGCAAGGCAACACTTGTGTACGTCGAGGAGGCAGTTAACTGGTTGCCCAATAGCACAAACATGCCAAATGTTAGCAGACATATAAGCACCGGTGTCGTGGCCCAAAAGTATACGCACCAGGCATCCAAATACTTGCGCTTCGACAGAAATTCGAGCTCCTTTTGGCGTAGCTCGCGGATTTTCTTAATGAATATTGGCTCCCAAGCATTAGATTTAATTTGCTTAGCGCCATCCATTGTCTCCGTAGTGGCTGATAGACGCGCATCCTTGGCGGTCAACCATCCCAGGGTATAGGCGTGAATGCGCTTGGCTATCCAGCGAGTGACGGGTATCAGGAGAGCGGCAAAGATGACGCCAGCCAAGAAGGCCACGCCCAACTGTAGATAAAGCAGATACAATGTGGTGAACAGCTTAAAGGGTATGCTCCAAAAGGAGTGGAAGCTAATGCATGAATTGACAATGCGATCCGCATCCGTGGACATCAAGTTGAGCATATCTGGACGGGATTCACGCACACCACGCGCCTCCAAGGCCTTGCGATAGATTTCGTTGATGACGCCCACGCGCATCTTCATGCTGACCATCGCCATGCGCCAGTCGAAGTGACAGCCACACAATGTCGACAGCAGCTGAGTTCCAAACAGTGCCAGAGCATAGTAATATGCTCGGTTATTATCATTCTGCTCTCCACTGTTCAGCCGCAAGAGTGCTCCGAGGAGAAGTGGTCCTGCAAAACTGCTGATATCGGCCACAAGTCGAAGTAATCCAATTGAATAGAACTCAAATCCATAGACTTTATGCAGTGCTCGGAATAGGCTAGAGCATTGAGAGACTGCCAAATGGAGACCTTCGCTTAAGCGTGTCACGTTGAGTGCATCCGGCAGATCGAACAGATCCTCAATGCGATGCAATTTGCCAGCAACGCCTTTGCCGATCAACGGCTGCACCCAGTGGAAAACAAAGCGGGATGCCCAATTGGCCTCATCCTGGGCGTGTCCGAGCAGCGATTCATTTAACTCAAAGTTAAAGTATGTATACCGATTGGATAACAATGCATCCTGCTCACGATCCCTATGATTGGAGTTAGCTGTGCTTATGATCGCACTTCCCTTGGGTACCAATGTGGCGCCATAGCACAGATCACACAACAGTGTGGCCAGACTCCAAGGCCACCACTCAAAGTGTCGACTGGTTCGCAGCCAGACAGCGTCCAGCACAATAACCATTAGCCACACTACGTTTAACAGTAAGGACCCTCGATGGCTCAACGTGCCATTATTTCGTGCTGTCATCAGGTAACCTGCAAGAAACGTCTATTGTATAACTTATCATAAATAAATAAAATTGCAGTGCACTCACCACAGTGAACTATCCACATGATGCACTCGGAACCCACGACAAGCACATCGACTGCATACAATTCAATGCCATCGCGATGGAACACAAATATCTTGGATATGGGCAGAATAGCCAAAATAATACTTATTACCGTGCGTAATGATAGTAATCTCAGTTGGATTCTATCGCGTGCTATTATTTGAGTTTGAATGCCAAAATTGTAGGCGGATATTGCGGCAAAGATTGAGTAGACAGGAAACTGGAGCAGTGTCTTTTGAAAACATGGCAACAGATCGTTGGTATCGTTGTCAAACGGTTTCAAGCCCGTCGGACAGAACTGTGTCCAATTCCAATCACTGTTTGACATCATAATGAATTTTCCTTAACGCTTGTTTTATCCAAATGTAACAACTGCTACTACTATTCTTTTTTTCACGCAGCTGCGTTTGTGAGTCATCATTTGCGATTTGCCCACAGACTGTAAAAAGCTCGCGGATGGCGATAAATAATGCTTTGTGGATACCCTTTATTGTATTGCTGATTAGCGTCTGCCTTTCTTGTTTATTATTGAACTAAATAAAAAACAGCTGACGAAGTTTTTGCAGTTTACGATAACAGCTGCAGCATGCACACTTGAATGGTTGAGCAGGTATCAATCGAAATTGAAACAACTTATCGATAGCAAAAGTATGTTGCCATTATCGTGGGTGTGAATATTTTTAAAAATCTTATTCTCGCTACCTTGATCTAGTGGCGGCAATAAAAGAAACACGATGACATTGATCAATAATATTTATATAATCGTCAGAAAGAATTTCGCTAAAATTTTAATAACCCAATTTAATCGATATATCGATTAAATGTTTTTTAATAACAGCGCTTATTATCGTTCGCTGAGCTGACATCAAGAAGAAGCATTTGTTTACAAAGTAATTTATTTCCTTAAATAATGACACAGATTGAGGAGAATGCCGACAGCGAAAGCAAATCCGAAGCCGCTGTATTGCCAACTCAGCTTGTGGATATATTCAAAGCACTGGCTGAGAATACCAACATCATTTTTAAGTCTCAACAAATTGATGATCCCGAGCTGAACATTTGCGAGAAGCAACAAATTGCACAGGATGCGTATCATAAAAATCGAGAGAACTTTTTAATTCGCTTTGGCAGCTATCTGAATGAGCAACAGTTGAGCGACTTTCAGACACTGGGCGTCCAGGAGCCCGTCAAACCCGACGAGAGTCTCGAAGATATTTGCCTGCTTCTGGAAGATTTCAAACGCAAACTGCACACTCGGACGGTCTGCGTCAAGAATAGACGTTACCATACCATGCAGCAGTTGCTGCAGAAAGGCGAATACTTTAGCGAGCACGAAATGATGCAGCGGGCACCAGAGTTGTACCAGGAGCTAATCGGTCAATACTTGACCGAGGCGGAGAAGAAAGCACGCGACAGCTACGATGTCCGAAATACCAGTTTCTCTGGCATACTGATGCACTCGCTGGAGCAAAAGCAGCGTGACGAACTGCTGCAACAAGTTGAACCCAGCACGGAGACAGAGGCGGAGACTGAGGCGTTGCCGGAGTCCAGCACTGATTGCGAAGTGCCTGACGCATGCCGGAAACAATGGGGAGGATTTGATGATGACGAACCTGTGGCTTGTTCCACAAGTCGTAACATTGAAGCACAACCTCTAAACAGGGTCAATAGAATAACAACACCCGAGTACTATAATCCGGCGGAACGCGAGCTATTGCGTAATGAGTTTATGGGATTAATGAAGGAACGTTTTCTCAGTGGCCAGGACAAAGATTTTGATTACACGGCTGTCGATGACAACGTCCTGCTGGATGACTTAAAGCAAATAGAACGCGATGAAGAGGATGCCTATTTTGACTGCAGTGATGATGATGATGATGAAAATGACGATAATGGGGCATTCGCAATAGATAAACAGTCTCCCAGTGGTAATGATGGCGAGGATGAGCTGGATGTTTATATGCGGCATCTAAACAAACACCACAGTTTGCAGCATTAGTATTTATTTTTAGCTTTAATCCTAGCATTATAAGGAGCACAATGACATAAGTAATATTGTCTCTTAAACTTAAGTTTAATCCCGCAGAATTGTGTACATTAAATTGTGGACGTAGATTATATAAATCTTTAGCGCTTGTCATTTAAATTGTTGTCCATCCAAGATTAATCTGCTGTTACGGGATCATTTTAAGCACGCATCATAGTGAACCTACAACCAGTGAACAATTTCGCTCTTAACAACTAGAATACATGCAAGTGAGAGGGAGAGAGATGACTATCTGGGCCTGCCACGACCACGTGGAAATCCACGTCCACGACCACGCAAAACCTTACTATTTGGTGGCGGACTCTTTGGCCGCAATAATTCGATGCGACTTGTGCAACCGGTGGCGGGCGCCTCAGCGAAATACGTCTGATATAGCTCCGAATTGAAGTTGGAGTTGGTCAGCTCTGGTCCAACGGTTAACCAGCCGGGACGTATACTCGAATCGCGACCAAACAAATGCAAACGCCGACGACCGAGACAGAAATGCTCAATGATATGAAAAATCTCGATGGGCTTCTCAAAACTGCCAAATTCCTCTTCCTCCGAAATGATAAGATCAATGTCGACATTGGCATGTATGAAATCGCCATCGCTTGAGCGTCGTACAGTTCCCTTGATTCCCATGAGGCAGTGTTCCTTTGTGCGCTGAAAAACGGCTTTAGGAATAGCCTGTTTCGAATGCCCTGGTTTGTTAATGTTTGTGCGTATCCAGCAGATGTCTTCGCACCGTCGAAAGCCCCACTTCTTCAGGCAATTGCGACCTTGATCCAATCCCTCCGAGGAACCGCACCACAGGAACACAAAGGAGCGATGTGCAGCAATCTCTCCAACATCCAAATCTGCGTGTAGTGATTCATTAGAGTGAAATGGATGACAGTTTTCTTTAATTAACTTACTCAGAATGTCGTCCCAGTTCCAGAAGACTCTTGGGGCTCCACCAACTGTTGCCACAGCTGGCGCGGCACGAGCATATTCCTCCAAAGGCGGTTCAATTAGTATGACATCGAATTTTGCGCCCAGTGTTTTGACGTCCAGTGTTTTAAGATCGGCCTTTAGATACATTGGAGCCGATGCTGTGTCCTGGATAAGTTTATCCTTTAGCTTTATCAGCTCTCGTAACTTGGGATACTCCTCGAAGCGATCGGCCAAACCAACGTCGCGTATGAAGTTTTGTGGTCTTTGGCCCGTGTCCACAAAATGTTGGCAGTAATCATTGTGCGGATTGGAAGACTGTGTACCCTTCAAAAACGTCGATGAATCCCTGTAGATAATCTCATTTGGCGTCTTCTTTGACGATGAAGCGCCGCCTCCGTTTCCATCCTCGTCGTCCCTTTGTCCGGTGGCATTAAGCTGACGACTGCCGCCAATGCCATCTTCGGCATTTCCTAGCACTTTTTTCAGCTCATCAACGCTAGACAATCCAAGCTGCAAATTAAATATATATTTATCAAATAACAATAATCAAACACACCAACTGACGCCTACACACCGTTTGGGCTAAAAGAAGTCTTCGTTTGCGAGAACGCTCTTGCGAGCTTTTTAACACATCACTCATGATCAACTGATACTATTGTTTTACAGTTTATTAAATTAGAATCTAAGTTAAAATAAAATAAAGGCAAATAAAAAATAGTCGACCAACGCGTCTCGGCAACGCGATAGCGATGCAAAATCGTCGATGAAGTAACTATCGATATTATTGAAGAATGTTTCGATGAGTCAACTATCGTGGCTGTTTTTGCTACTCGATACTTCACATTTTGACATTCGCGACTGGCAAACTGGGAAGAAGCAGAATGGAAACGTACAGTCTGGCAACATAAATGCACAGGTGCCATTCACAATCAGCTGCATGCTACGCCGCCACAAAAAAAAAAGAATTGTGTTGTGTTAAACTCTGTGATTTGGACTTTAATTAATAGTAATTGTTAAATAAATCACTGCAAAATGAAGGTGCTGCGCAACACGCTGCTGTGCGCGTTTGTTGTGCTAGCCGGCTGTATGATCTTTGTCGCCGCACAAGGTAAACAGAAAGTAAGTACAACCGCCTGCATCGATGGCCACGTCACTGCCAATGAAAGGCCAAGAGGAAACCGGCTCTAGAGCCGGTAAATGAGTACTTATAGAATGTAAACAATAATGTTGTTATTTGCAGACGGGTCTCTCTCTATCGGAAAGAGTTCAAAACCTGATGGAAATGAACATGAAGAAACCGCTTTTACGTTTCAATGGACAAAAATTCCGTGAATATGTGAAAAACACGCCGCGCAATTATTCAATGATTGTGATGCTAACGGCGCTGGCGCCATCACGCCAATGCCAGATATGCCGACATGCGCATGACGAATTCAGCATTGTGGCCAACTCGTATCGCTTCTCGCCCATCTACTCCAACAAGCTCTTCTTCGCCATGGTCGACTTCGATGAGGGCTCTGACGTGTTCCAGATGCTCCGTCTCAATACGGCGCCCGTGTTCATGCATTTCCCGGCCAAGGGCAAGCCAAAGGGTGCCGATACCATGGATATACATCGTGTTGGCTTTGCAGCCGATTCGATAGCCAAATTTGTGGCCGAACGCACAGATATTACCATACGCATCTTCCGACCACCAAACTACTCCGGAACTGTGGCCATGATTACACTGGTCGCATTGGTGGGCAGCTTTTTGTACATTCGTCGTAACAATCTGGAATTCCTGTACAACAAAAATCTGTGGGGCGCTATTGCTTTGTTCTTCTGCTTTGCCATGATTTCTGGCCAGATGTGGAATCACATTCGTGGTCCTCCGCTGGTGCATAAGACGCAAAACGGTGGCGTTGCCTACATCCATGGCTCGTCCCAGGGTCAATTGGTCGTGGAGACCTACATTGTCATGTTCTTAAGTATGAATTTGAGTTGTTAAGCTTGTGCAAATGATGTATTAACAACATTACTACGTATTTCAGATGCGATGATTGTGCTGGGAATGATACTGCTGATTGAGTCCGGTACACAGAAGGCGCACAATAGAAATCGAATTATGGCCATGGTCGGCTTGGTCTTGTTAACTGTATTCTTCTCCTTCTTGCTCTCTGTATTCCGTTCCAAGGCGCAGGGTTATCCTTATAGGTAAGTCTTTTGGGTTTACAGCATCTTAAATAACTGAACTTAACTTTGTCTAATTCTCGCTTGCAGTTTCTTGTTCAAGTAGAATCGACTGAGGCCACCTTTTTGACATCAAGATCGAGTGGATCGTTATTAACGTTTTATAGTTCAAATTAAAAGCATGAAGCACCAAGTACTAAGCGTGTGTGTGTGTGTAAAACAAGTTTAATAATAAATGCCACTACTAAATTAGAATTGTAAACATTAAACTAAGTCGTCTTCTACAGCAACCAAGGAATAATTGCATGTCGTTGCTCTGGGTAATCCTTAAAGTTAGCCTTGTACCACTGATGCGTTAGCAGTGCATTGATCGTTTGATTGCTGGCCACCCAAATGAATATCAGCTTCCATGTCCGTATGGGAGTCAGTAGATCCGCCAGGCAGTAGTACATGACCACCTCGAAGAACATGTGTGGCGACGAGATGAGATTAAACCAGCCACTTGTGGGCATCAAATGATCTTCAGTCTTGACTGCTCCCGTCTTGGCATTCTTCCGTAGATTAACTAGCACCATGTTGCTGGTATACTGTTGATACCAGGCAAATACAAATATGAGGATGTGCACCGCCTGGAGCGGTGTCACATTGCTCAGCGTGAACGGAGCTGGCTTCGAGTTGCGCACAAAGCCCGCTGTGTTGGCCAACAAGGAGATAATGGCGCAAAAATAATGCACATATCCGACGGCATAGTGGGAAAGATTCATTTTGCTACGTTTGGAAAAGATTTGCACAAAGTTCGTCTCGTAGAAGCGACGCACACACTGCAAGCTGAGCACCAGGGTCGCCAACAGTGCCGTATTGGAGTCGACCTGCACCTGACGCTGACCCCGACCACCGCACATAAAATCCAAAAATCGGAGCACGAACTCAGGTGCCACCTTTTGAGTTTTTATTGTACTGATGATGAAATACAGCGACAGCATTGACCAACCAAATGCGAATACGTAGAAATGACTGAACCATGCCTTTGGCACCTCAAGATGACTGACGAGGGCGTCGCTTTCACCTTTAAAACTGTGCTTGCCATAACGAAACGATTGCCGGATACTGTTGGGCAGATAAGGCTCCACTAGCGTCATTAGACTGCCCAGTAGGACGATCGTGACGATGAATACGATAAAAATCAATTGAATTACATTGATTTTGTATTGATCAATGAGCTCCTCCAAGGAGCCTATTAATCCTATCATCATTTTGTGGGACACGTATTTCTTAATTTAAATCTTTACTGCTCAACAACTTTCACCACAATGATAAGCGGGTACAAAAACACACAGCACACAACGTCGTTGCCACCCTTCAATATTTACCGATCTGGTTTGATTTTTTGTTCTTAAAAAGATAAGTACATTTCCCAAAATGGGTATTAATAATTGTAGATTTTCTCGGATGTTTTTTTGTAAGAACTTTTTTAATTTTTGCAGGGTTTTTGCTAGCATTTTCTCGTTTTTTTTTATACTAAGTTTTCTAATTTCCCGTCAGCGTTGAGACGACAAAATTGATTTCCAAATATAGCGCCGTACTGCCAATTTTCTCCAAAAATAGACGCGCGTAGATTTAAATTGCAAGTCTGGTAAAAATAAAAAGCTTACAAAAAATCTTACGTAGCTGAATTTTCTATTTATTTGCAACAAAGTTAAAGATTCAACTAAATTACGCTATATATTATAAGAAATATTTATGATTAATTCGATGCGGCTATGATATGGCTGGCTACTAATAAATGCATCTCTACTAATATGCCGGGAATTGTAGAGAAGTTAGTTGTGAGTATTGCTTATTGAAAGAGACGCCTTTAACAAAAGAGTACTCTGGGCGATGATTGTCAAATGTCCACGCCATTGCGTCCCAAAGTACCGCCCTTATATGGTGGAGGTTTGGGACGTGCGTAAATTCCGGAGGCGCCGCAGTCCAATTGATACAAGCTATTATTGGGACTGTAATAGAAATGAGACCGTTAACCAAATAGAACTGATTGAATCTTGAACTTTTAACCTTTGAGAGCGCATGCTTATATTGTCCAAGAGAAAATTGGGATCCTTAAGGCTTTTTAGCGTTGTCACTGGTTGCATTGGTTTCGTATCAGAGCACTGAACCATTTGTACGGTAGATGACATTGGATAATCCATATGGATGGAACTGTTAATATAATAGAGGTTTTGAGTAAAGCTACTTTCTTGATATTAGAAAAGTAAATACAAAATCAAAAGATTCAACTCAAAATTTACCTGTCATCTTCCGAATCGCTTTGCGGTTTTTCGCACGACTCTTCGCAAATGTGAAAAATATTGGCAAAGAAAAACTCAGAATGTGGATCGTAACTAAAAAGCAAACCATAAGCGATATAAATTAAAACATGAAAAAGTTGATAAAAGATACCCTTGCAGAATTCTATTAGTTCAAAAGGACAATCTGCTAAGATTGCTCAAAAAACCTGAATAGTTTTTCATTATTATACACGTTTAGTTATAGATACCTTCAAAACTAAAAGACTAGTTTACCAAGCCTCTGCAAGGGTATAATGGTTAATATGGAATCGCTTCCACTTACAACTTATGGTGCTGAAAGCAAAGCACAGCCGAGAGCATGCCAAGAAGCACGGCCAGAATCATGCCCGGAATGGCAAATGCAAAGGCAAACTCATCGATGTAATTGCGCATGGGAACATCGTCGCGTGAAACGGCTATCCAGTGTCCATTGTGATGCTGCTCCTCCGTATCATGAGGTCGCTTTTGATGCTCGTTCAGTCGCCCACTGGCATGGTTATTGTGATAGAGTACCTCTGTGGGCGACTCTATGCCCACCATTTTAAAGGCACACCAATCCAGTTTGAAGCCAACATTTTCAAATATCTTTTGAACCGATGTTCGTTTGTAGGTGCAGGAGGGCAGCTTGTACAAAGGACGAACTTCCTCCTGCAGTTCCTTCAGTCGTGTTGAGAACTGTGCAAAGCTTCCAACGTGCACGATCACTCTGTAAATAAACATTGAAGGCTCGTTAATTGTGTTGAATGATTCCCTTTTTCCATTGACACTGTTTAAAGTTGCCAGCTTAAAGAGATGACAAATTTCACACAGTCATAACTTGTTCAAAACTGAACCGATTTTAAAGCGGAATATCATTTTAATCATGATTTGGCCTCCAAATTGATTCTGCATTAAAAATTTTATCATCTAGAAAATTTGATATATTTTCGATTCTAAGCCTTCTATCATCCAATTTTCCATACATACCCTTGACATTTTTTTTTAAAACTTTGATCTTTTATAACTTCATCAAAAATAAACCGATTTTTAAGCAGAATATCATTTTAATCATGATTTGGCCCCCAAATTGATTCTACATTAAAATTTTCTTTAGTGAATATTATGTATTCTTTACGGACTCACCCTTCGCGTTGCTGTGGACGCAGTGGCAAACGTCCGCCCATATTGACAGCTGATTCCATAAACACAACGCTCAGATCCTCTTTGCTGCCGGGCCAGAGATCCTTGCGGAAAATGTTACGCAGGTTCTCCACACGTCCCGGATCCATAAGATGCACCCAATTAAGATTGTCGATTTTCATTTGCACCACATTTGGTGTTATAAATTTGTGCGCTACAAACATTGAGATGATTAGCTGGCGAGTCTCGTAATTCTGTCGATTCAAGGCCACGACATCAAAATTAATTGATTTTCCCGCTGCAGAGATTGGCGGCGTTCCATATAGGAATCCAGCGTGATACTCATGACTGTACATGTACCGCATCCAGCTGGGCAGATCTGGGTAATCCTGCAATGAAGGTCTATAGCGAAACTGTTCGCTAATCACTTGGTGCGTCCAGTTGAAAAGTTGCGGTTCAATTTTATAGGTGAACAATTCTCCAGCATTTGCCTGCAGCCGTAACTTGAAGGCCCTGGTACTCTCCACACCAAGCAATGCCAAGATGAGGAGTAGAAACTGCATTTCTAATTGTTTTTCTTTCTTCAATTGCTGATTTACATAAACATTTCAATTAGCTTTAACAAATGCGACTGAAAATTCCTTAAGTGTGTATCTCACTGGGAGTGAGAGCAGCATACGGGAGAGCGCAGGCGCATTAATCCGTCGTTTGTAAACACCTGTTGCACCAGGTCAGTTATTATTTTTTAAAAAAAATTCAAAAAACATAAATAAGTATTCTACAATAAAACAGAGAAAGATTTATTTAAAAATAATGCATTTAAATTTAAATTCAAATTAAACGGCATATTTGTCATATTTATGCATAGTCTGGCTAGGTTGTGCTCGGCCTGCAAATATCGATATATATATCGAAATCGATAGACATTTGTTGACTTCTAAGAATTTTATCAGCTGCTAAACGAACGCAAGGTTGGCACAAAATACGTGGCTTTCGCTCGGTAATATCGCGCAAATTCAAAAAGTGATGTTCTTCTTCAGATAGCCGTTAGTTTAAATCTCAAATACACAACAAACATGTTGGCATTTCTGCTGCAAGTGTCCTGTTATCTGCTTGCATTCATCTTTGCGGCCGTACTGTTGGTATGTAAATGTTAGTAATACTTATACACACAAATAACGCTGATAACTCGAATATTTATTGCAGACTGTGGCTATATTGTTATACAGAACAAAGCCTTATCCAACCATAACACGACACAAGGATGAGAAATTCTACCTTGATCCCAAAAGCATTAAAACTGTTGAATTTCCCAGTTTAGACGACTCACCAACCTTGGAGCTAAGTGTGATTGTGCCGGCATACAATGAGGAAAAACGATGTATGTTTTGTTCTGTATTAAATGAATGAATCACATGATTTACTTCCATTTACAGTGCCTGTTATGCTCGATGAGTGCATGGCTTTTCTGGAGGAGAAATCATCGAAACAATCGGATTTTACCTACGAGGTGATTATTGTCAGCGACGGCAGCAGCGATGCAACTGTTGGCGTGGCGCTCAAATACTCCAAGAAATACGGTGCGGAGAAGTTTCGTGTGCTGGAGCTGGTCGAGAATCGGGGCAAGGGCGGCGCAGTGCGTCTGGGCATACTGAGCGCACGTGGTCGTCAGTTGCTCTTTGCGGACGCCGATGGTGCCACAAAGTTTGCTGATTATGATAAACTGGCCGAGGCGTTATCTAGCTTGGCGCCCGAGTGGCGTCAAGATGGCATTGCCATTGGCTCCCGTGCCCATCTGGAGGATGAGTCGATTGCCACGCGTAGTTTCCTGCGGTAAATAAGACTCTTTGGCATTCAAAAATAGTTCTTAACCATTGTTTCTTTCATAGCACTATACTAATGCATGGCTTCCATACACTCGTCTACATTTTTGCCGTGCGCACGGTAAGGGACACTCAATGCGGATTCAAGTTGTTCACGCGTGCCACGGCGCGTAAACTGTTTAATAGCTTGCACGTCCAACGTTGGGCCTTCGATGTGGAGCTGTTATATCTGGCAGAACGGCTAAAACTTCCCATGTCCGAGGTGGCTGTGCGATGGACTGAGATTGATGGATCGAAGTTATCACCATTCTGGTCGTGGCTGCAAATGGGCATTGATTTGTTCATGATTTGGCTACGTTATATGGTTGGTGCTTGGCGCATAGCTGCTAACCAGAAGAAGGAGAATTGAAAATTGTTTGGCCTTAAACTTTAGAATTCGCATTTAATTTCCTTTACTATTTATGTTTCTCAATAACAAAAATAATTATACAAACGTCATAGTATTCAAAAAATATCTGCTTGTGCTGTATTATTTCAAATGATATGATCGATAACATAATTCAGCTGTTAAACTTAATTTGGTAGTGGTCGGTCGATAGAACTTTGCTCAAGCATCGATACTTTGAACCCCTGAAAACAGCATCGATATCAATTACATGGTTGCAAGGTGCAGCTAAATTATCGATAAACGTTTCAAAGTTATGTCGCGTCGGCGCGGTCGCTTCACAGAACAGCAGCGCGTTAAATATTAATTAAATAATTAGCAATAAGTTAACACATGTGTGTCTGTGTGCATTGACAGCAATTGCTTTACACCAAGTGCCATTTAAATCTAGTCCACGAGTGTGTAGCGCTTTCTTTATGGCGTAGTACATTTGCAGTTCCAGGAATAAGTAAATCAAGTCGCCGCCTGTTGCGTTTGTTTGTGTGTGCATATGTGTATGTATTTGTGTGAGTGCGTGTGTATGCCACAGCTGAGCCTCACCGAATTGTTTATAGTTTTTAATGCTTCTGCCTGGCAGAACAGTATGCAAATGCTGAACAAGCCGGTCGCGTCGTCGTCGTCGTTGTCACCCGCTGTCGTTTTGAGCGTGCGCGCCGCGTAAATCGAAAGTGATTTGTTGTTATAAGTTTCGCTAAAGAATTTGTTGTTGTCGGTCATTGCTTAAATTGCTCAATCAACGGCAGCACTTGTGGTAAGTTTGGCACAGTTATTGTCCACTGTCCGTTGTTTTTGTTGTTGTTGTCAAGTCGTTTCGAATTTCATTGTTGCTAGAAAATCTTTTATCGCCTTTGTTCTTGTTTGGTTTTTGCTTTTAAGTTGTTTTCTGATTTATCAGCACAAATGTTATGTGAGTGGGGCTCAATGTAAAACACAGAACCTGCACTAAAATTTACAGTTGCAGTCGCTGCGCTTACTGATAAGACTGTTTACCCTGCTCCCCGCTCACCATACAAATCGTCCAATAGGAACGCACGCCAATCAGACCATGTTTTGTCACTTGCCTTCAAGTATAGTCTTTTTATACCCTGAGCCCATTAAAAATGGGCAAAAAAGGGTATAATGCGTTTGGCAGGATGTATGTAACAGGCAGAAGGAGGCGTGGCAGACCCCACAAAGTATATATATTCTTGATCAGGATCAACAGTCGAGTCGATTGAGCCATGTCCGTCTGTCTGTCCGTCTGTCCGTCTGTCTGTCCGTCTGTCCGTCTGTCCGTCTGTTTGAACGCGTCGATCTCAGAAACCACAAGAGCTAGAGACTTCAAACTTGGTATGTAGGTTCCTGGATACCGGGCGCAGATCAAGTTTGTTTTTATTTTTGGATCGGACCACTATATCATATAGCTGCCATAGGAACGATACATCGAAAATGAAGTTTTAGTATGAAAAAGTTTTGTGTTTGTTGAGATATCAGGACCAAACTAATAGATTATGTTTTGGAGCTGGTATTATACATTCTGACCAAATTTGGTTAAAATCGGATAACTATATCACATAGCTGCCATAGGAACAATGCATCGAAAATGAAGATTTAGTATGAAAAAGTTTTGCGTTTGTTGAGATATCAGAACCAAACTAATAGATTATGTTTCGGAGCTGGTATTATACATCCTACCCAAATTTGGTTAAAATCTGATAGCTATATCACATAGCTGCCATAGGAACCATGCAGCGAAAATGAAGTTTTCTGACCAGATTTGGTTCAAATCGGCTTTATATATCATATAGCTGCCATAGGAACAATTGGTCGAAAAAAAACTTTTATTGAAAAGTACCTGGGCTCAGGGTATCCTACTGTCGAGCGTGCTCGACTGTAACCGCTTACTTGTTTTATATATTTCTTATGTTATTATTTTCTTGTATTCTTTCAAGCTGCAAACTCGTTTTGATTTCGCTTCGTTGAAATTCTTTCAAAGGTCGCATTGTCAAACGGCAACGCAGTCACCATCAACACAACCCCGCCCCCGCAATTGCCATGCAAAACATGCGATAATAAACAGAAAGCAGATGAACAGAAAATCAAAACATTTGCAAAAAATAAATACAAATAATAAGCAAGAAGAATGAAAACTTAACGTAGCTATTTGCGTGGCGAAATTTAAAATCGTCGACTGAATCTGAATCTTTCTTCTGTTAGTGTGTGTGTGTGTGTGAATGCG
The DNA here is from genome assembly GCA_035045575.1 of Drosophila falleni. Taxonomy (NCBI): domain Eukaryota; kingdom Metazoa; phylum Arthropoda; class Insecta; order Diptera; family Drosophilidae; genus Drosophila; species Drosophila falleni. Next base: position 1,709,369 of record JAWNOV010000171.1, on the reverse strand, counting down.
AATGTTAATATGTGTGTATGTGTGTGTGCCATGACCATGGCCACGCCCGCTTGCCAAAACGCGTTGTCTGTTGCTGTTGTTATTGTAGTTGTTGTTGTTGTTGTTATTGTAGTTGTTGTTGCTGTTCCTGCAGTCCCAGTCGCTGTCTCGGTCTCCGTCTTCGTCTTGGTTTCATATACGAGCCCCAGGCCAAGATTTATGTATGCGCCATTGCCGTAGCGATCCTTTGCGCTGTTTATTTTATTATACCCTGTATTTTTGCGAACACAAACGGGCAAGCGACACTGAGAGCTTAAAATTATATTTCTTTTAAAGTTAACAAAGTAAATATAGAAAAGTTTCAACACATTGTCAATATTTCTTAATTAATAAACTGTAGAAAACTTTAAGATGAACTTCAAGGCCAGAACTTGACCGTTAAAACAAGACAGATTTGAAAATGTGAACAAACAAATAATATATATTTCCAAAAATACAAACTTTAATAAACGAAAAGTAGGGAACGTAACAGAAATGATTGTATAATATTTTTTTGAGAATTTTTGATCAAAGATAATAATTAATTTTGGCTTTTTTATTAAATAAAAATCAAACTATAGCTATGTTATTTAAGCGGAAAATATAAAAATTACAAAGAATCATCAATTGAAACTTTTTTTTATATCAGAATAAAAATCACTTCTTATTGATGGTATAAAAAATTCTTAAAGCCTCTTTGAACAAATGCTGAAATGACAATAGCTGTAAGCTGTTAAAAAGTCTAAAAAGTTTTTATATTATTGAACTTTTATTTTGTATAGTATGTGCTAGTCGTGCATGCTTCAATTTGCATAGCTCTAAGTTGTTACTTATGGGCAAATGTGTGCTGGGCTCTCAACGCTCTGCTTGATTAAAGTGCCACGCATGAATATGTTGGCATGGGGGAGTGGGAGTGTGCAGGGTAACTAAAAAGGGTACAATCTCTGTTGTTGCTGTTATTGCTGTTGCTGCTGTTCCTTTCGTTATCGTTGTTCGTGTTGTTGGTGTGCATTTGTCGCTTTTGTTTGTTGATTTCCATGCGCAGCCGCATGTGGCAACGTTGTTGTCGTTGTCGTTGCCTTTGTTGAAGTGCGATAATTCCATAGCTTGTAGCAAGTATGTGTTTATTTTACATATACATATGTATATCCATATGTAATATGCAGCTTGAAACTGGTGCCAACGAGACGTTTTTGTTTGTGCACACGCTTCGCTGGCAACTGTTAAATTGTTGTTCAACTGTTTAACTGGTCGCTCAGTTGATCAGCTTATTGTGGACTAATCCTTTAATCAGTTTTCTACACAGTCTGCAACTGGTTTTCGACTCTGCGCCTTCACTTCAAGGTCAGTCGAGCGAGGCATCTGATTCTTGTTTCGATTTTTCCGCCTAGTCTCCATGGCTAATTAATTGGCCATTTAATCGCTCGATTTGCAGCTTGGCTTGCCAACTTGCCTCCCTCAGCCTGGCTTACTCTGGGGTCTCTCTCTTTCTCTCTCTCCCTCTCTCTCTCTCTCTCTCTCTCTCTCTCTCTCTCTCCCTCTCTCTTCCTCTCTGATTTCTGATTGATGTCTGCGAACGCCCACAGCAATTAGCCGGCTACTCACATCGGCCACGGTCAATGGCACAAGATTCGCACGCCCACAAACATATTATATGTATATGTATATGTGCTTGACTGATTTATTGGGGGCGAGGCGTTGTCATGTTGTAAGCCAACTATTTTGGCCAGATCATTAACATCATTTTATGGCTTACCAAAATAAAAATATTCTTTCTTTCTTCTCCTAACAGACTCTCTTTCGGTGTCGGTGTCGCAATGTTGAGCAGCAAAATGCATCGCAGCTCACATGGCAGCATCAAGTCATCGTCATCACTGCGCTCCAGCAGTAAATCCTATCAAGCCAAAATGGACAAAATGGCTGAGCGTCTGTATGACATTGTAAAAAGTGGCTCTATGGTAAAACGGGCGCAAAACAAGAAACGCTTCACCCCCGTCAACTACAAACATCGCTGGTTTGAGCTCACCAAGCGCACACTCTGCTATTATGATGTGGAAAATGTTGAGGTGAGTAAAAAGTCCAATGAGCAAGGTCTTAACAAATCTTGGTATTAATATGAAATGTAATCCCAAACAGACTGTATGAATTCTTAAGAAAACTCTGTTAATTTTTTATCACGGTGTTACATTTCTGTGCAAGCTTTAGCTATTTCTGTTACAAAATAAAAAACAACTAAAAATTAGTTTCAAACATCTAATGCACATCTAAGCACTTAACTTGTTAACCTTTTTAAAAATTGGCTAAAGCACTTCAAACTGAATCTGAATTCGAAATCGTTTTGAATTTTAAATATAATTTCTAAAAGTTTTAGAAACGTTTTATTGTTTTTCCACTCGACTTCACAGATTTTAGTGCTCTATTATATAAAAAAGGTTGTTACGAATTTTAAAAATTATTTTTAATTTATAGGCAATATATTTTCAGTAAGCCAATTTTTATATCTAATACTCTATAAGAAAGATTCTTTATAAAAAAGATTGTACAGAGAATTGAAAATATAATTTAATTGAGAAGGTTTTTTTTTAATCCATATATTATCCCTTTAGATAGATATTCCCTTTCGGTTAGACTCTTTCTTTATTACTAAAACCAATTAAAAATTAATTACAATCTAATATTTCTATTTTCGTTATTCAATGTATTGGCTAAGATCTTCTCTATCTCTCATTCTGTTGCCGTGTCTTCTTTGTGCTCTTTTTTTAGAATTGAGCTACTGGGAGGCAAAGGCTCAGATAACACAGCAGAAATAGGGTGCTAAGGGGAGAGTCGGCTCTATCGCTGTCCATTATTCATGTTTAAGTGGGTGTCTCGACCTGTCGCCATGGCTTCGTCATTTATTGCGTCGTTATTGCAGCACCTAACGTTGTATGGAAGTATGTGAAGGAGTTTGGAATAGGGAGAATATGTTAAGGAGTTGTGGGATGCTCGGGATGTGCGTATATTGTGAATGGGAGCACAGCTGCCAGAGGCTCGTGTCGGTTTTCGTTTCAAAACAAATGCGACAGTCGGCAAAATGTATTCGGTATTCGACGTTCGGGAAAATCCGTCGTTGTTGTCGACAATCCTTCCAGTCTACAGTCTCCAGTCCGGTAAGGACTTTTGTGGTTGGACAAACACACCCTGCCAGCAGCTGTTTGTTTCCAGCGCATCGGCACAGCCGGTTTAATGGGACGCACCCCCAGTTTGTAGAGTTGTTGCCGCTATTCTATCCTATCCTATCCTATGCCGTTTGTCATTCCAATTGGAAGTGTTCGTTTCTGCCACATACTGGATGAATGTGTCGGCTAAACGAAGTTCACTAACCGTGGACTTGGACTCTGGAGTTTCTAGCGTTTCCTCGCCGCGTTCGGACGTGTATATTAATATTTCCTCGACGCTTTTCCGGCCATCCACTCAATCTAAGAGCAATTTCTCTAGAATTAGGTGCTTCTTAAACAATTTGTGCATTTTAAAAAGTTTATTATAACTTAGCTAGTCCCACAATTGTTGGCCAATATAACGAAAAATCTGACTTCAATTTCCTAACGCGCCGCCGGCTATGCCACCCTTGAAAAATTCGTCGGTTTTTTCGGCAAAAGTTCAAAACAACCCTTATGCGAAATATACACGTATTTGTAACCATTACTTGCCGCATTTCCAATAACTTTAATCAAAAAGTCTCGATTTTAAGTCAACGTGAACGGGCAATTGCCATATGTCATAATCTCCTACACTTGGAATACTTCTCAATTTTGCAATAGATAAAAAAGGAAAGAAGAAAAAAACCCCACCCAAGCCAAAAGTTTTTCAAGTGTTGGCGAGTGTTTGTGTTGTTGTCGCTCCCAACTCTAGCTATCTCACTCCCTCTACGTGTTATTGTTATTGATGTTGTTGTTGCCGCACCCCAAAGCTAAAAAACTAAACGGATTATCCCAACGACTGTCCAAAGTGTCGGCGTTGTTTAGGTAAGCAGCCTGATAATTGATTTAAACTATGTTCTTAGGGACACTAACTTAGTTAAGTTTACCTAGTTAATTAAATTTTACTCAGACAGTAGACTTTCACAAATTGAAATTACTTGGATTCTTGAATAATGCCAAAGTGCAAGAAGTTTTAATTTATTGAGCTTTAAATAATTTGTATTCCTTAATTTTTTTAATAAAAGTTGAATAACTCCTTTTTTGTAAGTCCCCTTTCATTTATTTATTTTTTTTCTCACGTAATCTAAACCCAATAAAAGTTACATAATTTTTTTTTGTAATTTGTGTGTATATAAAAACTTATTTTTATACCAAATTACTTTAATTTCTAGGTAACTTTAATTTTTAATCTTATAGTGAATTATTTATTCACTGTCCAACTGTCAACCCTATGTTGGTGTTTTCCTTTTCCATGTTTTTCCGCTTCAACTGTTGGGTTTGAGGTTCGTTGAACTTGTGGTGATAAAATGCTTAATTAATTGATAGATTCGCCTTTTGTCTGGATATTCCAGCTAACAATATCCTATCTTGTGATGTCTATTGGGGTCACTTGCTTTCCCAGTGTGCTGGTTAATGCTTCAATGGTTGCAACTGCAACGTTCGCTACTTAGTCATTGCACCCCCGGGAAACGGTCACTGTGGAGAAGGGGGCGGTGTGTCATTAACCTGTCATAAAAATCGCAGCTCTAAGTCCCACGACTAGCCATGGCTCACCAAGTTGGTATGCTAATTGAACCGAGCTTTGTTTGTAAACACTTTGCGCTTCTTCAACGTTTTTTCTCCTGCTCCTCCTTCTTCTTTGTTTTGTTCTGCTTCGCTCTGTTCGGCTCTCTAATACATTTCTCGCAGATTAAGGTTGTAAATAACAATTTTCCTAAAGGGCCCAGCGCAAGTAACGCATGTTAAGCTGACCAGCTACACATCAATTTCATGCTTAACGAATTCAAAATACTCTTCATAAGTGCGAATTGGCCATAATTTTTTCATTTTAGGTGAAGTAAAATTATTTTTGAGTTTCTATCTTATGGGAGAGCTGCAGTAAAAAAACGAAAAAGGTATTATTTCGTCATATTATAGAGTAGCGTTATTTTTGTTCTTTATACTTATTCGATCAAGGAAAAACACTTCATATTTTTAGAACTATTAAAAGACACAACTAAAATAAGTCTTATTTCATAAAAATAATGTATTTTTTATTATTAATATAGCAAGATTTATTCTTTAATTATTTATCCCTCTGTGATCATACTTTATGATATTACTGAAATCACCATATGCGATAGTTTGAATACCTTTTTTGGTATATTATAAGGACAGTGTAATTTTTGTTGCATCCAAAGCTAATGGAGGTTCCATCTACTTCTACTTCTATAGCTGACCACTTCGTCCACCCGAAGTTCCAACTCCATTTACGCCTCGTAAAACGTTGTAAATGCCTATGGACAATCATTTGGGGAGCCTTGTGTGTGGGCCTCCATTCTCCATTCTGTTCGGAAGCCATTTGGAATTGTTGGCCATTGGCATTGGCAAAAATACTTCTTTATTTTTTTTATGACTTTTGCTTTTATGGCTTGGTCGTCGCCTAAAGACGTTAAGAAGAAGAAGAAGTGACTGAAAACTTGCCTGCTGATCAATCTCCATAATTGTGCGGCATATCCAATTAGACATTTAAATTTATCACCTCACATTTCACTTTATTTCACTTCTATGGGGTTTCATCTGTTTTACAAAATGAATCTCTCGCTCATCGGATTATTACTCATCGAATGCATTCAAATTCTTCACGAATTGACACCTTTTCGGACCCCAAAATGGCCCAAAGCCGATTTCGTAGAATTACAAGACCATTCCGCCTGGTCTCTCCTCTCGCTTGCACTCTTCCGAAGCCAGTAACATATTGGTTGCAGTCTCGAGCTTTTGTGTTTCAGCTGAAATTGACGCAAAAACGAAAATGTTTTTGATAAACCTCAGCAATGTCCCCCCTTGACACTGACAGATGTCGTCCCCTACAGAAAGATGTACAAAATGAATGTATGGCATGTCAGTGGATTGGTCCACATGTTGCGGCTGTTGCGGCTCTGCAACATCGAAGACAATCCGACAACGTCAGCGTTGCAACTGCCTGCTTCGTACCTTATTAATAAGCTGGAAATTACAGTTACTCTTTCGCCTTTATAGTCCTGATTATGAGAGTTTTTATCACTTTTTAAATGCCTCATCGCTCGAAAGCTTAACATAAATTCAATACTGAAACTGGGTAGCTTGAAAATGGAATTTTTAAATCATACCTCGAATTTTATTTAAGGTTTGTTAAATAATAATAAATTTTCTATTTAGCCAATAAATTAAAAAGTTAAAATACGTAACATTTTGAATCAATAATTTAATTTGTTATTTTTTAACAGTTAATATTTATATTAATTAAATTAAAATTGTTAAAAGTTTGTTTTTATTGCAAATCTTACAAATTTATAATCAATACAAAATCTATTCAAATTGAAAATTTCTCCCATGTTTGTATTTGAATTCTGTTAAATTCTTGCACAACTTGCTGTGTAGTGCATTTAATAGTCGACTACATTTGTCTTCATTGATCAGCTGCTGGGTCTGCTGACTAATTGCCAGTAATTTGGCCATTTACATATGAGTCCATTATATATCAATTGTGCATGCAGCTTCCATTACAAAAGCCCTGTATTCTGACTGGTTACAGAGTGGAGCCAAGCCCTTCAATAAACACTTGTAACAATTATGAATCATAATCAGAAAGGTAACAACACTAGGTACGCTCTTAGCTGTGTGTAACTGTGGGCAAAAGCGAATGGCATGAGACCACAAAATAAAGTAAACCTGTTGGTCAATAGCCGCTTTTAGCCGCATTGTCTCCGCATATGAGTCCGCCTAGACTGTAAACCGCATGTCTACATGATTTGCCTATTAACGGTATAGTTATTGTATAGGCCAAGGATGATTCATCATCAAACGCAGCCACCTCTTGGAGGGTCTTGGCCAGTCGCTGCTCTGCATGCCCAATGAGCCGACTTCTAATATGTCGACCAAGTTACTGGGATGATTTTGTCTATGCTGTACATTGCACCCTGCCCCCTTCCTTTATCCTCTGGTTCCGTAGACGACGCTTTGTCTGTGCCGCAGCCTCAGCTTTTCATGCTTCATTATGCGCCTTTGAAAGCATCTCTTGCTACCTGTCTGTCTGTCTCTCTGTCTGTCCGCTCTGTCTGTTGTGACGTGCCCTCCTTTCTTGCCTCTATCCTCTAGCTGTTGTCGGTCCTTTGTTTTGTCCTCATCGTAGGAGGAGATGGAACATTGAGTTATTGCATATTGCTACAAACTAAAGATCTGTTGCTGTAAAATCTTATCTAGAGACAGACAATAGGCTTCAATCAGGGGGCAGTTGCCACATGAAGCAAGTGTCTCCCCCTCAGTAAACCCACTTCTTTTTGGAACTGGGGTCATAAACAATCGTTTAATTGGAATTATGTTTAAAAATAAACGCCTTTCTATAGAAAAACGAGCCCACAAAACAAAGACTTTAAAGATTTTCGCTTTTTTTATTGGCTTTATCGCTTCAGCTATTTCCGCTGCTGTTGGCCGTTAATTTAAAGCTCACGCGCGAGCCCCTCAAAATCAAACCAAAACGATTCAACCGATCCCAATAATTAGAAATCAAAGCCGGTTCCCAAACACACTCACACACAGACGAAACAACTCGACGATGTTCCTAAACTTGTCTACTTTCGTATTCCGAAATGTTATCACGAACGATGCTCAATGGTCGGTACTACGAATGGTCAAAACCGCACCGCTACAAGATTGTTATTATTTTTTTTTTTGTGTTGTTCTTTCCTTTAGCTCATTTCAAGCCCGTTTACTGTGGCTGATGATTGATCTTATCGCGCTTTGCAGCTCGTGAGTCATCATAAAAAAACATAAAAACAAAACCAATAAAAAAGGCAAGAACAACATCTTCTTCAGCAGCCGCCGTCGCAAGTTGTTAGCTGTTTTGTACTTTATGGCTTGGACAGGGGTTTAAGTTCATAACTCAATGCGGCTGCTACATAAGCTGCGTGCGATCTGTGACTTTCCACAGAACGGGTCGGACGGGTGGCCCACCGCAAAGGCCGTTCAGTTGCACCATGGGATTAATCAAATAAATTGTAAAACATAAACCAATTTGTTTAAAGTTGAACCAACTCTATAGTAGCTATTATGTATATCAAACTTAAAAAGACCACAAAGATTATAAAAATATTCTAGACAGTTTCTATTTTATACCTTTAGATCTTTCTTTTATTTTTATAAAAACAACTGCAAAATAAATATGTATATTTATCTATATAAATACCACGTCATTGTATATTAGATAATATATTAGCTATTCTTGTGAATTTAACAAGAAAACAATTTTCATCGATTCTTAGACAAATTCGAATTTATAAATGAAGATCATTAAAATCTTTTAAATTAAATTACACGGAATCCATTTAAATATTTGTAATGTTTATTTTTGTCAGTTTCCACTGTACATTGACATCGATTTCGCTGTGTTTCCTGGTAAAATGTGTAACTGTAAATAAACTGATAAACAATTGTGCTGTCCATTGTCCAAGATGATAAATTGTTTTGGACGTTGACTTGACTAATTTCCGATTTTAATGAAAATTTCACCAAATCAAAATTCCGTTGAATCTGTCATGCATATCGTACCCGGTGCTCAGTATAAATTGCAACTCCTGCGGTGCATACATAGGCCAATGGAGGAGGCCCGCAATGAGTGAATGATTCAATCGCTTTGGCATCCGCCCAGTATCCGGTTAGCATTGCAGTTGCACAGAGGCGCTCTGCCACAAGCCCAAAACCTTCTTGCGGCATGTGAGTGTGTCCGCCAATCTTTTGGGGGGCGTTGCGCACTCATCGCTCAGAAATTGCGCAGGCTACGCTTCTGCTTGGACATTTGGACGTGAACATGGACGTGGACATTGAGTTACTCGTAGTAGACATGGATCGAGAAAACAAATTCAGTCACCGCAGGCGTTGCTTGTCTGTGCTCTACTGGCTGGTGAGCCGCCGCCTTCTTCCTGTGCTAATTGCGAGAATGTTGCATGTGCCGCATGCATTTTTATGAATGAAATTTTTGTAGCCTCTGGCGTTTTCCCACACACGCAAAATCTTTAAAATTACGCGATGCGCTTTAGGTCTAAGATATCCTAACATATCTTTACACACCTCTTTTTATCCATTCATTCATTCTAAAAAAATGCAAAAAATAAAAAAAAAGTGAAATTATAAAAAAAAATTGGCTCGCCCGAGCAGGGACTTGAACCCTGGACCCTTGGATTAAAAGTCCAATGCTCTACCGACTGAGCTACCCGGGCACTTGCAAATGAAGGCGCTGTGAGCGCCTATGAGCTAAGCGAAAGAGCGTAAGAATTGCTCTCTGAGCAATGCCCATGTGAGAACGTGCGTGCGTGTGTGTGTGTGTGTGTATTTTGCTATCTCGCTTTGGCGCACATGTTGCTGCCATGTGCAGACGTTTATAAATAGCAGGCAAGGCGAACAAATGTGCTTGCACACTCTTATTTATATATGGTTTGTTGTTTTTGTATTCTAAATATTTATATTCATACTCTGCGTTATATTTCTCGCATGCGATAAATCTAATTAGAGATTAGCAATTATTGTCAAGCTACTTTTCTCCCATGATAGCATTCCTATATACAGTATGACTAATAATTATAAGATAATTACGAATCTGATAATTAAGTTAATAAATCTTTTAGTGCAAAAAGCATTAAAGGAAAATTGAAATTGAAAATTTGTGGCTGAAGGAAAAATGTATGTTAAATTAAATACATAGTGAATAAACTTTAATTAATTAATGATTAAAATATATGATTATTAATGATTGTAATTAATAATTAAAAAATAGCTTGCACTTTTGAGTGAACTTTATTTAGTTTATTTCTTGGGCTCTTTGTAAAATATCCAGTGAACGACCTCCGCCGCGATGTTGCAGCTCATGAAATGCATTTATCAAAACATAAAAATAAACACAAATTGCTTCAGAAATAGACAAAGGCAGCGCGGATCGTTCATCGGTCCTCGATGTGCCACATGAAGAAAGTATTTAAACAGCTAGCCAAGCGAAGACTCAAGACCTGGAACCCGGGTTACCATTTGGTTACCATCTGATCTGAGAATGCCTATGCGTAGGGGTATTTTTCCACAGCTGTCAAGAAGAGCACTCGCATGTAATTATGTGAGAGTTGGGGGGAATTGGTATTTGGAATCGTTGTTATGGAGGTTTTACCATTTGACCTTATGACTGACAATTTCCTCTGCGCATTTATAACTTGGTTGCTGTCTCCGTCTTACCTTCTTTTTACCCTTACCATTTTTTTACCATTCAATTATGCCCTCTTCTCTATTTGAATCTCCTATTCCTCCTCCTTTTCCATTTCAAACTTGTAGCATTCTCTCACTTTTGGCTCTTTGTCATTTTCCGGCCTTACACAAGTTTTCCATATGTTTGTTTAATACATTTTAAGCGCTTTTTAAGCGTTCAAGTCACGATTTTCATATTTATACGACAGCATGTGGCAGACGGGTTGTGTGTGATGTGTGGCAAGGATGGCGAGGGGAGTAAGAGGGGGGGGGGGAGGGTGTACAGCACACCTTTTTTAGCTGATTGATCAGCTGTGTCATTGTGTGTGTGTCTTTGTCTCGGATGTTATCTGCGGCGCATCTTTGACTTCGATTTTCCATTTTTTCTTTCGGTTTCTATAAATTTAATTATTGAAATTTTGTATGAACTTTTTTATATCCAGAGGCGTTGCTTATCTTTAATTTTATCGCCAACGCGCGCTTTTGTTTTTCCCAGACTTGAAAATCATGATGATCATGATGATGATGATGATAGATCACTTGATGATCGTTGCATCCAAAAATTCCAGCGAAAACGCAGTTCATGCTTGGGCGATCTGCTTTCCCAGGACGCAAGTGGGGGCTTAATTATAGCGTAGGCTTTCAACAAAACATACACACACACACACACACACCCACATGTGTACAATGCAAATTTCTACAAAAGATTCGACTCGACTCGAAAAGGAAGTCATCAAGGCGGTCTTCATAGGTAAAGATACATGCCTAGATACGGACAGGAAGAAGCACAGACACAGAACGACAAGCGAGTGGACATGACTCAGCAGCTATTCAAATGTTTTCAACGCCAAATTAATTACACTGAGAAACAGAAAAGGCAACACACACACACACACACAAATGTTGGCAGTCAAGCATGTCCTTTGATGTGAGAGAATTCAACACAAATTATGCATATGAACAAAAATGTTTTTCAGTTTCGTTTTCATTTTCATTGGAAAAATGCATTCATTTTTATTATTTTTTCTTTAGCGCTGTGTTTACACATGTGAAAAATGAAAATTTATTGCGGCTGATGACCTCTACCCCTACTTCTGCCCCTGCTTCTACTATATGTCCATCCAAACCCATGTCCAGTCCCGTTACATTGCCGTAAAATTGAAAAGCCATTAGATACATTTGTACGCATGGATGTATCTTGTATCTGAAAGTACTTTGTTGTTATACCCTTAGTTATGTTCTCTCTGAACAATTTTAATGAAATTTGTTACAGATCTGTCTTTTTACACATGTATACTGGATCAAAATAATATATTATATAGCTACCATATAAACGATGGGTTAAAAAGTCCACCTTTAGTACGAGAATCTCTTTTGTTTGCTGATATATCTTCACTAATCCACATTCTGAACAAGTTTGACAAGTTTAAAGGGTATCAAATCTACGGCGAGTCAAAATAATTGTAATTCTTGTTTTTTTTTTTTATTACAGTTATAATTTATTTGAGACAATTTTTCAATCATACTATCGCTGCATGTGGTCAGGCGGCATCAGAAGCGCCTGGAGGCGCGTTATCAATCATGCAACGTTGTTCCCCACTCCCCATTGTCATTCCTACGTGAATCAATCGGCAGTCGAATTCCAGACTCTGCACTCGTCACATTCGTTACGCATCTCACAATCGTTGGCATTTGAAAATGTCTTACATGCAACAACGCAGTTTGGTTTCCATTAATCAACATTGAAATGTTGCACTCACCGTACGACACTTGGGGAGAGCAAAGGGATCTCCGTTCAGTTTAAGTCGAAAGTTATTTGATGTTCCTATTCTATGCTGAATTGTCTCATTAGCTACACATTAGTGAACAATATTTTAATATTGTGGGAAGAATCACCTCGCCCTTTGTAAAATGTGAGCACTTTTGGTGAAGAAAATTGGTTTACTTTTCTCATAAATAAAATGTTTCGTTCAATAAAAGTCAAGTATTATATTTGACGGGAATATATTATCTTTAAAGTGACAAATTACAAGACAAAAGACTGTGGTTTGGTTTTATTTATTTTGTTTTATTCCAAAGGTTTTAAAAAATCAACACTGCTCTAAGTAGTTAAGTTTATTAAATTTATTTTATACATTTTAGTGCATGATTTTTAATTCTATTATTTTTTTGTGAACTTATGTCATCTGTTCCTTATTGATTCGGTTTTCTTTTACAGTTTTTTATGTGTTTTGTATTTTTATTTTCCTATTCCTATTTCCTATTTTTATATCTTATACAAGCCTTTGACAAATTACATCCTCATTTTCTTCATTCTTTTCTCATATTTCCAAAGATCTTACGCTCTTTTTTTCTCACTCAACCATTGAATTGCAATTTTCTCATTTTTGTTGCCTACCTGTCGACATTGGTTGTCGCTTTGCTGTGACAATTCTTTTAATTATACGCAGGTGTTTTCAATTCCCGTATCAATCTCTGCTTTCCCGCTTTCCTTAGGGTTACTTATATTTTTTTTTTGCCAACACTTAAAAAGGCTCATTTGGGACAAGTTTCAAGTTTCAATGTGTTGTCCTTTGACATATTGTATTACTTTTAACTGTTGTTTTCTTTTGTGTGTGTGTGTGTGTCGCGGAAATTGCAATGCAACTTTAAACTTTAAGTGGTTGAAAAAATTAAGGGTCTCTTTTTAACTTTGGTGTAGAGAGAACGTTAAAATATTGCCATTATTTGGAAATATAAAACAAATATTTTATTGTAATAAAAACTGAAGAATTGTACAAAACTAAATACAAATAGTTGTTTAAGGACCTACGGGAACCGATATATGTTTTGGTTAACAACTTACTTAACTGTTCTTCGGCTTCTTTTATTCACTATAGTGCTTGCTTAACAATTTCAACACCAAGTTGGTTAAAAACACGCCCTCTGAACTGCCCCTTTTAGCCCTAAAGTCGAAAGCCGACTGCACTTAAAAGCAGTTTGATTAATGTTGCATCGATTGACTTTCACTACCTTTCGTTTTCGTTGTGCCCAACTAAAATTCCCTCCATTTATTTGATTATTTTTTATTTTTGTTTTAAAATTAAGCAATCGAAGATTTCGAGAGGTCTTCAGGTTAGTAAACTCGGTTCTTCTTTCTGCTTAATTGCAGTTAAATTTCTGGCTGCGTTTTTCCTTGTAAATCAGAAGCAGCTGTGAGTTTTATGTTGATGTTATGTTATCCCGGGGGCAACCCACTCATTTGCCGTTTATTATGGCCACATGTCGCGTTTGCCAATTTGCAACACATGCAGCAACAGTGCCACACATGGATGAGGGAGTGAATTCAAATCATGAGTTCGTTCACCCACAGTCGGCCGACTAAGACTTTTGCCACAATTCTCAACTATGCCACACATAGACACAACTTTGCCATTTAGCATTTATCATTTCCATTTCCATTTCAATTGCTAGTTGCCAGTTTTTAGTTCTCAGAGTTTTGCTTTATGCGCTATTCATAAAGAAAGTGGCACGACATGGAAATGATGATATGCAGGAAGCATCAAAACCTTTGACGATGTTCCAACAACTGCCAACAGCCGGCGTCGGATGTTGTCATTGTAATTGTGCTGGTTTTCCTTTTCATCAGCCACGCCCACTCAGCTACCCACTGTTTACATTCATTCGTCAACAGAAAAATAAAGTTATCGATAACAGCGAAACCATTTGTAGATATACAAGTTGAAAAAAAGGAAAAAAAGTTAAGAAAGAACCTACTTCAATGCAGATTTTGGACTGAATCGCTTCATAAAAAAATCGTTCAGAAATTATACAGAAAATTAAGATAATTAAGTTAAGATAAGTTAAGGAACTTTAGATTCAAGTAGTATGCAAGATTTAAATTACTTTTGAATCTGACATTCTGACATAAGACGTAAGATTATTTCTCTTTACAATAGTGCAATCCGTTTGGAATCTTAATAATTCTTAAAAACACTCATATTTGAAGTATAGTTTCATGTTTAAGTTCTATTCCGTTATTATTCAATTATAGCAACTACTTTAAGAACATTTTCAGCTTTCTCTCACAATTTTCATGATTATTATAAAGCATAAATACAGACCGAGTATTCTTGCGTTTTTTTCAACTTTTTTTTCTCAAATTAGCGCCAATTGAGATTGCTTATGTGTTTCTCAAGTGCGTTTCAATTTCAATTTCAATTGCTTGTCAAGTTGATTCTCGTGTTTTTATGCGCTACTTGAAAAATCATTTTCATTTCGTTTCGCTTTTCTTTCTCACTTGTTTCTCTTCTGTTCTTTTAATTTGCTTTAGCTCTCCCACATGCTTTACAGTTTGTTTTGGCTTTGGCTTAACCCAAATAATTGTTGACGTTTTATGTACAATTTTATGTACTTTTTGTTGTTATTTTTTTCGAGACTTGAAAAGCCAAAAAGGAAGTTAAATTTTTTTCGTCTTCATTTTTTTGTGTGTGTAGCCTCCCCCTGACCCCCATGTCTGCCCTAATTTCTTCCTCTTCTTAAAAGTGTTTTTTCTTTATTTTTTTGTTTGTTTTTTTTTTTCTTATTTGAAATTGCTGCTTGTTTGTTTGAGGTCTTTGTGTCAACTTTGTTGTTGTTGGTAAAGTTTTTTTTTTCTTTTTTATGATGTCGTCGTTGTTGCTTCACTTTTTTGTTTAGATCTTTGTTGGTTTCTTTCAGGTCGCTGCGATAAGCCAAAGGGCCTAAGCGGCATCGAGACGACGTGCTTATCTCTCGCTTTTCACTCGATGACGCCACGCTGCGTGTGTTCCACAAAACAGATTAAACCAAAGTGCGCTTGGCCAAAAAATAAAAAAATATATAAATAAAAAAAAATTAAGAAAATGTTCAAGAAAATCTATAGAAATTACATTTGGGCCTACTTCAAGCCATGTCAAGTCAATTAAGCCAATTATGTTGACTTAATTGAGCTTGCAGCGCTGCAAAGTGTACATAATTGAGGCAGTTAAGCTTCCTCCCTGCCACGCCCCCATTTGTCAGTGTCGCAGCTGCCACACGTGCACAAATTACCCTTGCGCCATTGTCGCAACAAGGACTAGGCAGCCAGGACATCGCCAAGTGGAATGTCAGGCCAGAAACGAGAAAAAAGAGCTGAGGAATATTTCGGTGGCACTTTATTATACGACGCCACTTCACACCCCAGCTCTATTTATGATCGTTTTTTTTTATTTTTAATGGGGTTTCATGCTTTTTCTGTGCATTTGATGCGATGTTTTTTGTTTACCAGTCCCTTTGTAGGTTCATTTTGGCAAGGGTTGAGTACTCCATACATAAGATTTAAATTGCTTTCGTTCGTTTCTGAGACTTTTTCATGTGCAATACTTAATCATTGTTACTTAAACTGGCTTAGTAAATAAAGTACTTCTGAACTATTACGATAGTTCGCTTCGTAATCATTAAAATTATAGATATTTAATCAGATAATTTTGATTATAATCAGTGAAGTCTAGAACTGGGCATGTATTGGTTTCTTTCTTACTTCATATCTATCCTACAATTTCTTTACTTTGGTCTTCGGGTAGCCCACAGAACAAACTCTTATATTTTTGAAACGTTTCATCCATTCTTAATTTTTTTTGGCTTTCAATCTCTCATTCTCTTTTATGATATGATTTTTTTTAATCGCTTCTATCCATCCGGTGAAATCTAATGCCTAAATTTAGTCGTCTGTCTTTTTTTATTATCCTTTACCAATAAAATAAATTTTTCGCTCTTCCTTTTAATTTGTAACCGAATAACAGGGCTACAGCTCTTGAGATTATCCTTAGCATTTTTTATAATCGGTCTGTACTCTTTTCCCTAACCTGTACTCTTTTTCTTTGCCCTTTCTCTTTCAGCGACGTCGTGAACGTGGCCGCATTAATCTGAAAGGTGTTCGCCTTGTGGAAGAGGCAACAGTCAACGGTGAAGGCGGCGATCCCTTTGCCCCGGATGTGAGTACTTCCCCAATATTGATATTGAGTAGGATTCTGATTTCGATTTCGATTAATATTAACCATTTAACAGGGTTACCCATTTCAAGTGGGCTACTGCGAGACGACGTCGACGACAGCCGCACAGCAACAACAACAACTACAGCAACAGCAGCTGCAGCTGTTGTCGGGCAACGGTGCTGAGGGGCAACTGGTGGGAAGAGCGGTGCCTCAGTACACGCTCTACGTGATAGCCAACAGCGAGAAGGAGCGCAGCGAGTGGATACGAGCCATACGACAAGGTAAGCTAACCACCACCATCATGATGATGATGACCCCAAAAGAACAGAAAAAATGTAGAAAGAAAAAGTTATATTCGGCACACCGAATTTTTTGATACGCTTTACCTGCAGGTTCAAGGTAAGGTTTCAAGGTATACTAACAAAGTATCTACGTTATTTTCTTATTCTACACGATTCTGGCCAAGAATGCCTAGAATATAGAAGACAATACCATATACGAATTCTGTGAATTCTGGCGAAAATCTCTGACAATATTAAAAACATAACATGAGATATTGGTTGTAAAATCTCATAAAAATCAACAAGATTTTCCATCGTTCTAATTGCTGCTCTATAATATAGTGAAGAAGGTAGAAGATAACACCAAACACATAACCTGTGAGATTGCTTGTAATATTACAAAAGAATAATATAATTTAAAAACTGAAAGATTAGTTGTCATAGAAACTTTTGGACTATCTTGCTATATCGACTCAAGTCACAGTTCTAATCAAGAGTATGTGTTCTACATCCTCTTAAATAGGTCTTACAAATTCTTGGCAAAATCATAACACCCTCTGTAAGGGTATGTAAAAAAAAAACTGCTGCAGATGCTGCAGACTTTACAGCTGCCAATCGCTTGAAACACGATAAGCCATCAAACCAAACAATGCTTAACCCAAATCTGTGAATCGAAAACTTTATTACTACTTTAACTCAATCGCTCTCTCTCTCTCTTTCTCATTTTTTTCAGTGTGCGAGGACAGTAATACACCGAAATCGTATCGTTATCATCCCGGTCTCTGGTCCGGCAAGAAGTGGAGCTGCTGCAAGGGATTGGCTCGTGCCACCTTTGGATGCCACGCCGCAACTCATTGGCGTGAAGCCAACAATAATCCAAGTAAGAAAAGAAAAGTTGATATCACGGGTATAGCTATAAAGAACACGGCCATCAGTCTTTCACGATGTGTATAGCAAGGGTCCAACTTTAGTTTATGTTCCTCCAGATCATGCCCGTTCTCAATCTCCTTGGAATTGCGACGTCTTCGAGGCATACCGAGGTGTTTTATATACTATATATACAAATGTGGCCGATTTTTATATAAAAAAAAAAATGTTGAAAACTTCAATGTCTATTTATAGTCTAGTAAAAGAGGAAGACATTGACAGACCCGGCAGAGGGCAACCATGTGGAATTGTTAAACTGGGGAGAATTGTTTTTGTTTTCATTTCTTTTGTATTGGTTTGTTTTCCATTGCTTTTGGCATTGCAACATGTGGCGATAAACTGTGGCAAGCATTCGCCATGGCTAGGGAAGCTGTTCAGATTTCAATTTCATGGGCTGAGCTTTCACCTCCAACATGGAGGGGCACGAATCGGGAGTGTCGACAAGGGAGAAGGTATTCATTAGGCACGGTCGAGCCTAATTGAGGCATCGGAAGCTAGCTAGAAGCTATACCCGTTATTTATATTCCCGCCTATATGAGCAACTGGATCTATATACCTAAATGACTCTATGAAAGTCTTGCCCCGCAAATCGTTAAAAGATCAACCTTACCCACAGTTTTTAAAATCGATATTGATGGTGAACAATTATATATTATTAGTTTCACTTAATTGGATTAATATCGATTATAAATAACAGTAGTTATGTTTTAGGTTTCTAGACAAGGCGAGTTCCATAAATTCTGCAAAATTTTGTATAGTTTTAAAGCTTAAAATGCATAATTACAATATATTTTAATTGAGTAACAGGTATCTTATAGTCGGGAACAGGACAATAGCGAACTTACTTGTGCAGTCTAGAGATGAACGATAGCCGTGACACGAAAAGAACGTGTTGATCAATCGTTTCTTGGTTCGTAACATTTGCTTTGTGTCCATCTCTAATGTCAATGCTCAGCTCTCCAGCTGCTCTAGCATACTCCTTCCAGTTTCCCCCGCTCCCGGCTCCTTCCAGTTTTCTGCTCCTTCTGCCAACTGACTTTTCACACATGTTTGCCATTCGCAGCGCTTTTCATTCTTTATGTCGCCTTGCGCAATTTGACACATTGTCCACACTCTTTCCACATCCACATCAAGTGGCACATAGGCAGACGTACGTGTGTGCTTTGAGTGATGCTGCAACATGTATCTCGCTTTCCTAAGCTGTTAATGAGCAGAAAGCATCTGAAAGATGCGCAGATACTCGTACATTGCAAAACTTGGCAGCGCTTTGTGTGTGGCCGGAACAAATAAAACAAAGTCGTCGCCGGTTTGCTTACGCTTGGTTTGTCTAATGCAACCTGCCACCTTGCCACCTGGCACCTGGTCAACTTTCGGTCTGGCTTCAGGTTATATCGACTGCTTGTGATTTCCAAGTATTATGACAGCAGCAAACAATCGAGAGGCGGAGCAGTTTTAAACTTGTGATTCACAAACTCAATAAACATTACTTATCTGCATCTGTTAAGTTTGTTGTCGCGTGATTGTGTCTCACCGATCTGTCAAGATAGGAAGATCTCTTTATAATAAAGAAAAGTAAAGCACCTCTATGAGCAAAAAGCTTTGAAAATAATTGAATGTTGTGATTTCACAGCAATTAGCTCGGTATAATTAGTTACAAAGTTGCTTGAAACTATTAAAGATGAATCTTGATAAGATATTTCGTAAATGAATTTAGTTTGTTTTTATTAATGAACTGTATACAATTTTTTTATATCTATATATATTTTAGTATACATGACTCAGCATATTTTTAAACTTACCTTTTCTCTATTTGTCTATTTCGAATCAGATGATAAACAACTGCACAATCTTATTATTTAAAGACATCTATATAACCTTTTATAACCCATAATAAGCAGCAGAATTTTTTCAGTTTAAGATACTCTTTTTAAAATATTTGTCATATTTCTTATCTCCAGAAGATATTCCACACATCTTCAGCTTACAGGAACCCATCTTTAGTTATAAGCCTTTTGACATAATTCGATTTTTCGCTCATTTAACACATTTAAGTTGTATAATTATCAGAAAATGTGAAACACATTTCTCGTTCAATTATTCTCACTTATCCTTTGTCCTGTTGAATAGACCCCTATCCAAATATTTCGACTAGACGACAGCTGCATTGTCGTGAAAGAACACTGAAACTTTTCCCATCATGTCAAACAATTACTTAGCTCCCTTGTCAAGTGGATTTCGATCAAGACAACATTTGTGTCATCAGATTAGAGACATGCACTCTGAACTCCATCTGTGTCTCTTTATTGTTTCATTGTCACTGGTCCGCCTGACAGTTTTGGGAAATTAAAGTCTACCCTTAAATTGTGGCTGCAACATTATCCCATTGGAGGCGTCATTTTAAGTTGCCGTTAAGTCTGTGAATTTCGGCAAGTCATTGGACACGATCGGTTGTTACTGATGCAAAAATCAGGTCGCCATCATCTTCATTTATCAGGCAGAGAACAAGGAAAGTGGATGGTTTTTTTTTTGTAAGCTGTCAGTTGCCGTTACAATAAATTAGCCTGTCAATGGATGCAGTATCTTTGGCACAAGGCTACGCCCGCACACTCAGCGACTGCACAAAAGGCCAAAATTCCAAGCTCCCGAATTGTGGAGCTCTCTGCTCCCTATCAGTTGAAATTAATTATGGCTTCATCCTTTCCATTTGGGGTGTTGTGGGTTGTGTGAAGGGATCGGGTTGGGGTTGGGGGAAGACCTGACTTTCGCCGCGTTTCTGTTTCATGAGTTTCATGACCAGCGTTCGTTCCAGATTGTAATTAAAAAGTGACTACAGAAATCAACAGCTAGCTGGAGTTTTACGATGCCGTTGCCCCTCCCCTTTGGCTCCTTGTCCCCACACACACACACGCACACACACTGACATGCACACTTGTCAAGATTTATGCGGCTCGTTTTAAGTGCTTCGAAAATAGTTTCATGTCTGTGATTATCATCTGGTTTTTTGTTTGTTTTAGTGACTCTAAGCGGGAACGTTCAGAAAACAAGCTCGTCTAATAACAGCACACAGAACAAAGACGCACTACACTTAAGTATCCCAAATAAAAAATTTCAAATGAATAAAGATATTAATTTAAATTTAAAAAAAATTAATAATTAAAATAAGATATTAAACGAGGTTAGGTCAAAAGGTTTGGTTTCGTTTCAATGTTCTCTTAACTCTCTTGCAGTTTTTGCTTCTTCTTTCATTTCGTTTTTTTTTTTTATTTTTATTTTTTTGGACACCCCCGCGGAGTTGGAGTTGCCAGAGTTCCTTGAAGTCGAAACTGGTTTTTTCGGTTTTCAGTGTTTAGTTTTTGGTTTGTTGTATCCGAAAAGCCAGTTCGATATTTAAGAGCGACGTCTGCGTTGCCGAAAGAGCGAAATTGGTAACCTTAAACTGGTTTTTGCCAGGCCAATTGTTGTGCCTGCTGCCTGTTGTGACTCTGTTTGGCTCAAATGGGTAAAAAGTAAACAAAAATTGTGTCTAGTGTGTTGTGTGTTCTGTATCGCGGAGCACGTGCAATGAACTTCCTCAGGACGAGGATCTTGAGCAGCAGAAGCTGCAGCTGCCTAGGCTGCATGTTACCTTACCTGCTAAAAGGGGGGCGTCTCTTGTCGCTTGCCTGATTAATATACCATCCCCCACTCCTCTCTCTCTGTCTCTCTCTCTCTCTCTCTCTTTCATTTTATCTGTCTTTCTTGCGTAGGTTCCTAGCTCCGCAGTTGCCCATTTGAAAGTCACAAATGATTGTAATTAGGCGCTTTTGTTGTTGCTTCTGTTATTGTTGTTGTTTTTGTCGCTGAGTCTCCTTCAAAAGCGTCGGGTGATTGACCATGAACAGAGCAGAGAGTCCAAAATTAAACTAAAAACCAGAGAGTATACCAAACATGCTTTTTGTTTGTGCCTTTTCATGCATCTTCTTCGTCTTCTTCTGAGTTCGTCTTAGCGTCTTCTTCTTTTTCTTGGATGCCCTGCCCACTCGCTTGCCTAAAGTTTTAGGCTCTTCCTCCTTGCCTTCTCTCTCCAACATTTACTATCTCTCGCCAGTCTGCCATGATTTATGATCCGTTTCTGTTGTGATTCGTTCTAAACGTGGGAAATCAGTTTCAGATTCAACAGCAACAGCAGCAACTGAAACAGAAACAGCCACCGCAGCAGCCGTTGGGCGTCGCTTTAAAGCTCTTCTTGTGCTCGGACTTTTGTTGCCGTTCACCGTTCACTCATCCTTGGGGTTGCCACTAGAGTTGGCACTTTAAGTTCAACTTGCTTAATAAGTTCATTTTTTGAGTAGTGATTTTGTTCATTTTGTTCGTGTAAGAGATACTTATGAAAAATTATATTTGTAAGGGTATCTACTCATAAATCTCATCAAAGCATAGCAGAAAAAACCAACTATTATTATTATTGAAATTATATTTTCAATAAAGAATAAATAATGAAAAAGTTTAATCTTATAACGCAACTATATAGTGCAAGTATTGTTCAAGAAAATTTCATTTTATAATTTGACTCGATCACTTTAGTAACCCGTTCATTTGAACTTATTCCGAACGAAACAAAACAACTCTATTGGCCACGCAATACTTATTTTTGGTTCGCATTTTACCAATTAATCTTGCGGCCATTTGACAACTGTTTAAGTTCTAATAATCAACGTTGATGATAGTTGGTTGTTTGGAATCAGTCTTTTTGTTTCGCTTTAGGCCAGACACTAATGTTTGTTATGTAAATTTGTGGCTTGATTAGAACAAAAAGGCCAACTAATTGCTTAATGCTTATTAATAGAAAAATTTCATTTATCTTTCATTAAAAATTGTATTCAATCTGATGTGGTTGTTGTGCCTGTTGCTGGCAAAATGTTTTCCTAATTGCGCCATATTATTGATATTAAGCCGCGTCATCTCCAGCTCCCTTTTGGCTGCTAGCCAAAAAAAAAGAACAAAAATGCAGTCCACACATTTTCCTCCTACTTTTACACAAGAGGAAAAACAAAATTATAAAACAAATGCAAATACAAGAACTTGCTTGAAGCACTTCCTGCTAATAGCTTGCTATGCAACTGGCAGCAAATTTAACAGCTTTAGAACTTTATTTGCCTGTACTCCATGCTTATTAACTTGCTCTTCTTTCTGTCTATTTGTCTCTCTATCACTCGCTCGCTCGCTCGCTCTTTCTTTTATTGCAGGTTAGTCTAACTGTAACTGCAAGTGGGTATGAGTTAGTGTGAGTGTAAGTGTGCTCATTGATTTGCTTAGGCTCCAAACAACTACAAGAAACAACAACAACAAAATATCTTTGCGTATGTATTTGTATGTGTGTGTGAGCATATCTCTATATGCTGAACAGCAACTGCATTGTGTTCTTGTTGCTTTGATTGCTTTTGTTTATGTACTTTTTCCACCCATATGGCAGCCGCCAACTCCCAAAATGTTGTGCTCTACTCTTTGCCGTTGCAGCACACACTCACTCACTCACCTACTCTCTCTCTCTCTCACTCACTTGCTCACTTACTCGATGTCTTCACTCTCTGAGCGAGTTGCGACGCCCTCAACTTGTTTCACTCCGTTCTCAGTCGCCGACTGCGTCTTCGTTCAGTTGCTTACGAGCCGTCTTTGAGTGCGCAACAGGCTTAAGTTGGAGCTGCGCGCGTTGTTTATCTTCACGTCTCTTCTTGTGAATTGTCGTTTGTCGCGTGTGCCATTCAAAATTCGACTTGCCGTCTATTTTAAAATCATTTCGTCGCGATTTTCACATTTCTTGGCGTTACAAGTCGCGCTTTTAATGCCATTTAGGCGGAAAGTTTACGAGCTGAGAAGAGAAATGAAAAAACTACGCCTAAGTCATGCAATGATAATTGTCAAATAACCAAATAACCAGTCAAAGTTAATTGCATTTTTGTTAATGAGCAAAACGTGGCGGCAACAAAATGTAAAGCAAAGCCAATAAAACACAACCCAAAAAAAAATAAATAAATATACTAGTGAAGTTTTCAAGTGGTTCCAAGTGTAGCACAAAATATAACAGAAGAAAATGTAAATACATAAATCAATTGCGAATGCCGTTTAAAATCATTTGACGCGAAAGTTATTACATTTTAATGTGATATTTTATTACAAAAACAGAAATGTGCGCATCCGATTGCATTTCTAACAGTAAAAGTGGCTTATGTCACGCACACACACTTGCATTTACATATATACCTACATATGTACATGGCTTTATTGGGTTGGGGACAATCTGGCAACGCTGCACGGCGCAAAGCTGTTTAACTTGTTTCTTTTTTGGCGTGCGCAGTTTTGTGACTTTCCGCTTTGGGTCTGTTGTTGCTGCCGTTGTTGTTATTGTTGTTGTTGCTTATCTAACGCACAACTTCTACAAAATTTAAATTTTCAGTTTGTTCTACTCGCAGTTTTTAGTTAATTGACTTGTTAAAAAAAAACTCAAAAATATGCTATTTAAAACTTTCGTGAGAATTCTACAAAAAGGGAAAAGTGGCTTCAAGTTTTAGTTTATTGTTTATTGTTTTTTTTTTCTTTTCAGCCGCTCTTTGTCTTTGTGTTTCTTCTCTTTTGCTTGCACGTTGCTTTTTCATAGTTGATTTTATGCTTAGCATATATGACAAATGCTAATTCTTAACACAAAACATTGAACTGGGCACGTGTTGCAGAATCAACGGAATAATTTTATGCGAATTTTTACAACATTTTGACAAAAACTAATGTCTGCTCCTTCATTTTATTATGTTCTGTCTCTTCTCGCCTGGCAAACCAATTAGTGTTCAGGCGCCTGTTAAAGAATACCTCACTTAAAAGTCGTTGTAGCTAACCGTTCTCAGCTCTATCTATAAGCACTCTTCCCTTGCAGGTAGCTGTTGAGAGTTGTCTGAACAACAAGAACATCAACAACACTCCGAAAACCGTGTCGTATCTATCGGTTGCCGAAATGTGACCTTTTCGTTGTGTAATTCAATATTGTTCTTTTGGATATTTTAAGAACAGGATCTTGAATTCTCTTGTTTGCTTTTGAATTTCCTTTTTTGTTGTATTTTTTTTTTTTTTTTGACTCAATTGCAATTGGTATTTAGTTTTTTGTGTTTCTTCTTTAGATATGGCTTTATCCAGAAATTATTTGCTTTGTTTTTTTTTCTCTGTTGCTGAGGCCAGACACGTCCCAGTCAAACGCTTAAGACTGCGCATCACGTAACGCCAAGTTTGAGAGTGTGTTGAAGCCCAATTATAACTTGATATTTTACAGGTACATACATATGTATATATATGTATATTTAAGATCACAAGTAGTTTTTATTTTCTCGCTCTTTTCGACCATCGTTCTCTTGTATTTCATCATTTACTGAAAACATAGTGTTGCTCTCTTGAGTTTCTATTATGTTTTTGCAGAGAATTTTCGATTGTTTCATTAAATTTTGTAGAGCCACAAATTTTTTCAGAGCTCTCCCATGAAACTTTCAACATCATTAAAGAGAAAATTAATAAAGAAAGATCTTTCATTGCATTTCTTCTGGTTGAGTCTTATCTTACCAAGTATTAAAAGTGCCGTTTCAAATTTCAATAGAAATCAATTAAACTCAACTCATGTTTCATGTTCGTCTGAGAGCGGTGCTTAAAGCTTTTGTATCAAAAATTCTATTGTTGTTGCTGTCTTTCATAGGAAGAGAGCTGACTATAAAAAAAATAGAGGAGAACCCCCCATTAAAGGTTGGCTTGAAATTGTCGTTAAAAAGGCAGAAACTAATAATAATAAAAAAACATGTATACACATAAAATGCACTCACACACGCATTCAATTTGTTTCTGTCTTGGCATAACGCAACCTGCCCATATATGACAAGGAGTTACAAATATTATGATAGCGCTACCTTAACACAAACCCAAATAACCTGACGGTAATTCTCAGTAAATTCGATTGGCATCTAAAGATCATAAAAGCCAAAATGCGTACCCAACAAATGAGCAAACAGTGTTTGTTAATTGGGATGGTTAGGGAATAGTTAGGGATCGTGTATGTGTACGTTTGAAGTGTTTGTGTGTGGTATTTACAGGTATACTTCCATTTAGATACATAAAGACCGAGTAAGAGAGAGGAAAGGAGAAGTGGAGAGACGTTCATTTGTGTGTTAATTATGCACCTTTTGAGAAAAAAAGAAGAGATTTTCAACTGAGCAGCGGAAAATCGACAGGCAGGCCAAACAGGCCAAACCACTGCAACTTTGGATGGTTAGTTGGTTTGGTTGGGCATGGCTAATTTATAATGCGCCAGCAGACACAAGACCTTCTCAGTCTTTTCCTCTCCTTCACCCTATCTCTATCTCTGTTACACTCGTTTGTCTGTGGATCCTTTAGCTAACGGTTATTTCGTTGGTACGGCAATAAAAATGTTATTTACTTGTTGTTTTTGTTGTTATTATTGTGGTTTCTCTTCACTTCTCTGTCTCTGTCTGTTTTCTTCTCTCATTTCTGCACATCTCGAAGGTTGCTGCCCATACAAAACAAAAACAAATCGCCCAAACAAGTTTTTTTCAGCTCACATCCATTCCTCTCTCTCTCTCTCTCTCTCTTTCTCCTCTTTGATGCTGCATTTTGATCTTTGCATCTTTGCTTTGTGGTTAAAGCTTCACAACTTGTTTACCGTTAGCAATTTGCTAAAGAAAATTAAATGCTGGTGGAAAGGGAGTTGGGGACAGGAAGAGAGGGGAATCCGCAAAGGGAGTTGCAGTAAAACTGCATATTTATTGGTCAGAGCGATGGGTCAAGGTCAGCTACGTGCCCATTTCATTTGGATGACAAGCGAAAGCGACCCAAGAATCCCTCTTTCTCTCTCTCTTTCTCAATCTCTCTCTGTCTCTTTTCCAGCTGCCTATTTGTTTTTCTCTCTTTAAGCCCCTGGCCTCAATGATCAGCTTTGAAAGTCGCAACGCTTGACCGCCTTAAATTTTATGATACGCGATTATTATTATTTTGTTTTGTTTTGTTATTTTTCATTTTTTTTTTTTGGAGCTTTGCGGATTTGCTTTGTGCACGTTTCTCATGTTGTTGTCTTTTAATTTACTGCTTTTGTTGCTGTTGTTATTGCTGGCCATTGGAATCAGGTCAAAACGGTTGCTTTCTTTCACTGTCACGCCCTTATCCTCCTGCAAAATTTGCATTCACACGCATTCGTGCGCTTTCTTCGCTCACTTGGAAGGTCAAAACAAGTTCGATCAATTTCAATTCATTCGGAAACTATCGCTAAGACTTTGCTATAGCTTTATCTTTTTCAATCCCTGCTCATAAGTTGAAATAAAGCTTTATTTTACTTTCAATTTTCACTTGACATTATTATTGCCTCCTAAATTTAGATACATATGATTATATTTACTGTGATTAACGGTTGTTTTGTGTTCACTTTTTAAAACTGAAAGTTCGACTATAGCTAAAATAAGTTTAGAACGTTTTTTAGGGGCATCTTAATTGGTTAGAAAAATCCCCTGAAATTTAAAATTCAATCTTTATTAAAATTATTATCTTGTTAAATTATTAACAAATAAATAGAAAAATAACAAAGTTTAAAACTTATGTTTTTGCGCAGATTTGAGATTGTGCTACGCCCACATTTACGTCAGTTGTAAAAATAAAAAAATTGACAATTCGCTTTTTTTGTTAGCTTCTTATCGACAATCGTTTTGGAGAGTTCATTAGATTTTTGTTGTTTGCTTGATTGAATATTGATTTATTGTATGTATAAAGGGAACAACAAGACGAAATTGATGTTAATTATGCAGCAACAAGCAGCTAACTCAAGTCCAACTGTCAGCTCATTGAACTGCGCGCCTACGGCACAGCTATAGATACAGATACTTAGACAAATAGTTTCAGATACAGATACAGATACAAAGATATGTTTTTAACTCGAATGTGTTTGCTGGGCGCGTTGTGCTTCTCAAGGTTTTTTGTCTCGTCATCAGCATGATCATTATCTTGATCATCACAGCCATTATTATTACCATCATCTCTGACGCTAATTAAATCTCTTTGCAAAATTACAATTTATAAGATAATTAAGACAAAATGAAAAGTGTTCTAATTATGTACATGTGAATATCCAAAATCAAAGAAATCTTGTGGATTAATTAAAAATGGGGAAGCTTTTCCTTATTCACCCCAAATTAATTGACTTTATGCTTGTTTTAAGTAATTTATCAAATCTCAACCCAAAATCGATTGTTGACGACTTGTCGATAGATCAGCGTATCTTTGTTTTTGGGGGGCAACCTCAACCAACCTCATCATCATCAACATCTGCAGCATTATTAATTGATCTTTACTCATTATCATTATCGTTAGCTGCAAATGCAACTTTAAAGGCAAAACTAACCTCATTTATTGTCATTACGAGTATTTTTACGTTATTATTATTATTTATTCTGTTGCTGCTGTTGTTGGTTTTTGTTGTGCTTAATGCGCATTTTTGCGGCAAGTTTTTTCTGATTTGTTTTGTTGACGAATCTTCATGACGCAATTTGTCTTTGATTTTTCGTGATTCGGTTCTTCGCAGAATCTTTGCGGCGGTTTTTTTCAAATTCTGATTAGCAATGCAAACAAAGCACGTTTCACGTTTAATACTCGACATAAATCAAAATCTCACAAAATTGCAATAGCAGCAGCTGATTTCAATGCTGATTGATTTATTGTCCTATTTCGAATTCAAATTCAGTTGCTTCGTTCGCCAATTTGATGTTCTTTACTGATAAAAGTGAGTGAGAAGGGTGTATTATGGTATGGTGTTATTTTAGGTGTCCCATTTATCGGCTGGAAATTCCGTTATGTTAATTTTTAATACTTCTTCAAACACTACAAATCAATCGAACATATAAGTGTTTTTTCTTATAACATTG
Source organism: Drosophila falleni (assembly GCA_035045575.1). Taxonomy (NCBI): domain Eukaryota; kingdom Metazoa; phylum Arthropoda; class Insecta; order Diptera; family Drosophilidae; genus Drosophila; species Drosophila falleni. Next base: position 1,680,819 of record JAWNOV010000171.1, on the reverse strand, counting down.
ATTTTTACATGCCAGCTTTAACTCCTAAAAATTCTGAAACACGCAATTCGGTAGCATATAGGGTATCTCCTAGTCACGCAGTTCTGGACTAATGTTTTTTTTTTGTGGATTTTGATTGATTGTTGAAACATTGCGCATAACTTGCAATTTATTATTATTTTATTTTTGGCCATTAAAGCGTGCAATAACTAAAAAAACAACAACAACTTGTTGTTGTTTTGCTTCTCAAGTTGAAGCGTGAATTGACCAAGAAAAAATGAACAAAAAATGCTTCCGCGAGCGTTGGACGAGCACTTGAAAAGCCGCCAAATATTGGACAAAACTCTTAGTATGTCCATGTAAGGGCACGTGTATCTGTGTGTGTGTATTTGTGTGTGTGTGTATGTGACACTGTCAATCTCAATTACAAAACAAGTGAAGCAACGCGTCGAATGATTTTAAATTGCCACAAATTAAATTCGTACAACAAATTGTTAATTTGAATGTATTTTTTATTTTTGCATTAATCTCAGCAGAGTTTGCATATATTTATTGAGACGCGATTAAAAACGCAAAAAAATAAAAGGAATAGAAAAAAACGAGCGCGATTCTTGTAGTTGTTGAAGCTACTGTGATGATTCCCTGCGTGAGTCTGGCCGAAACGAGCGTCATTGGCAACATGAAGGAACGTGTCAAGGAAATGAAAGTGTTTGGCTGTCGCCTTAACTTTTGGAATCACATTGGCCACAGTCTAACTAGCTCTAAGGCCAAAGAAGGTAAAATGACAATAAGACCATTCGAGTTTTACTATATAAAATAATGGATTAGTAAATGTGTCTGAGAAAGTTTTCAAATGGAAAGAATAGAGGAAATGTTATTCTCATTTATTGTAATTGTTTGTTACTTAAATAAGTGGAATATCGTCTGGTTTATTATAATACAAAATTTTGAAATATTGTACACAGTTAGGGAAAATTGCATTTAAAAAAAAGAAATTTTTGCACCGTTTTCTCTTTTAAATTTTTATTGGTTCTACCTATAATCTATTTTAAAAAATGGTCTGATTAAAAAAAAAAATATTAAAGTTTTATAAAAGAATAACTTTAATCATATGATTAAATAGATATTTAATAGCTTTATACAACGTTTCAAAGAGATTCAATCTCAAATAGGGTAGATAATTAGCTATAAATTAAACTTCAGTTAATGCTGAAGAACTTAAAAATAATCGAATATACTTTGGTGTTATATTTCATATATCTGAAGGCGTCGCTGTTGATGATGACAAGGCAACAAGTCAAGTTGTATTTAGCGACAATCTGCAGTGCCAACTGCAATTATAATACCGTCTGAAAGAGGGAAGAAGGTAGAGAAAGAGAGAGGGAGAGGGAGCAAGAATTCTCGACAAAGTCAGTTCCACGCCTAGCAATTATGATGATTATAAGGCTAAAGAAGCTGGCAACGATGGCAGGCGGTTATTAGATGATCTGATCGTCATATGACAGACAAAAGCTGCTAAAATGATGATGATGAAGATGATCATAATGATGATAGTGATGATGATGGGGAGACAAACGCAGATGCAGACAACAGATGCGGCAATTGCATAATTGAAATGAATTAGCAGTCAGCCAAGCCTCATGTCAAGAAATCGAGAAACCGAACGAGAGAGAGAGAGAGAAGGAGAAGGAGAAACTGAGTGAAACTGAAAGTGCCAAGCGTGCCAATAAGGAAATCACAAAATGGGCGTGGCAGTTCCTCTACCTACATATACATGCATTCAATTGTATGTATGTAAATGCATTAATAAAACGTCAGACAGCGAGTCAAAAGATCTCAGATTCTGATTCTGATTCCGATTCAGTAATCGTTTATTATGCGCATCTTCTACAACGTTCATGTTATGGCAATTACAGGCTAAGATTGAAACCTGCCCCAAAGGGTATACGAGTATCTGTATCTGCAGCTGAAGCTTAACTCTCTTTCAGCTGTATCTGTAAATGTATCTTTGGAGTTACCCCTGTAAGTTGCCTGTTGTCGAGGCATGCAAATGTTTTCAGTTGACAATAAAATTATTGCATTGTTGTAAACTGACGTTGTTATTGTTGTTGTTGTTGTTTTGGCTGTGTGCGCCTATTTATGGCCTTTTCTTAACAATGACCACAAAAATTCGCAATTTGCATTTGCAGTTCGAGCCAAGCGGTCAAACAACCACTTGACTATGGGGCCAAATCGGCTGTTTCTGTTGTTGTAATTTGTAATTATTGTTGTTGTTGTTGCTGCTGCTGCCAGTGCCGGCAGCTTTAAAGTTGGCCAAGCAATTGACCAGCGGGGCTAAGCAATTTTACCTTTTCATACTCAGCACAAAGATAAATCAGGCTATGCAAAGGGTATATCAGTTTAGTATGCAATTGATTATTTATTTATTAAAAATATAACAAAAAGCTAAATATTAACTGAATGAATGGAAAAATCGTAGACAAACTATTTGTAGAAAGAGATAAACTATTTTATTTAGTTATTATGATATTATTTCTTTTTTCACTTAAATTTATCTCCTGATTTTAATATAAACTAAAGAAATAATACCAAAAGTCTTATATAAATTTTTATTATAAGTATAATTTTAGTGTTAACATTGTATTACTTTTTTTGTCTTTTAGGTTTTATTTTATTATTATTTATTAAGATTCATTTATTTTTAATAAATTTCAACAAATAATTTTATATTTTTCATTTATCACATGAATATTTTAAATCAAATCAATAGAGCGTGGTATCTGTATAGTCTCGATTTGCTGTCTTGGATAAATGACGAATTTAACTACAGGCTATTTTTGTTCAAATTTAACATGTTCTTATCGATAACGATACATATCGAACAGTCTGTCACATGGCCAGTGACGTCACATCTGACACGAGTCGTGCCGCAATGCAAATATAAATCTGACACATTTGAGTTGTTTGAGCTGTTTTTGTGGAGAGAGGGGAAGTTGGCAATGTGAGCGCGATAAAAACGTCAACGTTTTACAATTAACAGTTGACAGTTGGTTTTTAACTGGAATTGGGGAGTTACCCAGTTAAAATTCTCAGCCTTCGCTGACCAACAAAGTCTTAAACAGTCTGAAACACGTTCGCCGCTTAAAACAGTTGAGTGTATTAAGATAGAAATTCATGTAAAACTGTTTTGAGCTCAGCTCATTTCAATAATAAGATTCATTTTTTGTAATTCCATTCTGTGCGTGTCTGCACACGTCGCTACGTGTTTCTTTCGAGAGATCGTTTAGCGAGCTTGTTTCGAGAGGTCTGGAATATCCGGTTTTCATTTCCATTTGTCGCCGTTGTGAAAAATTTTTGCATAAAAGGCGCTACCAAAAAAATGAAAAAGGAGGAGGAGGATCAGGAGAAGATGTGGACCATGAAACGAGTTCAACACTAAATTATTGACAGTCTGAAAAATGGGGAAAAATTTATTGCACAAAAAAAAAAAATAAAAACTAAAAACTGATGCGCAGCCAAAACAACAACAACAACAGCAGAGAGAACGCACAAGGTCAAAGCAGCAACAAAAGTTGCTTATCAACTCGATGGCCAAAGTCGCAGATACTTTTACAACAATAAGTTTTATAACAACTTTTTTTCATCTGCCACTCGCTAAAGTTGCAGGCGGTGTTTAGTTGTTGTTGTCTTTTAAATGGTTTCATTATAAATGCATAAAAATCCACGCCATCGTCATCATCGACATTCACTCGACTAAAAAAACAGCAGCAACAACAACAACAGCCAACTATACAAAATATTTCAACCATCAGCTTTTTGTTTTAGTCCGCCCGCCTTTTGTCTGTTTGTTGTTGTTGTCATTTTTCATATGCAAATTAGTTTTATAACTGTTATTGTTGTTGTTTCATACGAATTGAGTTTGGTGTTTTTTATGCTGCGTTAATTGGCCACAAACGCCAAGGGGGGTAATATATATATATATAAAAATAACAAATAAATTATGAAAATAAAATCGGTAAAACAAATAAATGCAAAAAATGCTGAGTTATAAAAAAAATAAAGAAAATGCAGAAAATAGTAAAATAAACGATTTTTTTGAGCAAACCTTTAGACAAATGTAATTAAAAAGATCCACTATCAATTAAGTTTAGCTTTCTTTTGATTTTTCAATTAATGTAAGATGATTTACATCAGTTACCAAGTAAACAATCCGTTAAGATATTATCTACAGACCAGGTGATCGCTGTTGACAGACCGTTTAGCTAGTTTTCTCTTCTCCCTGTTTCTCCTCTTAATATATCTGTATCTGTCTCTAACGTTCTTACAGTGCTTCCTCGTAACCAGATGAAATTTCACTTCCGTCTTGCATAAATTGAGTTTTGCTTTGGATTTTGAAATGTGCTGCATAGTTTGGATGCATGCCACGTTGTGGCAGTGAGTAATCAGTCGACAAATTGCTGTTTAGGCAATTAATCAAACTCAATCAGCAGCAAGGAAAAACGCCCACAGACCTCCGTTCTAACATAGCTGTAACTTGTTATTTGCGTGCAAATACCCTGTAATAATTCAAATTGCCAACATATTTGTAAGAGTTAGAAGATAACTTACTGTATGTCTGTAAAATCCCATTTAGCTGAGTAATTGATAGGGTATATTCTCGTCTCGTTTAAAGAGCATTATTGCTCATTTGCATAGATTTTGCGCGTTCGAATCTAATTAAAAGTCAAAATGTTTATTACGCATTCAACAATGTTGTTGTTTATTTGAATTATGTTGTTGTTGTTGTTTTTTTTGCAAATATTTTGTATGCGCGTCGCGCATGCGCTCAAATGTTATTAACCTACATTTGCATAAAAATGTTACAACAACAACAACATAAGAAACAATAACAGCAAAGGCAACTGCAATAATAACGATTAAAAATTGTTTTGTTTTGTTTTGTTGTTTCCTGTCTGATTGTTGTTTGTTGTTTTTGTTTAGCTGCTTATTTTCTACAATTTATTGTAATTATTTTTTATTTTTTGCTTGGCGCGTATTTTCAAGTTTTCTTTTTTGTGCAAATTGCAAATTAGTTGACAACATTTTTCACACGCTTTTTATGAGCTTCGGATGTAAACATTTAACCTTAATTTTTCCATCATTTACTTACCCATTGTTTTTATTTTTGTAATTTACTATTATTATTTTATTGCAAAAAGTTTTTTGAGTTTTCTTAAGAGTTCTTTTATCTTGATTCTAATTTGGGGGTATTATAATTTCCTTAAATGATATGTTCTTGATGTGACTATTACCATATTCATTTGGCCAGTCTTTGAATTTTAATTCACACGCTTTTTTTGAATAGTAACAGGATATGAAAATGATAGTTGAGAAAGGTGTTTTAAATTTCTGGTAGTTTGAATTTTTATTGCGTAATATCAACGCCTATTTAATGAAAAAGATCATTCGCAATTGTTGTGTACAGAGAGAGGCTAAATTATTTTCCGTTTGTATTTTTTGACAGCAGAAACTGCAGCTCTTTCAAAAAATACAGTTGAATCAATGTTGCATGCGGCATCATCATATGCACATTACTCGTTTTGTTGCAGAAACGCAAATTGGACAACAATTTATGGGATTTTTTTTAAAAGTTGTTTCTTTGCGGTCAAAATGAGCTTTGACCAACAGCGAACTGAGCTTAAATAGAAAATCATATTTCTTGTTGCCTACTTTTAGGCGGCATTTAAAAAAAAACTCAAAAACCGACATACATTATTAAAATTACAAGTCAAGTAAAAATGCGAGTAAAGACTTGTATTAAAAAGTAAATAAACATTAAACATACATACGCGGTGAGCCATTTAAATGCGAACCCAAGAAATTTATTATAAATTTGTCCTTAAATATGCATCAGATGATACATTTGTATTTTAAAATATTTTAAGTATTTTAAACCTTTATTCTGAGATTTTCTAGAATATTAAGTTAAGGAAAACTACGTTTTCTTGTTTTTTTTTTTTTGGCGCTTATCTCTAGCTATTTGATTAGTAGCCAACACAAATCAAATTGCTTTATATACAGAAGATTTTTTAAATTATTTCAATTACAACTACCTATGAAAAAATTTTCGTAAATTTTTCTTCCTTAATTCCACTCTCGTGAAAATTGGCTTTCTTAAGACTTGCAACGTTTTGCAGTTGCTTTTTAAATTTTGGGTTACCTGTTGCTTCATCAAAATGCGGCAACACAAGTACGCGAATGAAAAAACTTTACACAAAAAGTCAACGCATTTTGTGTCTTTTTTTGTCCTTCTTTTGCGGCTTTTTACTAGCCACTTTAGTGATTTGCTTTTTGCGTTTACTTTGCGTATTATACAAGTGTATATATTTTTTTGTCGTTTGTTACTTTAATTTTTCTTTGCCAGAGTTTAATGAATAAGCGTTTGCAAGCGGTATTGATGTAATTGTTGTTGCCGCATGGAACTTGGAACTTTACTGCTGCCTTCTGCTCTGTAACAATAAACAACAACTAGTAGAAAACGCTACAGTCGAGAGTGCTCGACTGTGGGAAACCCGGCAACTATTTGTTAAAAATACAATTTATTTTTAAAGTCATATATTGTTAATCATACCATTTAAAGTGCCTTAATATCTGACGTTATTTTATGTTACCGTATTATATTTTTTTAATAATACACATACATATTTAGATTTTTATTCGCTAATTATTTTAGTTTTTATTCTCAATAACGGATATATGATTCTTAAGTAAGTGTCAAACTTATGGCTAAAAGTTCAAAATAATTAACTATTATAATACAATATTAGCTTGATCTATGTATGGTTAAAGTAATTGACGTACCAAAATTGGAGTCTCTAGCTCTTAAATTAAAGGCTGTTGGAGCTGATCAGAGATCTATAAATATATACTTTATAGGTTTATATATGCCTCCTTTTTGTCTGTTACACATATTTGCAAGTAACCATTACACTCTTTCTTGCATATTTTTAATGGGCTCTGGGTATAAAAAATACAGTTACAAGTGGCCCCCCCACACACACACAAACACACAGATACACACAGACACACTTGTACATGCTTACATACATGCCCAATGGGCAAAAGTCTTGATCTATGCCTCTGTCTCTTGCCCAAGTTTTTCGTTGTCTTCATCGTTTCGCTTGGCGGCTTCTGTTGCAGATTGTTTGTTGTTGCTGCTGCTGGTTGCTAGTTGATGTTGTTGTTATTGCTTGTTACTTTGGTTCTCCGGAGGCCTCTGTGCTTGAAACTTTGCTCTTCTCTTTTAGCTTGCCACCTGCACTGAGTTGATTTTTCTGCTGCTAAAGTTGCAATTGTTGTTGTTGCTGTTGCTGCTACAATTAAGTTTTACTTTATGTTTATTGCCTCTGCTGGTTGTTGTTGTTTTTTATATATAGTTTTTTTCTCAGCGTTTGCCATTCATGCGTTCGCCGTTCGCTTTACACTTGCCAGCGTCGTCGCTCACCTTCGGCTGCTGCCTCTGTTGTTGCCTCTGCCTCCGCTGCTGTTGTTGCTGTTGCTGTTGTTGCTGCTGCTGCTGTTGTTACTCTTATTGTTGGCTGGCTAGCAAAATTTCATTTGCCGTTTTGTCAGTTGGCTTTTAAACATTTACTGAAACAGTTCGCGAAGCGCTAAAGAAATTTCAAGATACCAGAATACATATACAAATATATGTATATCTATAATTACCTACATAATTAAACGATTATTTCAATAATGTTATTAACAAGTTGCCAGCGTTTATTGTAGTTAAAGTTGTTTTGTTGTTGCCCTGTGCAAATCAGTGAAGTGCAAATCGCTAAGAAAAAAATAGACTTTCCGTCTTGTCATGAAAATTGTTTTCAAAATGGCTGCCGCTGGCATTGCGTGAAAGCCAAAGAAGAAGAAGCAGCAGAAGAAAAAGACAATCAAATAAATTTCAGAGATAATTCAGAAATTGAAGTTTGTCCGTTGACATCAAATTGAAAGTGAATGCATATATAATTATCAATTTATGTGAACGAATATCGACAAATACTGGATATACATTTAATCTGACTGTGCATCGTCAGGAAGCACTTGGGGGCCATATTGAACGGTTAACGGTAAAAGCCAGTCGCAGAGTTGCTCAGATCGTCGAACACCTAAAGGTCAGGCCAAGTAGCATGGAAATGCCAACAAAAAATCGAGACAACAACAACAACCACAAGTACAATAATATTAACAGCAACGACTACGACAACCAAATTGCAAAAAGGAAGCAGCCATGAAACCAGTTTGACAACAGCTTCAAATTGTAGTCAAAGCAAATGCAACAACATCAACAGCAACAACAACCACAACAATAGCAACAAATAACTGAACAAGTGATTTATGTGAAAGTGAATTGACACAAATACTGTAAAATCATCAAGTTGCCGCAACTACTTTGTTAACCAGCTAAAAGAAAAGTGAGATTCATTCGATATCTGCTTAGATCTTGAGCGTGTCCACAATTCAAGGAAGGCAGCCGCATTAGAGATGATGCTTTTATCGGCTCTGAAGCTGGGTAAGCTGCTAATAATGATGAGTCAAAACTAGCCAAAAGTGTAAAGTAAAAAATCTATAAATAATATATACATGTCTGCTTGTTAAGTTCTTGTATTCCCTAATATGTAATAGCTACTTTTGACTACAATATTATGTAACTTTTTCTGACTCTATAAATATGTTAAACACAAATGAAATAAATCTCACAATTTTTCAAATAAGATTAATTGTGTATGCTTGGATACATATTGTACATTTGATGAAATAAAATATAGGAAATTAATTTAAAGTAACTTGAGTTTTTTTCCATTCAATACTGACGAAAAAAAAGTAAATTGATATGTAAAAATACGTATACCAAATAGAAAAAACTATAAAATAAACGCCGCTAAACTTGTTTTATAGTACATAAAGAAACATTCAGTTTTTGTAGGCGTTTTTAGTGAGTCACGTCACAGTTTCACCTGTACAAGAACTGTAGAACACGTGTTTGAAAGTCTAACAAATAAGTACTGGGCTTTTTACAAGGTCTGGGCAGCAGCAACAAAACAACTGACAAATTTGCATAACAACAATTTGAACAGCGCAAAAAAAGTGCAAGAAAATGCAAAGAAAATTACACAATTGACCATAAACACGATTGAGGCAACATCGAGCCGCACAGATAATGACAATTTGTCCGGCGGGCTGAATGTCTGTATGTATACATATGTATGTGTGTGAGTTTGTATGTATGTATGTACGTGACACGCCTCTTGCTTCCAATCATGAGCAATTTATAAATATAAAAAGTTTTGCTTCCGTTTGCGCCAATTTGCCAAAGTGTGGAAAATTATGATGAAAAGAAAGCTGGAAATAATTATAAAAAATATTAAATAAATAAATAAAGCTTTCTTTAGTTACAGCAAAGCTTAAATTTGCTTGAGTCCTGGAAAAGGCTAAAATTTAAATTTCTTGCCAATTTACCTTTAGTTTGACTTGAGATATACCTCTTCAATTTATGTTTTATTTTTTCCTTTTTGAGCCAAACAATGAAAATGTTGCTGGCGTTTTTCATTTGCATGTCAAATGGCATAACAAAAGCTACCACGTCTGCGAGGCGCCGGCAAGTGTGCCATGTGGTTGAGAAATAAAGAAAAACTTTCTTTTTTTGTTTTCTATCTATCTTTTTTTTCGTTTTCTTTTTGTATATTTTGCGCTATTGCTAATGCTGCCTGCAGGCTCTGCTGGCGCTGGTGTCGCCTATCGTCGGCACGTTTAGCTCGTTGTTTGTGCAACCCGAGGAAAATGATAATGCGGGCAGACAGAGAAAAAGAGAGTGGGCGGGAGTGGGAAGCAAAGGAGTTGTCTGCGAGTTTTCACATGAAAAATGTGGACCCGCATTCGATATTGAAAATTGGTTTATTATCAATTGAAAGTTTTCCACAGTCTTTTTGCTTGTTTGTGTCTGCAGGGCAACTGAAATACTTATTAATATTATTAAATAGCTTTGTGAATGTTGAATATTGTTGCTTGGGAAATCGTCGAGTGGCAAGTCACTTTCGCTTTGCTGATTTCGATTAACCTTCACTTCTGCTTTGGCTCGATTCATTTCAAAGAACTCGAGCGGCTTTAAGTGGCGCCTACTCGAGTACTCAAAACGTTGAAGCACCCACAAAATGAGTACACAAAATGTTAACGCTGCTTACTCATCGCTACCAATGTGTCTCTCTCTATCTCTCTCTCTCTCTCTCTCTCTCTCTCTCTCTCTCTCTCTGTATGTGTGTAATTGTTGCATAAGTCGTCCCACTGTTCATATATCGCATCGTATTTTATCTCTTTATTGGGTTTACATTTTGAGTTTTGTTATTTGGGGTCTGCGTTTGTTGCAAATTTATTTGCATAGCTGAAGTATTGGTTGGGCATCGAACTGATCAGCGGATAAAGTCATCATTATCGTGTCAGTTGCCATTTACCTCTCCTCTCCTCTTCTCTTCTCTATTCACCTGTGGGCAGTTACCTTGAATCTATGCTTCCAATAACGTTGTCAGTGTCAAATTGCAGTAATTAACCTTGAGAAAAATCGCGTGGCGAGTCTTTAAGGTGATTTTTAATACTTTGTCTGGGCTAAATTATGACAAGTATTGAACCAACATTTGTGTAAAATCAACAAACATAACTTTTTAATATATTTTCCATTTAATAATTACATGGTATCTGCTAGTCTAGCACTCTGGAGTAGAGCTATCAAATTATGAACAAATTGTGTGCTTTAAAAACGAAAGACTTAGACAACGAACTTGAACTCACAAATTGTTGTAATTAAACTTTAAAATAATACAAAATATAAATAAATGGAAAAAAACAGAAAACACATTGCTTACGTTTCCGTTTCCGATGTTTTTCTTTTGCAGGCAACGGCAGTTCTCCAGCCCAGAATTCGACACGCAGCATCAGCCCGAACAACTCGACGACCAACAGTCAATTCAGTTTACAGCACAACAGTTCCGGCAGCCTAGGCGGCGGTGGAGGTGGCAGTGGTGGAGGCTTAGGCAGTCCCAACAGCCTGGGAGGCGGCGGCAGTTGCACGCCCACATCGCTGCAGCCACAGGTAAGACGGTGTCTAAATTCAGTTTATCATGAATCCTTATCTAATCGCTTTGCCTCTGCAGTCCTCGCTGACAACGTTCAAGCAGTCACCCACTTTACTTAACGGCAACGGGGCTCTATTGGATGCCAACATGCCCGGGGGAATACCAACGCCTGGTACGCCCAACTCCAAAGCCAAGGTATGCTTACTATACATACAATATTCTATTTGTTTAAATTCATACTAAAATAATAAATTCCTTATAAATTATTTGGTTGTTCCTATTACTTTTACTCCTAGTTGAATAAATAATAATTTTCCTTTTCATAACAACTCTTATTATAATTTTCAATTCTAGGACAACTCTCATTTCGTCAAACTTGTGGTGGCTCTTTATCCCTTTAAAGCCATCGAAGGCGGCGATTTGTCGCTAGAGAAGGTAAGAAAATGTACAAATATGTTTTGTGTGATTACAAATACTAAACTTGACTTATAACTAGAATGCTGAGTATGAGGTAATTGACGACTCACAGGAGCATTGGTGGAAGGTGAAAGATGCACTCGGCAATGTCGGCTATATACCCAGTAATTATGTAAAACCCAAAGCGTTGCTGGGTCTAGAACGTTATGAGTAAGTTATTCACAAATATAATCATAGACTCCAAATATTAATTTGTATTCTTTTCTCTGTGTAGATGGTACGTGGGCGACATGTCTCGACAACGCGCCGAGTCCTTGCTCAAACAGGGCGACAAGGAGGGATGCTTTGTGGTGCGCAAGTCATCGACCAAGGGTCTCTATACACTATCGCTGCATACCAAAGTGTAAGTCCAAAAATTGATAATAACAGAGACAAACGACTGAAAAAAGAATAATAATTACATAGTTTCATGCCTATTTTTTAAATGTTAAATAAAATGTAACATAATTATAATTAAAATTCTAAAAAAATATAAATAATTATTTTCAATAATTTGTTTTGGCGTACAAAAAATAAAAGATGTACGAAAGAGTGAAAACAGTTGAGAGAATACGCTTATTTTTTTGTATTATATTTTACCATCGAACCGAACCTTTTAAAAAGTTTTTTAAAAATGTACTGCCTTGTTTTAAAACACTTTTCTAATCTATTGATTTCTTTTACACAGTCCCCAATCGCATGTGAAGCACTATCACATCAAACAGAACGCCCGCGGCGAGTATTATCTGAGTGAGAAGCATTGCTGCGAGACAATCCCGGATCTGATTAACTATCATCGCCATAATTCGGGCGGACTGGCGTGCAGATTGAAGTCATCACCATGCGATCGTCCAGTGCCACCAACAGCAGGCTTGTCGCATGACAAGTGGGAAATCCATCCCATGGAGCTGATGCTGATGGAGGAACTGGGTTCGGGTCAGTTCGGTGTGGTGCGTCGCGGCAAATGGCGTGGTTCAATTGACACGGCCGTCAAGATGATGAAAGAGGGCACCATGTCCGAGGATGATTTCATTGAGGAGGCCAAAGTGATGACGAAACTACAGCATCCAAACTTGGTTCAACTATATGGTGTTTGCTCCAAGCATCGTCCCATTTACATTGTCACCGAATACATGAAGCACGGCTCGCTGCTCAACTATTTGCGCCGGCACGAGAATACACTAATCGGCAACATGGGTCTGCTCCTGGACATGTGCATACAGGTTAGCAAGGGCATGGCGTATCTGGAGCGTCACAACTACATTCATCGCGATCTGGCGGCACGCAATTGTCTTGTCGGCTCCGAGAATGTTGTCAAGGTTGCCGACTTTGGTTTGGCGCGTTATGTGCTCGATGATCAATACACAAGCTCCGGCGGCACCAAGTTCCCCATTAAATGGGCACCACCGGAGGTGCTTAACTACACGCGCTTCTCCTCAAAGAGCGATGTGTGGGCATATGGTGCGTATACTTATTATTAAGATAACAGTTTAGAATGGAAAATTGGATAATAGAAGGGCTTAGAATCGAAAAGATATCAAATTTTCTAGATGATAAAAATTTAAATGCAGGATCAATTTAGAGGCCAAATCATGATCAAAATGACATTCCGCTTGAAAATCGGTTTATTTTTGTTGAAGTTATGAGAGATCAAAGTTATTGAAAAAATGTCAATTGGTATGTATGGAAAATAGGATAATAGAAGTCCCTCTCACAGGCCCCGCTCCCAGTCCCTCTCCCAGGCCCCTCTCCCAGTCCCTCTCCCAGGTCCCTCTCCCAGGTCCCTCTCCCAGGTCCCTCTCCCAGGTCCCTCTCCCAGTCCATCTCCCAGGTCCCTCTCCCAGGTCCCTCTCCCAGTCCCTCTCCCAGGCCCCACTCCAAGTCCCTCTCCCAGGCCCCGCTCCCAGTCCCTCTCCCAGGCCCCGATCCCAGTCCCTCTCCCAGGCCCCTCTCCCAGTCCCTCTCCCAGTCTCTCTCCCAATCCTTCTCCCAGGTCCCTCTCCCAGGTCCCTCTCCCAGGCCCCACTCCAAGTCCTTCTCCCAGGCCCCGCTCCCAGTCCCTCTCCCAGGCCCCTCTCCCAGTCCCTCTCCCAGGCCCTGCTCTCAGTCCCTCTCCCAGGCCCAGCTATCAGTCCACTCCTAGATCACCACTCCCAGTCCCTGCTCCTAGATCACCACTCCCAGTCCCCGCTCCCAGGCCCCGCTCCCAGTCCTCCCAGACACCACTACCAGTCCCCGCTCCCACGCCCCGCTCCCAGGTCCCTCTCCCAGACTTAGAATCGAAAAAATATCAAATTTTCAAAATAATAATCATGATTAAAATGTTATTCCGCTCCACAATCCGCTTATTCTCAATGAAGCTCCGGGAGATCAATGGGCCAGTATGGCAAATTGGCTCCCAGAACGCTCAGAATCGAAAACAGGTCCCTGCATCAAAATCTAGATGACAGACGACTCAGAATCGAAAAAACATCAAATTTCCCAGATGACCCATATCTCCATGCAGGATCATCAAGCTCCCAGATCACGATCAAAATGACATCCCGCTTAACAATCGGTTCAGTTTTCATCAAGTTTTGTGTTTTGGAAGGTACAACTCTTTGACTTAGCAGCTTTAGCCAACCGTACCGGTACAAACGTTTCGGTATTCAGAGAATTTTTATTTGCTTACGTCATCAATAAAACTTTTATTACGTGCTTTTATTTACATAAATTTAATTTAATTTCTAGGTGTGCTCATGTGGGAAATCTTCACCTGTGGCAAAATGCCCTATGGCCGCCTAAAGAATACCGAAGTCGTCGAGCGTGTGCAACGCGGCATTATACTAGAGAAACCAAAGTCGTGTGCCAAGGAGATATACGATGTAAGTAAAACGCAAAATAAATATTTAAATTAAAATATCTTATAACATTTATTGTTGTTATTGCAGGTCATGAAAAAGTGCTGGTCGCATGGACCTGAAGAGCGTCCATCGTTCCGGGTGCTCAAAGAGCAGCTGGCACTTGTGGCTCAAACGCTAACCGACTAAGCGGATCATAAACCAACGGATCGTCTGGATCACGCACTGATTAGCACACAGCATAAACATAAACATTAAACACTAACATTAACAAGAAAAAAAAACATTTTAATAATAAGTAAAGAGCTAAAGTTAATGATATGAATAGGTTGGATGACATTAAGTTTAGTTAGAGAGCAGCGCGTCTGGATTTATAATCGGATCGTACATAGATTTGTAATATGTATGTGAACGAAAATTATAGTTCAGTTAATGATTATTTACTTAAATGGCAAACTGAATTATTTATAATAGAGCTAAAGCTGAGCAAATGATATCATTATGTTTATAAATGTATAATTAGAAATATATACATATACATATATATATATATATTTGTATGTCATATATTAATAACAACAGCAACAACAACTATATATACTTGTGGAGTATAGTAAACTGTAGTTAATAGTCAAATTTTTGATACATTTCATAAAGAATGCTGATGATACACAATGATGTATGATGTCTACAAAGACATACGATTTAAATATACATAAATACTATTATGATACTATGCAAAAAATCAGATTAAATAAGTGCTTGTTGTAAGTAAGATTACATACAAGAACAACATGCAAACACACAACATTAAGGCAAAGTTTAATGTTTAATTAAGAAAACTGATTAAGCGTAAAATTAAATTTAAGCTTGAGTCGGAAAGTGAATCGCTGATCAAGATCGTATTGAAAGTGTGAGAAACCACAATTTTTATTAGATTAGAATTTTACATGCTTAGTTTAAGTTTTGTGATTTATTGTTTAATCTCTTTTCAATTGATTTCTCTTTATATTATCGATATTATTATTATTTTTGCCTGTCGCTGGCGAGATATACATATGTCCACCATATATAGTTTGCATGAAAAATGAGTATATGCATGCTTTAAATTTTTAATGGATTCTTGAGTTTTTTAATATTGCGACAAACAATACGTATATTATTATAATATGCATACATATATATTTTACCTATTTTTATGAAAAGTTTTACTTAATTAATTTTATCGTTTGAATAAGCCGCAAAACGCAACATAAGAAACGAAAAGATAAACAAAAATAAAATGTATGATGATCATTTATTTGTTGCTTTTGTACATTTTTATTTAAAACTTTTTCTTCAGTTGCAATGCAGCTTTACAGCTTATAGAAGAAACACACATACGCCCATAGAAGAAACACAGATACACACACACACACACAGCAAGAATAACAACAAAAATGGGCCAGACTGCACGCACAAAAAGTTCGGTTTCAGAGCAAGAATCAACAACCCGAATCCGAAGAGAACTTACAACTAGAACCAGAACCAAACCGAATGCAACTGAAACAAGACTTACAAGTGTAATTATAAGTAGTTCAGACTATACAATAGCAATGTAACACCAAAGTAATCAAAGGCAAAACCCAAATCAAACAGCAAACATAATGAAATTTTGATACACTTTTGATACTGATTCTTCGAGTTGTTTAAGACATGCGTTTATATGACTAGCTTGTAAGTGCAATTCGTATAACTATCTACATAATTATAAAGCATCAACATGCATGCTAACATATTTATGTTGTACGTCCATAAGTCAAATGAAATTTCTTGATTGTTAATTCCCGGGTCAAAATTCTCTAAACTATCCCTTGGAGCAGCTCTGATAAATTAGTGCGCCCTGCAGTCTATATACACAAAATAGTTACAACATCCCTATTAGATGAACATATATGCATTCAACAAATTACTAGTAAATAAAAGTATGCTGCTTAGTTGGTTTATTGCGCCTATCCATATAGACCTATATAACATAATTCCACATTTATAGCTATAAAAACATCAAAGAATAAGCCCAAATACAACAAATTATCAACGTGATATTGCTACTTATTGAAAGATATAAATAAATGGTCCTAAATATGTGTAAAAACTGAATTAATTGGTAGAGAAGAAAACTGGTTCCGAAAATGGATATGGTAAAAATGATATTAAAAGTTTTTCTAAGCATCATATTTGTATTTGGACAATTTCGGCAAAGAAAAAAGAATTATATGACTGAAAAAGTACTATTAAATGCAATTTTCAATTCCAGTAAATGTTATTTACTTTATGTAAGAAATTGCAAACTGCGAAAACTGATCTTATAAGGTTTGAATTGGCAAAAAAGTTTTTCACGCTTCATTTGGCACATGTGTGGGTGAAGGTTGTCTGTGTGCGACCGCAGCACTGAGAATGATTATGATTCTACTACTTATATAAAAAGTATAAGAGGCGGCATTGTTAAAGTTCCATAAACGGGGCGACCTGATGAGTAAAGCCCCAATCGAATTACAGCAATTCAATGAGCCATTAAGTTATGTACAATTGCCAATCGACTGTGGGCGCAGATTGGTCCGGAACAGTTTGAAAATATTTAAAGTTTATTTCCTATAGAAGATCGATACAATAAGAAATTACACTGAAGGTCAAACTAATTGAATAACCGTTATAGAAACAAGAAGTACATTAACAGTGGGTACTCTATATAATTCTGTTAACGCCAACACAAGAGTTGAGACGCCACTGTTGCTGTTACTGTTATGGCTGCTGTTATAGTTGATTGTTAACAGTGTTATTGCTTAGTGCTGTTATACAGTCGATGGTGCTGTTAACGCCAACGCACAAGCTTGCGACGTGACTGTAACTGTTATGGAAATGAATGCTGTTATAGTTGACTGTTAACGCAATTCAAACGAAAAGCGACAGACATTGAGTTTGGCGCTTAGTTAGTGTTCAGCAGCGCTCGATTACGATACGATTGAAGTAATAAGCTACAGAAATAAATAAAGTGTATGAATAAAATCAGAAGCAGCAGCATCAAATAGTTGAATCGTATATTATTTGACAAATTCTAGCAATTTACCGACCGCACAGCAGCTCGACAGCTGTCACTTTAACTCAATTAACGATCAGCAAACAACGAAAATAAAATCACAATCTACCATTTACCAACTTGTGTCGTGTTCTTCACGCAGATGTTTTGAAAGTCCTGTGCCACAGGCTGTAAAACAAATAAGGACTGTGCGCCATAAAATCGGCTAGCCGTGTGCTAACTCAAAGTTTTTTATTGTGCAAATCAAAGTTGAAACTAAAAAAACAAAAAATTAAAGGGTGATACCAGACAGTGAACCAGATACAATCTAGTGGTAAGTCGGGATAAGAACTAAATATAATCATGTTAAATCAGCGAAAAACAACGAGACAGCCGAGTAGACGTTTACCCAAACAACCCCACTGTGAATATCAGTGTCACCGCGACTGTGACCACGACTATGCACAGTATGTCAAGTAATTGTTTTGACAAAGAAAAAAAAGACTGTTTGTAATTCATCGTGTTTTTTTTTTTTTTTTTATTTTTAACCTTTTCAAATATATATAAGTTTATATAATAAAATCAGAAAAAATAATGTTTAAAAACAAGTTAAGGCTTTTGTATATTTTTTTTTTCAGAACAGTTACTTGACTAACTTGACTATTGCGTGTTGCTTGCTTTATCCTGACCTAAAAGTTCATTGACTGACTAAGTTGGGGCAGTTGCTTCTGTCTGCGCCTTTGCCTCAGTCTGTGGCAGGGTCGATTTGTCTGTTCCTGTCTGTATTGGCATTTGGTTGTTGCCACCACCCACCTCCTAAATCTCCACTCCCCCGTAACAGCTGTTCACCTCTTTGCCAGTTGCAATCCTCAGCCCACTCAATGTTTTGTCAATGTTACCCCATATTGATGTCACACTGTGCCACAAGTGGCAAATGAGGAAACCTTTAGCAGGTTCATTGTAACTTTTAGAGTTTTCAGATCCCATGACATCAGATCTATTAAACGCGCAAACCGGTCGACCCAACTCATTTTTCAAAGCCAATGATTATGAAGCACAACAAAAAAAAAACAAATTACTAAAGAAACAAAAAAAAAAAAAACAAAATGAATAGTAAAAAAAAAAACATGACCAAAGGCGAAAAAAAAATACAAAAAAGTAACCAACAGATTTTGCTCGTTGAAGCATGGTAAATGCATAAAATAAATATTTATAAAATGATATAATAGAGTTAAAGCTATGCAAATATTAGTCAGAGCAATGTTCCCACTCCCATTGATCGCGTACTTCTGCCATAAATCGTGAATGCGTCGAACGGAAATGGACAAAACATTAAGAAATTACAATATTACGAATAAACTCGTATCGTACTTAGCCCTAGAAATTATTGAAATGTTGTGAAACTTGGCAGGAATTCAAGAACATGTGTTGGCTTTCTAAGCTGACAAAGCTTTCACTTAGCGTATTTAACATATCAGCATTTTGCATTTGAACAAAAAAAAAAAACAAAACACGTTCCCAAAATCTAATTAGATCTCCAAGATCTAGAACCAAACTAGTTCACACAGCGATTGTTGACGTCAGTTATTTTAGTTGAAGTCTTTTTCAGTTTCTGTGTCTTTATCAGCTTGTTTTGTATTTTTGCCTCTTTTGGGCCAAAACAGTTGTCTGTCAACTATTTTTGGTTGTTGTTATTGCTGTTTTCGTAATATTCTTTCAACTCTTGATGTTTCTTTTTGCCGGTTGGCTTTTTGGCTTGCTTTGCCTTGTTTTGCTGTTAATTAAACTTATTGTTGTCATTTGTGTTGTCGTTGTTAACTG
Organism: Drosophila falleni; assembly: GCA_035045575.1. Classification (NCBI taxonomy): domain Eukaryota; kingdom Metazoa; phylum Arthropoda; class Insecta; order Diptera; family Drosophilidae; genus Drosophila; species Drosophila falleni. The sequence goes on along the minus strand of JAWNOV010000171.1, from coordinate 1,661,569 downwards.
AGGAAAAAGTCAATATAATTTTTTGATAGAGAAATATAGAGAGAGAGAGAGAGAGAGAGAGAGAGAGAGAGAGAGAGAGGGAGGGAGAGAGAGAGAGACATAAGATAAGTCGCCGTTTCGTGTGTGGGCGCCGTCTGGAGACCCCATTAATGTGTAAACCTGACTTTTTGGCCAATTCAATGTGGGCTAAAGGAAACGGCAACGGCAATGGTTGTCATCAGACGTATTTGGGCGTAAAAGTTGATGATGGACGTCTAAATGCTGGAAAATGAGCTCATTTTTTGGCTATTGCCTCGACAAACGTTTAGTTTAGAGAGCGTGAAATGCGATTATAATAAACAACCAAATAACATTATGAATTATTATTATTATTATACTTCAACCCTATATAGGGTATATGTGACTTTGTCGACTGACTTAAGTCATAACTCATAAAGCTAATTTTAATCAGTGTCAATCAATGTATATACACAATGACGTCGACAACTGTAGGGTATTCTAAGTTTGCCAAGTTCAAACAGATGCTAGTTTAATTTTTAGCTTATTTTGCTTTTAATTTTTTGAATTCAGATGAAATAATTAGTTCTTAACAAAAATGAATACTCCTATACAAAAATTAATTTCGATCTAAACTTATGTAGAATTACGTATTGTTAATTGCAGGGATTTTAACAAAAAACTTTAGATAAATGACTATTTGTTAATAACTTTATAAAAATTAAATGGAATTATTGTTTTCTATTTTTAAAATAAAAATTAAAAATAGAAAATAAAATATAAATTTTTATTTTAAATCTTAAAAAATATAATTATAACAACTTAATATAATAAAAATTAAAAATAAAATGTTAAATATTAATTTTTATTGATAAAACTCAAAAAAAAAACTCAAAAATTATTATAGCAACTCAAAATAGATTTAAATTTTATTATTTTGCGGAGTATTTTTGCTCATCCATTCAGATACATTTTTTCGAGTCTGATTGTTTAAACTCATAACTATTATTTGCAATGCCTGGTTTGTAGTCAACAGCATCAAATTACGATATACTCTCACAGATTGAAGCCAATTTCGAGTAGTTCGAATTAGCTTAAAATAACATAAAAAATTAAATCCGAAAGAAATATTAAGTTTAACATTTCTGGACAGTTACGTAAACCAAAGTTCTAAACTAAATTGGATCAAATTACCATATTATTAAACTGTCATGTAAGAAAGAGTATTTAATCTTCGGCTTTAAGCTGTTTGGCTTTATTGTTAGCGTTTCTGACAGTTTTGTCTTGTTGTTAGTTGATATCACAAATTGTGATGCTGACGTGTGTCAGGTTTGTCTATTGTAGTAGTTGTTGTTGTTGCTATTGTGAGAATTATGTGCACAAAAAAAGTGCGAGTTCAAAGTTGGCCTGTCATCCATTTATTAAGATGCTATATGAGACACAAAGACGCATTAGCATAGAGTCATGCAACCAAAATAGCCGACTGACAGGTTTCAGTTAGACTATCTGATGGAAAGTGGAGGGGTTGGGGGGTAGGGAGTGACGTGGGCGTGTGCTCAATTCAAATAGAAATCAGTTTCAATTCAACGTTCAATTAACATCAAAACAGGTTGTCTGATTGCTTCATTGGAAGCTGTTTGACCTGTGGCCCCTAAAAGCGCTGATATTAGGTTATCGGTGGCAACATCTGTAATTGCTCATGCCACCAACCGTTGCATGGCAAGGCGTTGCATGTGCGCTTCAATGATTTGGTTTAAATTCAACTAAGTTGAGTGCCTGTTGTTTTGGTTACAAATTAAGATTAATAAGCTGGAGGCAGGCAACATTTGCTGCCGTTACTTCTGCTGCTGCTATTGCTGCCACGCAAATGTCTAGCGGCAATCAGACAGCCAACTGATTCATCAAAATAGCCAGTTGGTTTGAGAACCCACCATATAAGGTAGACTGAGACAGAGTTGCTTGCGATTGATCTTGCCTCGCAGCGTAATGTGTGGGATCAGACTCGACTTTGTCGATGATGTAAGACTCAATTTCTGAACGATGTTTATATAAGAGGGTAGTTCCAGAAATTACTGATAGAGCATTTACAAATTAACTCGCTAAGAAAATCCCATATAAGTTTTAAGCGTAAAGCCCTCAGAGACCAAAATATTTTTTAAAAGACATCTTAGCTGCAGTGTAACTTTTTAAATGTATTTTTATAAATACACAAAATATTTAAAATTGAGTTAAAAACAACGATATCTGTTACTTACTTATATATACTTATATACAAGTACTTTAAGAGCATTACTACCCAATAAAAACTACTGCATACTTTTAGATGATTGCATTAAAACTTTAGTAAGCTATACTGTTGTTCTACCTTCCCGATCTTTCTGCGTTTAAGTGAGGTTATAGATAATATTAATACCCTTTTACTTTTTTTTAAGTAACGAGTATAATTATAAAATTCGATCTAGAAATCAATGGTTTTTATAATTAAAATCATCAAACTGTCGCAGGGAAAAATACCTTGCTTAGAAATGCAACCATTTTTACTTAATTGTAGGCATTCTTTTTGCTGTTAATCCCAGTTAGTTTTGGAGCTACCCTCGTAACATTATTGCATTTGCTTACCATAACTGTAGACCCAGAAACGTTTGAGTGCTCGTCTTACAAAGTAAACCCCAAAACAAGTTTCAATTGCGTGCGAGGTCGACGGCAACACACCCACTTTTTAGCCTCAGCTTTGCTTCATTTAGTAGTTACCCATTTTCCCCATTTTCAGGCAAGACAAGCTGTGTATTTACATAAGGCTGAAGCAGTTGAATTCACGGTCAAATAAGTGGCATGCCTTGCCACATCCTCCTCCCTCCATAATAACTTCAACTTGGACTTTGGTGTGGACTTCTCTCTCTCTCTCTCTCTCTCTCTCTCTCTCTCTCGTTTGTTTGTTTGGCATGCAATTGTCGCTCATAAGTCATTAAAAGTAATCGTTTTGTTGGCTAACATGCGCCAAATGGGCAACATTAGCACTTTGCATATTTTTTGGGGCGCAACCTTGTTGCAACTGCCTCCTACCCCTCCCCCTTCAAAGTCATCAGCAGAAGAAAAAAGGGGGAAGGGGTAAAAAGGACGCGTAAACTAATCGCCAGGAAGCCAATTGGGGTCGTCATCGTATAGTATCGATTACATTGCGACGTCGCTGCCTGATACCAAATCAGGTAACACCAAAGACACTACCAATACCACCACTCTTAGCCATATTGATTGTAGCGCCTGCTGATAGGCAACACTTTTGGGCTCTTTGATGTGCAAAAGAAGGTCACAGGTTGAAGAGCCTACCGCAAAGTTATTGTTTTTGTCCATTTGCCTGTCTTTTCTTTACGTGAGCAGACAAGTCTCCACAGCAAACAACAATGTGTCAGGCAACCAAAAAAAGCCCCTACCCCATTGAATTGACCCAGAATATTCGAATCAAATAAATCCCAACTCGTTGCATGTCACGTTCAAAGTTGGCTTCTTTTTTATTTAGTTTTTTTGGAGCGATTGATTTTATGTCTGGCTGGAAATTTGTTCAACAAGCTGAGTGTAATTTAGATATGGCTGTGACATCAAGAAAGCTACTAAAAATTAGTTTTGAATAAGCCAAGATAAGTAAAGTAAAGCCTATGATATCAATTCGTCTGGATCAAAGATGATGAACTTCCTGCTTTATTTTCTGAAAGGTCACAAGAGTGAGGGGCATAACCTGTTGGAAAAATCTTATAGCCAAGCTTTCAACTTCAATATTTCACTCTCAAAATGCAAAGCAGGAAAATTGTATATTCAAAACAAATGTCAAATTAGTGTTTTTATTTTATAAAAATTTTGGGAATTTTCTTCATATAACTAACGATTGTACACGACCCGTGACTGAAGCCATACAACTGCAACAAGATGAAAAAAGTTTGAGTATTTGCAAGACTAGCAGACAAATGTCTTAATTATGATATTATGTTTCTATCTAACCAGGCATTCTTCACGCGAAAAGGCAAGGCTAAGAAGAATCTGGGACCCTGTACGCCAGTACGGAATATACGTACTCTTACCATGGCCGGAAGTATTGAACAACGTCCCTGGACGCCCACTGTGCGCATTGGAAGAATCGCCGCAGAGACCTCGAATCCGGGACCAGCCATAGTGCAGTTGCCCACGCTAATTGGTGAGTTGCATTTAAAAAGAGAAACAAGTGATTCTTCTAGTGATGTAAAAATATATCGAAATATCGACAACTCGATTTTCGTGGAAGCGCTTATCGATTACTTCAACTCGATGATTTCATTGATGGTCTATTGGATTAATAAAATCGATTTTCATGAAAAATCGACAACTCACTGGAGCTTGTTCTACGTAGTTAATTTGTAGAATTCATTTTGGTCGATCAATTTTGGATACACGACTTTAATAATTACTCGATATTTGCAACTCGATCTTCAATTTTTCGATATATCGATAGCTCGATTCTTACTTTTGGCTATTTTTTACTTCGATATAAAACTCGAACTAAAATTAAGATTTACACCACTAGTTTTTTTTATACTCATCTATTCAATGTACTCCCACAGGCAGCAAAGTGCCGGATTCAAAGAAGAAGGGTGCTCCCTCGTATACATTTGGACACAAAATAACGACCAGGGATGAAACAACTGGACCCGGCCCGGCTCAGTACAATGTATCGGGCCTACGGCCGAAAGGTAAAGATTATCCACGGGCAGCGACCCTACAGAGTCGTCCCAAGGAGTTGTCCTCGTTCGTGAATCCCGGACCCGGTGAATACGATGTTCTGCCGGCCTCCAAAGCCGTCATTGATGCCACGCCCAAGTATACATTTGGCAAGAAGCCAGCGAGCGCCAAGTTTCAATTGATACCAGGTAAGACGGGACGGTCTATTATCCGACGTAAAGGTGTTTCAATTTGGTTGTTGTTGTTGTTGGTTGTTGCTGTTTGAATGGTTCCACATTTTGGTACCGCATTTGGTGTATATTTTGGTCATTTGGGTTGCATGCGCATCACTAACGATAAGGATTACGGAAGGGGCTTCATCAATCAAGCTAACGGCATTCAGCATTCAACATTCAACATCATCATGGAGGCAGCCGCAACATTGTATATATATATGCGCTTATATGAATATTCAATTCATTTTGAATCCTAACCCCATGAAAAGATCATCCAAGCAGCGTGTAAGTAAACGCTGCCTTAGAAAGAGACATCTCTAGTTTTCTCTTTCTCTCTATCTCTCTCTCTCTCTATGTCTCTTTTTCTCAATATCAATCTCAATCATTGCATTGCATCTCAGTAGTCACAGTAGCTATAGCTGCTTGATACTTAGCTTAGATGTCTTCTCTTTTGACTCCCGACTCTCTCTCTCTCTCTCTCTGTCTCTTTCACTCTCTACCCATCGCTGTAGTCTTTAGTTGTCATGTAGTAAATATAGCTGCTTGCTAGTGTAGTTGTCTCTTTCCAAACTCTCTCCCTAAGAGACTATCTCTTTTGTATTATAGCTTCAGGCACTTTGTTCTTTTGAATGTTTCGTTAATTTGTTGTATGTTATATGCTTTTAGTAAACGCTTGCAGATATAACAGTTTTATAAGGAGTTCTTTAAATGAAAAATGTATATGCATACATTTTAAAATGATTAAGCGATTTATCGTCTGTTTATTTGTATTTATAATAATTTTTAATAAGCTAAAGTTTAATTAAGATTAATCTAAAAGTTGAAGAAAAAATTTGTCCAAGTTTTAGCTGATGAAAAAATATTGTCACAGTCAAAGTCGTCGAATTTGTATTATATTATATTCAAATAAAATGGTTTTAAATTATTAACTGTGTCAATGAAAGGAATTTAATCATATATATATGGTATCTGCAAGTTTTTAAGACTTCGGCGTGCCGAAAACCGCTCTTTAGTGTTTTGATTTGTTTAGTTTGTAATGCGTTAATGATTTTTAATTTTAATTAAATATTTTTCTCTTTTAAAAAAAATAAATGAAAAATCGTACCACAAACAATCACCATGAACCACCGAATGTTGCCACAATTTAGGTCCCAACCATTATCAAGTGGTGCCGCTTGATGTCATTAAGCCGCGCGCGCCTCGATATTCCTTTCGCATTAAGGTTAACGTATACCTAGTTAACAATCCAGGTAACACAACTAACTGGCTGAACGTTTTTTCCCCCAGTTAACACACACACACACACACAAAGTAACCAAAAGCATTTACCATGCATGTATAGTATTCGTAATCTCACTTTCTGGTTCTGGTGTCGGTTATCCTACTTATGCTCCTCCACTCGTAACTCGTAACTCGTAACTTTTAACCCATTCCAATAGTTATACTTACATATATACTTAGTTATTCCTCACAAGTGTAGTCTAAAACCAAAAATAAAATAAAGAAACGTTACCCGTACCAATTCATTTTGTTTTATTAACACTAACAGCGCCAAATAGCTATTGTCCTGAAAAGGTCACGCAATCAAGAAAGAATGCGCCACGTTACACATTTGGTAGACGAACTAAAATCCAACACGATCTGAACACACCAGGTAATACTCTCGTATGTTGAGGCACTCTTAGGTATCCTAGATAATTAGTTTAGTTATTGGATTGTATCTAGAACTATTTGATTTAGTCCTATGCGCATTTCTTGGTCCCAAATTAATATTTTCGTCATTTATTTCACAGCTCCTGGCGCCTATAGTCCCGAGAAGGGCAGCTCTACTAATGGCCCTGAATACAGTTTTGGCATCAAACACCATGAAGTACGACCCGATTATACGCCAGGTTTGTAGAGACTTTTTTAAACCACTTAATTCAAAGTAGTTGATATGCACTAGGATCGTAAGTAAATTATTTTCGAGCACTGATTATTTCACATGATATTTTACATTCCTTATATCTTTTTTTTAATATACTCGTTTTAAGAATATATAAATAGTAAACTATTGATTTTGAAGACAGTTTGAGAAGTTAGAGACCTTAGAAAAAAGAATGTTTATTGAATCAAATCTTATTTATTTTACAAACTTTATTACCCAATAAAGTAAGAATCAGGGAAACCACAAAATCAATTCCTTTATTGGCATGCACGGTGTTATTATTGGGTTGACTTAAATTGATCTAAGCCTTACTTAAATCGTTATCTTTTGAATAGCACCTGGCACATATAGTCCAGAAAAGTCCAAATTGCACACGACACCTGCTTTTAGCATCACAGGCAAAACAACACACGATGTGGTTGATGCCACACCAGGTAAGTCGCTTCACTGTCTAATGTCCACATATTTAACTCTTTATAATGCTCTCGTAATAAACATATATTCCTCATCTCTTTCAGCGCCCTGCGCATACGAGCCGGAGAAGTTTATGTTAAATAATACGCCTGCCTACAGTTTTGGTCAACGTGCTCGAGTTGGCAAGTTACAAGATACTCCCGGACCCGGCACATATCAGCCGGAGAAGTTCCGATCGGATTATGGCCCCTCATACACGTTAACAGACCGCCATGATCTTAAAACTGAAAACAATAACCCGGCTCCAGGCTGTTATGCCCCAGAGAAATATCGCAGCGATCACACGCCATCGTTTAGCTTCGGTGGTAAGCATGATCATCGAGTTGAAAGCTTTACTCCGGCACCGGGAGACTATTGTCCTGAAAAAGTACGGCACGATCACAATCCCGCTTACTCATTCGCCGGACGTCATGACACACTGAAAGCAAGCGACACTCCGGCACCAGGCACTTACGATCTCGCAAAAGTACGACAAGATCACAATCCCGCTTTCTCCTTTGCTGGTCGTCACGATCTTCATAAACCAAGTGATACCCCAGCTCCTGGAGCTTATTCCCCCGAGAAAGTTCGACAAGATCATAATCCCGCATTCTCCATGGCTGGCAAACATGATCCAAAGATCACTAACGGAACCCCAGCACCTGGAGATTACTCTCCAGAGAAATCTCGACTAGATCACAATCCCGCTTTCTCCTTTGCTGGTCGTCACGATCTTCACAAGCCAAGTGATACCCCGGCTCCTGGAGCATATTCCCCCGAGAAAGTCCGACAAGATCATAATCCAGCATTCTCCATGGCTGGCAAACATGATCCAAAGATCTCAAATGACACTCCAGCACCGGGAGATTACTCTCCAGAGAAATCTCGACTAGATCATACTCCCGCTTATACCTTCGGAGGAAGGAATGATCCCAAAATTGAGAACCATACACCAGCTCCAGGTGATTACCACCCGGAGAAGGTTAGACTAGATCACAATCCCGCTTTCTCCTTCGCTGGTCGCCACGATCTTCATAAACCAAGTGATACCCCGGCTCCTGGAGCATATTCCCCCGAGAAAGTCCGACAAGATCATAATCCAGCATTCTCCATGGCTGGCAAACATGATCCAAAGATCACGAACGGAACCCCAGCACCTGGAGATTACTCTCCAGAGAAATCTCGACTAGATCATACTCCCGCCTATACCTTCGGAGGAAGGAATGATCCCAAAGTAGAAAACCATACACCAGCTCCGGGTGATTACCACCCGGAGAAGGTTAGACTAGATCACAATCCCGCTTTTTCCTTTGCTGGTCGTCACGATCTTCATAAACCAAGTGATACCCCAGCTCCTGGAGCTTATTCCCCCGAGAAAGTTCGACAAGATCATAATCCCGCATTCTCCATGGCTGGCAAACATGATCCAAAGATCTCAAATGACACTCCAGCACCGGGAGATTACTCTCCAGAGAAATCTCGACTAGATCATCCTCCCGCTTATACCTTCGGAGGAAGGAATGATCCCAAAATAGAGAATAATACACCAGCTCCGGGTGATTACCACCCGGAGAAGGTTAGACTAGATCACAATCCCGCTTTCTCCTTTGCTGGTCGTCACGATCTTCACAAGCCAAGTGATACCCCGGCTCCTGGAGCATATTCCCCCGAGAAAGTCCGACAAGATCATAATCCAGCATTCTCCATGGCTGGCAAACATGATCCAAAAATCTCAAATGACACTCCAGCACCGGGAGATTACTCTCCAGAGAAATCTCGACTAGATCATACTCCCGCCTATACCTTCGGAGGAAGGAATGATCCCAAAATAGAGAATAATACACCAGCTCCGGGTGATTACCACCCGGAGAAGGTTAGACTAGATCACAATCCCGCTTTCTCCTTTGCTGGTCGTCACGATCTTCATAAACCAAGTGACACCCCGGCTCCTGGAGCATATTCCCCCGAGAAAGTCCGACAAGATCATAATCCCGCATTCTCCATGGCTGGCAAACATGATCCAAAGATCACTAACGGAACCCCAGCACCCGGAGATTACTCTCCTGAGAAATCTCGACTAGATCATACCCCCGCTTATACCTTCGGAGGAAGGAATGATCCCAAAATTGAGAACCATACACCAGCTCCGGGTGATTACCACCCGGAGAAGGTTAGACTAGATCACAATCCCGCTTTCTCCTTTGCTGGTCGTCACGATCTTCACAAACCAAGTTATACCCCAGCTCCTGGAGCTTATTCCCCCGAGAAAGTTCGACAAGATCATAATCCAGCATTCTCCATGGCTGGCAAACATGATCCAAAGATCTCAAATGACACTCCAGCACCCGGAGATTACTCTCCTGAGAAATCTCGACTAGATCATACCCCCGCCTATACCTTCGGAGGAAGGAATGATCCCAAAATAGAGAACCATACACCTGCCCCCGGTGATTACCACCCGGAGAAGGTTAGACTAGATCACAATCCCGCTTTCTCCTTTGCTGGTCGTCACGATCTTCACAAACCAAGTGATACCCCAGCTCCTGGAGCTTATTCCCCCGAAAAAGTTCGACAAGATCATAATCCAGCATTCTCCATGGCTGGCAAACATGATCCAAAGATCTCAAATGACACCCCAGCACCTGGAGATTACTCACCGGAGAAAACTCGACTGGATCACACACCCGCTTACACATTTGGTGGCAGATATGACCCCAAAGTGGACACCCATCAACCTGCGCCATGCGACTACTCGCCCGAGAAAGTACGTCTTGACCATACACCTGCCTACACAATTGCAGGTCGCTCGACAATCGAGCACATTAGCCAGACTCCAGCGCCGTGTGACTACAGACCGGAGTACAGTCATCAGGATGGCTCGCCGGCATTCACTTTCGGCATGAGGCTGAATAGGGAGCATATCAGTGATACACCAGGTGAGTTAAGAGTACACCTAGATAAAAGGGTGGTACGCGTAGTGTCACTATTTCAATCCGGAACCTTACAGCACCCACTGCATATGAGCCGGAAAAGCACACACAACACACACCAGCCTTCACATTTGGCACGAGAACTGAGATTAAGGTCTCCACCGATGCACCTGGTAAAGAATTTGTTTTTATTACCGCATTCCTAGGGTTAAGTCCACACTAGCATGTTGCTTACTGTATGTTATGTTTGTTTTGTGTTTGCATCTTGTTACTATGCTCTAGCTCCCGGACATTATCATCCCGAACAGTGCAAGCTTGATAATTCGCCAGCGTATAGTTTTGGTCTTAAGACTTTACCTATGCCCCATTTACCTGGTAGGTACCTCTCCTTATTCCCATAAGTACATTGCTTAAGTTATGCTGGTGCCGGCTTTGAAATGTTGCATTGGGAATTCATTGAAGGCATTTATAAATCTATTTTATTTGTTTGTATATATGTTTATATCTGTATTTCATGTTTTCTCCAAACACACACACACACAACTTCTTGTTTTCATTTTTGGTGCTCTGGCCTGTAAACCATATATGTTTTCTTGTATATATCTGCACTCACTAGAACCTAGAGGTGTTTACATTGAAGATCGTATACTACAAAGACGTGAGCGACGCTTGGGAAGTCCCGGTAAGATCTATAATCCCATCATCGAACAATCAGCAGCATTTAACGTAGTTTTCACATCGCAATACTCAGTTCATTCAAATTGAAGAATTTTTGACTAGTTTAGCTTTAAATTTCTTCTTAAGAAATCATGAAAATAAAATAGATCTGTACATATTTAATTGATTTAAGAGTTATATATTTTTTATAAGAGGTTATTTTAATTGATTTAAGAGTTATATATTTTTTATAATGGTTATTTTTGAAAACACCAAATTAAATTTATATTCTTTGTTTGGAATCGGTAAACGAGCAAAGCCGCTGGATTTGAAAATTAGATGAACACTTTTTGTAATATATATAATAAGAATCATACAGAGAATAATATAGAACTTCAATTCATGCTGTTCACTCTAAATGTAATATTAGAAAAACGACGTTAGCCGTTTATAAAAGGCATGAAATGCATTTGATACCCCTATATAAAATGCGACTGACATTGTAAATTTGTTGTTAGACTAGATGGTTAGACGTTATTCTGAAAGACAATGAAGTGGTTGCTACTCGGGTTTCTATTTCTTTGGTTTATAACTATTCATGATACTAGTCCATGTAAGTGGCAATCTATCACAATCTATAGAAAAAACGATCGAAACTTCTTTTTCGTCTTATAGTTAGGCCAAACTCGGCTTGTTTGGTGAGAAATAAGTACAAACATGAGAGCAGTTGCTCAGGACCGCGTCGCAAGTTCTATGCCTTTCATCGCATTATTTTGGACTGCGTTTCGGTATTTACCAAGTGTAAACGATTTCATATACACAATGAATATCCGACGCTTAAGAAGTGTCAATATGATTGTGCATGGCATATGAAAGTTCGACTTGCGAACAACAGTACCAATAGTACAAATGCAACAACTGGATCACCCACCGGTGATCCCACCGACGCTCCTGCTGACGGTCCGGCTGACGCTCCGGCTGACGCTCCCGAAGACGGAGAAGCCGAGGCACCCGCTGATGCTGAACGTTGAACCACCCGATTTAATGTTGTTGTCTCTTTCTATCTGTATTTGGCTTGAATAAAAATAACAGGGAGCTGTAATCAATATAATTTTTATTTTTAAATCTCTAGAAATTTACATTATTACATAAGTTTTATTATTATACTTATGATTACTTTTGAGCAAAAAATAAAACTCAAAAATAATCATTATTTTTTAACAAAAAAAAAAAAATTAAACCCACAGATTAATGATTATTTCTGGATTATTAATGATTAATTTATTGAATCAAAATTTTTGATTTATAAAAATAAAGTAAACTGGAATATAATTTTAAAATTGTTTTTTAATCTAAAAATGGATCACTGACTTATAAAGTATATTAATTTTGTCCATATATTCCTTATAAAAAAAAAAATATCAAAATAAAATAATCATTATTCTATGACTTTTTTTGTTTTTTGTTAAAAATAATGATTTTTCTGATTTTTATTTTTTGCTTAAATAAATAATTATTTCATAAGTGAAATAATAAAAATCATAAATATTAAGATCGTTGGGGAAATGCATAAGTTACACTAAGGGAAATAAAAAAAATAAAAAATAAAAAATTATAAATTAAGATTATGGGAATACTGCATAGATTTTCCCTTATGGAAAAATTTTGGTATAGTGAATGATTTTTTCAATTGAAAAAAAAAAAAAAATATTATATACTTTCCCTGAAAAATTAGCTTTAAAGCACATATTCCTAAATCACTCAATCTTTTCGCATGCACACAAATCCATTATGATTTACTTGTATTTAATCACAATCACAATCTGCACATACAGTACGCAGCAATGGCATTGATAGCACCACTGGCACCACCGCAAATACCACCACAACAACAACAACAACAGTCACGGAGAGACGCATCGTAAATGGTGTCAATCCGGCGAAACTTGTGAATGGAAATAATGGTCATCAGGAGGCGACAACTACGACAATCACAACGAAGCACAACGGCACCACAAATGGCACCACTTGCACCACAGAGCTGAAACCCACAAGCACCGCAACAACAACCACAACAACAACAACGAAGACAAGCACCAACAAAAGTGTAGGACATGATAAGGATCAATCAAAGTCCATGGAGACCACGTTGCATCACTCGGAGAACGCACATGTTCAGCGGGGCAATGTAAAGGTAACAGCCATGGGCACCGCTGATGCCACCGCCAGCAAGGCGGCCAATACGAGCACACGCACAGTGGTGCAGAACGATGGCAGCATTGTGACCAGCGGCAGGTCACAAAGGTCAAGTAGGGTCAAGTACGCTGTGGAGGCGAGCAGCGTGCAAGAGAAGATTATCAGGTAACCCTCCTCCTTCTATATCCTTATCAATGTTGTTATCTGCCTTGTTCAGTGTTTTACAGAGCCTGCCTCCATCATTATCCAGTCAAGTATCATCTACTAACCCAGCCATTCAAACATCAACAGCCAATACCAGTCAATCAATTGAACCTAATTATCTGCTTAGTATTTACGATAACTCTCCATCTCTATTCATTATTGACAGCTCCTAACGTCTATAAGATACCCACTGTGTTGGGCAGCAGCAAGGAGGGTCCAATACGTTCGGCACCCGCTTTTACCATGGCCGGACGGGAGAAGGATTCGCTTATACCGACGCTCGTACTGCCCGGTCCCGGGTATTACGATGGCGAGTATACGGCCGTAAAGCCAAAACCTCCCGTCTATACCATGCGCGGTAAATACAAAATGGTAACCGATGACAATAAACCCGGTCCAGGCGCACATTGTCCCGAAAAGGTTGGTAATCCCCAAAAACTAAAATACATTTCAGATCTTATAAAGAACTGTCCCGCAGTATTGGGAGAAACGTTCGACTCCATCGATCTCTTTTGGCATTATACATTCCCCCTATTGTGGCAAACAGGGGCATTATTTATTGCCCGAACGTTTTACGCGTTGCCTTCTGGAATTTCGTCCGGATAAGGCTTATCCTTAAGTGTTTTCCTCAGAAACAAAAGTTTAACAAAAAAATTAAATGATAAATCTTATTAACAAGTCTTCACTTTGTGGTTCTCTCTCTTTATAATCATTCCCCAGGTGAATCTATCCCATATGCCATCTTACAGCTTCGGCATCAAGCACTCACCCTATCTGGGCCGCCTGAAAGAAAGGGTCAACGATTGCGACTATGGGTTTTCGGGAATTTGCTGAACTTTGGATCTATTTCTCGTGCTGCTCAACATGGTCTCTCTCCAATATAGCTTCCTCACTTGGTTTTGCAATTTGTGAATAGAATTTACACACAGACTAACGTTAAGATTTGATAATTTTTGAATTCTATATATGTAAGCAGAAAGTGTTGTAAAATGTTAAAATATATGAATACTAATAGAAAAACAAACTTTGTTGTGTGCACTCCAAAACCACCATTTATTACGACAAAAACATACAGCTAATTTGCAAGACTCATAATGTCAAATGGTATCATCTGATTATCTAATTTTTGGTAATATCAATTTCGACACGGAAACATGACTTGCCCTAGAGAAAAGAAACATAGAAAGTAACTCATTTAAATTGGGTGAACTTTAGTTAAGAAGCTGAACTACTCACAGTATCGTGCTTAATTTCACTCTCGACGATGAGATGACCTCGTGCCATGCCCAGCATTGATTTGTACTTGGACATATCCACTCTATGATCGTTGGAGCAGATCTTCTCCTCGGCAACTGGACAACTGGAGGGTGCACCGAATAGTTTCAGCATGTCCTTGGCCTCGGTGGATGCCTGATCTGCGGCAGCACAGAGGTCCATCTTTCCCTCCTTCATGACCAGGCCGTCCTTATGAACCTTGAACTTAGCCACGGCCGTCGCGAAAGCCTTGTTGTTAAAGCAACCCGTCGGTACCAGCTCACACTTTTTGTTCAACTTGACATCAAAGCCATCCTCGATGGTAATAATGGCATCATCACCAGCACAGTTTTCCAATTTGGCGATCTTAGCCTTGTAACCATTCTATAGATTCGTTTCAAAAATAATCCAACTGTATTTTGCAACACAATTTCATTTAACTTACACAAGCCAAGGCCACGTCAAAGGCCACACAACTGATAAACAGGATTATAAATTTCGTCAACATTTCTCGGATCGAATGCACAAAACGATTTTGGTTACGCTCGCAATTTTGATACTTCTATTTATACTAGCGTGAAAACAGAATTTTTGACTTTCTGGACCGTAATTATTTAGAGATTAAGCGGAACCGGACTATTTCAATCACTGATTGTTCGGCTCAATTGCAGCACTGATCATTGAACACTGGACGGTCAATTGTCCATTAAGTTTGTCTATATAGTAACTGAAATAATTGATGACTGTTTTTAATTGCCACGGAACATTAAAGTTCGAGTACAGTACGAACTGTATTTGGCATGCATGTTGATGATACCGATAACTTTATAAATCCATATAATGTATAGTATTTACGAATTGCAAGTATTTGTTTTACATCATGCAAAGTCATATAAATGAAGTCTGCTGCTCTAACTATTAATATACCTACAATATTGTTTGCTCGACAAGGCTCTAATTTGTTTAAAATGATTAATTAACGGTGCATACAGTTATATACATTATTTACTTATACTGTTTTAGCTTCATCATTATAAATAAAATCTAAATAAACTGTATTTTTTGTTATAATACAACAAATTAATTTTAGCAAGCACCTTGATCGCTTCAAATATTTAACGTATCACATGCTAACACGCTAGAAAGCTGATTGCTATAGCGCAACTCACAGCGCAGCAATTTAGAACATTTGTTGACGATGTGGCAACGCTGTAACTCATCTGACCGCAGCGTAGAGAACATAGCTGCCTTAAATTCGCCGCTTAACGTTCAGTTCAACTTAACGAGTCCCACAAATCGGACGCAATCAAAAGTGGTCGGAAAGCGCTCAGAGCCCAAAACGCGGGTTTTCCATATCTGTTCAAAGAGTGTAGTTCAATAATTGAGATGCAATAACAAATACTGTGAAAAAGAAGCAACTGTTTAAGCTTTGCTGACAACGCAATTCATTTATTGTTAATTGCGCCGAGTCGCACATTTTAAAGTGAAACTAATAAATCTAAAACGTAAGCGTTAAATAAATGCAATAAATTCAAAAGAATGTTATAAGAATATGCGAAAAAAAATATAAGGAATAGCCAAGTGTTTATAAACCAAACCATACATCAAAAGGTGCTAATGCGAAACTTAATGCGAAACTCAGTACGACTGTACAAGATATAAATATTATAAACGGTTTACTGAAGTGCAAAAAATTTAGATATGTATACAGTATGTTAAGTAACTGTTTTGACATAGCCAATTTAAATTGATACTTGTTTTTAATTTTTTAAAATACTTGAATTCAATTAGTCATATTATTTTTGGCTTTTTACTTGTTCTAAAAATCATTATAAGCGAAGAAAATGAAGTGTACAAGAAATCAAGAATAAGTTTTTTGTGCAAAATTAAATTTGTGTACTTTTTATTTTGTCAAAACAATTACTTGACTAAGTATAACTAAAAAGTTAGATAGAAACAGTGAGAGAGAGAAAGAGACAGGAGCTACAGGTGGTGACAAAGCACAAAACAATAAAAAGCAAATATCTGATATTTCAATTTAAATGGAAAACTCTATTCACATAAAAGTGTGTGCATGTGTGTGTGTGTGAGTATTGACGTCTGTCAATGTCGCTGGGTAATCTTGGTGCAACACTGTTTTTTTTTTGGTGCTCCCAGGGATATTCAATTCTCATTATCTAGTGACCTCTCTCACTGTATCTCTCTCTCTTACTCCCGCTGTTTGGCTGTGTGCGTGTCATACGTGTATTGTTATCAAATTAATTTTCATTGATAAGTGTTTTTTAAAGTGTGCGTGTGTGTGTGTGTGTATGTGTGTGAAAGAGAGCCCCAAGTTGGAAATGACAACGTTAAACGGCATCGGTATTCCAGCGAATTGGGAGAATAAACATAGCGACAAGCCCGGTCCGGTAACCAGGCCGTGATTCATCGCTGTCGTGACTGTATGTAGTTGTTAACGTTTCTTGCTGTTGTTGTTATTATTCTTATTCAAAAAACTTAGTGTTGTTATTGTTGCTGCCGTGGTTAACTGTAGACTGCGTAAGCAGCTGACTATGTCTATCAAAAATTGTCTTAATCATCAACCGCATCTGAAAGTGCTCATCTCTGTCAACTTTGGTGTATATAGTATCTGTTCCAATATTGGTTTTGTTATTTTTGTTCTTTTTAATTTAAAGCTGCAACTTGTGAGCCAATGACCGAACATCACCGTCACAAGCTTCTTACGTTCTTTTGTTTTTTCCAGCAGACGAGTTTTGAAAACAACTTTCTTAAACCGGTTTCCTTTCGGGAGACCCTGTTTCAAAATTTTGGGAACAGTTACAGCTCACGCTGTTATCACAAATGCCATGAGCTCATTTTACAAACAAAACAAATTTTCATTGATCAATAAAATTGAAATGAGTCAGTTTTGATCGTTTCGCAGATACATTTTATGATCTACGGATGCGCATCGAGCCGTATCTGTGTCTAGTCCAAATTGGGTCAGCTCGACAATTAATTGACCATTGTACTGATATTCGATTTGTTTATTAAATGCAGACATTGTTGCCCACAACACTCGAGATCACTTGCTCCATTTATCCATAAACTTCAATTTCAACTGCCATGTCTGCTGCTAATTGCAGTTGCCCCACAGACAATTCATCCATCACTCCAATTGAGTGGAAAATTGCTGTTGCCACGAGCCATATGCAAAATCACACCAAAAGCTAAAGGAGGAAGGAACGGAGGTACACAGAAAAAAGAATTCCGGGATTCTGGGATAAAATTAATTCCAGCGGTGTCGGTAATCCCGGATTCTTATAAACCAAGTATGAAATACTTAAATCAAGCCCGATTTTTCTTAACAGTATTTTGGTTTTTGGGGATCTGTAATATTTATTTTGAGTTAGATCAAATAATCTTACACTTATTTAATGTCGATTTTTTAATATCATAGTTATTTATCTACGTATTTTCTTAATTATGGAGTTATATCGCGAATACATAATTAAAAAATTGAAGCTATAATCAAGTTTTTTTCTCTGTGTACGCACAGCTCTAACAACTGTTGTGATAAGGCGGAAAACTGAATAGAATCAATTCAACTTACAACGAAAATACCGCCCGCAACTTGGACAACAAACACACACGTTTTTCACACCTTTTCTCAGTGGTTGTTGTTGTTGTTGTAATTTATGGCATTCCATTTGCATTGGCAAGCTAACGGTTTATGGTTATGGTTTAACAATACATATATCACAATTTATTTCATAATATACGACAGGTCCCCCTTCATATAGTTCGTCATCTAAGTACTTTCGACTGGAGTCTACTTGAATAGAACGGGAATTCTAATGTTGCATGCAACAGAGCCAGCAGGAAGCATAAATAAACAAGTTAAAACATGTCTCATAAAGTATTAACGACTAAAAGATACCATGTATCTAAGTCTTGGACATGTGCAGATATTTAGATAAAAAGTCCCAGCTTGTATCTGAACATTTTACAGGGTATGCGAATGACCCAAGCACAGTCATTTGGCTATTAAAATAACAATTTCTTGAGCTTCCTTGGTCTGTGGGTGGTTTCAAGTGGTGCTTTAGTTACGGCTTTCATCTTACCTGAACTGAGCGTAAAGATTTTCCTCGCTCTTCATTATGTTTATCTTAGAAGTTTTCATATTTTTCCGGGTTCGCATTTACAGGTCGTAAATTGTGAAACTTGGTCTTTGGCACACGCAGCTGGCGAATAACAATAAAAACTTAATCTCAATTCCCCCTCCTCTGTCCTCCCTCTACCCACTCACTCTTAACTTCCGCTTGCAGTTTTCTTTAAATGCCAGAAAATATTTTGAGCATTTTTCAGTGACCCAAATGAGGCAGTCAAACAATAATAAATAAAATAAAAGAAAAAGAAAAAGTGCAGCCGACAGAATTGTTAAATATTTATAGGAGCCAAGTCAACAAATTGAATGCAACTATTGAGGTCACTGCCAAGTAATGAAAATTAAGTGCACATGGGAAACATTGATATGAAAAGTAGATATTATTTAAGCAATAATACAACGATTTGTACCATTTGTTTTTCTGTTCTTAGTTGTTTACAAGCAACTTGAACAACAAGTCAACATAAGAAGAGTATTGTCGCCACTTTCGATATCGTCAAAGACATATAAATGGGCAGCTTGCCAAAATTGTTGTTGTTGTTCATCATAAAGTATCTTAGCAAATGGCATTAGATTAATAACAAGCACAATGAAATTGAAAGCAACAAGTTAAAACGAATAAAAAAGCTCAAAATATCTTAAGAGCATCAAAAAAAAACTTGAGATACGCATTGTGTTTTGAAATTACATAAGACAACATGTGTTAAACATAAGCTGGTCACAAAGTTGAAAATTTCCATGTCGCTGACGCATCCGTAAGATACATTCACAACTGTTGCTGTTGCTCTGCTGTCTCTTTTGTTGTTGGCACGTAATTTCACTTTTAATTCATTAGAAATTCGCCACTTTTCTTGTAATTATGTAAAATACGCAACATTTTTAACTACAATTTGGCCACATCCAATGTATTTTTGTAGCTGCAGCATTTGATATGTATCTTTGCAGCTTCCTGGCGTCAATAAATACCAAACTTATCCCACATCTAAGTAATTATAAAGATAACCACACGCACATATTGCAGAACACATGTTTAACAAGCTGATAAGCTGCGTTTCGCGTGTATTCGCCAGATACTGAGATACTGTATCTAAAGCACACCCGCACTTGTTGCGAACCCGAAAATGAATATATGTATATACATATACAGTATTCTTTTATAAGAAATACAAATACAAATACTAGCGATTATATGTCGGCCTTTATCTTGAAGCGTTTAAGCGGGCACTGACAAAAAAGGGGGGAGGTGAGACAGCGGGAGGGAACTGAAGTTGCTGTCGCTCAGTTTTTCTTGCCAATTTATCAAATGTAAAGTTTGTTTGTTTTCTGCTTCTGTTGTTGTTTATGCATCTGTCTTGTAGATTAGTTGCCTCCCTCTTCTTCTTCTTCTTCTTTTTGTCCTACTCCTTCTTCTGCTTGCTGTTATTGTTGTTGTTGTAGGCGGCACTGTGTTTGCACTTCAGAAATACATTAGACAAAGGCTCTCTCTGTGGGGGCGTAACCAGCGAGACAATCAGATAAATTGCACAACCAAACTCCCCGCTGGTTACTCTCAGAGTGAGAATGTGTGTGTGTGTGTGTGGGTGTTGCACTTGTTGTTGATGCACCACAGCACCCGCCCACTTTTAAAAAGCCCAACCCAAAAACTCCAAACTAAATGTACAACAGTCTCTACTTATTTCGAGCAATATATCAATATATAACAATTAATTGCAACTACCATATATTCTCGTATTGTTTCTCAACAATTGTTAATTTATTATCAAATAATTAAGAAAAACGCGTAACGTTTTGCTTTGTAATTGACATATTTTATAGCCTACGCAATGAAAAGCATTTTTATTGACCCATTGCATAGTTTTACAACATCCGAGTACAATAAAAATTACAAATACATACTCTAGCAATTTTTGTTGATAATCCACTTTCTTAAGAACAATTATTCTTTGCATTTATTATTAGCAAATACTACTTGATCCAGCTAGATTACAACTGTTATACTGCTGGTTTTTTCTGCTTGTAAGTTATGTCTAATAAGTTTCCCAAATATTAATTGCGCTTTCTCTGAATTCACGCCCACGCAGCGAATCTTAACGACAGAAACAAAAATAAATGAATTAGATCAGAGAGTCCTGTAGTTGGCATGTGTAAGTAATTCACCTAATTTCGTCATCATTAAAGAGCACGCGAATCGCGTCATGTCCAAACATATTCGGCTCAGTCTAATGATTATAATTATCGTAGCACACTGCAATTAAAATTCCTAACAAAATGTGTAAGTCTCTAGCCTGTTGTCTAACTTAAATAATAATATAATAATAAAAATGTATAGCTAATTAAAGTGGTACATTCTTGGAAATACTTCATCAGCAATCATAGCACTTTCTATACACATCTTCTCAGCGATTTCGGCGACTATAAAAGCTAGAGTCTGCAAAATTGGTATTTAGCTTCTCGTTTAACCATGGCTATAATAGTTAAAGAAAAACAAAATTTTCTAAGTGAACAAAATTTGAATGCAGAATGAATATAGAGGATAAACCTTGATCAAAATGACATTCCGATTGAAAATCGGGTGAGTTTTCTTCAAGTTATGACAGTTTGAAGTTTGTCAACTCTTTAACCTATCAACTTTACCACAACCGTATCGGTACAAGAGTTTCGGTTTTCGGTTCTTGAAAGAGAATATATTTCACAGACAGTTTTAGTTCTGTTACTAAAAATTAAACGGTTAGTTTCGGTGAGCGGTTTCGATATCTGTTACCTGATATAAAAAAATACCAACCCAAGCCAACCGATTTCGATTAAAATGAATATTAACTACACCACATATCCATTCGGTATCTTGGTATCAGTCATCTCATCGGAAACGAAACTTCATAAGCTGTCCACCCACCCATAACTATACAGATCTTGCAAAAGCTACCTCCACAAACAATTGACACAAGTTAACCATGATTTATGGGTTGGAATAAAACGCCCGCATGCTCGTCGTGTCAATTGTTGGATAGAAAATCTAGTTTGCAACCACAAATCGTTTGTTGCCCCAAATTGCGAAAAACTTTTCAATTTACGTGCGTTGTTCAGTTTTGAATTTTAATGAGCAGCAACCTCATCCTTCTGCTAAACCCCCTCCCCCTTCCCTCCACACTTTGTTCCAGCTCCAGACATTTGTAAATGGATAGCAAAATATTTCCTCATATTTTTGGCTGCATGCACTTTTGGCTCAAAGCCAACATGTTGTTGTTGTTGTTACTGTTTCAGTTGTTGCTTAAGCATTTTTCCAATTAAATTGTTGCGCTCGCAATGGAAATGCAATTGAGCTGCAAAAACCACTTGACTTTCGCAAAGGTCTAAAGGTCACAAAGTCATAAATCTTGGTTCAGCTGGCAGAAAGAGATGCTACTAATAAAAAGTTAAATGTGCGACACTTTTCTGTAACAATTTCAAACTGCAGCCGTAAACAGTCAACATAAAATTCAATTTGTACGAAACCAAGTTAAAATTA
This sequence comes from Drosophila falleni, assembly GCA_035045575.1. NCBI lineage: Eukaryota > Metazoa > Arthropoda > Insecta > Diptera > Drosophilidae > Drosophila > Drosophila falleni. The sequence goes on along the minus strand of JAWNOV010000171.1, from coordinate 1,639,377 downwards.
AGGTCTATGGCTGGAAATAAAATGCCCAAGTGATGAGGGTCGGCAGATATACATACTTGCCACATTTTGTGGCAGCCAAACACGTAGGGGAAAGCTGGGTGGCAGGTGGCTGGGAGATGGCAACTCTTGCCACAGAAACGTGACAAGCCAAATTCCGCAAATCTGTTGCACATGCAACCAACACAAGTGCTGCAAACTTTTTCGCTTATTGGCCATAAAAGCCAATTAACAGCCACAATATTTCATTTCGTTGGTCTTTCTTTTCGACCAGTCTCAAAGTGTCAAAACTCTCGCCATAAGAAACAACAAAGTACAAATTCCAAGCGTTGATGGAGCCCAAACATGCCACAAAATATCTATTCTGCAATGGAAACTCAACGATCTAAATTTAAAAATGTTTTTTTGGAAAACAATTCAACAAAAGCAATATGTTGATTTCAGCAATATAAATTTGATTAATAAGAATAAATGCGCTGGATAAAAACACTTCAGCTTAATATAAATACGAGGAATAAAAGATTAATTATAATTTCAAGGATAAAAGAAAAGAAATTTTTAAATTTAATATCTCTCATAGGGACAGATAAGACAATGATTATAAATTTTGATCAGATCTAAGATCATCTCCGGTTGACTATGCCTTAAATCTAATAAAAAACCTAAATATATCTGTTAAAAATATAACTTACATATTTACATTTACACTTACATATTTATTTCAGTAATCAGAATATTTAGTTGCAATCTGATTTATTCTGTCAAACCTAACAATCGACTTTTTGTTGTCTTTCGCTTAAGCGAGAAAATTCAAATTAATTTCTATTATTTTTAATGAATTCCGATGGACAATAGATTGATCTATGAACGTTACAATTGTTAAAAGGAATGTGTCTGAATTTCGCCCTGGTTTCCCTTTGGAAACCGGTTCGAAATCCCACTCTCTAGACAATCTCTAGCCGCTTCACTGGGCCGCATTTCAAATAATACGCAAATATTGTCATTTATGTAAAGTTATTTACATGTTGGACACTGTTTTATTTTGTGTGAGTTTTATTTTCAATGCATACGTCATACAAACACACATATGTGTGTGTGTGTGTGTGTGTGTTTGTGTGTGTCAGTGTGTAGATTGAAATGAGCCGAGGGCGACCACTCGACCGGTGAGAGCTTGAGATGACGTCATAGTAAACATATGTACATACGTTTGAATGTTAAATATTGACAATTGTTTTACTAAACAAATATGATTCGCATTTATGATATGATATACAAACATTTAGGCAAGGCTGTTGATTCATTCGAAATTTAAAACAAATCTGCTGGATCAGGAATTGAAAATAGCCACTTGATGATCCCATTAGAGCAGCTCCTACTGCCAAAAGGGGCAAATTAAATCTGTTGTGTGGGTCACTAATTGCAGACAGAGAAAAAACAATTGCAGAACATGCTCATTTAGAGCTGAGGTCTGGACGTTGCCTGGGCAATTAGACCTTTGGTAAACAGGATAGGAGGGGCGAAAGGCAGCTAAAAATAGCTGAGCAACACGACAGCGAGCGCATCAGCAAAAAGTGGACAGAGGTATGCGCCCTTGAAAATTGCAAAAGTGGGCGTATCGCCATAGCAACTCCGCGTTGCACCGCAAGCAACAACAAAAAGGCAGCCCCAGTTGTAGGACAACATGAAAAACAGTCCCAAGAGTCAAAGTCCAAGCAACATACAGCATGTTGCATTAGCAACAGTTGGCAACATGTTGCTAGACACTTTTTAGCTACTGCACGCTACAGAAATGAAAATGATCCAAGCTAGTTTTTATACCCTATTCCAAAGTCTAGCTATCTTTTAAGTCTAAAAACATTTTGAAAAAATAGATTACGATTATCTATAAATATGTATCCCTTCTTGTTTTATTTTAGGAAAAACTTTTATTGCGAGTGGCAGTTTTACAATATTTTGAAAACTATAAAACTGTAAAGTGACTAAAAGCGAAGTCTGACCAACTTCAAACTGTCATAACTTGATCAAAACTGAACCGATTTTTAAGCGGAATGTCAATTTGGTCTTGATTTGGGCTTTAAATTCATTCTGCATTTTAATTTTATTAAATTCGTAAAAAAAATTATTTTTCTCTAGATCTCGAGGACGATGCTAAGGGTCCCGCCTTTGAAATTTTGAAAATTCAAAATTTTAAATCTCAAGTTTTCACTTTTAATCCACTCCTTATATCGTAATTAGTACAAAACAAAACTTCAAACTTGATTCTGAGACCTTTAATTTTTTTGTAAAAAATCATGTAAAGTTGAACAAAAATTTTGACTTGTAAAGTGTCTAACTCCAAAGTCTGACCAACTTCGAACTGTCATAACTTGATCAAAACTAAACCGATTTTCAAGCGGAATGATCATGATTTGGCCTCTTTTTTCATTCTGCATTCAAATATTTTTAATTCGTTAAAAAAAAAATAAAAAATATTTTCCCTAGGTCTAGCTATTTATTTCAATGTCATATTTATTATAAAACGAAATCTTAACATTTCACCGATATTTGTTTCGGTTTTATTCCCTGGTCAAAACTAAACCAACTTTGATGAACTATGTCATTTTGATCATTGAATTAATTCAGCATTAAATTTTTGTTTAGTTTAGAGTATTCAATTTCTTAAGATTGGTGTGGTACTTTGTAGAAAGTTTTGATCAGCTGCAGAGCATCTCGTTATCGACTTGGCAATTACTTGGTAACTGGTGTACTAGTATTAACTAAGTGCCACATCATGGTTCTGGCAAACGATTAGCTTACTTGACTGTCAATATTTGCATAACGCGTTTGGCACTTGGCCAAAAGCAACATGAGTGCCTGCAACGTCACTTTGGCGAGATGGCTGTCTGAGCACTTTAATTAACTGATATCAGCAGGAGATGACGCATGCTCCGTGACCTGATCATTACAAGGGGGGAAAATGACGCGGACATTCACGCTGACAAAGATGAATGTTTCTCTATTTGTTGAGCCCAAATGGCAATTAGCCAAGAAGTTGGCAATGTCATTGGCTAGGCTCTCAAATGTCAGCGCCTTATCGCCTGTCCCAACCTGGCCAGGACTGCCCATTAACCCCTGTGCGCCTGGGTGTGTCTCGACCGAAGCAAACGAGACATTAAATACGAGTACAATTCCTGTTTACGACTGTCCACATGGGCCACTTGTTGTCAACGACACGAGTTGTCTGTTGACGCGGGGGCAGGATTATGGATTTATGGATGTGCCTGAGAATGTAATTCCATCCCGCCCGCCTTTAATCCCATAAATGCGGCAATTGCTGTTCTAATTTGTGTTAGTCAACTTGTTTAATTGTGCATGTCTCGTTGTCATTTACTGCTCCGCATGTGTGTCGCCCCTAGAGCTGCACAGTCGGAACATGGACACGAATACTGACACGAGACACACTGAGTTATGGCTATGGCTAAATCCAAATTGTTAGTTCGTTAGAGGTGGGCGCTTGTCACTTGACGCAATGTGAACACGCGATTCTGCACCTGAATTTTAAGTTACATTTTACATTTCCTGACTGTTATTTGAAAATAACTAAAATTTTTTAATTAAAATATATTTTCAATTAATTAAAAAAAAAAAATAAAAATTATTTATAATCATTATTTTTGAGTTTTATTTTTATTTATTTATTTTTTTTTTTTTTTTGATTAAAAATAATAATTATCGGTGAGGAAAATTGTAAAAGTCCATCTCTGACCTGTTGCGAGGTGACGCTGTGTGACATTTAACCGTTACACGCTACACAGCTGGCAACAGCGGATATCGCTTACAGCGGATGTGAGCGATTAGCAACATTCTTTGCGTCATTTTGTAACACTGTGCGTATGCGTAACGCAACGCCCTCGCCTTCGTGCTTTCTCTTTCTCTTTTGCCTCTTGCGTCTCCTTCTCTGTGTCTCTAGCTTACTCGAATAAGTTTGTTTTTGTTTATGTTCATTCATTCGATAAAGAGGGGCTTCAGATAATACTCTTTCTTTGAGATTATCGGTCAGCAGTTCACATACATTACCATATATGAAAATACATTCAAGATGTCTTCATGTGCGCTCATTAATAATAATTTTTATCAACAAACAACAGCAACCATAACAATAACAACAATAATGCAAGTCTGATATCCTGAACAGTCGATTGAGATTCTTTGTGTGAGCAGCTCGCAACGCGCTCGCTTAAGATGAAGAATTCAGTTGCCTTTTGAAGATTACGGGTAAAGCTTGACTGGAAAAGCCCAAGAATATTAAGTGTGTGTGTTTAAAAAAAATCTTATAAATATGAGAATAAAACCCAAATAAATAATGATAACTTACACACTGTGTAATCCTCAATAAAAAGTATAATTTATCAACTATTTATTTCAGTGCATCTAACGAAACCGCAGGCATACTCGTATTAAGTGATTCTCAAGCTATGGCGCAAGTCGTGCAAAACTAAACCCATTCAAGCCATACAAATCAAACAAATATCACTAAATATATTTATCATAATGTTCAAGCTACTCAATATACTGCTGTTTCTCATTTCGATCTCAAATTTGGATGTGATTAATTCATGTAAGTAACGCTTTTGTATTCGAAATAATTAGATTAAAATATTTTATTTCCTTTAAAAGATAATAACTCTATATTTAAATTCTTTTTTTTTTTTTTTGTTTGATAATAATAATTATGGGTTTGTTTGTTCTCCTTTCAATAAAAAATGTTCAAGAAATTTCTCAGAATTGATAAAGTTAAAAAAATATTCTGAAACATATCAGAAAAAACAGTAAATTCCAGGAAATCTGAACAGCAACAAATTCAACCAGCAGATACTCTATAGGCAGTTTGATATTAATTAGACCGACAAGAAAGTTCCTCTCTATAGACATTTTTGAAACAGACAAGCTTATGCTAGCTTCTTTTCCTCTATAAAAATAGGGTATTTTAAATGATTTAAATTATGACCATGGCACGTTTAGCTTAACTAATTCGCACAATTAAAAAATAAGTATACAAGAACACATTTATGTGTTTATATATCATGTGCCTTTATACACGAGCTATAGCGTATATGTTGTATTTGTTATATGAGTATTTATGCGATCCAGACCTTTGTTTTCTGTCATACACACAGAGACAGCTCATATTATTTATGGTCCACGCTCGATCGCCTCATCTCCCAATCTCTCAATTCCCTTGGGCGGTGTTAAGTGAATTGCTAGACACAATTGAAGTGAACTTCGAACGACGCTTCGTTTGATAATCAGCGATTTTGGGACTGTCTGTGAATGTCGCCGACTGTTCAAGAAAAAATAGTCAACCACAAGAATACCATAAGCCCATTTAAAATGTCGAGTTTATAATTTAGTATGCGCCATCTCAATGCTTGGATGTAGATCTATTGCACATTCCTTGACTTGTGTGCTTATAAATGTAACATATAAGTACGAGTATTTACAATTGTAGAGAAATATGTGCTAGTAGAAAACTCAAGCAGATCCAAGAGCATTATGCTATCAGCATTTTAGCAGCGTTCGCCTTCTGTTATCGCTAGTATAAACAAGGAGAACAACAAAACTGAACGCCACGCCGGAGCCAATGCCGGAGTACTAGACGTAGTTGAAGACGTAGACGTAGCCATAGGCGTAGTTTCTTAGTGAGCCAGAGATGGAGCCAGAGGCAGAGCATCAGGCTGACGTTGGACGTTGAACGCTAATCAATGGAGATGGAGCCAGTGTGGCCAAGGGGGCAATTAAGCCAAATCACTTAAGTGCATTATTTACGATAGCGCCACATGATGCACAATGGGATAGAGGGAAAACGTTTTATTTTTTTCGTCTTAAATAATGAAAATGGATTGACCTTGAAACAAGTATTAGTAGATAGGTCCTACAACAAAAAAAAAGCCCCTTCTGTTTCACCTAGCTTAAAAGTATTACAAGCATAAGCTATGCGAATTATTTAGTTAAATATTGTTTTTATAAAGTTTATAGTATAAACTAGTGATGTGAGCTCAAAATTTTAGATCAAGTTTTATATCGAAATAAAAAATCGCTACAAATAAGTATCGAGTTGTCAAAATATCGAAAAATAGTAGATCGAGTTGCAAATATCGAGTTTTCTTAACAAATTTTATTTTAAATTTTAAAATGCAATCGTAATCAAAAAGATACCTGCATTCTATTATTAAAAATTCTTCTTTTTCTTGTATCGTTTTATACCTTATTCAAACATTGCCAATTTTGTATGTTATTTATTACTCTCTTTCAAAAAAATTTAACGTTCAAACTCAATTCTGCAAATTTCTTACAATGAGCAACTCCAAGAGAATTGTTGATTTTTCTTAAATCGATTTAATCTATTAATCGATAGATCGTCAAAAAACATTATCGAGTTGAAGTACTTGATAACGCTTCCACGAAAATCGAGTTGTCGATATTTCGATATATTTTTACATCACTAGTATAAACCTTTGGTTAATGTGATTTTAATTTGATATCTACAGTGCCTCGCCAGCGACGTCAACTGGAGGACAATGATATACCTGTCAATTGTGGTGGAGAACTGGGTATACCGCTGATAACGCCCTGCAAGGACTCACTTAAACTGGAAGTCCACACTGATTATACGCTGCGTTGCGAAGCCAGCGAACCTATTGTATGGTGGCATAGCCACGATGGTCTCCGTATAAGTGAAGTGTTTAACAACATTGAGGATCCCGGGCGACCTCATGGAATTAAACTGAATCTGGAGTCGGTGACGGTTGACAATGTGGGCGCCTATTATTGCATCAAGTCATCGATGATGCCTATTGAAGACACGTGGTCGGAGGAGACGCTGACGGAGTTGGTTAACAACGATAATGCCAGTACAATCTACGTTTATGTGAATGACCAGCAAAATTTGCTGGTACCCCTGGAGCCCATAATAAATGCTCGACAGTACACCGAAGTAACTATACCCTGCAAACCCTCAATGCCCGAGACGGAAGTGTTGTTAACATTTAACAGTGAGGTAAGTACTTCTGGTCATCCCAGATCTTTTATAAGCTTATCACAATCACATACGTTTCAATATTTTCGCTATGATTTTCTATTTTAATTTCACCGTGCAGAAAGATAGAATATACTCAAATAGGCTTAACCAAAGCCAACATAATTTCTACAACAGTTCGAGATATGATCCAAGGGTGGGATTCATATTTTTTATTGTAGACAAAATTCCCGCCCTCATCTCATGCAAAACGGATTTAAGTAACGGCTCGGACATAGATGTAATATATAAAAGTATGTTTTCAAGTAATAATTCAAGTATTTTCGATATCCCACAAGTAGTTTACTCGTCATACCAAACTGTGTATAGTACATATTCAACATCTGATATCGTATGTAAATACCGCATACCTACTTACACATAATATATTCTTATAATTACAATCTTGTTATGTAGAAAAATCTATTTGATCAGAACTTTCAGGTTTTTCTCGTTTGATTGTTAGGATAGAAAGTCGCTTCATTTGATCACAGCTATACCTATTGCACCCCTCGAATATATGATCTGATATCTGCTGATTATTAAAAAATATATATTTAATTTATTGTGCGTTGTCTGTAGACATTTTCCAGCGAGACAGCCGGTCGATACGATCCGAAACGCGGTTTCGTTATCGAAGTAAGAAGCGTTACCGATGGTGGTGAATATATTTGCGAACCCAAGATCCCGTCTCCGGATAATGAAGAGGAAAGCACGATCATTGTTGTGCGCTTTATTGGTAACGGTTACATTGATAGTGAGTTTTTGCACCCCAAAGTTTGTGATTTGTGATTTTCCGTCCAATATGTGTCGTAAATATTGCTTTATACTATTTTTGAAAACAAAAAACATTTAACTGGATTTGGATTCGCACCAATGGCTATGGGTCAAAGTTGTACCACAAAATATACACACACACACAACTACACACACACACAAATACACACACACACAACAACACACACTCCCACATTTCCACACGCGGTTTTAAACCAATGATTAAAAAAAATGTTTCTTAAATGTGAGGTTAAGAGTGCTAACCGATTTGATATGTACCGCTATTCTTTCACTCTATAAATTTAATATCCTATTTATATTGCTGTTTTCCCCCGTCTAATTAATAATGCTAACCATTCCCACCAGCATTAGGATTGGACAATATTACAACTAAGGTGCAAACCGAGAAGTTAACTAATATAACGCACGATGAATTAAGGGCTATGGTTATCGATGATGAAGAATCTCTCAATGTTACTAATAACGTAATCGATACCGTTACACTAACAACTGGTGATGGGCATGTTGCATTCCTTACCGATACCGATAACGATACCGATCCCAATGATTCCCAAGACCAAGACACTGATTACTCATTATCGCCGACGCGTCGTGAAAAACGAAGTCCAACGAATTTGGCCCCGATGAAGCCCTCGCCCTCAAGAGGACCTTCAGGGCGTAAGTGTTGTGGTTGTCCCTCTATTCCCTGTTTTGTTTGTTGTCTTGTTTGTCTTATTATGCTTGTCCTCGCACCTTACTTTACGTGTTCTCTATTGTTGTTTCTTAACTCTTCTTTTTGTTTTTGTGTTGATTTTTTTTGGGCTTGTGTTTGGTTTGGTTTGGTTTCGTGGTGCATGTTTTGATTTTCAAGCTAACCTAAATTCAAATAACTCTAAAATATCTTTAAATATATATTATATTAACATATTTGTAAACATAACAGTAAATAAGTCCGTGTCTTTAAATAACTCCTCCTGTAATCCCACTGACATTCGCATGTATATGTAAAAACGCTTGAGAAACCAAAACAATTGTCAAGTTGTGACCGTAACTTATATTGAAATTCACTCTACAAACACAACAGAAGCAAACGATCGTCTCAATAAACCGAATATAACCTCAACCTCCCGTGGACACGTCTACGAGGGTGACAATTTTGAACTGGTTTGCGAGTTATCTGCCCCACACGGTGTTGACTACCAAATGCAATGGATTATACCCGACAAAGTGAATAAGGTGAGCTTATAAAGCTGATTATCTACAATTAGAGAGTCATCATTACTTACTTCAATTTATTCCAGAATCGCACGAATCACACCACACCGCTTTTTGATCAGAAGGTAAAGAATATCACCCATCAGTTGGGTCGCAGTACGTTGACTGTAAGGAATGCCAAGCTTACAGATAAAGGTGTCTACAAATGCATTGTTAGTAATTCATCCCCAAACAAGGAATTCGCTTCCTACAAAATGAACATCTTGCGTGAGTAATCTTTGACACATCTAAAAGAAAACAAATTAGACTTACTTAACATCCTAACAATTCGATAGAACCAAACTCAAGTTATCTGAGAGTGTGGGAGCCCTCCAATCATTATACGGTACACGAGCACGCCAACAGAACGATTCAGATGACAGCCAACTTTGAAGGCTTTCCACAGCCCACATTCAAGTGGTACAAGCCCAACGGCATTGAGGTCTGGGAGACCGAACATAACTTTAGGATAATCTTTACTGAGTCCAGTACTACACTGAAAATCTTGAATGCTCAGCTTGAACACAGTGGCACCTACATTCTCAAGGGAACCAATGGCATTGATGCCAAGCAACTGGACTTCAATGTGAGCGTCATTTCAGGGCCAGCTCTCAGCATGGATGATGTCTATGTGGTGGCAGGCAGCGAGGCGCATCTTAACTGTACTGTCCAATCATTCCCCACAGCTGTGGTGACATTCCTATTCAGACCCTGTAGCCTTAAGCCTCGTTGGCCCACCTGTGAGTCTGCCACGCAAAACTTTAGTGTAAGTATTGAATTTTCTTAAGTTCCTGTAGTTAATATTTTCTAATATTCTTTAATCTGTGGCACACAACATACATTATATCTGTAGTGATCACTAGCTAACGAACTACTTGAAAGATTAGTCAAAATCTGTTAATCTAAAAACTCTTTAATATATTATACATCGGCCTGAAAAATCGACAGTAACATGAACATTATAAACATTTGCATGTCAGATAACCTAATTCTCTTTAATCTCCTCCAATATAACTACTTGGAAAATTTCTTTTAACAATACATCAGTAGCTCTACCATTACCGTTATTTAAACTAACCACAACTACTTCTTATGCTTCATAATATATATCGTTAATTACAATATTAATAATAATGATTTTTTTATTCGAATTTGTCCTTGATCTCTCCACGCAACATTTCTTGCCGTTCTGCTAGTCCGAAACTGTCCCGGAACATTATCAGGTACTAGGTTTGCTTAGATTAACTTTAACTGATATTTTTATTATCAAGTTAAAATTTAATATACAGATAATGTAAAATGAAATTTGCATCTTCAAACCAAATCATAATCAAGGGTATATCCTCTTAAACAGTATAGAACCAGCACTCGACCTGGAAAATTAAGCGTGGAGTTTATCCACGAGGCCATCTTTACACCTAATGAACCCGGAGTTATTATCTGTGTGGCGCAAAATCTTATCAACGATATCCCAGTAACTTCCCAGGCCAGGGCACATGTACTTATCGGCGATATATCGGAGAATATGAGTATTTCTGGACTTGAACCGAGTCACAATATAGCAAAGGGTGACCAGGCGACCTTTACTTGTTCTGCGCTGGCATATCATTTTGATGGTCACCTGGAATGGTATCACAATGGTGAATTATTAAGCGAAACTCCAGGTAATTTTAAATTTTAAAAGCTGTATACACGCTTTCATTATTAGAACCCTACCTTGTTAATAATTTATTTTTACAAAATCTATGTATTACATTTTTTTCTTAGATATCACCATGGAAACCAACAGTACGGAATATTCCTTCAAAAAGTCTCTTAAATTCCGTTCAATTTCCGATGCGGATCGCGGAACTTACATGTGTCGTGCATATACAAGCTATCCGGAAAAATTCGACAGTCGCGAGATCGATTTATATGTACACGATCCAAAGGCACCGCAATGGGAGTACACAAATCTGAATGCCAAATCGAAGATTGAACGCAATTTGGGTGACTCCCTGATCCTGGATTGCCGATCGAAGGCAATGCCGAAGGCAACTGTAAGATGGTATAAGGATGAAGTTGAATTGCATGAGACAAATCGTACGCACATCCTGGATGGACAGACGAGACTGCGGATTCCGCATCTCTATCCAACAGATGATGGCATCTTCAGGTGTGTGGTGGAGAATCGCTTGGGCAGCATTGAGAACTCCGTCACCGTGGTGATAGCCAGTAAGTTATATCCTTAAACATTGCTAGGAGTACTGATATTAACTTGGATTTAACATTTTACAGATCTACCTGGTGTTAGTAAATTTTGGATTTGGATGGGAGCCATCTTCTTTATTGCCCTGATTGCACTATGCGTCTTTTTGGCCATACGATATCGTGAGGAGCGCAAGCATCATCTGGCATTGAAGGCCGCTGGATTGGCCAACTTTGAGGAGGGCGCTGTGGAGCACATTAATCCGGCGCTATCATTGGATGAGCAAGCGGAACTGCTGCCCTACAATCGGGAATTCGAGTTTCCACGCGACAAACTGAAGCTGGGCAAACAGTTAGGTGCCGGTGCCTTCGGTGTGGTGCTCAAGGGCGAGGCCCAGGGCATCCGGAACGATGAACCCGTTTCCACAGTCGCCGTCAAAATGGTAAAGCGCACCGCCGACGCGGAGGTGGTGCGTGCTCTGGTCTCCGAGCTGAAGATCATGGTGCATTTGGGACAGCATCTGAATGTTGTTAATCTGCTGGGTGCCGTTACCAAGAATATTGCCAAACGTAGGTTCAAATTATATAAATTAGCGACATTTTAACAATTATTTAAAATCATTTTGCAGGCGAATTAATGGTCATTGTGGAGTATTGTCGTTATGGAAACATTCAGAACTTCTTGCTGCGTAATCGCAAGTGTTTTATCAATCAGATTAATCCAATCAATGATCGCATCGATGTAACCATCACGACCCAACGCATCTCTGACAACTTTGATCTGCACCGGTAAGTTTTCTTTTATTTATTTATTTATTGTCAAACCATAAGCAGCCGACACTTAACTATACATTTAAACTAACAAAAAAATAAAATATTACTGTGTAATATAAATGTAAATATAAATATAAATATTCTGGGAGTATCTTAAATGAAAAATAAAACGATTGATCCAACATTTGTTGCAAGGATTGGGGGAAAACCCAGAAAGACCCACTATTAGTATTTGTATTAACATTTGTATTAACTATTAAGATAATTCAGCTCATGTTAATTTAAGTGTTTACTAACGATATTGTAATCTTGTTCTGACTTTGTTCTTCTGCAACCTTTCTGATAACTAACAACAACAAAAACTAACAAATTTACATAATCTCCCCGAATACGATCTAATAACAAATGAAACTCTCCTCACACACACACACATACACACACCTAATCATAATTGTGAATGTGAATGTGGTTGTGACTGTGACTGTGCTTGTGGCTATGATTATGGTTATGGTCTTCACCTCTCTCTGCACTGCTCTGATCTGCTCTATGTGTCTGTGTTGTGACCAATAATAATTGTGCATCCAGTGATGTTATTGGTGGTGGTGGTGGTGGTGGTGTTTTGAAGTATGCTAACGTCGGTTACCCAAACCATCCATACATCAATCACATGAACTCCGTAAACAACAACTATACGCAAAATCATCGCAGAAACTCCGATAACGATCCACGCTCGGGCACACGAGCCGGCCGCACCACATCCGGCAGTTGCAGCTATGATCGTCAGATGGACACTTGCGCCACGGAGGCCACCGTGATGACCACTGTGCCGGAGGGTAAGTCTCTCAGACAACTCTTACCAACTTTAGCTTAACCTAATCCTTCTTTAAACTTCATCAGATGATAACCACATCATGTCAAACAACTCGATACAGCCAGCATGGCGCTCTAATTACAAGACAGACTCCACGGAGGCTATGACGGTGACCACCACAGAGCTGGTCAGCTGGGCCTTCCAGGTGGCACGCGGCATGGACTATCTTTCCTCTAAGAAGGTGCTCCACGGTGATCTCGCTGCCAGGAATATTCTTCTCTGCGAGGGCAATGTCGTCAAAATCTGTGACTTTGGTCTAGCACGCTCCATGTACAGAGGCGACAATTACAAGAAATCCGGTAAGTAAAATTATAATAATAATATCTTATTTAAAAAAAATCATTTTAGGAAGTTATCTCTTTTAACTGTTATTATAAAAATTCTACACACAACTGTATCTTTTGAAATTTAAAATTAGCATTATTTTTGCTTTTACTGCTATCCTATAATAACAGATTTTAATGAGATATGATATTATGAGAACTAGATATATTTAAATATAATTTTATTTATTTTGGTTTATTTTATATAATCTTCTTGATTTGTTACAGAGAGTGGTAAACTGCCCATCAAGTGGCTGGCGCTGGAATCGCTTAGCGATCATGTGTTTAGCACCTACAGCGATGTGTGGTCCTTCGGCATTGTGCTTTGGGAGCTGTTCTCGCTATCCAAGGTACCTTATCCTGGCATTGATCCCAACCAGGAGCTGTTCAACAAACTAAATGATGGTTATCGCATGGAGAAGCCGCCTTATGCCAATCAGGAGCTCTATGAGATTATGCTGGAGTGTTGGCGAAAGAGGTAAATCAATTGTTTGACCATCATTAACTGCAGTACTTTAATCGATTTCACTATTCTTTCTACGTTTAGTCCTGAGAGCAGACCTCTGTTCAATGTACTGGAAAAACGCTTTGCGCAAATGTTGGGCGAGGATACGGCTAATGTAAGTATATGAAGAATGTCGCTGTATCCATTACTAAGTTATATATTTGGTATAGCACTATTTGGATTTAAATGATCCCTATATGCGCTCGAACACGGAGTACATGAAGAATCGACCCACGGACTATTTGTCATTGATGGGATCACCAGATGAGTTTGCACCTGCTGCACCGCGATATGTCAATGGGCACATTGTGCCTGATATAAGTAAGTACACATTTGATTCCTGTTATGCTTGGATGTGGTTACTAACTACCCTGCACACATTTACACTCACCCACACCCACACACACACTAACCCATTCACAGGAATTGAAGAAATGCCAGATGATTATCTACAAATGAACACTGAGAATAGCACAGCCATCTTTTCACCCACGCGTCCTAAAGGCGACGCCAATCAAATCACAGAACTTGCGGATATGCCAGACATACAAACAACCGAAACATCTTTCACCTTTCCAGATACACATAACAATGGCCAACACTCGCCAACATTGGCCAACAACATGGACAGCAGTGCACACAAGCCGATGCGTCGAAAGAACGGCATTCCCACGGTGGATGCTGCCGATCAGGCGCCCGAGGAGATACCAATGTTACACCGAGCATCCACATCGGACGGTGAACAGAGTCCCGAGCAAGCACGTAAATTCCCTCAGGCGTTAAAGCAACAGTATGTAACGCCAACGCCATCACCACGTCACCATATCGAGACGAACCTCAATGGGGACTCCGATAACTATGTGAATGTGAAGCCGCCACGTAAAAGTCTTGTCAACAAATCTGCAGCCGGCGCAAGCAGCACAGATGCATTCTCGAATCCCAGCTACCAGCCGCTAAAAGTTGTAAACGAGAAGGAGGAGCGAAGGTATTAATAATGGAATACGAGCAGCAGCTGCGAATTAGGCTTAAGACTAGAAGAACAATGCTACCTAGTGGTATTGTAGACATATTGATATAGCTTTAAGTACATTTAAGTTACCGACGCATTATGTTTATGTACAATAAAATAAACAAAACTATGTATAATTGTAATTTAAAAAAATTTGTTATTACTTACAGAGAAATTATTTGTTTATTTTTTATTAGTCCAAAAAAAATATATATATAACTAGTCGGCCGGTGCTACAGTCGACAGTCGAAGACCCCGTACTTACTATGGAAAAAACTTATAATGGTAAAAAACTAACTTAAATGCAAATGTTATTAGATTGGTTACGATATCTCATAAAACAAAAATGTTTTACATACTAAGACTTAATTTTCGCACAATCGGTCATATGACTTGTGAGTGATTGGAGTTTCATTGATCCATTTTAATGAGAGTCTGTTTGAGGTAAGGAAAGAGTTGACAGATCTTACGGGAAAAAGTACACTTGTCAAGGAAAAATCCTCTTTTGACATATACTCCAATTTATATTCCATTTAGTCCTACTTCTATTTATAATTTATTATTAGCATTTGACTTATTTCTCTATATTCGAACTCTTACTTCTTCCTCAGTTTCTCTTTGTTTTTCTTACCCTCTCTACTACTGCTACTATAAATACTACTATTAATATTACTCCTCCCAGTCCCCCTCCCAGGCCTCGCTCCCAGGTCCCTCTCCCAGTCCCTCTCCCAGTCCCTCTCCCAGGTCCCTCTCCTAGTCCCTCTCCCAGGCCTCGCTCCCAGTCCCTCTCCCAGGTCCCTCTCCCAGTCCCTCTCCTAGGCCTCGCTCCCAGTCCCTCTCCCAGGTCCCTCTCCCAGTCCCTCTCCTAGGCCCCGCTCCCAGTTCCTCTCCTAGGCCCCGCTCCTAGTCCCTCTCCCAGGCCTCACTCCCAGTCCCTCTCCCAGGTCCCTCTCCCAGTCCCTTTCCCAGTCCCGCTCTCAGTCCCTCTCCCAGTCCCTCTCCCAGGTCCCTCTCCCAGTCCCTTTCCCAGTCCCTCTCCCAGTCCCTCTCCCAGTCCCTCTCCCAGGCCTCGCTCCAAGTCCCTCTCCCAGCTCCCGCTCCTAGTCTCTCTCCCAGTCCCTCTCCCAGGTCCCTCTCCCAGTCCCTCTCCCAGGCCTCGCTCCCAGTCCCTCTCCCAGGTCCCTCTGCCAGGCCCCGCTCCCAGTCCCTCTCCCAGGTCCCTCTCCCAGGTCCCTCTCCCAGTCCCTCTCCCAGGTCCCTCTCCCAGTCCCCGCTCACAGGCCCCGCTCCCAGTCCCTCTCCCAGCTCCCTCTCCTAGTCCCGCGCTCCCAGTTCCTCTCCCAGGTCCCTCTCCCAGGCCCCGCTCCCAGTCCCTCTCCCAGGTCCCTCTCCCAGTCCCTCACCCAGTCCCGCTCCCAGTCCCTCTCCCAGGTCCCTCTCCCAGGTCCCTCTCCCAGTCCCCGCTCACAGGCCCCGCTCACAGGCCCCGCTCCCAGTCCCTCTCCCAGCTCCCTCTCCTAGTCCCTCTCCCAGTCCCTCTCCCAGGCCTCGCTCCCAGTCCCTCTCCCAGGTCCCTCTCCCAGTCCCTCTCCCAGGCCTCAAATCGAAAAAATATCAAATTTTTTAAATGATAAAAATTTAAATGCAGAGTCAATTTGGGGTCCAAATCATGATAAAAATGTTATTCCGCTGGAAAATCGGTTTATTTTTGATGAAGCTATGAGAGATCAATGGGTAAGTATGAAAAATTGGATAATAGAAGACTTAGAATCGAAAAAAATATCAAATTTTCAAGATGATACAAATTTAAATGCAGATTAAATTTAGAGGTCAAAACATTATCAAAATGACATTCCTTTTGAAAATCCATTCAGTTTTGATAAAGTTATGACAGTTGAAATTTGGTCAACTCTTTCACCCCAACCTACTGATACAAGCGTTTCGGTATTCGGTTCTTGACAGATAATATTTACTCGATTACGGTTTCAGTTTCGAAATCATCTGTAGCATACATTTAAAATACATACATACATACATACATGCATACATAATAAAATTTCCACTTACTTCCACTGTTGCCATTTTAAGTAGAAGAGTGTAATGTTTTTAATGCAGGAAAGATGGGCATCTGCACGCAGTCTCATTTCCACTTCACAGAGTTCCCTTTTTAGTTCAAAGACCTCCCGTCTCATGTGATGCATTTCAGCAGCTCGAATATTTTCATTTTGATAAAAATCATGCTGCAGCATTATCAGTACAAGTGTCTCCTCATCCAAGTTGCACTTTCGCTTAGTTGTCAGCATTTGATATTGTTCTTTTAGCTCTTGCGGCCTGCGGATTAAAGATGAAACTTCCTCCACAATTGGATTTTCATTAGGTGGCACTGGATTGCTTTGTAAGCAGGGCTGAAAATAGATTTGATTTACAATATGTACGTTTCAAAATCAGTAGCAAACTATTTAAATTCACCACCTCAAGTTCAATGATGTCAAATGCTTCTGTTTTAACAAAACTTGATGGTTTAGTTGCTTCGTGCAGCTCTCCAACTACTGTAGAATATTTTGTAACAGTCTTAAACATAATAGTTGTGCCTTAAAACTTCTGTACTTGTCCCTTAGCGCTACATATGATCGGTGTACTCCAGTTTGTCTGGCAAATTGTTGCTCCACAGTCGCCCATGTTCTCTGTTTGCGCTTCCATGTTGCGGCATCGGAATAATTATTATTTAGAACATGTTTATGAACCTTCATTAGTTTCAAAAGCGTTAGTTCCTCCAACCGTGAAAAATTCTTTCCGCGTTGCTTTCGAAACTTTTTTACGGACATTCTATTTAATAACTTTTGCAAGATTCAAGGAATTTTTTTTGATGCCGAGAGGGATTGTTTACAAATACGCTGTGTGTGTTTTTAATGTTGACAAAATCCATTGTATTGTATAGTTGCCGAGGGTTGCCCATCTAGAAAAAGTTTTCGATCTGGCTCCTTGTTTTTTCCCAAAAAAAAAAACAAGTAAATTTTAGAGAAAAGGTTTTCAGATTTGTTATATTGTTTTTCAATTTTTTATTTAATTTATGCTAGATATTTGAAATTTTTTGTAAAATTTTTGTTACAACTTTCTCCATTTTTTCAAATAATTTTTTTTTTTTCAGATAAATTTCGATACGGGAGAGTTGACGAACTTTAAAATGTTTACCAAAATCTATATATATTTTTAAGTTTTAAATTTTCTTCAAATGTATTCATTTTTATTGAGTTTTTTACATTTTTAAATTTTTAATTTTTATCAGTGCTGTCAGGTTGGCAGTCAGTGTTATTATGTTGCATTTTGCAACAGGTTGGCAGTCCTTCAACCATTCACAGTGTTGGCCGACAAGCCATGTAAGACAGTCACACTGCAACAAAGAATATAAAACGCAAGCACGGCGTTTTCAGTTCTTCTTGGTAAATTTATCAATTAAAATTGTTAATTCACTGTGATTATTAAAAATGACTTGAATAACTTTGTGACTATATAACTATCTTTTTTTTTTTTTTTTTTTTGCATTTTTTTTGGCACGTGAAAAGTATTTTTAAGTATTTAGCAGATAAGTGAAACAGTGCAACAACAACGTGAAGAGAGGAAGGCCTGGCTTAATTAAATGCAGACCGGTGAAAAATTACAGCAAAGTGTTAAATAACATATATGTTGTTAGCGCGATTTACTTTAAATTGCTGGGCAATTTCAAAATCACGGATTGGCAGGCGACTAAACACGAGTTTTGGTCAGCGGAGTCGCTGCGGACGGGGGAGGGGGTGTAAACAAATCAACATTTGTACAGTCGCACACACACTCGCACGTACACATAGAGGCGTAAACAATGGAGGCGCAAACAGTTTATATAAAAGTCTGGCGACTGTCGCTGAAATCGACCACAATGATGTCCAAGCGTCGCATCCAGGAATTGAATGCAGGACTTGGAGAGCTACGTCAACTGCTGTCATGTGTCGTTTGCCTCGAGTTGCTGAAGGATCCCTACGAGCCGGCGAGACGTCGATGCGGTCACCATGTGTGCCGGCTGTGCCTGCGCGGCCGCAAGCGTCTGATGCCGAGCTGTACGCAATGCGGTGACTGCTCCGACTTTAAGACGTACAAGGAAAACAAATCAATGGCATGGCAGGTGCTCTGTTATCGAACGCTCTGTCGGCATCTGCAGAATTCGCTGCTATATTCACAACTCTACGGTCACCGGCTGTGCAATGATAGGAACTACAATGCCGGTTCGACACCGCGTATCGAATTGCCGGACGAATCAACGCAGTGGTTTATACAGGAGGGCGCCAATTACATGGATATGTGTGACACATTCTTACCACAGCCAGAAACACTGTCCCTGCCCTCATATATATCATCGCTACCAGCGGAAACGCCGCCCACAACAGCAGCAACAACACCTGAACTGCCATACGAACAGCATATGCCCGAGCAGCTCTCGATTACGGACATTGAACTGGAAGGAGCTGCTACCGGCGACCAGGCGCACTTTGCTCATCCCCTGCCCCTGATGCCCTCCAGTGCCCGCATGCTAAGTCACACTCATATTGCTCCACAGCCGCAAATGATCCTGCCAGCTGCACAGCCCATAATAACGGCTGGTTATCCCAGTTGGACTGATCAAGTTGATTTATCTGAAGCATTTCCGATGCCCGCGACTAACTACACAACTTACGTGATGCACAGCGGCGAGCCGACAATTGGCCAGGTGGTACAAATATCGCCGGAGCTGACACAGACACCTTTGGAGCCAGTGATCGCGAGTACCTCCACTGCAGTCAGCTTTAAACGTCGACATGCCGACTTGCTGGCCGATGTGGACGATGTGGAGCATGCAAGCAGTTTTGTTGTTCCAGCGCCAACGCGCATGGGTCTACGCAATCAAAAGGCTACAATTATATCATCGGTGCAGGTTAAGCCGCCAAGTGTTTCTACGGCTATAGCAGCGTCTATAGCTGTACCAGCTCCAATAGCTATGCCAGCTCCTGTAGCTGTAGCAGCTTCTAAAGCAAAGCCAGCTTCTGTAGCTGTGGCAGCTTCTAAAGCTAAGTCAACTCCTGTACCTGTTGCAGCCGCCAAAGCTGCAGGGATTCCAAAAACAACCACAACAACTTTTAAAACCGTGACAGTCCCTAAAGCCGCAGCGACTTCCAAACCTGCAGCACCTCTTAAGGCCGCAGCGACTTCTAAACCCACATCACCTCTTAAGGCCGCAGCGACTCCCAAACCCACAGCACCTGTTAAGGCCGCAGCGACTCCCAAACCCACAGCACCGCTTAAGGCCACCACGATCTCCCAAGCCCGCAACAGCATCAAAACTCACAGGCACTCCAAAAGTCGCAACAACTGTTAAACCCGTGGCAACTCCTGTAGTTGCCACAGAGCCGACCGTTGTTGCCACAGCTGCAGTTGCCGTCAAAGCCACGTCCGCTAGAGCCGTGAAGACGGCGCCAGTGCGCAGCGCCGTCCAGAAAGCCAAGCCGATGGAAAAACGCTCCTGCCGATGTGGTACCTCATCAGCTCCGGGTCTCATGACATGCCGTAATGGCCGATGCGCTTGCTACTCGTTGGGATACAAGTGTGTGGACTGCAAGTGCAATGGCTGCAAGAATCCCCATACGTATTCTGGCGGCGAAACTAGCGATGAAGAAGATGAGCTAATGGAAACTGACGAAATTGCAGACATGGAGGAGACAACAGCAGCAGTAGTAGATGCGACGGTGGATTCAGTGACTCCATCTGGACCGGTACAGACAGGCTACACGCTGGTGCCGCTTGAAAATCTACAACAATCGCAGCATCCGTTGGTTCTTATTCAAAATGAACGTGGCGAATTCCAGGGTAAGATATCAGCATAGAATATACATTCACACATATACTAATCGAAGTGTTTAAATTGTTGCAGGCTTCAACCTATTTAATGGCACAGAGCCAGTACATCCAGCTCAAGTTGGCTATCAGCGCATACCATTGCAAAGTAATGATGGCAATAGCTCCATACCCGAATTTGCGTATGTTCTACCAACAACAACTGTGCAGACGGCACCGCCACCACAGCGAGCATCACCGCTGCCGCCACCGCCAATTGAAGAACAGCCATTTAAGAAATTTAAGAGAGCTACCAAGCAGGAGAAGAACTGTACTTTGCCAAGGTTTTCACGCATCGAGTCGGTGGATGAGTTACTCGGTGGCAACTCCAAGAGTAAAGCTTCCTCGGCCGGTGCTTTGGCCACTGACAAGGCGCATTTGTTGTTTGAGGATATTATGTCTGGCTCGGATGGTTTGTAAGCGACTAACTGGATGTCCTGTCCTTGTCTTGTATCTAACTAGTTGCCATGTTAAGTTGTTCTGTAGATTGTTTCGTTTTCGTAGGTAGCACGTTTTTTTTGTATCCCTGCCCTGTACCTGAGTTGCATATTTATCCCTCTACTAAACCGTTTGTCCCTCCGTTTACCTGGACACAGTATGCAAAATATTTTTGGTACGGGACAGTTTTCAGTCGGACAATTCCGACCTTAACACTTACCCATCTTACACATTGACATTGTATTTTTCAGATTATATCATTGCAAAACCATAACTACATATGATTTTTGCTTTCAAAACTGGTGCAACCAACTTAAGTACTATTAACAGACAATTCTTAGAACAGGAACATTTTTCAGAAACATTCTACATCAAAAGTTCTCAAACACTATATATAGTTATGTCTAGTCTAGTCCTGTTGACCGATTGATTCATGGATCTTTCTTTTCTGTTTAAACCTGTCCCATCCGGATCTATTTGGAAGTGATTGAATTAAGATGGAGCGTAAAAGGAATCGATATGTATGTGAATATTTTCTGGAAAATTGAAATTAATTATGATGTATCTTCTAACTGTTAAGTGATAATAACGTACATTCAAAATTGTACAGCAAAAATCAAGCACCGCTTAAAATAAATAACTTAAGTAAAAGGAAAAGAATTAGTCAAACAATTAACTGCATAATTAAATTTAAATATGTAATCTGTGTCGTTCAACGAAAAGTCAAATTGTAAGAAATATGTAAATTTCCTTAAAATGCGGTCGCTGTTAACCAAAAAACAAAGAATTTTTTTCATAGTTATAAGACAATTTTTTTCATATGTATAAGACAATTTTTTTCATATGTATAAGACAATTTTTTTGATATGCATAAGACAATTTTTTTCATATATTTAAGCCAATTTTTTTCATACTTTAAGAACATTTTTTTGAGCACGAACCCTATTTTTTTTTTAGCATGAAACCTTTTTTTTGAGCACGTGAAACCCATATTTTTTTATCATATTTTAAGACTAAGATTATTTATATTCTCAAAACGAATTGCAATAAAAAAATTATTCATTGTATTCAAATCCAAGATTCAAATTACTGGAAATTTATTCGTAGTTTCATTCATTGGGGTAAATAAGTGATATTTTCTGAATAATTATTAAAATTTGAAAATTTTCAAAAAAGTTTCGAGAGAAACTTTATTTTTTTTTATTTACAGACTTTTTTTAAATGCTTGCATATTTTTCTGCAAAAATTTTTGCAACATACTATATTAGAAAATATGAAAATATTTTCGAAAGAATTTTAGTTTAACTTTATAAATTGTTTGGATGCTGCAAAGTTATTTGTAAGGGTATAGAATGTAATTAACTGTAATAAATATTGAACTATTTGTGTGTAAAATATTTAATATTTTAAAAGATAGGGAGAAACTTTCTAGAATCATATGCATACAACTCAAACTGCACTCAGTTCCACTCAACTCTTAGATTAATCAAATAGCCGGAGCTAAACTCAACTGAGATCAGCTCGGCTCGGCTTGACTCGGACTTTCGGACAGTAGCTGTATCTGCAAGCAGTGCCCTTAGATAAGCGTCAGCTATGAAGTGCCGCTCATCTCATCATTATCTCTTGATTAACTCGCGCCGTCAGTCGTCAGTTGAAATCCGAGTCGAGTGGAGGCAACGTTTGCGTATTCCCGTATCCGTATTGTCGTTGCTGCTCTTCAACTGATAAGCATAAGTTTTCATAGCGAATTAATAGTAATAATAATAATAAGCAAATCGCTCAGAAAGATGAAGCCACAGATAATAATACTCGTGGCACTTTTGTCACTTGTTTGTGGCATCCAAGCGCAGGATGTGAATGATGGTGAGCATATGATGTTAAGCCTCCTCAAGATTTATTGAACCTTGTCACCTTGTCACCCCCATAGAAGATGAAGTGGACGAGGGAAATGACGCACAAAACATTGAGGCAAGTCAAAACCGCTTGGCTGCTCAATTTGAGGCCGTGTTGGAGCATTATAAGCAAAAGGATCCAGTTGGTCTGCCTGGTGCTAATATACCCGATCCAATGGTCGCCCCCGATATGTCCAAAAGCCTGGGTGTGGGCACACTGAACATGCTGAACGTGAAGGCTTACGGTCTGTCCAAGTTTCGCATCGCAAGCATCAATGCTGATTTTAAGGATATGATGGCAAGTTTCCAATCATTAATCCCAGCGAGCTGAAATTTTAATTTCTTTCCTCTTTCAATCTGCTCTAGGTGGAGACAGGCATACAGCTGGATGAGATGTTGGTGAAGGGCAATTACGTGCTGAGCTCCCTTTTCTCAAAGGCCAACGGTCCCTTCACCGTCATACTGAAGAAGGTTTATGTGAGAGGATCGGCCACGCTGATGGTGGAAAGTGATGGACATCTGACAACGGATCAAATTAAGATGGACATTACGTTTGGTGACATGGCCATGGATTTTCAGAATCTCGGTTTCTTGGGCAGCGTTTTTCAGGGAGTCGTCAACTCAGCCCCGAACATAGTGTTCGATGCAATGAAACCATTTATGATGGCGGAGGCGGACAAAGTGCTGCGTGTCGAGATCAATACCAACATTGAGAAGATGCTGGGCGATCGCCGGTTGCCCAATTCGATTACACCGCTGGACAGCGCCATTGCAATGGGGCGCAAATTGGTGCGCCAACAGGGCTACGATCCGTATCATGTGGATGACATGAATCGCACCATGGGAGTGTTTAGTGTGCAGCTGTCAAACACGTGGATTAGTGGCATCTCTAGCTTCTATCGTGTGGGCAATATCACAGCTGCCATGCTGAATAATACCATCTCGCTGCGTGTCCAGCTGGGCACTCAAGAAATAATTGGCGCTGGCCAGTGGGAGGTGGGTTTCGGCCTGATGACACGTGTGGGTCATGTTCAGTTCACAGTTCAGCATATACGTGCTACCGTTGAAATAAGTCAACCTTTGGACACCCGACAGCGTCCGCAAATCAACGACTTGCAATTCGACATGGGCAACATTCAAGTGCGATGCGATGGCGCCGGCACCTTGGACTATGTCATGGAGTTTGCGGTGAATGTGTTGCCAAATCTATTGCGCTATCAGATCATGGATGCCATCGAGAATCCCATTAAGCAGCGCGTTCAGGAGAAATTCAATACTATTGATGTGGAGCTGGCTATGAAGCAGATGATTGAAAAATACAAAAAGGGCGGCAAAATGATCAGTTTCGATTTTAAACTATAATAACTTTGAAATAAGTTATGCTTTTAGTTAATCATTACTTGCAATAATTAAATACATTTTAAATTTTACAATTTCTTCAGCAATAAATCAAAGCATACAAAATTAATGACTTTCTGATCAATTAGCTTGGCCAAAATTACATTTATCATTGAAATACTGAAGTAACTGCAATGGTAATATGATTAATGAAGGCTTCTTGTGGACAATGGTTACAGGAGTACATATACGTGTATATATTAAGGGAATGTAACTAAGGATCCTTGACTGAAAAGCAGAGCAACTGCAGCCGCATATTGCGCTTCACACGTTCCAGAATTTCATCCGCCTTGCGCTTTTGTTCTCCATTAAGTGGCGGACTAATGGCCTCCAGTGCCTCCATAAAGTAGTTTCTGCAAGACAAGATTAGCTTACCTCTAACTCAAAAATATATATATGGAGTGTAATGACTCACTTGGCCGTCTCATTGGTATAATTCTCGAGTGCATCGCGCAGCAATCGAATATCCACATGCGCTTGGATCGCTCCCGTGTGGCTGAATCGTTGAACGCAGCTCATAAGACGTGCCAACTCCTCGGATATCGTCTGCACAATGGACTCGAGTATGGGACGCAGCAGCGTTGGGGAAATGCTGTAGATTTCCGAGTAGACACCAACCAAATTATCGCAGCACTCGTGAGCATAAGGACGAAGCTGTCCCTGTCCGATTTCCATCTCGTGATCCCATTGAAAGCGACCCAGATACATGGAGGGCTCAATGGTGCCCACCAGGGGATCACCCTTGTGCTCCACATACTCCTCGAGCAGGTTAGTGAACAGTTGATTCACATTGTAACGCGCTGATTCGATAGCCAGTGTGGGCAGTGGATAACCATAGCGAACGAAGAGGTCTCCAATGTGGTGAAAGAATCCCTTGTTGCAATACGCATAGTTGGCCAAGCAGCAAAGCATCCGCTGTTCCCAATTGACGGCGGAGCTGCCAACGCCGGACACCGACTCTGGTTGTTGGGCATTGGGGAAGCCAAGCAATTGGGATACATTACGCGTTGGCGTCTCATCGTCGTGGGATGCAAAGGCCAGCTCCGCAATGACGCCACTGAAAGCGGACAGCAGCTCCTGCAGGCGCTGTGTCACCTCCCGCTGACCATCCGAGTGTGGCTCCAGAAGATTACCCTCACGTGCCTCTGGTTGCATGCACACCGATTGCACCTCGTCAAGTGTTTCCAGCAGCAGTGACTCCAATGCAGCAGGCAGTAATGTGGCTCCTGGATACTCCTCCACACCCATCTCCCAGGTCTCTTGTGCTCCCAGTTTCTTGCAACGATCTGTGGCACGTTTGAATATGATGGAAAAGCAAAACAAACGCACCTCATCAATCAATTTCTGTATGATGTCAAGTGCCTCCGAGGGCAGATCAAGTCCTATCAATGTGGCGTACGCAATTCTCGTGTAGCGTAGGCATTGCGGTACCCAAGGCAGAAAATGATGAGTGGCCGATGAGGAACCAATTGGCCAGGCCAAGCCACTGGTCTGGCGCAATGCACGCTGATCGGCGGCAATGAGAATGGCCAGTCGCAGATAGACACAGAACTTTTCGATGGCATTTAATACCATGCGCTTAAAGTCACCCGGCTTTGGGTCATGCGGTCCCCGCAGTTCACCCGTGAAATACAACTGTCCAAGGCGCCACAGATCGGGCAACTGAGAGGCAGCAATATCGCATAGCTCCTCACAGAAATTGACACGACTGGGCGACTGGCTGGGATCGCATTTCTTGGATTTTTCCTGCGCTGCAGCATCCTTATTAACATGCTGCTCAAAGGTCTGGCGAAACGTTGCCTCCAGATACTTTGCCCGAGCCTCAATGGCATCCCAGGCGGGATCTGTATTGCGTAGCCGATCTCCAATGGGCGTACCGCTCTGCTGCAGCTCCAGACTGGTTAGTGCCTTGATCAGCTTCTTTTGTTGCTCCACACTTTGTGGCATCTTCACCACTTTCTCGTGCAGCTGGCGACGTATCAGCAAAATGCGTTGATCCACCTCTTCCAGGACCTTGCGAAATATAGGCAGCTCCGTTTTACCAAACAAATTCTTAGCTCGGGAGTAATCGTTCACAACAATGTCATACTCGGCCGCCTTGGCACGCCGATCCACTGCATTGGGCAGGCAGAATAGAAACTTGTGACGGGATAGCGCAAAGAGTACAGAACGTGTGGAGTCCGCTTTCTCCTTGCGCACCAACACATCCGTAAAGATCTTCTGGGATTCACTGATGGAATCTGCAAATGGGAAAGTTAGTCTAGCTGATGGTAAAATTAAGGAAATGCAACTCACTTTCAATGGACTGCTCGAGTATATTTAATGGTTCGCTACCATGTAGCTTGACATCTTCCTGCAGCTTATCCCTGATGTTCATCAGCGTATCTAGCTGATCGATGACAGATCCGGCATTCGATTTCAGAAACGACAATTGTCCTTCCTTTTGACTCTCCACCTTGCGTTTAAGATAAGCTAAGCCTGCCTTTAAGTCCTCAAACGAAGTAGCCAAGTGATTCTCGAGCATAAACCAAGCGGGTGAAAAGTTCTCCTGAGACAAATCACCGCAGGCATCGGGAAACAAATCGCGTAAGTCTTCGGGAATCTTTTGCTCATTGCCTTCTATGGACAAGCCCAACGGATCCTCTTGGGTTAAACCCGATTGGGCTAGCGTTCGCCTACCCCAAGCAAAATTCTGTGACGGCGACTCCTCAATCCATACTGCTGATTCCTTGAGGGGTCCAATTGTCTCGTGGTAGGCACGAAACTGCACCGTGGAGGTGCCTACGCCCCCACTATTGGTTGTCACTATGATATCACCCTTACCTTTAGCCGGTCCAGTGCGTGCTATTATTTTGTTGGGGGATTTCCATTCCGCTGATAGAAAGCAATCTGAACCGCAGATTTTAAGTCCTGAAAATCGTATAAATAATGGGTAAGAAGTGCGATGATTACGATGACGAACGCATTAAATACCGATAAGATCCTGTACACGGGTGCCGAGGAACTCCCCACGTATGACGATTCGCGTGCCGGGAGGACCCTCCTTGGGCGACAGACCCGTAACCACCGGCTGTGGGGCCATTACGACCTAAAAACAATTTGACAAAAAGAAACAACGCCTAACAAAAGTGCAACAGCGGATTCAGTTTTTCGATTAATAACCAGTGTGTACAAATCGAAACATTATTCTATCGGCACTGCAGTGCTGCCAAAATTTTAGCAACTAAAAAAAGCAAAACAAAAAGTTAAAAAAAAGGGCATGGTAAAAAAATAAGCTTAAACTAAGAAAATATAAAAAATTGTATGTAGTTTAATGCTTAATTTCTTGCAATACGTATTTCTTCAAATGTTCTATGTTTCCTAATTTTAAAATAGCTACGTCTAGCTATTTTATAGCTTAAACATACTTTGACAGCACTGCGACAGTGTGTACACACGCGCAGCTGATCAATAGACGAGCCGAACAGCTGTTGCACTGGATCGGCGTTGCTTCAGCAGGAAAATGGATGACGTCGCCAGCGCGCAAAGTGAAAATGAAAATTTGCGTAAAATTCGTAATCGTTTGATGCAATGGGAGACCAAGACAAATCCACTGGCAGCGTTAAGTGCCCAGCAGGAGGAACACTTGGAAGTGCTTTCCAATTTGTGGCACGACGACGAAACAACGGCAAGTTAACGTTACCATTTGAATCAAATGGACACGCACAATCAACAAATCAATGATTGTACCTCATTTGTTTATAGGCAGCGGCAGTGACCACTCCGACCAAAGACCCCAAGCCAACGGAGAGGAAAAGTGAGGGTGACATTCAGTTGCCTGAGAGTGGACTGCAAAACACAAACGATTTTCTGTTGTGGTTCGTTAACGTCAATACGGAGATAGAACAACGTGGCGATGCCAATTATCACAAATATCTGCAGCAGTTGGAGCAACGCAAGGCCGAATGTGCTCATATGTTAACACAAATCTCTGTGGCCATGGAGCGTCTGGGTGCCCTAAGTGCTGAATACGAGTTTGTTTCCCAGAAGACAAGTGCCCTCAACACAGCGAGTGAGCAGCTCATCGATGAGCAACAGAAGCTGCAAGAGCTTAACAACGATATACAACGACGTTTGCATTACTTCAGTCAAGTGGAGCTGCTCAATCAACGTCTGCAGAGTCCCACGTTGTCCGTTGCCAGCGAAGCATTTCGCGAGTGTCTAAACAAAATTGACGAATGCCTAAACTATTTGGCGGAACATGTGAATATTCTTCTAATCTTAAGGCATGCAGCCAATTAATGAGTCCCATTTCAGCCTAACTTTAAGGATGCAGCTCCCTACAACGTGAAGTATAAACAGTGTCTGTCCAAGGCTACCGGGCTGGTGCGCAACTACATCATTAACGTCATAAATCAAGCCACTGAGGCGACCCTGAATCCACGAAATGCCAGCGGTGATGCATCCTTGCAGGCCCCCGATGCAGCTTTTGCACTGTACTATGGCAAATATCAAACGTCTGCCGCGAAAGTTAAGCGTGTGGCACAGCTAATCGAGTCACGTTTGGAGAATAGTTGTAGCAGCGAGTACGGCCAGTTAATGACGGATCTGCAGCAACATTATTTGGCTCAGCGAGCAAGTGTCATGTCACCTGCTGTTAATCAGTCCATACAAAATGTAAAAAACGCCCATAAGGGGGACCATTGCTCTCTGACCCGCAGTGCTTGCGCATTTCTGGTGCACGTGTGCCAGGATGAGCAGCGTCTGTACTATCAGTTCTTTGGCACGGGAGCCTCGCATCTGACGTGCGTTAATACTACGATAAATTGTCTACTATTTGGTTTTAATTCTTTTTTTTTTTAGTGTTTATCTGGAGGGTTTATGCACGATTCTGTATGACACTATGCGACCGTTTATAATACACATCAATCACTTGGAAACGCTGGCGGAGATCTGCTCCATACTTCGCATTGAAATGCTCGAAGAGCACGTGCAACAGAATCGTATGTCATTACTTCTATTTATATGTATAACTCGACACCTGACTTACTGCATTCTTTTCATAGCTACGGGATTGGAGGCATTTGCAACGATTGCACACCAGTTGCTACAAGATGTCCAGGAGCGTTTGGTATTCCGTGCGCATTTGTATCTGCAGTCCGATATCCAAAACTACAATCCCTCTAAGGGCGATTTGGCATATCCAGAGAAGCTGGAAATGATGGTGGTGCGTGCATTGAAATCATATAATGAACTTCATTGTTTGTTGGCATATCTCAACCACTCTCTCTGTTAATGCATTTCGTATTGCTTGTTGGTTGTTTCTCGAGATTGAAAACGAAAATCGGAGCTGCAAGACATTAAAATTTAATTTTTTTTTAACATTTTCTTCACAGAGTATCGCCTTGTCTTTACAAGAGCCTTCTCAACTGCGTCGATCGGACTCGCGAGCTTCTATGATGTCCATCGAGGCGGAGAGTGTGGATACTGCTTACAGAGTGAAACAAATGAGTAGGTTTAATGGAGCAATAACTAATTCATATGATTGATTACGTCTTATAATTCAGATTCGCCTGCGGATCTGCATGGCATGTGGTATCCAACTGTGCGACGTACGCTGGTCTGTCTGTCGCGTCTGTATCGCTGTGTGGATCGACCCATTTTCCAGGGTTTGTCCCAAGAGGCGCTGAAGGCTTGCATACAGAGCGTCTCGCAAGCAGCTGTTAAAATTGGTGCCGCTAAGACGCCCATCGATGGCGAACTATTTGAAATCAAACACTTGCTCATACTGCGCGAGCAAATTGCACCGTTTCGTGTTGATTTTACAGTAAAGGAAACCTCGCTGGATTTTAGCAAGGTTAAGACGGCCGCTTTTGGACTCCTACAAAAGCGTAAACAGCTCTTCTCAATGGGCAGCAACAATGCAATACTGGAATTCTTGCTCGAAGGCACGCCACAAATTAAGGAGCATTTGCTGGACTCGCGCAAGGAAGTGGACCGTCAGTTGAAGACGGTATGTGAACAGTATATTAAGGATGCGGTTCACATGCTGGTGGGACCGCTTATAACATTCCTTGACAAGGCACAAACGCTGTTGACACATGATACGGCGAAAACAACGGCTACAACGACCGCGGAGCCAACAACGGCTAAAGTCAATTATGTACTGAGGCAAAGCACCTGGGCAAGTCCACAGCAGATAAGCAGCATTATTCAAGAAACTCAACGTCTGATCAAGGCCAAGCTGGCGGTACTTCAGCGTGCTATGCAACTCTATCTGAGCAATCGTGATACAGAGTTTATCATATTTCGACCTATTCGCGTAAGCTAATTTCAATTTAAATGATGTAAAGTTGTTGCATTTAATTTATTTATTTCATTTTTGCAGAACAATATTATACAATCCTTTGTAAAGTTAGAGCAATTACTAACAACAAATGGCTACTCTCCGGATGATATGATCATCACGAGCTGCCCATCTGCGGAACAGGTCTCCATATTACTTTCAAGTGCCAGCATTTTAGCCGCCGAGGGTGTGGCAAGCTTTGCAGCCGCAGCACGGAAAATCAGCACCTCTTCATCCGTGGAAGGATCAACGGGCAGCAGAAAATTGAGCACAATATCCAATAAGGATCAACAACAGACGGTTGTTGTAGAAGAGCCAGAAAGCGACCAGATTCCGACGCCAGTTAACCCTGAATAGCTTGCAATATGTAGTCCCTATGTAACCCCCATTGTATGT
Source organism: Drosophila falleni (assembly GCA_035045575.1). NCBI lineage: Eukaryota > Metazoa > Arthropoda > Insecta > Diptera > Drosophilidae > Drosophila > Drosophila falleni. The sequence continues at coordinate 1,608,279 of JAWNOV010000171.1, read as the reverse complement.
ATTTTATAAAGCTAAGCAATTCAATATGTATATTACAGTTTATTCTTTCCAAGTAGAGCTAATAAGCGAGCCTGATTTAAGAGAAACAAGCTCTAATAAATTATTTTTGCTAAGCACCCTTAAGCATGCCGAGAATGTGACGAAGTCAAATTAAATTATCAACATTAAATTACAATTACAACAAAATGACAATTAGTTTAACTAACAACCTTAGTGTAGGCAGTGGACAATGCCGCTGGTCAAGTGATTGATATGTTCCTTAGTGGTTTTGAACTAGGATAGCGAACATTTATCCTTTCCATTTGATTGCTGGGAGTCACGTCCTCCCACAGTCGTCGCTCTCTGCGTATTAGCTGTTGACGTTGTACTACGACGGCTGCTGTCTGCCGTACCATCCTGCTCCATTATGGACAGTGCTAAAGCATGTGCCAAAGCCTCATCCTCCGTCTAAAAAGGGAGTGAATCATTTTAAATGCTTTAAACTATATTTATTCAATTAACAGACTTACCATATTTCCTTGTATGTTTTGAATCTGAGTGGAAGTCGTGCGCTGCGCAACAGTTACTGTTGCAGGAACAGGATTGGGTCTGGGATTTGTTTGTTGCTTGTTTTGCCAACGACTTTCGGCTGCTTTAGCTGCCATCGCGCGGGTATCAGAAAAAATCTTAAATATACCCTGGGATGTGCCAGCTGCTGTCGCGGCATTAGTAGTATTAGCAGGTTTGCAGTCATGATCACTACTGTGGCGATGACGTAGACAGAAATTCAGTTTACATTGCGAGCACTGCACTGGAATCAGCTCCTTCCGTTTACATCCTTTGGCATAGCATCGATTTGTGTAGATCTTTTTACTGTCCGATTTGCACTGCTTATCAATGTGCTGGCTAACGGTTAAATCCGGTTCAACACCTGGAGCCGTGGGCACAGGCTCTCCGCACAGCGGGCATATGGGAACTTGAAAGTTCTTTCTGTGAGCGCCTGGACAATTGTGACGTTCATAGTTGTAGTGTGTGGCACAAAACACCTTGTCGCATGAGTCACACTTGACTGGCAGGAAATCTACGCGAATTTGTAAATAAACAAACATATTAATGAAATACTTCCTGTATAAGATGTGTTGTTATTGTTTTGTGAAGGTCGCAACTTACCCAATCTGTTGCATGTGGCTTCGTTGCAATGTTGTCCCAAATGTGGAAACTCCATATTGAACTTGTTCCTTCGTTGTTTGTGACTAATTAAATGCGTATACTCACGTAAATTCGGTATTTATAAGGCTAAAATTGAGTTAAATTTCTAGAAAGCGCTAAATGCCAGTCACACAATGAGTGGACAAAAAATACATATACTAAGCCGAGGGTTGCCCATCTAATAAAAAATTCTTATCTAGTTCGATTTTTTTACCCATAATAAGTACTCATAGTTTTTGTAACTTTCTTCCATTTTTTAATTTTTTGCTAGATTTTTTTAATTTATTGCAGAATTTTTGTTAAAATTTTTTCGTTTTGTTTCTTTATATATATATATATATATATTTATTGTAGGACTAAATTTTTTTAACTCCTCTCTCCAAAGGCTGACGAAATAAAAAAAAATGTAATTTAATTTTTTTTTCTAAATTTACATTTTAAATATTTATCAAATTATTTAGCCTGCATTATTACTAAATTGCAAAGCTGGCAACAGTCGTTGTAACCAATCGTTCGTTGCTACCTGCAGAAAAATTGTTACCGTTTATTGAAACGTTGCCAGACCATTAACCGATAATTTATTGCCGATAATAAATCGATATTAAAATTGGTATCATTAGTGAGTTAAAAATTCAAATTTCGTGTTTTCAGCTCGAGAGCTATTTATTAATCTAATCGATTCAATTCAATTATTTTGACAGTAGAAATTATTCTCTTTAAAAACTTTGTTTTTGTGAGTTTAATAAATTCTGGCATTTTAGTCAACATTTTGCTCAGCTTTTTTCCAATAATGTCGTTTTCGATCTCATTTTATATATTAATTTGGTTGCTGCTAGCAATCAAGTAACGATCTATGAGTGCTCCCCCTGTTTAATGTTTAATTTTCTATCTATAAAATGTGTATATTAGTGTACATACATATTTACAAATTTATTTATTAAAATGTTATGCTGTTCGTCTGATAAAAAATGTTTTAATTTGGAATATATTACATAAATAATATTTATACCAACAACAATCAAGAAAAGTTATTTTCCAATTCAATCACTTTAATTTAAATTTTTTTCATGGATATTCATTTAATAACTGGCTTCATTGATCTTCATAGATAATACCGAATATAGAATGAGAATAATTTCGCGCTCAGCGACTTGTAGACTATACCAAAAGTCTATAATAAACATTGTGTTTTTGTATACATTTACAAAAATAAAAGCAACATTTGCAATAATAATAATAATTACTGTGTAAGAATAAAAATATCTGTATATATATGTATATATATATATATATATGTTTGTGTGTACGGTTATAAAAGTTTAACTTTTTATGCAAGCATAATTGTACCTCATGGTAGCAATTATTGAGAGGAATTTGAAGCGTTTGGAAAATAATCAACAGCAGCGACTGTGGGAACTTGTAGCTCAGTTTCAAAATCAGCGCCTGGTGACGACAAATTGGTCCCGCTTAATTAACACACGCACATATAGAATATATTCGTAGCATTGCGACGCTCTGCTGTTAGTTAAACATTTTGGAAATGCAACTGGCGATTTCAAATAAAGTTAAACGATTTCTCTGGCAAATGGTGCAAAAGCCTCCCAGTAACTGATTATCTGTGTGAAAAAAGATAATAATAATTAGCATCGGTTTGCAAACATTTGTGTTTTATAGTTACCTGTTGCTGATGCGCCATTTGAACTTCAATGTATTTGATAATGTTGGCTTTAAAGTCTTTCACTCTGCTTAACTCGAAGCGTTCCATTTCGCGTTTTATTTCCGCCGATATGTCATCAAATTGTTGCTGACAGCGCTGCACCTTGCCTTGCCACTAAAAGTCAACAATAGAATATTAATAATACCAACAAATAGGAGTTTATTAATATAGTCCAAACCTCCTCAACCTCCTGTTGCGCCTGGTCGAGCTTGTCTGCGCGATTGGCCAGCTCAAATCGTCCACGATTCTCGCGCCGCTTTGAAAGTTGCATTTGGGCGTATTGCCAGTTTTGGAATGCTTTAACACGTTCGTGAAAAATGCACTTGATTGCACCAAATAGACCCAAATAGTCTTTTATAAACTCGGCAAGTATATAAAAGTCAGAGTTTGCTTGCTCGGAGCGTAGCAGCTCGATCTTTTCCTCCACATCTGCCAAATTAGAGAGCGCTCGCGACAGTCCAGTGTGCTCTTCACAAGTGCTAAGCATCGCCGCCGACTTGGCAACCAGACCCGTCAGTGCAGACAGCTCTCTGCGAGAGGTCACCAAAGATTTCAGAGCTGAAGATAGTTTTTGCAGATTCGCGTCCAGGTTTTCCACTTCTGTTATCTTGTCATCAAACCAGGGATCATTCTCATCCATTTTGTACGTAATCTTGTTAACAGTCTCGCCAACTTTGTTAAAGAGTCGAATTACTCCAGCACCGCTTAGAGCCGACGTATTGACGGCACGTGGCAGCTCTTGGTCACTTTCTAAGAAATTGACAAAATCAATATCCACACGCAGCACTGGATGCTGAGCTGTACGATGCACAAAGCGCTCCAGCGCTGCACGCCGTATTTCGATCCATTCCTGATTAATCGGTGTGCCCGGCTCACTCTGCTGTGGACTCATTTTCACCTTGGTGCTGCCAATAATATTCTTAGAGGGTGCTGGCGGTATAATCCTGCCCATTCGCATATATTTGCTAACCAACAGATCATGAATGCCCAGAAAATCGCTAAAACGTCGTAGAGTGCTAAACTCAGTGCGCTTGAATTTGGGAATGTTTGTTTTCGTTGTCACTCTATGGGGAAAAAGCGTAATAAAAAGCATGCATTGTCAATAATAATAATAATAATTAAATTAGAGATAAGGCTGTGCTGTGACTCACTTGTATGCCAAATACGAGCTCATGCCATCGCCCACCTTTTGTGGATCCGATACAACTATTTGAATGAAATAATCGCCATCTTCAGTCAGAACCTCCTCCAAATTGCTGGCAGAAATGCGACGCTAAAATCAAATTGGGAATTATCAGGAAAACAATTGCAATAGTAGCATATCCGATTGAATTAACAAGCGATAAGAGTTTTGTCCAGTCAACATAAATTCAAGCGACTGAGCGCGGCGAGGGGGGCGGAAGCGACGATTGGTGTGTGCTTGTGACGTCGTCACATCAAACAAAGCAACAGCGCAGCGGCAGTTAGGCAAAAATATATGAAGAAAGATAAACGGACAGACGCCGCCCATTTGCGTCGTCAAATTGAAGATAATTTAATCAAAGTTTCGATTGCTTGGTGAAGTGAAACTTACATGCACTTCGCTAGGGGTCATTGCCGACACGAATAGGTCATTTTCTTGGTCCAACGTTACACTTCCCGGCGCTGGCACCTCTTCCTCATCTGATGCACCGGACGCTGAGCCATTGTTGATGTCCACATCGGCAAACTCTCTGTTCTGTTCATGTGTGGGTGTCTTAACTTCCATTGTGGCACGGTCAATACTAATTAACTAAATGGGGTTCCGCTACTCGTGTTTTAATTATAAAATTATTGGAATTCTTTGCGTTTTGTCGCTCTACTCGATAGGTGCACTGTTGCCAACTTAGCTATAATATAGCTAGATCTGACTATTTTCATAATTCGATTGCTAGAAAATTTCTCTAAAAAAATGATATCGATATGCCGAATGCAGTTTTAAGAGTGACCAGCCATTTATGAGTTCATATATACCAATACTTAAAATACTAAATTAATAGATTGCTGGCATTTATTTTATAAAACAAGGACAAAAGACAATAAAGTACGTTACAACTTTTGATTGGCTGAAATCCAGGATATAAACGAAGAAACTTGCACGTAGACAGAAGGTGAGTTAGTCTGACCACATGGCAGCTTGCCCCAAGATACAATGCCAATCAGGACGTTACCCTGAACCAAGGGACCGCCAGAATCCGAAGTACAGATACCCACTTTTCCCGTCAGGGGACCTGTACATAAGTTAGTGGAGTGCACGTCTTTGTTTAGCGCCTTTTCGCAAGTAGTGGTGCTGATGATTGGCAGGTTGGCAGCAACTTGAAGTACGCTTGGGTATGAGGCCGTATTTGTAGTCGAGGTACTTCCCCAGCCATAAAGGTTTGCAGTTCCAGTGGGAACCACACCAGACTTGGGTAGAGTTACAGGAGACACAGCAGCGGACCAGGTAAAAGCAGTTGGAGTGTAGATTAATCCAATATCATAGGGCACAGTTCCACCTGTATAAAGGTCATTGATCACAAAGTAGGAGATGCTTCGCTTCTGTGTGGTTGACGCTGTTCCTGCAACTGCATTGCTGCCCGCCACTAAGGTACTTCCAAGGACTTGCGCTCGGTTGGTCAAGCAATGAGCTGCTGTAACCAGCCAGTTGGCATTTATAATGCTTGCGGCACAGTAATGGGTTCCCTTGTACTGCATGGACACCGCATAGGGTGCAGCATTAACTGATGCAGAAACTCCACCCACAACACGTCCATCGGGTCCAGACTGGTCAATTGGTGATGCCACAACAGCAGCAGACACCTCGCAGGAGCCAAAGAAGAGGCATAATGCGATCAAGCAGATGCTTGACTTGCTTTGACTATTCAGAGTCATTGTTTTCGAGGAACTGTTTACATTTCCCTTTATCGACTGCTTTTTAAATTAAATAGAGATACGCACGCTTACCGCCGTAAATGATAAGGAATTTCAATTTGGTTATCATACTCGTACTCAAAGATAAGCTTTCGTTTTAAAAGGAAGGGAAGGTTAATTAATTATAGCTCCAACAATAAGGCACATTTAAAAAAGATAGTTGTCTGTTTTGATTCTAAGAACTTTTGTGTTGTGAGATGTTATTGATTAATTAATGTCCAAACAATCTGATAGATTACCGTATCTGTCTGACCGATATTTTTTATATTTTTTTATTTAATCCTCATGCATATGATGATTAACTATGGGGCTTTAGTTGATTTTCGGTTGCTTTGTAGTTGTGGAACACCGTTGTTTGTGTTTCAATTTATTTGTCGAGTACCAAATGCACGAGACACTTGTAGATTTTCACACCCGGAACTTGTTGAGTAATAGGGTATATTGAATTCGCTGCAATGTATGTAACAGCACAAGAATGCTTGATGGACCCTAAAGAGTATATGTATATATCCTTGATCATGTCCGTCTGCATGAACCCACGTCGATAAAAATGTGTTTTAAATTGTTGACGCGATCGACTTATTTAATAAATACCTTCAGCACTTAACTTACTAAAGCCAGGTAGCTATAGACGCATATTATTCCCTTTCTATCTTTATATATGAATGTGTATCTGAAAATTACTGATAAGCTCAATATCACAAAAATAAAGTTCATTTTATTGCTAGATTAAAATTGTGTTGAATTTTTAAAATGAACTTTATTTCGATCATTTTATATCTGACATACAAATTTCGAACGTTTGAAGTTAAATGTCTTTTTAATTATTAAATTTAGCTTTATCTGATCGGACATATGTATATTTAACTAGTCGGCCGGTGCTACAGTCGAGCATACTCGACAGTCGGAGATCCCGTACTTACTATGGAAAAAACTTATAATGGAAAAAAACTAAAAATAATTTAGTTAACTTCAATGCAAATGTTATCAGATTGGTTACGATATCTCATAAAACACTTGTCAAGGAATAATCCTATTTTGACATATAATCCAATTTATATTCCATTTAGTCCTACTTCTATTCATACTTCTACTAGCATTTGAATTATTTCTCTATATTCGAACTCGTACTTCTTTCTCAGTTTCTCTTTGTTTTTCTTACCCTCTCTACTACTGCTACTATAAATACTACTATTAATATAACTCCTCCCAGTCCCTCTCCCAGGCCCCGCTCCCAGTCCTTCTGCCAGTCACTCTCCCAGGCCCCGCTCCCAGTCCCCGCTCCCAGTCCCCGCTCCCAGGCCGCGCTCCCAGTCCCTCTCCCAGGCCCCGCTCCCAGTCCCTCTCCCAGTCCATCTCCCAGGTCCCCCTCCCAGGTCCCTCTCCCAGGCCCCGCTCCCAGTCTCTCCCACTCCCAGGCCCCGCTCCCAGTCCCTCTCCCAGGCCCCGCTCCCAGTCCCTCTCCCAGCATACTCGACAGTCGAATTTTGAAACAAACTTGATCTGCCTGCAGTATAGAGGAACCTACATACCAAGTTTGGTGTCTCTAGCTCTTATAGTCTCTGAGATCTAGGTGTTCATACAGACAGACGGACAGACAGACAGACGGACAGACGGACATTGCTATATCAACTCGGCTATTGATGCTGATCAAGAATATATATACTTTATAAGGTCTGCCACGTCTCCTTCTGCCTGTCACGCACATAGTCGGTAAAACAAGTACGGGGTCTAAAAATCAGTAATCTACATGTTATTTCATATTTTCTGGCTTATTTATTTAAAAATTAATTTAGAGCAAATAAAGTGCAATATTAAATATTTTAAAACGACTTAAAGTAAATAGCTCTTTTAATTCATGAAGACTATTTTCAGTTTTTATAGCTTAATTTTAAAATTTGAATTAAGTTCAAAATTTTAAATGCCGTACATTTTTGGTATTTTTCCGGTTTTGACTGAAATTATCGATATGCATAGTTCTTATCGATATTTATCGTCATCCGTACAACTGACTCAGATCAACTTGGTGGCTGACTTTTTTCCACGACAATTTTTATTAAAACTACGATTATAATTCGACTTATTGCATTGCAAAAACACTGTATAATCAGTGTGTGTGACTGAATATTACACATATATATAATAAACAAAGTGCAACGTGTGCAGTGGAAGCCGCAAAAGTATCACGCCCCAGTAGCAAAACAATAGGTGGAGAGAGTGCGCAAGAGTGAGAGGAGAGGTCAGCAAACCCGCAATTAAGAAAAGTCGACACGTACAAGAAAGAGTTTAACAGAGGCAGCACAAGAGAGCGGCAGCAGAACTAACTAACTTAAGAAAAATAAAAAATAAAAGAAAAAAAAACAATAGAAAATATGTCATCCGGCGACTTTGGAAATCCGCTGCGTAAATTCAAATTGGTGTTCCTGGGCGAGCAAAGTGTGGGGAAAACTTCACTGATTACACGCTTCATGTATGACAGCTTTGACAACACCTACCAGGCAACAATTGGTATTGATTTTCTATCCAAAACGATGTACCTGGAGGATCGGACGGTGCGATTGCAGCTGTGGGATACGGCGGGTCAGGAGCGTTTCCGTTCACTGATACCATCGTACATCCGCGACTCCACAGTCGCTGTGGTTGTATACGATATAACGAACACAAACTCGTTCCACCAGACATCCAAGTGGATCGATGACGTGCGCACGGAGAGAGGCAGTGATGTCATTATCATGCTGGTTGGCAACAAAACGGATCTATCTGATAAACGACAGGTGTCCACCGAAGAGGGCGAGCGCAAGGCGAAGGAGCTTAATGTGATGTTCATCGAGACGAGCGCCAAGGCCGGCTACAATGTTAAGCAATTGTTTAGACGCGTGGCTGCGGCGTTGCCCGGCATGGACTCAACGGAGAACAAACCATCCGAGGATATGCAAGAGGTTGTGCTTAAGGATTCGCCCAACGAGACAAAGGATCCCGAAGGCGGCTGTGCCTGCTAGAACTGGGCAACCGGAACCCTTCCCTCACAACCTCCACTACGACATCGACCTCGACAACATTCACACATTGACACACGCTGGCGACAGGTGTACGCCAGGTGTATGTGGGCAGCGGGTTAAAGATGAGCATGCTAAAACAACAACAACAACAATTTATGAGATGCACACATACACAATTTTATGTTTAAGTTTATTTATAAAACAAAACAAAAAAAAAACAAGTATAAAACGAAATAATAGCAAAACATAAAATAGACTTAAAACTAATTTAACGCAATCGGCTAATTATGTACGTTAAATGAATGCAATGCAATTAAGTATGCGCCTAATCCTAACATCCAAGCAAGTAGTTAAGTTCAGTTCACACGTTAATACCCTGCACATTTAATGTGACCAAGATTCAAAAATATAGATATCATGTTCTCATGCACCTGCCACAAATCGGGAACGTGTGAACTGCGCTCTAGCTTTTACTCTCTTACAACTTGTACTTACTTACAACAATGAGACATTTGAACACACGCCCACGCCAAAAAACAACAAGAGCAACATTCCAATTTATGTGCTGGTTGCCATTTCTCGATAAAGATACCACTGAGCCAGCCTGTGTTCAAGCCCGGAGAGTACCCCAATCTATAGATTCTAATCCAATGATTATCAACGTTATCAAGCGATTCTGCGATTTCGTTATATTTATTTATTGAGCCCCGTTTTGTTTGCGGCTTTTATTCGTTTGTTTTTTTTATAGGCACAGCAAACAGCAGTTGGTTGGCGCAGATCTTGGCATCTTATGATTAAATATATATATTTAAATAATATATGATATATGTATTTATAAAAATATATGCGATATGTATTTTTATGAAACAGGCAGAGAAAACAATTAACATTGAACAATATTAACAATTTTTGCTTCGATTAGCGAGAGAACTTTTGTGCATTTTTTACGCAAGCAAGCAAAGGCTTACAAAATTGAATACGAAACGCAATTTTTAATAAATCAAATTATAAAACTAAACAAAATAAGTATTAGCAATAAATTAAAAAGAAAAACAAAACTAAACCATGTGCATGAATTTTTAAAAAAATGACTCATTGCAATAACGTTTGAATCTTTTTATCTTATCAATATTCCATAAAAACGATAAGTTTTTATTCCTAAAAAAATAGAGATTGATTAAGATGTATAACGTTCTGATCATCATACCAGATATGAAAGTGTTACTGGCTTAAAAAAAAAATAAGAAAGATATCGAAAGTCCATTATTTTGTTGACCCTCGATGGGGCATAATTTATTTGAAGAATTTCATTAATGTAAAAGCGTAAATACAACTGAAAAAATGCCGGTCATTTGCTTTGCAATGCTAACTTTTGGATATATAAATAGAGTACATATTTTGAGGACTTAGACTTAGAAGCTATCCTCGTTTGTGATAAACTCATCGCGAATCTTTTGCAGTTTGGTGATAAGCTCCGCAACAGATACCTCGCCATGCACCTTGTTATCACGAGTGCGCACATTCACAGTGGTCGAGGAGCGCTCCTTATCACCGACGACCAAAATAAAGTTGAACTGTGCCAACTGAGCATTGCGTATCTTCTTGTTCATCGTATCGCCAGCATCGCAGTCGACTTCACTCATAAAGCCAGCCGCATATAGCTGATCTCGCACAGACTTTGCATACTCGTCGTAGGCAGGACCAACTGGCACGACCATGACTTGACGTGGCGACAACCAGAATGGCCATTTGCCAGCATAGTTCTCCGTAAGAATGGCAATCATGCGTTCCACAGAGCCAAGAATGGCTCGATGGATAATAACTGGACGCTTCTTCTCGCCATCGTCGGCAATGTAGTTGAGATTAAAGCGAATGGGCAGCTGGAAGTCTAGCTGAATGGTAGCGCATTGGAATGGACGCCTCAGTGCATCCATAATAGTTATATCAATTTTAGGTCCATAGAAAGCACCATCGCCGGGATTCTCTTTCCATGGCATACCGAACTCATTCAGTGATTCAGCCAGGGCCGTCTCAGCGGTGTTCCACTGTTCTAGCTCTCCCAAGTACTTCTCAGGCCGCGTGGACAGCACCAGTTGAAAGGAGAAGCCAAAGACGGTATAAACATGACGCAAAAAGTCCAGGCATCCCTTCATTTCGCTCTTGATTTGCTCTGGTGCACAGAAGATGTGCGCATCATCCTGTTGGAAGCGTCGCACGCGTGTCAAGCCAGTCAATGCGCCGGAGAGTTCATTGCGATGCAGCACACCAAAGTCGGCCATGCGGAGAGGCAGCTCGCGCCACGATCGATTGCGATTGTCAAAGATGAGGCAGTGACCAGGACAATTCATTGGCTTGAGCGCAAACTTCTCCTTCTCCGCCTCAAAGGTGAACATATTGTCGGCATAGTGATCCCAGTGGCCGGAAGTCATCCACAGTTTGGCATTGAATATGTTCGGAGAGATAACCTCCTGGAAGCCACGCTTCCTGTACTCTCCCCTAATCAGGTTCATCAACGTGTTGTAGATGTGTGCACCACGCGGCTGAAAGAAGCAAGAGCCAGGCGATAGTTCGTGGAAGAAGAACAGTTCCTGTTCACGTCCAATCTTGCGATGATCACGCTTGGCAGCCTCCTCCTGCAATTTCTCCCATTCCTTGAGTTGCTTTGGATCGGGGAATGAGATGCCATAGACACGCTGTAGAGTCTCTGCATCCGCCCTGCCTTCCCAATAGGTCGACGAGTTCTTGGTGATCTTCAGTGCCTTTACCTTGCCCGTGTGACGAACATGGGGACCACGGCATAAATCAATCAATGATCCGCACTTGTAGACCGTGGTGCGATCTGTGGTCACCTTCTCGTTGAGAATGCGCAACTTGAACTCATTGTATTTAAACATCTCCAGCAGATCAGATTTCTTCATCTCCAGACGCTCAAAGTTTTGCTTCTCCTTGACAATTTGTTTAACTAATGCCTCCATAGTGCCGTATTCAGTTGTCGAGATCTAAATGAAGAAACTGATTATTAACTGCACTACACGTATAATGACATTAGTACACTTACACCATCGCCATCCAAGTGCATGTCGTAGTAGAAACCATTTTCAATGGGCGGACCATAGCACAAGTGGCCGCCATAGATGCGTTCCATGGCCTCGCCCATTATGTGGGCAGAGCTGTGCCAGAATACGGCCTGTGCCTCTGGATCATCAAACTTGAGCAATTGCAGGCTACAGTCGCCCTCCAGCACACGATCTAGATCCCAAACCTCGCCATTCACCTTGGAAATGATGGTGTTATCAGCCAGACCCTTGCTAATGCCAGATGCCACATCGTAGGGTGTAGTCTCCCATGAGGTGGCGTCCACCTGTTTGCCATCCGGCAATGTCACTTTGATGGCTGCACGCGGCTTGGCAGCCAATTCGGCTAAATATTCCGCCTTGCACTTCTCCCACAGCACATTACGCTCCTCAATATATGCCGGCAAGGGATTTAGCTCTGCAATTGGAAAACCAGGTCAATTATACAAATTTCAGAGTCAATAAAACCCAATGTGATTCCTTTTCTTTGTCAAAAAAATAAGTTGATTTTATCTAATATACATGAAATATTGTCAAATTGGATAAAATTGTTAGTTAATCAATTAACTAATTACCTTTGCGACCATCTCCACCGCCTGCGGCTGGTTTTTCTTTTTTCTCCTTCTTCATTTTAGCAGCCTGCAACGTGAATGAAAGGAAAATCAATAATAATACTGCGCTTGCAACGTGCGGAATTATTAATATATGTAAAAGTAAAATATCAGACGTATCAACCTTTAGCTACTCAATTCAAAAGTAATTAATTTTAATGAATTTTTGGTGTTTGAGTTTCGTGTTGTTGACGTTTGCACAGTTGTCACTAAAGCAAATGACGAAAACACAAACTTATTCGGCTCTATTTGTACTTCTTTCTTTTATCTCGTTTCGCCGAAACTGATGCAATAATACGGTAGTTTTAGTCACTGTATGTGATTGTAAAAGGAGTGGGAAATAATTTCAGTTGCAGTTAGTGACGTCACATCATAAAGCGGCTGTGATTCATTTTGTCATTTGGTATGCATGTGGCAATAATTACAATTTTAAAGATAGAATACACAAACAATTGCGAGCAGAAACACCAACCAAAGTTGCGTAGCACCGACTGTTGTGAATGTCTTGTTGTTGTTGTAGTTGTTGTGGCTGCAAGAACTGCCGTCGATTTTTGGCCACCGACAAAGCTCGAATATTGTGCAAGGTTTTTTTGCGACTGCTTCTAAACGCACTAACAAACGGTAGTACTTTTAACATAACTTAAGTATGTAACTTGCTTTAATACACTCGAATGCAATTAAAAGAATATTAACATGCCTTCTGCTTGTTTAAATCCAAATTACTTAATTCCGGCACCACGTTGTCACCCATCTTTTTACAAAAAGAGAGGAGATGAACTTAGCGGAGAAACTCGGTAAGAGAAATGCTAAACTGAGCGTTGCCCATCCAGTACAAATTTCCGATCTGGTTCGATTTTTTATTTGGCCATCAGTGTTATCGAAACAAAAGACTATCGAAAACTATATTGTCTCTCGATAGGCGATATTTGCAATGCAGCTGTTTATTGTAATTGGCGCCAATTCGAGTTCGAAATTCGAATGTCCTACATTCGCAGTTAATATTGATTTTTAACCTGCTGACATAATTGCAGTTGTGGAGTTTGTTTTCGTGACATTTTCGTCTAGCTGAAGTCATATTTAGACCCGAAGTTAGTTTAAAGCGAACAAAATTGCACACTTACTGGAAAATCCGTTGCACCACCAACCACCGTTATCGGGTGGCACAGCGGATCGTCTTGGGGTAGAATTTGATTTCTACAACGTGGCCTCCAGCAAGGTACACCCCAGTCCGGGGGCAGCGCGCAGTGTTTGGGCGCTGCCCCTGACGGCCTCCTCGTCATGCAACATGGAGGAAGATGGTCATGCTCATGGCGACATTGATATTGACATTGATCATCGTCCGCATTCGCTGCCTGGCGCTAATGGTGGAGCCCCCAACGGTGATGGCAATGAGCATGATAGCAATATGCTGCTATTTGAGGGCTTGGACGGCGCCACGGTCAATCTGGATGATATTTTTGACATTATCAAGAACGGTGAAGTCAGCGAGGTGGAGAACCTAGTGGAGAAGTTTGGCATGGAATGCTTGTCGGCCAGGGATCGCCATGGCTACACGCCCGCCCACTGGATTGCGCTTAATGGCAATGTGCAGCTCATGCGCTATCTAATCGAACGCTCGGCGCCCATTGATCTGCCCTGCCTAGGCACCCAAGGACCACGGCCCATTCACTGGGCCTGTCGCAAGGGACACGCCTCTGTGGTGCAGGTTCTGTTGCAGGCGGGCGTGGCAGTAAATGCGGCTGATTTCAAGGGACTTACGCCGCTACACTTGGCCTGCATGTACGGACGCACTGCAACGGCTGCCTATCTTCTGGGCATGGGAGCGCTCAATAATCTGACGGACATCAACGGGGATACGGCTCTGCACTGGGCGGCATACAAGGGACACGGCGATCTGATGCGTTTGCTGATGTACTCTGGCGTGGAGCTGCAAAAGACGGATAACTTTGGTTCAACACCATTGCATCTGGCCTGTCTATCCGGGAACATTAACTGTGTACGTCTGCTCTGCGAGAAGTCTCAGTTGGATCTGGAGCCGCGTGATAAAAATGGAAAGACGCCCATTATGTTGGCACAGGCGCATCAGCACCAGGATGTGGTGCGGTTGCTTTATGGAGAAGTCAAGAAGAATTCACGCTGGATGCCATCTGTATCGGAGAGTTGGGGCTGGCTCTTTGGCGGCGCTGGAGACTCAAAGGGACCGCTGTTTCTCTTTCTGTTCTCCGTGCTGCTCTGGGGATATCCCATGTACATGATACGGGCTATACCAATTACCTGGAATATCTTACGACGATCGCATTATTGCTTTATATACTGGAATGTGGTCATGTGGGTCAGTTGGGCCATTGCCAATCGTCGAGATCCTGGCTACATACCCTTGAGTTCCGATGCCTACTACCGTGCGATCAAGCAAATCCCGTACTTTGATAAGCTGAAGAAGCGAAATGTGATGCTCACCAGGTTGTGCCACAGTTGTCGTTGCCTGCGTCCGCTGAGAGCCAAGCATTGTCGCGTCTGCAATCGTTGCGTCTCCTACTTTGACCATCATTGCCCATTCATCTACAATTGCGTTGGGTTGCGGAATCGTATGTGGTTCTTCCTGTTTGTGCTCTCGGTGGCCGTTAATTGTTCCTTTACCATTTACTTCGCCTGCTATTGCGTCATGATCGAGGGATTCACGCTCCTCTATGTGCTGGGACTTGTCGAGGCTGTGGTCTTCTGCGGATTGGGTTGGATACTCACCTGCACTTCGGTAAGAAATGACTTCTTTCTTTGTTGAGGGACTGAGATTATCATGTACCACTTACAGATACTTCATGCCTGCATGAATCTCACCACGAACGAGATGTTCAACTACAAGCGGTATCCATATTTGCGGGATAAACGTGGCCGGTATCAGAATCCTTTTTCGCGTGGTCCAATACTGAATCTGCTGGAGTTCTTTGTCTGCCTCCCCGACCGAGGAGATGACAACGATCTGCTGCTTGAGGATAACATTTGATTAAGAAGCTAGGAGCGCGCTCTTGCTCGCCGGCGCAAGGTGCCCGTGCGTGGATAATAGCGTCAGTCACCGCTCAAAGGAGGCGGCTGTGTTTTGATTTTGCTCTAGGCTTAGTGCTTACTTGACAGATCGCATCTTAAACCGACTCTCCAACCGCTGGACGTTGCTAAATGCATCTTTTTATCAGATCATCAATTGCAATATATATCCTTGCAGAGGAATTCACTCTTGTAAGCTCTCACGAACTGCCTTCGGGAAACTTTACACTAGATAGCGTAATTATTATAATTATAACTATCAATAGTTTCCATATATCATAGATCTTTTATAAGAACAATACGAGAACTCAGCTGCAAGGATATTTAAGCTTCGGTGCTTCGAAGAATGCTTTTTTATCTTGTTATACTTATCTAGCATAAAATATAAGAATACGCTTCTCTTGTTATTTAATTTTTTTTGTACAAAATTGTTATGTATAAAACGTTGTATTTAATGAATCTCTATATTATATATACTTAATATAATTAATAAAAATGTATGTAAATGATTACTAAATGGCTAAGCAGAGTGATCGCGAGTTGCGAGTGACCGCTCCATTAGTTCATTCGTTTAGAAATTGCACAGGTAATACTAAAACTCAGATCGGAGAGAAATAATCGCTATATGTTTATAATGGGTACACTTTGGTATGTATCTTGGGCGTGTGGGATGCATGGAAATTTGAATTGGAACGATTGGTTATTGCATTATACTATAATAAAAACAATACTGCATTGTTTAGCCTTCAAAACAAAAATCATAGTTCTCGGGATCTTCTGGTATTGGGGGCGGATCCTTGCTAATGTCCACGCCTTCAGTATCAAGCAGTCGCAACTTGATTTCCATGGATAGCAGCGTATCAAAGTCTTCCTTCTTTTGCTTGCTGCACATCTCCTGGCCTAACAAGGCATTGATGCCATCCGTCCAATAATTAAAGACGCTTTCATCTGGCGCCACAAAGTCCAGCGTTGAGTGATCCACGCTCTCAAACGTGATGGAAAATGCTAAATTAACTGTTTGTGATTTGCGTGTGCGCGTCTCTTTCATGTGTGGACACTCCTTGCCCTCCAACAGCTGCTTGATATCAATAATGGGCAGCTTCTTCGGCAGCTCCTCCAGCGTCGGTATGTTCTTCTCATCGCAGTCGCCATAATGTATAACCTTGTGGTTGGGTGATAGACGTGCATACCAGAACTTATCCTTGGTTCGTGTGCCACGCAAATATTTGGAAAAACGTGTGCCTGTCAATGAATCAAGAAGTGTTGATAAGTCTATATAATTGAGGATTCTGTGTACTCACCTTCCACTAGAAATGAGAGTCGTTGTTGCTTAATCAGCTCCACAATTTGTGGTGATATTTTTTCCTTGAGTTTCACAATAGCCGAAGCTGTAGAGTCGCATTCCTCCTTTGAAGTTCGTTCCTGCTGGCGCAGCGTTGTTATCTGCTGATAGGTTAGCAGTGCAATCTTGCTGCGAAAGTCCTCCAAGTTCTCAGGACGCAGCTTTAAGGTGCGCTGAATTTGTTCGCGCACTACGCTGAACACCTTTTGAAAGTCCTCGGCTGTGGCGCGCATATCCTTCCAGGTGCGATTTAATGTGATGACGCAAATGCAAAAGAATTCCTCAAAGGGCAGATCGTGAGTAAAGAACATGGGCTGAAAGTCGCCTGACTGCTCCGCTGGAGGCTCCCCAATACGCAGAATGTCACAGAGTACCTTGACGAGCTCAATCGAGGTGCGACCAAAGGGACACTCGTGCTCATCCGCCCGGCACGAGTTCTCGTGCACAATCTTTGTGTATTGCTGTGTGTAATTGCGAGCAAAATAAACCATACAGTCCAGCGCCAAGATGCCTATAAACATATTGTTGAATAAGTTTTTGAATAGTTTAATTTAAATTTTTGTATAGCTTACCTGGAGGAGTTTCGATAAAGTCCTGTGCCGGATTGATGTCGCACTTGAAGCCAAGTTTCTTGTAGTACTGAGAAAAGTTGATATTGCCACCGCCGGAGCCACCGCTACCGCCACCACTGCCGCTGCCACCCCGTCGGATATGCTCATCGTTGTGACTGAGAGAGCCCGCGTAATCATCAAAGGCAATGCGACGCAGCTCCTTGATCTTCTCGTGGGCATCTTGATCCTGTGCATTCATTTTCATACGCATACGTTTCTCTAGCAAGCCCAACGTCAACGTCTGCAGCACATACAACTGATGAGTCATCTCGGTGCTCAATCCGTTTCCAATTAACGCCAGACGATATTGTTTCGCACTGATTGTGTGGGCAATCGTACGCTTCCGCGGCTCCTCTGCCTTCATAAAGAGCGCATTTAACAGTGCGATGGCATTTTGACGCATTACAGGAGAGTTCACCTCCTGCAGCAGACGCAGCAAGTCCTGCAGTTTGATATCTTCTGCCACCAGGACATACTTGCTGCTGCTCTGTACAATGTTCTCCAAATTCGAAAGTGCACTCTCGCCGCATTTGGTGGGATATTTTTGGAAATTGCGCACAATTTCAATGTTGCGTGCTACAAAAGAGTTCTCTGGTACCTCCCAGGACACAGTGCCGTGTTCCATTAGCTCCACAAAGCTAGCCAGGCTGTACTTGAGTATCTCTTCATCCTTTTGGTTGACATCTTCAATCATTTTGATTAATATATCCAAGCCCTTCTCCTTGATGAACTCCAGTGCAAATGTGTGATCCATGCTCAGCGATGTCAATTCCTGCAGACGTTGTGCCTTGTCCTGGGCGCTGCCATTAATTAATGTTTCGAGAGCATCGCTGGCCGTCTTCGAGGGTGAATACTGTAGTCGGAGCACAGAACCGTTTTTAATCTCATTACGATTCTTCTCGGTCACATATTTCATATTGTTTTGCTCACAGAACTGTAGAGCATAGTGCTGATGATCGCTAATGGACCATCCATTGCATATTTCTTGAATCTTGCCTGTGAATTGGAATACATATATTAATATTCAATTGTAATTTTAAGTTGGGTAAAAGTTCGGCTAATGAAAACAATAGTAAAAATATTGATATCGTGTAACAGGCGCCTTTAAGGGGACCATACTGTAAAAGATAGTTTTGTGATTAATGATCTTTGAAATGTCCCTTCATCAACAACTTCCATTTCCTGTTCCGCTTCCTGTTGAGTTCATGCATTTTAATGAGGGCTGCTGACATCACATTAACCCACAAAGGGCGTTGCCGCTTCCCTTATGGACATTCAAATCACATACACTACATTAAAATAGTAATTAATTGACCAGCCCTAGCATAAATCTATTCTATGACAAACCAGAAACATTGCCTATTGTTTATAATTAAATGAAACCACAAATTATTCACATACTTGCAAGTGGATGTCTTTGATCCAGATTTATTAGCTGTGCCATATGATTCTCGCGCTCCACAGCTATTTTCACTATGTGAGCATCCCTCACTGTCATCTTTTTCGGTATCATTTTGATGATAGTAGTTAAATAATAACTATATATTAACCAATTTATTATTATTTTCTGCTAAAATTGATCGTCAGCATCAAAGTAGAGGAAACTTTTTTAATACAAATGTAGCAGCAGTACTGCCAACTTGCTTCAAAATTCGTGTCGCAACAAAACAACGGGCTGGCAGTCTTGGTTTGCGGACTTATATTGTGATCAATTCAAAAAATGTACAAAAATTTGAATTTTTTGACATTTATTTTTTTATTTATTTATTACACAAAAATATCTTTTATGTTTAAAAATTTATTTACAAAACATAAAATAAAATTATGTAGTCGTCAACAATTTAAGCAGTTCACCCACAACACGAACATTAATGCTATTTCCAAGCAGTCGATATTTTTGTCGATTAGTAGTTTCGGTGGGAAATTCAAAGTTTTCGGGAAAACTCATCAGTCGGGCGACTTCCCGAGGTGTAAAATATCGCAATTTTACTTGACGTAATAGTTCAAGTCGTCGGTCTTGGGCTTCACAATTCATGTTATTAGGATCCATGTCAATTTTTTTAACTGCTTCGAATATGTTATGCGATTCTTCTTTCGAAAGTGGGGTATACGCTGATCCAGTGCCTTCTGTGTAGTGCGTATACCCCTTTGTGAAACACATAGACCTGCTTTGATCTGGATGGACAATGTCCATGACCAAAACTCGCTTTGTTAGCACGTCTTCTGGCACAAGAGTTTCGAGTGGGGCGTCAGGCTCAATAATTGCGGATATTTTGGCCATTGGCAGCTGCGCTGGGTCAATACTTGTCCCTGGCATTTGATCCCAGATTTTGCCAGCTTCAAAGGGAAAGTCCTTGTCACGCCGCGCAATACAATAGTAACGATGTCGTGTGTTTGGAACATTGAATTGTGTTGGAGTTAAAATAAACTCACGCCAGTAGAAGCCCGCCTTTTCCAATGCTTCAATAAACTGATTACGAGCCTGAGATCCTTCAAAACCCTTTACATTTTCCATTAGCACATATTGAAGACTTTCGCATTGAGGTATCAGTGAGCACAGGTGAGATAAAGCACATGACCGCTTGTCCTCCACATCCCGCTGTAGGCCTTGACGAGTATGCGGTTGGCAAGGCGGTGACATAAGTAGCATGTTAGCTTTTAATTTCGCGACTTCCTTCTCTGATAAACTTTGGATATTTCTTGTCTTGACATTGGTTTCTTTATAATTATGCGCGTATACTGCATTGGCGACAGTGTTCACATCCAATGCGGCAACAACTTCTCCTGGTAGCTGGGCGTCTGGAATTTTTATATTAGTAGGTGCTTGCAGCTGTTATCTTGGTCACTACGTACGCACATTTAAAGGCATAATGCATGCCGCCGATGCCACTAAATAATTCTAATACACGAAATTCCATCGCATCAACTTTGTTTACTTCACAGTAAATGTATTAAATGGACAGCACGCTTATAGCATATGTTTGCCATTCACAGAAAGCACAATTGTATTAATCGATAAATAGTGACTTCATCGACTACTCAAGCTATACGCTTATTAAATATTTAAAAAAAATGTATTAAAACACGTAGAAATGGTTTAACAATTATTAAATACAAGGATTTAATAAAACAAAGTAGCGTTTGTGCGAATGTCAATTTTGTGTAAAAGAATACGTCAAAAATTTCCAACTGTCAAAGCTCAAACGTTGTACTGTACAATTTTATTCATTCATCGCAATAATGGGTAAGTTTAAAGGAAAAACTTAGCTTTCAAGAATTAAAGAGGTTTTAAATGTTGATTCAATATTGCAGACGACGAGATGCACGAAAAAGATGAGGCAATCTCTGATTGTAGTGATGATGATGAAAATATGGCGGCTGAGATAATTGTGATAGCTCGTGAGGAGTTGGAATTGCAGAGGGAGCAATTGAAACTGCTTCGGGAAATGGCCACTGTAAACAAAACTTTCCAAGCCACAATTCTGGAATTGCTGAAAGACAAATTAAATCTTTTTAAATAAACAACTTAGGAAAATTTGATATATTTTGTTTTACTTTTGATCACTGCGGACGTCAGTACGCGCTAGTGACGAAAACAGCACCAAGGGTACAAGGGTGTGTAAGTGGGTTTATAAATTCTACAGTAGCGGGTCGTCTGCCTTTTTCACAATCTTGATCATTTCGTTGGTTGTGTTCAATGTTCGTCAGTTAAATCACTGGTCTGCTGTTCAGTAAACTCAACTGTCGATCCGCTCAAAATTAATTTCCATTCGGTAGTCAGTGTAAAAAAACATTTAAACATGATAATAATCAAAGAATAATCGATATTTCGATCTTTTGTGGAGTATCGAACAAATCGATTTTATCATTGAATTTTTGCAGTTCTTGTGTGAATGGCGATATTGTAAAGAAGCAGAACGTCAACACGTGCCGCTTGCTACGAGTTGTGTAGTAGGGTTTTTTTTTATTTAAATTAAATCACAATAATGGGTAAAATTAAAAGAAAATCTCAGCCGCCACCAGTTGAAGAGGATTCAGACAGTGACTCCAGCTTTGCAGACGAGGAGATGGCCGTAAAAGATGAGAGCACCCAGGAGGCAATCACAGATAGCAGTGATGAGGACAGCGACATTGAAATGGACAGCAAACAGTCGAAGAAGAAAGAAGTAGAAGAAGGTGCAGACACTGCAGGTGATGATGATGACAACGGTAATGATGATGACGATGAGGATGACGACGACGATGATGATGATGATGATGATGACGATGAGGACAACAACACAAATGGTGATGTAAAGAAAGCTCGCTTACCTGTACTAAATCCGCTCAGCTTGATGAGAAATAAGGAACAGCGCATGGCACTTTTCCGAAAAATGAAGAAGGAAAAGCACAAGAAAAAGATGCAGGAGCGTAGAGCACGTCGAAAGGCGGGTTTGCCCGCCAATCCCGGTCACACAATCGAAAGCTTGCGAGAAAAAGATCAGACCGAAGTTAGCAATCTAAATGATTCCGATAACGAGGAATTGCGCAAAGAGCTTGAAATCGATGATTTTAGCTCATATTTCGAGCGCATATATGAGCCAAAAGTGTTGATAACATTTGCGGACAATCCCGTGACGAAAACACGCAAATTTGGCCTGGAATTGTCGCGTATATTCCCCAACGCTCTGGTGAAGATCCGTAACAAAGCGTCGGTGAAGAAAATCTGCAAGAGCGCCGAACGTGAACAGTTCACGGATGTGGTCATTATCAACGAGGATAGACGCAAGCCCAACGGTTTACTTGTCATACACTTGCCAAATGGACCTACTGCGCATTTTAAGCTCTCCAATGTAAAATTGACTACAGACATTAAACGGGATCACAAGGAGATAACCAAGCATCGCCCAGAGGTTATACTGACTAATTTCACAACTCGTCTGGGTCTCACTGTGGGTCGCATGATGGGCGCTTTGTTTCATCATGATCCCGAGTTTCGTGGACGTCGCGCTGTCACCTTTCACAACCAGCGAGATTACATATTCTTTCGGCATCATCGCTACGAGTTCTCCAAGGAAGGCAAACGTGTAAAGCTGCGCGAGCTGGGACCACGATTCACACTCAAGTTGCGGTCACTACAGGAGGGAACATTCGATAGCAAGACAGGAGACTACACTTGGATCATTAGCAACAAGCGACATGCCATGGAGTCCAGGCGCCGCTTCTTCCTCTAGTTTAAAGCGATTATTTTCATCATTTGAAATGTTTATATATTGTATTTCATAGAGAATATAAATAAAAAAATAAGGGTAATTAAAGCAAAACTCTTAAAGCATTGTTGCCAAATAACCGGTAGAAACCACCACAAGTTGTCCAAATATAATATATGAAAATTATTCAAATGCTTATGCTAAATGTGCAACATACAACAAAGAAGGGGGCACAAGTCGGCCATTGGCACGCCAAGAGGAACGACACAGCCAGGATGCACAATTACATTGTGGGACATTGGGGACTTGGAACACCGCCAGCAGCTGCTGCATCAGCGAACGGCAGATCGGCTCCGGTCTCTGCCAGTATCTCTGCCGGCGGTTGACCATAATCCTGCAATTTTCTCATGTCATCCAGCACCACGCGGAATTTCTCTCTCTTTACGGTGGGCGAGTCATCGGGTTTCTCGCTTTGCAGGTGCTCCTCAATAACCTTGTAAAGCTCCAGCTGTTTCTGATATCTGCAAACAAATAAGTTTGATTGTAAGCAAAAGCCAAGAAACAATAAACAAGATATTTATGTGGAATTGAGTGTTAAAGTCTTGAAATTGATAGCGGCCGCACCTGTCTTTATCTTCGGCAGATAGGGTTGAGTCATTTTCCTCCAGATATTTCGGATACTTCTCCAACAACTCCTTGATGCTAGGCAGCAAAATCTCAGCAGATAGTAGACTCTGCATCATGCCCTCCATGAATGGCAGGAAAGTATTTCCATCTCCATCGCTGGCCTGAAATTTATCACGTTATCACTTGTAATTAAATGCTGTATTTTCAATTTAATACTTACACCATCCAAGTTCAGGGAACTAAACATGCTGGCAATGTCAGTGTCGGCTGCGGGAGCTGCCAGATTATCGGTGCCCTCTTGAAGGCCCTATATATAATAAGAAAATGGGTTATCTTTTGCTCTCAAGAAAATAAAGTAAGTGTTTAGACTAAATAATACAAATTTTTTAAACTCTGTTTAGTAAAAAAACTTTTTTTTTCTAAATTAAGATGTGAATAATTAAGTTTACCAAAACAGTTACCGACTGACTATGGCCATAATAAAATGTGTAGAATTTCGGATACTCACTTTTAAAGCCTGGGAAATGCTATCTGAATACTTGGACACTTCATCATCGTTGGCAGAGTTTTCGCCGCTGAGGGTCATTGCGGCCGCTTCGGCCATTTTCTTGAATCCGGCCATTATCTGGTCCGGATTCTGTGGCAGTGGTGGAATATCACCGCTGGGCGTATCTGGTCCACCGAAAAGTGTAAGCATGCGGTCCGCTAAGAGTTTCGCTTGCTCACTGAAATTCCAAAGTTCAATTGTCAATTGATGAAAATCATATTCATTTGATCTGTTTGTACTTACTCAAAAAATGCATTGGACTCCTCGTTGCTTTCGCCGGCTTCGCCTGCGGTGTCATTTGTGGACACAGGCTTTTCCTGCTTATCACCACTTTTGGTTTTGTCAAAATCCTGCAGTGCATCTGTAAAGGGCGATATTAGATTTATTATATAAGGTTTAAAATGAATTAATATCTTTATTATTGAACACTCACTGTCGAGCAAATCGTTCAAGTCATCAGACTCTCCGTTCGGTTTCTTCTCAGACATTTCTGTTGGATTCTATTAATTAAATGATTTAATTGCAGGAAAAGCTATGTAACACCCCTTGTTTTCAACAAATGCTGCCACCCAACCAAAAGGCTGCCACCCTGTTAAATTCACCGATATGGCAATATGTACCATTTTGGATCACATGTCAAAATTGGTAACCTACAATTTTTCTACCTTTGTAGAAAATTTCTTAATTTTGAAGCTAGAATTTTTACATTTTTGTTGTAATATTTTTCATTACTTAATATATTCTTTTTAGAACTAAATTTGTAGCTTCTTTTCCGTTGGAATGAAAATCTCAAATCCTATAAATATGTTCACCTTAATTTTATGTAATTTTGAATTTTAAGTTATTAATTAATTGCAATATAAAATTTTAAATTTATCTATAAATATATCTATTTACTGTGGCGATCGGCAAGAGAAATAAATCGCTAATCTGCCTTGTTAAATAGTTGAGTCACCCTGTGAAATTTAAATTTATGAATTCAAAGCGTCAGTTTGGATACAAATTAATAACATATAATTTCTTAATTTAGCCTATAAGATATAAATAGATATGAAAAATAGTTATATATGTAAGATTTTTCATTTATTGATAGCATATAAACCTATACAAATGATTTTAATTTGAATTTGCATATTTAGATACACCAATTATTATTATTTTTTGACGTATAATGCAAAAAAATTAAAAGTTTTATAGATTTGTATAGATGTATTGATTATTAAAGGTTGTTTTTCGCATACAAAATGTAGCTATTAAGTTGTGTTGTACAAAAACCTGGAGGTGATGAAAATCGAAACAATCCAAGGACATTAGGTGAAGATTATCTAAAATAATCACCCAAAATATTTATGGTCGTTCTGCGAAACACAAACGCACTAAGGTCATGCACCTTGCTGTGCAGACATGAAGATCGGCGACCAAACTGCGACCAAAACTTAAACCGCACATACTACAGGATAGAGCTGTGAGGGGCCGTTTAATGCGAGACAAATTCCAAAACCAGAACGATACACCCAGTACTATAGATCGTACATATGGACTTCGGTAGGGAGTCTGTGCAACTGCTGATTCCTCAAGGTCAAATTGGAAGGAACCCTGCAATGTTTTTCAAGTCCTTAACGCAATCTCATATGGTTGTTTTGGCTATTTGGCCATTTGGTTTGCCGTTTTCTGTTTTAACCGCACCGTTTACCAAAAGAGCAAGACTAATTCAAATTCTCATTCGGCACGCCGTGTTTGCTATAAGTTTTGGGCGTTATCTTTAGGGGTGGGTGTATTCCATGAATATACGTGGTAGGCGGAGTCTACTTTAAAAAAGATATGGCATAATTTACTGTATTAGCAGTCTATTTGTTTGTAAATGTGAGTTAAACTCGAATTGGTGAAAATTTTAGTAAATTTTCTTCATTTCTCAGTCAATAAACGTATTCATTTTCTCTGGACAAATGAAAAATCAAGCCAAACGGTTTTCATGGAACTTAAACGGAACAAGTCAAGAAGTCAAAACAAAAGTCGAAAACGTAAAAACCCTTTCTCAAAACAATGTTTGTCCAAGTAAAATAGAGCTCGCTCTTTTTTGACACAATTTTTAAATGGACTCATCGAGTCTGAGTCCAAGTCCTTGTCATAAACCGTTTATCGAGAGAAGTGAATATGAAACTTACCTGGGACCAAAACGTAGCGCACGCAAATTTTCTTAAGAAGTATAAAACAAAACGGAACCATGTGCAGGACTCTGTAGTCCCTATTTGACGGCCATAAAATGCATGTCCTTTACTGGCGTTTCACTTCTTTTTCTTGTTGTTTTTGGGAATCTTTGCTGTGGGCCATCCATATATCAATTTGTCGAGAATGCTGCGATTTCACGGTCACTGATCGTCCGAACAACTTTTTTCGATACTTCCAGCGAAGAAGAGAGCAGCGAATTTTTACAACCTTCGCGCTATTGATCATTCCATAATGGAACTGTGATTGTTCCTCGCGAATGCCAATAATTGTGGTTTTATATGCCCACCATTGAAGCCTAAATTGTGAGCCGCGTGTGCCAAATCGAGGATCGTTCTTTCAACCTCCTTTGATAGGCGACCGTTGCCAATTGCGATTACAGCACTTGACAAGATTTCCTGGAAAACTGTGACAGTAGTTTTCTTTTGAAATTAAACAAATGTTGCCCCTCTTCTCTCTCCACTCTCCCAAATCCACTTTTTTCCATCTCCTTATGGGCAATGAAGCAACGCCTTGTGAGTTTTTTCACGCACTTCCCATCAAAGCGCTTAACGCTCAACATCAACATGCAAATGAGCCCTCTCGTCTGTCTCCGCCTTGAGGGGAGGGCAGGGAGAAAGAGAGGGGGAGGGTTATTCGGCTCCAGCCAGCATGCATCCTATCCCACTGATAATGTGGGTCGCCTTTGCCGCAATGTTCTGAATGATTAAGCGGAAATTAAGTGTATGTGTGTGGGTCTGTGTGTCTGTGTGCTTTGGGGCAGCCTCCTAATTTGACACGGTAACTTCTTTTTTATTTTGTGGGTTGGCTTTTATGCCAGACTATCAATTTGAATTGTCAATTTTGTATGTACAATTTTAAAGAACTTACAGATTGTTGCCCTATTATTTACCTGCAAGTAAATTATTCATAAAAAGCATTTAAACTTCAAAAAGTTAGAAAATAACGTAATTTATTAAGTATATATACTGTAGTCTTGAATTATTGACTATTTTTATGATTTTATTTTTCTAAATTATTTATTATGTATTATATACTCAATAAGAAAATTATGAATAGCGTACAAACAATCTCAAAATCTGATCAAGTTTCTAGATTTAAAATCAGAGTACAAAGATAGTATTTTAAGATCGCTTTTAACAAAACCGTACAAGTACAAGCGCTTCGGCTTTCGGTTCTTGATAAAGAATATATTCCAGTTACGGTTTCAGTCCCGGTATTAAAAATAAAACAAAAAGCTTCGATTAACGGTTACAATACCGATTACGGTGATATTCCCTGAATATTAGCATAAGAAAATTAAATTTAAATGTCTTTAATGGAATATAACATAGAGTTTTGATACCCTCTCTTTGATGAAATATGTAAATTTTTTGGAGACTCTATGACGAACGGTGACATTGGTATATATATCGATAGAATTGACATCGTAATTTGACGTAAGTTTAATTACTTATCGATATCACAACTTGACGTAAGCTTAACCAAGCGAAACGTAAATAAAGTATCGATATCATTTGAGCATTCGTAATGCATCTTCAAAACGCAGCCGTAGCTTTGATTAATGAAGTTATTGAATAATTTTATTTAAATTCGCATACATCCGATACGAAGCGTTGCTAATGTACAAAACGCCGGCAAAGATCGAGAAGAGCGCCGCGTCCATCGCTATCGCTGTGAATGTGAGAAAAACGCCACCTTCTTTTTAGAGCTGCTCTTTTTGGACATGTCTTAAACCACATCAATAGCTCTGATGATGAATTGTTCATGATCGCTCGATCGCTCGATTGCTCGATCAGAGCATTAGCAATTACAAAATCACACTAGAGCCAGGCAACAGGTTGTTTATTGTTTGTTGTTTGCTGTTTGCTGGAAGTGGAACCTCTCAGTCAGTCAGTCAAGAAAACAAATTAATCTTGTTTGCCACTGACAGAAGATCGTTGGTTGCGTTGCTTGCTCGGCCGTCTCATCACTTTCTTCTTGGACCCTGTATATTTATACCCGTTGTTCTTAAAGTACAAGGGTATATTGTGTTCGTTGGACTGTGTGTGACCATTGACAATACTTCTCTGAGCACTTCGTAATTCAAGAAAAACGTTTTCTACTTAAATTTATAGCAAGAATCAAAAACTTTTAAAATTTAAAAAAAAAGAACTTTCTTTAGCTTGACTTTTATTTGCGGCTGTTTTTTTTTTGTTTTTAACTTGTATTAACAGTCAAAATTCTAGCGATAGTGACTGAAGACTTTAATTTCTGTATAATTCTCTTAGTATCCTTACGGTTATCAGAGCGTTTTCAAATTATAGTAAAAAATTTGCCTTCTTATAATTAATTATATTGTAAAATCTCATTAAGATCGTAGTTAACGGTAGTTATGACTGTTTTAGAATACTAAGCAACTAAATGTATGCTGTTTATATACAATTAGAACACATTTAAATTGAGTAACGGGTATGTTATAGTCAGGAACTGGTCTATAGCGTTCGTAACTTGTTCCATTTGCCTTGCAGCATGTTTGATGATGCTCCCTGCCCTGCGGATTGAAGCGTGAACGACCTGTGACGTTGCCTCCAGATGTTTGATTTCAGTCTGATGCTGTTGATGCTATTGTTGTTGTTGTTGTTGTTATTGTTGTTGTTGTTGCCGCAATGTGGACCCGTTGCGCCTTCTGTTTAATGATCAATTTGTTGGCCTCTGATCGTACCGACAGCGTTTAGCAGTCGCCACTCGATTGGGATGTTTGTTGCAGCTTCGGCTAATGAGTTTTGTAAAAGTGGGTGTATGTGGCAGCAGCTCCTGCCAACGGCCTCCTGCTCCCCCACTCCTTCCCCTCCCTACTTTATATTTTTTTTATGTGCAAATGACGAATGTGCGAATGGACAACAGTTTGGCAGACAATGCGTCGTCGTCGTCGTCGTCGTCGTCGTAGTCATCTGGTCTGGTTGGTTGGTTGGTTGACTGGGCGTGTCGAAATGTGACTATAGTTCCACTAACCGACACTTTGAGTTTGCGGCAAACCGTTGGATTATGAATTTGGCTTTGTGTTTTGTGGGCAGACACTTGGAAGCACCTTTTGGGCAGAGCTTACCTTTCAATCGAAATATAAAATATGCTAATTTGTAGACAATGGATTTCCGTTGAAGCCAGCTCGTGACCCACAAACAACTAATGCCTTCAATTAGCCAAACTAAACACATTGCGACCTGATACCCGCCAAGCAAAACCAATGGCCAAGCAAGGGTTAAGGACTAATCGCATTCGCCTTGCTGCTGATCGCCGATCGCTGACGCGAAGTATATGTTAAAGTGAGAGTGGGAGTGGGAGAGCTATATCGGGATCAGGATCGGCATCGGAATCGATATCGGAATCGGGAAAGCCCTTGATGGGCGTTAGCTGTGTTAAGCCGCATCTCAGCTACCGGGTACCTGACGACGCCACCCGGTTTAACTCGTTGACGGCTGAGCCCAATATGCAGCCATGCCAAATCGTTTACAAATGTTGATCAATAAAACGTTGGACTGTAATGCGATTAGCCGCTATAATCGCGCCTCGACGCAGCTCAATCTCTGAAAACTTTTGCCAAATATTTGAAAAAGTCAACTGACGATCGACAATCTGGGGATCTGTACGACTTTTCCCTCTAATCTCGCCGTTTGTTTCTATTTGTTTGCATGCTTTAGCGAGGATTTCGTTTTACGATCGCCTTTTAAGTCTGTTCCTGTTGCTTGGAAAATTCAGACTCGCCCTGCTGTTGGTCTGCTGCTGCTACTGCTTTTGCATATTGTGACTTGTATTTACCAAAACTTACTGCGGATTAGACGAAAAGTCAATATACGCCCGCTTCAAGATCCTTATTTCTACCCTTTTCATCTCACAACTGATTTTGAAGTACTTCAAAAAAAATTTTTTAAATTTCTAAGCTTCAAATGTTACCTTTTTCGAAAAAACATGACCTTATTGTATTATAAGATATATATATTAATTGATTGAGAGAGATTTCTCAAAAGCCTATAATCCTCGGTTAAAAAACTTTTCTAAAAAGTAAAAAGAATCAATTATCACATTATTTTAACAACAAGATTTGATTCCTCCGAATGCAAGAAAGTAGAAATCAGGTATTATGATTTGTGATCAAAATAACCTGCAGAATGCCTCCATTGATTACTTTACAAGCGACTTTCAGTTAGTTTTACAAACGTCTGCATAAATGTTCTATAAATTTGTTTTTATTCCAATATTAAGATTTTAAGATTTTTCAGATCAATAATCTGAGTCTTAGTAATTCGGTCTTAAAATAATCTTATTTTAAGAACAAAATTTTTAAGATGAATGTCTTTGATTTTAGAAGTTGGTCTTTTTTGCTGTGCACTTTTTATTTAATGTCTATATTCATTTTGATATATATTTATGTCTCCATCTTTGAAATGTCTTACCACTATTTTCGTCTCACTCGCACCACTTTGGTGCTCCACATAAGGTGATCATTTCAAGAGGCCCAACTTGCTGTATGTTATATGGAAATTTGTTACACGGCAGCAAGATCAGCGTGAACAGCAATGGAAAATGTTAAAAACGACTGATAAAGACATTAGCAGGAGTTAAGGAAGGGGAGCGAGACAATCAAGGCCGTTCCATTGAGGCGACATTACGTTAGCCCAAAGCGAATCAATTGCACGGGAGGGAGCGAGATAGAGATGTGGAAAACAATTTAACAATGATTGTGAATTTGTAGAAAGCAAGCGTGGGGCAACCACAACTAACTTGATTAAGGATGGTCCATAAACAGGTGTGTGGGTGCTGGGAGTGTCGGGCGGGAGTGAGAGAGAGAGAGAGTGGGAGAAAGAGAGAGTGAGAGGTAGAGAGTGAGAGAGAGAGGGAGAGAGAGTGAAAGGGAGAGAGAGTGAGAGAGAAAGAGAGAGAGAGAGAGAGAGAGAGAGAGAGAGGGAGAGAGCGTGAGAGAGAGAGAGAGAGAGAGAGATAAAATGATAGATAGATAGAGAGAATAACTGAATAAGCTCCACTCCAATCGATTAAAGGACTATTTGTTAGCGCAGAATGAGGACGCACGCAATGTCTCTAAAGGCCCTGGTACTGCTTCGGGTGTACGGATGTGACAGGTACGCCGGCTGGCGAAACTTGCGCTTGCAGAGATGATATTCATTCATAGCGCCGTAGGTGGCATCATAAAAAGTCTTTTAGCACTCTTTATTCATCCAGACTTGGCCATTCGTGGAAATGTGACGATGTTGCTCGTCACGTTTATGGTACCACTGCCTCCTACTGTTTCCAGGCCATTGCTGTTGACGTTTTTCTTGGACCGTGAGGTTTTTGATGCCTGGCATTTGGCTCGTTGATAGCGCGAAATTAGCGTTATATGAGTTGCCTTTTCAGCACTCATTGTTGATGCAAATTAAGAAATCAACAAGCATCAATCGGTATACGGAAAAATCCTAAAGCCCTTATTGGATTGTCAGAGATCCAAGCATAGGCACTGCATAAAAGGTTCCCCTAGATGTGTACCAATCTTAGCAAGGTCACGATCGTTATCCAGCTAGGCGAAAATGTCTTACTTGGTAGTTCCCGTTGGGTTTGCTTTACCAAAAACCCAACGGGCAGCCGTACCGAGCAGTAGAAACCCGGTCATTGTTAGACTGCGGCCTCCGTTGTCCTTGCTAGCGATTCAGGATGCAGCGTTTCGTCACGACCTCCTGATATCTGATATGGCAGCATTAGGAGCATTATAATTTCCGCGCTGGCGTTTACCTTCTGCCATCGACATCATTAATTCCACCTCTTGGCGCTCTCTTTATCAGGCGGTACCGCTCAATGGGTGCTTTCTATTGGCTTTCTTTTCTATCGCGCCTTTGTGGCTCTTTGTTTTCTGCGGTCGGACATTCGTTGCGTGAAATTTGACAATTAATCAAACTCACACTGCTCACTGAGCCGGCAACGCTACAAAATCGACTCCACCACAATGAGACGAGCATCATCAGCAGCACCGTATAATGGTTAAGCGTGACAAGGATATGGTATGGTCTGAAAAGGGCTAATACTTCATTTGTTATTTATCTAGAGCGGTTTTAAGTTAAGAGCAAATGGAATTTTAAGAAAAATTTAAATATTATAAAATGTAAATAATGCTGAAATAATATTTCTAAATGTTATAAAATTATAGTCACAATTATTATATCTACTACAAGAAAACATGGCAGATTTCAGTCACTATATCTTTCTTATTTCTTTCTTTTTTTCTTTTTTTTGATTTAGACTTAATGACTGTCCCATATGGACATACATTAAAAAATACAACTTTTAAATTCGATTAAGAATACATTTTAAAGTTAAGCCGTTTTTTTAATTCTTCAAATTAAATTAAACTATTTATTTATTTCCCAATCTTTTATATCGTTTGTATAGTTCAGGACGCTGTGTAGAACTGCACTGTAAGCGTTGTAGCATTTTAAGAATTGTATTCAATGACTGATAATTGAGCACTAATGTGGTATCAATAAAGGATATATTACGCTTGTAAACTATTTGATGCATACTCGATTACATTTTGCGTTCCATTCAATGTCTAATTCGATTAACAAGTTGCCCATTCACACCACACTTGAAAATTGGGTCAAAAGGACAAAGACTTGATTGTGGGACTCGAAAGTCAAGGCTATTGGAGCCAGACGCTTCCATTGGCCCACTGATGGCGCTGCCTGATGACGCCCCCTAGCGAGAGATGACGGCAATGGTAAGTGCCGCCCAAGCCTATGATCAAGCGCGCGTGCAAGCGAGAGGCAACAACTACAAGCGCTCCGATTGGTACGCGTGTTGTATACCTGCTACAATGGCTGACATCTTGACTGTTGCTGTTGTTGTTGTTAGTATTGCTGCTGCTGCTGCTGCTGCCGTTGCTGCCGTCGACGTCTTCACAGAAAGGCAACGATCTTGCACGACGCTGGTCGGTTGAAGTCAGTTAGGCACAGACTGCGCAACGAGAAAGACATACAACTTTGTCGTCTCCGCCTTCGTCTTCGTTTTTGTGCTTACGAAACTTGCAGCTAAAACGAATTGATTAATAAGTACCGTTCGCTAATGAAACTGTAACTAAACAAATTGTTTATCGCTGTTACGTGTGACAATATTGGAATACATTTGATTTGTTATCGATATCGATATAAAGTGAAGTTTGTGAAGTTGCGAATTCGCCGTCGTTTTCGCCGTCGCCTTTGCCGTCGTCGTTGGGGCTGTGAACTATGACCGTTACCGCATTTGCCGCCGCCATGCACAGACCCTTCTTCAATGGATATACAGCAATGCAAGGTAAGTGTTTCAAGGCCAAATGAAGATCATTAGTAGCGATAGCGACCTTCGCTGCGTTTTGCTTGTTACCGGGAAGTCAATTGTTCGAGGTGTCGTAAATCAAGTGGCACAAGCGGGGAAAAGGACACGCGCTCGTCCATCTACCTAGTGGAAAATTGGAAAAGGCAATGCTAACTTTCTATTCTTCCCATTCCCATTTCCATTCGCACACACAGACATGAACAGCGGCCAAGGACGACTCAATCAGCTAGGTGGAGTATTTATCAACGGACGCCCATTGCCCAATAACATACGCCTCAAAATTGTGGAGATGGCCGCCGATGGCATCAGACCATGTGTGATTTCCCGACAATTGCGTGTCTCGCACGGCTGTGTGTCCAAAATACTAAATCGCTACCAGGAGACGGGCTCGATACGGCCGGGAGTGATTGGTGGGTCCAAGCCGCGGATTGCCACGCCCGATATTGAGAATCGCATTGAGGAGTACAGGCGCAGCAATCCGAGCATCTTCTCCTGGGAGATACGCGACAAGCTCATCCGGGAGGGCATCTGTGATCGCAGCATGGTGCCGTCGGTGTCGGCTATATCCCGTCTGCTGCGCGGCCGTGATGCCAACTCAGATAACGATGCCACTACAAAGCCGTCGCCCAGTTCATGCAGCTCCGATCCATCCGGCTCGAATTCCGGACATGGCCACAACAACAACAAACCCTCCGACGAGGACATCTCGGACTGTGAAAGCGAACCGGGAATCGCACTGAAGCGTAAGCAACGTCGCTGCCGCACCACATTCTCCGCCTCCCAGCTGGAGGAGCTGGAACGTGCCTTTGAGCGCACCCAATATCCGGACATCTTCACACGCGAGGAGCTGGCTCAGCGCACCAATCTTACCGAGGCCCGCATCCAGGTGTGGTTCAGCAATCGACGCGCTCGTCTCCGTAAGCAGCACACTTCCGTTGCCGGCAGCAGCGTTCCAGCTCCCGCCAGTGTGACCAGCTCCCATCTGACGCCGCTGTCGATGATGGCCATGCCGCCGAGCATGGATCCCGCTACCGCCGCTATCAGCGCCTATCAGCATCAGTATGACTTCTACAGCAATCCCGCTCCAGTCAGCTCCGTTGCCAGCAATCTGTCACCTTCGGCAAACACACCTCCGCCGCCGCAGCCGCCGCATAATCATCAGTTCTATAATCCCGCCGCCGCAGCCAGCACTGCCAGCTACATCATGCCCAGCTCGGCCACTAACTCCAACTCCGTCCATGGCCATGGCAACTTGGCCACCGAACTGTCCCATCACTATGAGACGCAATTGGGCTCCGTGTACAGCACTGAATCTGAGCCGCATCAGACAATGCCACGTAACGAGAGTCCCAATGAGTCCATCTCCTCCGGCTTTGGCCAGCTGCCACCCACGCCCAACAGCCTGTCCGCCGTAGTGGGTGCCGGCAGCGAGCCGGCGCAATCATTGGCCAATGCCAGTGCCGACAGCGAGGAGCTCTCGGCCGCCCTCAAGGTAGAGGCACAGCCACAGATCTACAGCAGCTGGAACAGCTCCAATATGCCGAGCATGCACCGTCCCAATGCACCGCTCTCGCCGGAGGATTCCCTCAACTCCACCAGCTCCACGAGCAATGCTCTCGAGGTGTCAGTCTCTGCCACGGCAGCTCACCAGATGTTCCATCCGTATCAACAACAGTATGCGCCTTATCCTACAACGACACACTCTCACCATCCTCATTCCCATCCTCATTCGCATCCTCATCCTCATCATCCCCATGCGCATCCCCATCCGCAATATGCGACGCCACATTATCCCTCCACATCCTCGACGCACTTTATGCCACAGAACTTCAATGCCGCCGCCTTTTCATCGCCCTCCAAGATGAACTACACAACGATGCCGCCACAGCCGTTCTACCACTCCTGGTACTAGCATCAGCAGTTGGTGTAAGAGCGTAGCTGACCTCTGACCTTTTGATTGACGTCGCCAAAGATTCATGTACACTATACTAGCCCTAAGTGGTTCCCATCCATATATATATATATATTGTAATCGCAAGAGCATTTAACTATACCAATACTACCTTGATGAGTATCCGACTATAGTCTATATGTGTGTAATTCTAAGTTCTATATTTTAAGTTGAAAATAAATATGCTAATTTATACAATAGATGAGTTTCTCATTTGTAAATATATAGTATGCAGTACTCCCTGGAACTGGCATATCATGCTGTGTTCATTCAGTAGCTCTAAAGTCTAGAGTCTAGACCTTGACACGCTTCTGTTCCCAGCGGGATTTCGGAAAATCTCGACGCGAACTGAAAAGCGCAGTTTGCCAAATGCGATGCGAATGCTGGGAGCATTAGAACCTTTAAGTAGCAACGCATTCCATGGACATCTCAATAAAGTTTTGGCATAAGATTTCAACAAACTCAACGGGACATTACGGGCCTCCATGCTGTGAGTCCGTGAATGCCAAATGCGCACTCAAAAACTCCCAAAAATGAAACAGAGAAGAAAATCTTCCTTTATTTTTTTGCGGAAGTTGTAATACATTTATCCTAAATGATAGTGCTATCGATCCTCATCAAAACTGGCACAAACTCCAACCAAGGTGTTAATTGCCCATCAATTCTATCGAATTGAGTAATTGCCCTAACAATTTACCTCAAATTCACACCTTGTCTGTCTCTGTCTTTACCTCCTTCTCTTTCTGTTCCTCATTCTCATCCTAATCTCAACACGTTCTACGTGTGCAACAAGTGGCAATTAATGAAGTCATACTCGGACTCGTAGACAGCTCATCTGCAGACAGTCCATAGTATTATAT
Source organism: Drosophila falleni (assembly GCA_035045575.1). Classification (NCBI taxonomy): domain Eukaryota; kingdom Metazoa; phylum Arthropoda; class Insecta; order Diptera; family Drosophilidae; genus Drosophila; species Drosophila falleni. Next base: position 1,572,032 of record JAWNOV010000171.1, on the reverse strand, counting down.
TTTGTCTATCTCTCTGTACATATTATTTTAATCTAGTTTTTCACTTTGAAAAATGTAAGGGCTTATTTTGTCTTAGCATCTTTGGGAACACTCCAAAGTAAATATTGACTTTACAATCGACTTAGGATTGCGATTCCAGGTAGTCTGTGCAAATTTTTGCAAAATCCGACTGCAAATTGCGACAACAAAATTCATTTAGAACAAAAGATTTGTATCATGTTTTTAAAATGTGTTTTTCTTTCGTAAAACTCTTTTTACCAATGTCATGATGAAGACAAAGTGCTACAAAATATTAGGTCTATTTTTTCTATCTTTGGAGATTTTCTCATGGTTACCTACTTATGACAGAGTTTCGTAGGGTAGCCCAATTTTGAAGCTTGTCTAATGCCAATTTAATAGCACCCAAAGATTTCTCTGGCCAGCAGCCGCTCATAATCTCCAGCCAAGCTAATAATGCAATAAACTCAATAAACTTTAATTAAAATTTGATTCATCTAGCAACCCTGATCCCATCCCATCCAATCCGACCCAATAGAAGTACAGTAGCCGAGAGAGCTACGTTCGACAAATGTGTTTTATAAATGTTACAAATCCAAAATATTACGCATTAATTTTCGGTAGCGATAAAGAATTACAATCGAAAGCTAACTACGAGTATTTCCTAAACTCTTGGACTTGAACTTTACAGCAAAGTTTTCGACTAATGAACTTTTCACAGCCTCTCTTCGTATATTTGTACCACACTCCTGTCCGGAGATCATGGGCGGAGGCTACTTGCTTCGCCGTCTTGATTAATGAACCGAGAATGTGTTGAACCGACAAAGGTGGAAAACTAGTAATTTAACATACGAGTAGCAGCTACATCAGCAGCAGATGAGCCACAGTTTTAATTTAATTTTATATACCCTACTATAGTGAATTTATGTTATTGTCACTTAACTCATGTGTTAAGCAAATTAAGTCCAAACTAATCAAATCGCTTAACTAGATTGTCTAAAAATTGTCATTTACATTTCAGATTTCAAATAAAAAGTGAAAAAACTAAAATACCTTTTGGTAAAATAAATAAGTAAACTATGTTTTCATTATAATTATTCAAATATAGATAAATAATAACAAATTTAGATCTTTTTATTTCAAAAGATTTTAATCTAAATTATTCGCAATTGTGTTAAAAAATCATTTCATTATTAGAGGATTATAGAAGCTAAAAAATTCCTAACGTTTTAAGCAACTTAATTTATTTGAAAGCATATTAAGGGTATTTAAAATTCAACATTATAAATAAACATGTTAAAATAGTATATCTATTTTTTTGCTTGGGCATTATTATAAATGGGTTTGCTGAAGTCTTGACTTCTACCTGTTGCAATGCCCACGATAATGGTCTAATTATAATTGTATTTTATATATCAGGCTTATATATATCAGGCGTTGCCTTGGGCATAAGAAGCACAAAACCTCAAAATATTTACGGATCCTGGCGACTGACAAACCTGCAAATTATCGGACAGTCCCAAATATTTGGCAAACTATGCGATTGCGAATTGCATTTTCAGAAGGACCGATAGCTAGGTCAGTTACAGGGCGAAAGGATTTGACGAGCAGGACAAACAGACAGAAAGACAGATAGACAGACAGACAGTCGGACGAACGAAGAGAACATAAACAAAGAGCGAGCACACAGCTCGAGGATTAGACAGATTCGGAAATAATCCTTTGCTGCCAGGAAGCGCACAGTGCTCACCCTCAATTCCCTGTCAATTCCCAGGGACCAAGCAACATTTTCGACTCTCTTTTACGATGGCCCATAAACTTTTATTTGCTGTCATTCTCTGTGCTGACCCAAACGCATGCGCAGCTCTCAGTCCGGACACGAACCCCTTTACGGGCAAGAGTTAAGATCGGAAAAGGCTTAGCTTAGACCCGACCCGATCCGACCCGACTCGAAACGGAACGAAGTCAATGTCAGGTAGACAGGATAACTGCAATACAATGAGGACACTGCTTTTCACGTCTATGTCGAACAGGCCGATTATCCTTGCTAATGAGGTGTTTGCTTCAACTAGCTGCAGAGAAAGTCTCTAAGTCAAGGATAATCAAGGATAATGTGCATAGATCTTAGGTGTTCAAGTTGAATGAATTTGCTGTAAAACTAGACTAGCTTTTTCTATAAAAAAAATATATAGAAACAGATTTACACTTAAATATATATGTATGTCTTTTTGCGAAGAACTAAAATATGAAATCGTATAAAATTTAGTAGTTAAATAAAAATAAATTATATTAAATTAATGTATTAAATATTCAAATAATATATATATATATATATATATTAAATATTGAATTAAATTAATGTATTAAATTAAAAAAAAAAAAACAAACATATTTTACTACTTAAATTCCAGCGATTTTCTATAGATTTTTAATGCTAAGTTGTTTAACAGATAAAGCTTGATTTCGTTTCTTATCTGACTTGAAGAAGTAAAACGTTACGAGTTAAGTTAAAAAAAAAAACTAAATAGACCTGTTTGGTTTTTACTTCCACTTTTATAGGATTTCAAAAAATATATATTCTGAAGTTGCAGTTATACTAAGTACTAAAAAAGTATATTCATTCCTTTTTTCAGACTTAAATTTAACACGCAAAGTTTTCCATAACGAAATTAGATCAGGTTAAAGATATTCACTTCCGATAAATCTTATCAAAAGTGAACAATTTCCCTTTCAGTGAAAAACTTGTAAAAATAAGGGGAATTTAAACAAAGACCAACTTTATTAAATTTAATTTGGAAATATTTTTAAGTGTGACTTTGATTCTTTAATCTTTTTATTTTGCGGAATACATGCATTGAGTTCAACCCGAAAGACTCGAAGTATATATTAAATTCAATATACGAACTGTTCTTCCTATTAACTTGCTGATAACGTATCACATTTGAATAGCTCACGCCAAGACACATTCAAAACATAATCACAGTGTGTATTGGCAAACATTTTGGTTTGGTCTGTCATACCAACTACTGTCGATGCACAGGTTTTTAGACCCATGTCGTTTTCTGTTCTCGTCAATGTCCTCGGCTTGCTGTCCCACTGGTTCGGCAGGACTCGTAGACTCGGGATACGAAGTCAGATGCGGATGCGGGAGTTGGAGTAAAATCGAAGTCGAAGTCGGAGAGTTTGAGCGCACGCTGTTAGCTCACAAATTGATTTGTCAAATTGAAAGGCACAAGGACACTGCCATCATTAACGATGATTGCAGGACTCGTCTGAAGGTCGTTGCGCAGTCGGACCTGGGTCGGGAATTGTCAACACTTTGTGCTGCGAGAGTCTCCGAGTTGTACCGCCAACTGTTTCTGTTTCGCGATGATCTCTCACCTTGTTTCCCTCTCTATATTTCTACATATATTTTGTGTCTCTCTCGCTCTCTCACTGTTGGAGTTTTATTAATAGATACAAAGTCTAAGCAGAAGGAGAGATAGAGAGATAGAGCGAGAGGGAGTGAGGGAGTGAGATATACAATATATAGCCCTGTCTTTGATCTTGCAAATTGTCGTAATCGATTTGGAATGCTTGGCGGGACCTTCGACTGCTGGCTCCTTTTATGATTCCTGTTTGGTTAGCAACTTGTCAGCTTCCTTTTGGCATCTTGGCCCAGCAAGTGTCTTCTGTTCAACGCTTCCACCACAAACTGAGTGCAAATTTGAGTTTAGACTGAAACCGTTACGCTATTCCAGTCTAAGAATTTAAAAAATTCTATTTATATTGAACTTGATTTGGAACGTTAAGTTTATTAAGTGAATTTGAGTCTTTTAATGTTTTTAAAATTGTTCTTTTTTTAAATCAGTTTCTCCTGACCGTTCTTTATTTCACTTTATTGCAGATTGTTCAAATTATTGTTTCAAATTTTGTGTAAAGTAATCTTCCAAAAAAAATCTTTACGAGGTAAAAGTCTAGGGACGAAAGCGATCCTCAAATTTAAAAAAATATGACTATAAGACTAATATTATAATTATAATAATAATAATAAATTCAGCGTTACAATTGCCTACTTCATCGAAAAATTTGATAATACCTGTTTAACTCTGTTTAAATCTATGGCATCAAATGAAATATATGCGCAATGCTAATGTGCTCACCTGTGCCCAACTGACATTATAATTAATGACAAATTGTCGAAACAGAGCGGACCGTGGAAGGGCAATCATCATGAGAGAACAATGAGCATTCGAGTATTATGTGAAAAGTGAACAATGTTGAACAGCAAACGGCGCTTTTCATATACAATACTTCTCATACTTCGATTTTCGATATTCCAGGCGTCTTATCGCAAGGGCCTCGCTCTGAAATTTAGCTGCTGCATATTAATATTAATGGTTTATTATTATGACCCAGTGCTGCTGCCTGCCAAGGTAGCTCCAGCTCCAGCTCCGACTTCGACTTCAACTCTAGGCCTGGTCAGTCTACAATACGAATGTAGCTCCTTTGGGGTTGCCGTAGCTTTGTTCACGCCGCGATTGCTTCACTGCACTGACGCCTGGCGTGACGATTTTAATTTTTGAATACCCTGTAACCATAAATGGCTGCGAGTGGGTATCACAGATTTGTGCAAATGCAATATCTATCATTCTTTTTTCTATTATTAATACACTTTGTAATCCTTGCTTGGAAATGTTTTTTGGTTTTTTTTTTTGTCAATAAAATAAAGCTTTTGATATCATAACTGTGAAATATAAACAAGATTAGCGTTAATAAATTTTTATTGAAAGTAGAAAGAGCGCTACGTTGCAAATAAAAACATCAATGAAATGGCTTCTTAAATTTATTTTTTAAATTATTTCTAATTATTCTTAGTAAGACGAAAACAAAAAAAATAAAATGAGTTTTAATAATATTCCTAAAGCACATTGATCTAATAAAATCTTCTCCATTTGGCGATACAATATTTTAGCATAGTATGCCTATACTTAATAAATTTAAGAAATTTTAAAATTAAAATTAAAAAATAATTTTCGAATCTTTTATAAGTTTATAAGTTGGCTAAATTTGGCGAGGATATCTGCCAATCGATCAATCTCGACCTAAGCATACTTACTATGTTTTATTATTATGTATATTGCGGCACACAGAGTTTGCAGTCGCCCCCGTGACTGCAACAAATGAGTGAACAGGCGAGAGGGGAAAAATAGAGCAGGATGAAGTAGAGAAATGTCGATGCTTGAGGAATTGGACAATAGTTGGTAGAGTTAAAGGAGTTAAAGTACTCCCAATAAGTTTGTAGACTTTGGGCACATGGGTTTTCATATTCGTTTTTGAACTGCGGCCGTCGTAATTAGTCGCACGCCCTGTCAGCGCCACCTAGCGGCCAGAGAGTAACGAACGGCATTGCCCGACATTCCTTGAAGGCAGACCCCTAACTTAGTGGCACAGCTAATGAAGCCTCCTTCACGGTACGTGGCAACAACAACAATATCAACTGCAACCACAACAACAATGTAGCTGTAGTTGTAGTTGTTGCCTGACTTGGTGTCGACTTCACGGACGCATGCAAATTCCATTGAAAAAGGAGTTAAACTTTTTACTTTATCTGCATTCGACCTGCAATTTACTTAAATTAAGTTCTTATTTTTTTTACCAACTTTATATTGCATGTAAAACGTTCTTTAGTCATTTTATTTATTTATTTACATATATTTCTTGTATGCGGAAATAAAGTTTGACTAGTGTTATTGAAAGTGCCAGTTTTTCACTGGAAATAATTAACGACTTGTAGGCATGGTCCTAGAAATATGATGAAACTTATGGAACTTTGCCTTACTACGATTTAAGATACTATAACATTTTTTTTTACTATTGTCTTAGGTTTTGAAACCGTAGGAAGGTTTAGAATATGTAATTTAAAGTTTCCGAAACCGATCTTAGTCAACAATTAACAATTGTTGTTTTATTATACAATTCTTTTGTTCTCTAAATAAAATAACTTTTTCGGTTCAGTATTCAGTTATAAGCCTCCCTTAATTGTAATCTGTACATATGAGATATTTAATATTTAAATATATTGCAATCTGTTTGGTTTATTTTTTTTATTCCAACTATATACAAAATATACACAAGCTTAGCTTGATACACCTTAGAAGATTGCTGAGCGACAACGACGTATTCCTACTTTATCCCCCTCGGTGCGTTCCACGCCGTAGCCATGCCACAATGTTTCCGGCGGTTTGTTCCATCTAACAAAGTAGGTTTTGTGCACAGCGGCGAGTGGAGCTTTGGGTCTGGACGCAGAACGTCGACGGAATGGCCAAAGGAACCAATGAAAAGGTCCTCGACTTATGGGATAAGCATCAGCTTGAAGGGCTGGTGGTGATTGTAGAGTTTTCAATTGCAGCTGCAAGGATGTTTCCGGGGATTTTCTCAGCAGTTGAGGTTGCTCAACGATTACAGTCTCCTGTAAGGGTCTAGAAGCTGGCACAGCAATTGCTTGCATTTGATGTTGACTCTGACTGGATATGATGCGCGTTCTGGAGTCGAAAATCTCCACGTCTTGGTCATCGCTTGAAGTCCAGGGACTGATTATTTCCGTGGGTTGTTTGTCCTCCAGTTCCTCGAGAATGGGAGAAACTCGGCTGCCACGATTGCATTTGAAGCAACGCTGCAACTTGGACCCAAATTTGCTATGTGTATCCGTTGGAGGTGGAGGAGACTTGGATGACTGACGCTTTTCAGTGTTTGGCATCTTGACCAGGATAAAGTGATCGTTGAGCAGGCAAACATCCGATACCTTCTCGCACTTTTCTGTCTCGCCAAAGAAAGCATCCAAATCGACGCTTTGCGGATAGATGCGGTAATCCTCCGTAGACAAGGCCAACAACTTTTGCCGCTGCAGTGCCAAAAAACTGGGCGACTTCTGCGTCTGCAATGAGCTGCCAACCTGGCCTACACATCTCACAATACCATTAGCTTGCTGCTCCACAATGGCCGAGCTGTTCCGAGATATGCTTCTGTTCTTCATAAAACTCCAGTAACCATGGCGCTGCTCGAAGATTCTTGCAAAGATTCTGGCTGTCTGGCGATTACATGGCTGTCGCTGCTGCGGAATTAATGCCGTAGACAACGACATGCTGATGTGGTCAGAGAATCATGGAATCTATGCCTTTGGGGAAAAATGAAAGCCACATTAATTGACAGCTAAAACAGAGAGTTCTTTAAGATTATTTTCACTACAAACGATGAGTATTACCTTCTCAGTTTTTACCAAATGTACAAAGTATTCCTAAACTCAATATTTCATTGGCTCTGTTGTTTAAACTTCTCTTTAATGAAAGACCTTTAAAACTCAAACCTTATTACATTACAGATAGGTAAATATACAATAGAATAACATTTATGTAAAAACTTTTTTCTCAAATCGAACCTTTACTTTTAAAAAGGGACCGATTTATTAATAAAATAGAAATGTGTGTTAAAGTTACAAAAGTTAGCAAAAGTTCTTGTTAAATATTTGACAAGATCTAGGGGGCACAGTGCTGCCACTCGTTGTTGAGGTGCTGCCAACTTAATGACAAGTCGTTGCCACAATTTCAACAAATGTCTTGAAAAGAGAATGAGTAAAAGTACACGCAACATTAGAAATGTTAACTTAAATGTTAAATATAAATGAAAACTGTTGCATATGTCTTAATGCTATTGAAAATTGTATGAATTGAAATTGAATTTGAATTCAATCAAATAAAGTTAAGGCAATTTTCCTGTCAAAGAATGCCAGAAATGTGAACTTGACGCTGTTGTTGGTATCGACTCCCTCTATTATTTAGCTCACATGCTCAGCTCGTTTATCCTTTGACTTTTGACACTGCACTTGGTCTCGGGACAGACATGTATGTATGTATGTACAATACAGAGTGCAGACTGGCGCCATGAAGCCAAGGCAAGGTAAGCCAGGACGAGACATAAGTCGATGTTTTGGAGGGACGACGCTTCCGCGTTAGCCAATGCCAACGGCAACAAATACCACAACAACAACAGCAACAATAATAATAAATGTATTTGATGCGGCACTGGCAACACGAAAGTTTTATTTATTATTTTGACAGGTAAACAAATCACGAGCTCAAAACACACACACACACCAGAGCCCAATGCACAAATTCTCACTCACATTTTCATTTTTCGTTCACGTTCAAATTGTTGTGCCCGTTATTTTCGCTGCTTCTTTTACGTAGTGTTCACCGCTTGACTCCACAATTACAACTGAAGCCGACTTTTAGGCTGCAATGATTACGTTGCTGCTACAGCAGTTCACCGTACGTAACACAACGTAACGAAACGTAACGTATCATAGCGCGCACATTGCGATTGCTGTTGCTGCCTCTTTTTTCATTTGCATTTCCATTATTGTTGTTGTTGCTCATAGTTGTTGTTGCTCATAGTTGTTGCATGCCTCGCAATACCGGCAGACGATTGACAATTAATACAAACACATTTTCATTTACATATGTATTTTCATGTACTGCTGATGTGTGTACAAGAAGGTGTACATTAATAACCTAAAGGACAGTTGACAGCATTTATTCAGTGAAGTTAGAATACTTAATGTGTTAATGCACACATAAAGTCAAGGTCAACGAAAAGTTAGAAATAGTACTAGGCAAATACATTTTTATTTCTTTTTTTCCTGTAATTGTTACTATAGATATAAATTAATTTATATATACACATGTGAAATACAATTATTTGAAATCTTTGCAGAAAAATACATATTTATAAAATGTATTACAAATTTTCCGATTTCTATAAAATAGAGTTATTCAAATTTGAAGATTAGTTTCTAAACAGGTCCCTACAAAAAATATGTTTAATATGCAGAAAACAAACTAATTAAAGTTCTTTACTTTTTCAAATTGGTCGTAATATTTTCGGAATACGCCCATATGTAATATTAAAGTATGCATATTCCAATTAATTTATAGTTGATACTATCATTAATGTATGAGTTTATCAGTTATTTTTAGGCACGATAAATCCAACAGTGAGTTTACCCCTAATTTGGAACTCCATTCAAACCCCAAACTCGCATTCATAATTGAGTTTGCTTTTGTCAATATTGATTGTTAATGCACGCAAATAGTATAGTCCTGTCATATAAATATACAGACTTACCATAGCGATAAGAAGGGGTGGGCAAGCAATAAAGGTTGAACATTAATTCAGTAGTTGCGTTATAAATCCCATTTGGGAATACGAATATTCCTATTATATAGTCAGCATTGGGGGAGTTGTATTTCCGGTTGAGTTCTGATTGATTCAAGACACATTAACCAAAAACAAAAACAGCAATATATAGCAATAAAAATAAACAAAAACAGAAAATGTTTGCTTTGATTTGTGACAGACAAAAGCTGAAAACAAATTTGACTTCACGATTAACATAAATACCAAAGCTTGATTTATGAATATGTCATAATCTTATGCTGAACTGTAGGGTATTAGCTGTTGGGATGTATTAAGTTCAATAAATCGTATAAGTTATAAGTCACTCATATTAGCGGAATCATCAGAATAAATACGGAATCAGATATAAATACGAACAATATAGTCATGCCAGCATATGGACTATTTCCGAGTAGTTACCAAATAAATTTACACGGTATTTGCTAGTCGACTACCCCTCATTTGTGCCTTCTTATTTATTACTTGATGTTGTGCTGTTTCCAAAGTACTTACAGGGTATCTGCTAGTGAGCTACACCAAATGGGCCATTCTCTCATGTTACTTGGGTACTTGTGCACTTGCAGTTATTGTTTTTGTCACGTCACTTAATTAACAATCTGCAAATTCTGTCTGTCAACAGCTCATCATCAGCATCAGGCAATCCAAATTGACACCAATTATGTGAACGGGTCGATCCGATCGTCGGGTATACTCAATTTGCGAGCATTAACAGCAGCCCTTTACTGACCTTCTCCAACAGAAAACTTAAACAGTTAAAGCTACATACATATGTACATACATTGCCTTTGTTTTACTTTATAATCGAAAGGAAGAGAAAGAGAACCAGATAAAGTTGAGATAAAGTGAAGGACACAAGCAGAAACAGAGCTGCATTCAAGCACAACGGAATGCAGCTCATTAGCTTGATAAACAGTCGAACATCGCTATAACGTACATGCCCACATTATTTCCTTTTGTTTATAATAAATTAATATTAATATACATATACCATAACTCTTTGTCATAACGTTCCAGTTCGTTATAACGTAATTTACCTGTACATTATGTTTGTCATTGCTGAACTTGAACTTGGGTGCGAACTGTTGCTTAGTCATGGACAACAACAAATAGTGCAGACAGATGAAAAAACGGTTTGCTGCTGCCAAACGGTAAATCATGAACAACAAAAAGAAAAGACAACATGCTGATAATGAAGCTGCATACCAGCTTTTGTTTTTGATTTCAACTTGACAGTTTGAAGGTCGTTTCTGGTTTGCGTTTGTTTTGAACTCTGCCGTCCTTCATTTTGCTCTCACTCAAGGATCACTCAACCGACTCTCTTGCTCTTGCTCGCACTCTCTCGTGCTCTCTCTGGCTCTCTTGCTCGCTAAGTCTCTTGTTGGTGTTTGGAGCTCAGCTTTGCGAAGCTTCGTTGACATTGCGAGCAGGCAGCTCAAGTCAGTTGGTGGTGAGCAGCGGAGCAGTTCGGTTGGGCAGCGACCAGAGCTAAGAAATTTAAATCGGAATCGGAATTGCATAACTGCAACAAGTAATTGTGGCACAGTTGTATTATAAATAATAAGCATAAACCGCGTTGCAAGAAGTTCTAGAAAGTGTTCAAACGGACCTCGTTGCAATTGCAACATACACGTACATGTTTCCACATTCCCATATCCATTGCAAGTTGCAACATGCAGGCACAACTAGTTGCCACAACAAAACGGTGGCAAGAGAATCGCCAACAAAAGAGCCAACGACAAAAGTCTATCAGTCAGTCGGTACGGTCTGCTCACGGGTCAATAACTATAAACGTCTAGTAGGCTCATTGATTGTCTAACTAAAAAAGCTACCTCCGAATTTTTTTTTTTATTTTTTGGCACAGCGTAATCGTGGTGTGTGTGTGAGTGTGTGTGTGTGTGTGTGTGTGTGTGTGTGTGTATGTGTGAGTGTATGTGTGTGCCACACTGAAGTGCACGTAATTTTCATTTTAGCGGCCTCCGCGGTAAAAACGAAAGTGGAAATGTTGCATTTTAGCTTTAGCTGCCTTTCTCCCCTCGCTCTCCGACTCCAGACAATACGCCAGTGTTTTCTTCTGCCGGTTGCAAGTTTGTGGAAATTAAAACCGCTTAAAACTACACTCAAAAAATCGCTACAAATTATAAACAACAGTAAAAGATAAATAAATAAACTTGCAAATACGGAAGACACTCGTAATACGTTACAGCACTTGCAACAAATATGTGCCTTGTTTTACTATAAAATTATTATTGTTTTAGCAGTTACAGCTTGGTGTTCATATTGAATAACAAACTTATATTATAATATATTTTCAATAGCACATTTTGTTGACTTTGGATGAACCGTAGGGCAGACACAAGCTTATACCCTTTGAAAGCAACAGAGGAACCTGCAAATATAAAAAAATTGCAATCACCATGATTGAGCGCGAAATTATTCAGTAAGTATTCAATACTCATAGTTACTCAATATATAGGAAAAGATTATTGACAGTCAGTATCATAATAAAACCCAAAAAAAAAAAAAAAAAAAAAAAAAAAAAAAAAAAAAAAAAAAAAAAAAAAAAAAAACCTTTTTTTTTATTTTTTTTAAAATTTTATATTTTATAACCAAAACCTCTTATTATATTTATTTTTATATATAAAAAATATATTTTTTTTAAAAAAAAAAAAAAACCCCCCCCCCCCCCCCCCCCCCCAAAACCCAACACCCCCCCCCCCCCCACCAAACAATCTTTTTTTTCTTATAAAAAATTTTATTTTTTTCCCCCCACCAAAAAAAAAAAAAAAAAAATTAATTTTATATAAAAAAAAAAATTACAAAAATCCCCCCCCCCCCCCCCCCCACACAACAAAAATAAAAAATTAACACACAAACTACAATATCCCCCCCCAAAAAAAACACACCCCCCACCCCCCCCCCAATTAAAAAACAAAAAAACCCACCCCCACACAAAATAAATAAAATAAAACACAAAAAAAAAACACTCCTAAAAAAAAAAAAAAAAAAACCCCCCCCCCCCACCCCCCCCCCCCCCCCCCAACCCTATCCCCAAAAAAAAAAAAAACAAAATTCTAAAAAAAAAAACCCCAACCCCCCATCACCACTCCCAAACAACAAACAAAAAAACAAAAAAACTAATTCCCTTTCAAATTTTTTTTTTTCCTAAAAAAAAAAAAAAAAAAAAAAAAAAAAAAAACCCCCCCCCCCCCCCCCAAAATCCCCCCCCCCCCCCCCCCCCCCCCCCCCCCCAAAATTATCTTTTAACAAACCCATATACCATCTACACCTCAAATTCCCCTCTTATATATTTTAGTCCCTCCCCCTTCTCTCTTTCTCACTAACCAACTCCGTCCGCAGTATAACGAGTCTTAACACTCATTCGCATATCATTAGTCAAAGTTCTAGCAGCGACCCGAAACTGGGCCAAGAGTTATCGCCAACACTTGAGATGGAGCTGCTAATAGCTCAATGTATAGAGAGTTTCCATTATCATTGTCGTTATGCTCGATATGATGATCATTATGGCAAAGTCCGCTGACCATTTGACCATTGAACATGCGAAAACGCATTCAAAGTTCGCATACATATTGACAAATTAAATGTGCCACAAAAAATTGTACAAATGCATTTGCATATTGTTGTTGTCTTTTATAAAATACGATTTATAAGACTAATTCAAGGTAATTTACACAAATGCAATTATTTAATAAATTCCATTTTTAGCACAACAACCGCCTCCAAACGCATATTTGCTGTCATTCAGGACCTGTTGCAGTTCCTTGTGATGTTTGGGCGCGTTCTCCTCGAACTGATTTTCATCCTGACGCAGACGTTTATGCCCAAAAAGCAAAAGGATATCAGCAAGGATGTTGTGCTGGTAAATATATATTGTAGTCTTATAATTATCCAAACTTATCTTAAATATTTATCTTCTATTTCAGATAACTGGCACAGGCCATGGCATTGGTCGGGAGTTGGCCCTGCATTACGCTAGCTGGGGTAGCACAGTTGTCTGTGTGGACATCAATGAGCAGAACAACATGGAAACTGTGCAGCAGGTCAAGCTTTTAAACCGTGGTGCAGTGCACAGTTTCAGGTAAAATACTTGCATATATAAACATATGAAAATTAATTAGGACTGTGAACCCCAAAAATGTTGGTAGAGGCTCGATTCGATGGTTTCATTCCTAAACCTAATTGATATAATTTGTAATCGTTATTTCTTAACTTAAAATTTGCAAACTTTTTAAAGATTCTGACTTATTATTAATAATATAAAAATATTAATAATAGTAATAATAGTAATAATAATATTCATAATTTCATTCCCAGCTGCGATGTGTCCAAGCGGGAACAGGTGCTATCGCTGGCGGAACGCGTCTTGGCGGAAGTTGGTCCCGTCACTGTGTTGGTCAACAATGTGGGCATTATGCCAACTCATCCTTTGCCACAGCAGTCGGCTGAGGAAATCCAACGTGTATTTGATGTCAACGTATTCTCGCAGTTTTGGACAATACAAGCCTTTCTGGGTCAAATGAAGGAACAAGGACGCGGTCACATTATTTGTCTGTCCTCCATTGCTGGTCTGGTTGGTTTGTCCAATTTGGTACCATATTGTGCCACCAAATACGCAGTACGTGGTTTAATGGAGGCTTTGCACGAGGAGCTGCGTGAGGGTCCCTACAAAGATCTGGTAAATAAATATTGTGTTTGAATTTGTTGATCTGTGATTATTCGTATTGATTCGCTTTCAATACAGATAAAAGTCACCACCATTTTTCCCTACATGACCAACACCGGACTGTGCAAGTACCCCAAAGTAAAGTTCCCTTCGATTTTGGGACTACTGGATCCAAAGGAAGTGGCCAAAAGGATTGTTGAAGCACATCGAGCTGATTGCGTGGAGGTAACCATACCCAGATCTCTACTGCACATTAACAACTGGACCCGAATACTGCCAAGCAAATGTGGTATCATGCTTAAAGATTATATTGATAGTGGCGTGGAGTCGGATTTAATTTAACTTTACATGTTGCCCGTTTTATTTTAGAAATTACAAATCTGTATCGTAAATTATGGAAATAAAAAATACAATTGGTTGCCAAATTAGTCAATAGATAAAGTCTAAAGGACTATGCAAATTCTCGCTCAGCAACTTCAATTTACCGCACAGCTTTATTTATCGAAAAAAAACAGTTTTTAAAAGCTGGTCACACGTTTGTTTACATTTTGTACCGAAACATCTGACCTGTTGAACAGTCTGGCAGCTCTGGGTTCCTGCCAGCTGTAGAGGTGGGATTTTTCGTTCAATTTGCTGAATAAGTTCAATCGTTCATTTCAGCTGTTCATTTTCATGTACGGTGAATATTATGAATATGTCTTGCTATATTGCTTTTAGGATATAATTTTTTTGGGTCAATTTCTTTTTGAAAATATTAACAAAAATTCGACTAACAATATGGCACTCTATTGATATTTTTAATTAAATTATAAAAATTAAATTATAATTAGGAAAAAAATGAGCGACTGGATAAGTTCATTCGCTCATTTTGATGACCCGTTCAATTGAACTTATTTAGAACGAGACAGCTCAGCTGTGTCATGACAACAAAGAAAAATGGCTTGCGAAGTGAAAAGTTTTGGGAATATTTTAGATTTTCGAAAGGTACAAGAATACTTTGGACTAGGCCATGGTAAAATTGGGAGCTTCTGGTATTAATATGCGTATGTTAATCGTTTTTCAATAAACCCACAGATGATAACTGGCTCAACGCCATCAACTATGCAATGTCGCCAACTGGAGAGACAATTGCGATGGCACAAGGTGAAAAACTGGCCTTTCTGTCCACTTGCTGGGACAGTCGAGCCAACGAAAACACATACGCGATGAGCTGGTGTGGCGAACTGGAGAATGCCAACCAGATAGTGACTAGTCTCATGTGCCTGCCCATGACACATGTTGTGCGTTCAACGGATGTGGACTGGACTTGTGTGGCAGTTGGCTTGACCTCGGGAATGGTGCTATTCTATACGGATGCTGGTGTCAAACTCTTCTCACAGTGGTAATTTATTAAAAGTTGTTAATGTGTGAGTAATACGTTAAATGGTTCGTCCACCAGTTGTCAGGAGGATCCTGTACTGGGCATCAAACTACTGTCGCCGCCACGACATTCCGAAGTTGATGCTCTGTTCTACATCATCTACAGCAACTGCATGTGCTTCATTAACGGGCAGGACATTCTGCCCATACTAGCCAACTGTCGTCACAATCTGCAACGTGGTGCCTTAGAACGCAGCGGTTATCCCACAGCCGACGTGGTGCCATTCCAGAAGTTCAAGATCAAGCGACAACGCGAGAGCATTATCAATGATGCCGCCATTGTCACAAATCAACGCACACCAAGCTACGATTATATTGTACAACAAAGTATTGCCAATGGTTATTTTGCCAAAATTCAGGCGACGCCGGCGAGGAGTTCCCAAGTGCTGGCTGCTGGTGCGGAACCCTATTTGGGTTTCTTTCAGGCCGAAGAGGGCTACAAGACGGTGTCGATTAGAGAGGTGGCCAAAGATGTGATTGGAATGGCATACAAGAATCTACTTGGAGGCTTGTTTCGTCGTCCGCCGGAGGAACAGGTGCCCGAACAGATGCCGCAGCCCATTAAGGAGGCGCCTATGCGCACCCGCTGTCGCCTCTACGATGGCAAACGCGATGGCCTCAGTTTGATAATAGCTCCAGGTGGAAAGCTAGCAGCTGTCACGGATAATCTGGATCGTGTAATGCTGGTGGATACGCAGCAAGCAATCATTTTGCGCGTGTGGAAGGGCTACAGGGATGCACAATGCGCCTTTGTGCCAATTAAAGAGAGATCTGTGCGTGGCATTAAGACGAATAAGCGTAAGGCGCTCTTTCTGGTCATCTATGCGCCGCGACTCGGCTGCCTGGATATTTGGGCACTGCAGAATGGACCCAAAGTAGCCGCCTTTACGGTCTGCAAGAGCGGTCAGCTAGTGTACAATAATCATAGTCCAATGGGTACTCCTGGTGGCCAGTCCAGGAAATCGCCGTCCATTAATCATTGCCTGTTTCTCGATCCCACCGATGGCAGCTTGAAGGAGGTGCTCATTCCGTTCCACTACGCGCTCAGCGAGACAAATTCTCAAACATCCCGTGACATTGAAATTCTGCGACAGCTGCGCAATCAACTAAGATCCCTGACACATGCTGGCCAGGATCGTCAGCAGCACATCACAGCAATTGCCCAGCTGGCAGGGAAGCTAGAAACGTTGGAGGTGTGCCAACAGTGCCTAGAGATGTTGCTGAAGAGCAAACGATTGGAGCCGGAATTGTTCCAAGGCATTATCAATTCCTTTGCCCAGGCCAAGGATCTGCAGTCGCCGAACGAATCTGCTCAAGAATTTCTGCATCAAATAGAAAACTACAAGCGTTTGACCGATCTCTACCTAACATTGGGAAAATTCCAACAGGACAAGAGCGATGATTTGCGGACACCTATGGAACTCTTAGAGCTATCCGATGCGGATCTAGTGACCATTAATCAGCTAGTGATTCTGTTAGATAATGACTCTGAAAAGCCAACTCCGCCTCGTGAAGTCAGCTTCCAATTGCAGAGCACGCACAGCGTTGAGGAATTTGTGGATTATCTGAGCATCTTCAACATCGAGACGCCCAACTGTGTGACATTGCTGCCGGAGAAGATTGACAAATATGGCAGCGTGAGCAATGATCTCTTCGGGCATTTCTTTGCTCGGGGACTTTCCTTTGAGCAGTTCAAACTGTGGGCTGCACAGGCCAACATACCCAGCAAGGATCTGCTGACGCTGGTCATCTACTTTTGGCTGGATAAGCCATTTAAGTATGCCAACTGGTAAGATCATCATTTTACTCCAGTATTGCATTCGTTGTAATTTATTAAATAGGAAGAAGGAGGTGTCCGTCCGTCAGACAGATCTCAAAGACTAAATAACTAAATTTTCTAAATAGTCAAAATTTAAATGCAGGATCAATTTAGAGGCCAAATCATGATCAAAATTACATTCCGCTTGAAAATCGGTTTATTTTTGATGAAGTTATGAGAGATCAAAGTTATTGAAAAAATGTCAAGGGGTATGTATGGAAAATTGGGTGATAGAAGGCTTAGAATCGAAAAACTATCAAATTTTCTAGATGATAAAAATTTAAATGCAGAATCAATTTAGAGGCTAAATTATGAACAAAATGACATTCCGCTTGAAAATCGTTTCAGTTTTGATCAAGTTATGACAGTTTGAAGTTGGTCAACTCTTTAACCGTCTCAGATCCGGTACGAACGGAATCGGTTCCGGTTTTTTTTTTCCTGGTTTTAAGTTTTATATATTTTTAAATCTTTTTGCAGTGATGAGGTTGTGGAGAATATGTCTCGCATTGCGGCCATGGTGCGCGCGATTTGTGAGCTGGAAGGTGAGCATATACATGATTATGCTTACAATGCCATCTCTCCCTGGTGGCAGCAGGTGCGCGAGCTGCTGCTGGAGAGCAAACAGTTCTCCGGATTGTTGGTGGCCATTGTCTGCAAGACTGTGGCCACACAACTTTGGCGCAATCGACGCGATGGTTCCTGCGATGAGAATGTCGAGGAGGAGGAGCGTTGGGAAACCATATCACATGATGAGGCACAGTGGGGACTGCTCACTGGCAAACTGGAAGATGTGGCCGTGCTGGGCGCCATATTATCGTAAGCTATACCAACTTTTTTTTTAATCATAATTAACATTTTGTCTTTGTAGTCAACCAAAGATGTGCCGTGAACCCGTTGGTCCGGAGTTGCCTTATGAGTCGCCCGATTGCAGCTTGAAGAACATTCTTAGCAGCGGCAAGGGCATTGTCTCCGAGCTGACGGCCAAGTGGTTAAACAGCAGCCGTCTACATCCCGCTCTGATTGTGGAAATAACGCCGCCAGAGAACGAAACGGATGAAGAGCAGCCAGCTAAGACAAAAGCAAAGGTGAAAGTCACAGAGCTGGCTAAGGAGGCGGATCAGGAAAGTGAAGATGACGGAGAGACGCAGGAGTTGGAGCCGGGAAAACCTTGTGAGCCCCTGGAGCCTGTGCTGGAACGTTTAGCATTGTTGCGGGCACATTTCCCCTTCAGTTTGGAGTCGGGAGTGCTTCTGAGTCTCATGGCCTGGCAGCACATGGTGCATTGGAGCAAACAGTTGGCCTCGTTGAATCACATGCGTGCCGCTTTACTCTGCCTGGCGCAGTTTCGCACTCCTGACTGGGCTCTCAAGCATGGAATCTGCTGCATGATGTGGCAGGCGACACTCAAGTATCCTCTCCAGGCGGCGGCCAAGTTAATTCAAAAGGTTGGCCGTCTGCCTGTTGACAAAATGTGTCAACAGGATCTGGACATGTCAGCAGCTTTGGTGCCGGAATTTCTCGAACTTTGCCTGGATTTTCTGCAACATTTCACCAGCTCCTTGGAGCACGACAAGCGCGAGTTGCGTTTCGAGCAGGCGTTGAGTGAGGGACAACTTCCAGTACAGTTCTTGGCATTGCAGCAACATAATGCACTCCCTCAGCTCCTCCAGCTGCACACGCAACTTTGCACCGTCTTGCACTTTATAGCAATGTTTCAATTACGAGTGCCACGCCCATTGACAACGTTATTTGACGCGTTGGCCAACAAGGCTTTTCTAACGGACATCAATAAGGAGCTGCCTTATGCATTGCCCCCGCCGGATCTGGTTTTGCAGGAGCAACGCACTCAGTTCCTCTGCAATGCTGTGGCTGCCACCATGGATCTGATACGCGAAGATCTCGAACAGCTTTACATTCTCGATCATGTATTCTATATGGCCAAGATTTGCGCTTTGGCCGACAGCTGGCAACTGGACAAGCTGCCTATTCTACGCAAACAGGTGAGTGGCCAAATGAATTATGCTTGACTATGAGATACCCTGAGCCTAGTTTTAAGGAAAATAATAAAAACCTAATCACAATTTATTTTTAATAAATTTATCTAGCTTTAATGCAATTTAGTAAGTTAATAAAATGTATTGTAACTAATTTAATCTGAATTTAGAGGTTTATTAATTTGCTAATTTAGTCACTATTTGCAGCTTTGCCTATAAAAACTCTGCACAACATTTTTTCCTACACCCGAATTTTACATTCATTTTCACAAACCTATACAAATTTTAATGCAACTCTCATTGACGAATTTCCTTTGAATTTTGCAGGTGGTGGAGATGTATGCCTTTGGCTACGATGCTGAGGCACAGGTCTTGCTGCATGACATCAGCGAGGACGAGGAACTGGGTCGTTTACTGCTAGAGATTGCCGGCAGAAGGTTAAATCTCTATGCTGAAGGCTCCCAGACGGCATTTCTAAAGATTGCCTCGGTGGGTCACCAGTTGATGGCGTATCTGGACAATTTGGTAAGTGCTTGTAGCGTTTACTATCCTCAGACATGACTCAAAAGCAACACACACACATACATATCACACACACACACACACACACATATCACACACACACACACATATCACACACACACACAACACATCTATCTGCAGAAAGAGACAGGAACTGGTCAAAGTATTGCGATAGCTGCCACGAAACCGGAGGAGATTGATGTAATCGCCTTGGATAAGCTACTCTCCCATGCCTACAAGTGTCTATCCCGACGAGAGACAAGGCATCTGGTCACCGCTGCCCAGATGTACAATGCTGTGCGCATGCTGCAGTCATAGAGGATTAACTTTAATTTCATCCTTTGACCAAAACGATAATAAATAAATAATTTATGACTTGTATTAAAACTCAGATTTGCTCGATTTGCTGCCAATTTTGACCTTCGCTGCTTTCCGTGGTTTGTTCTGAGTGGGGCCACCACCCCTGGAACGGCCTTGAGATTGCGGTTCTCGGATGTTAATCGCCGATGCATTGGGATCAACTTTACCCTCAACGGGCATATAATGCTTCAAGTAGTTCTCGGCCTTTACCTGGCCAATAATTGGTGGTGTGGGTAGATTCTCCATCATCTCGGATGGATATACCCTCAAATGTGTGTAGACGGGAATATACAACTGTGTGGTATCCAATTCGATACGTTGCTCAATGGCACTGCGACCTGGCAAAGCGAAGTGCTTGCCCAGAATTGGCTCCTTCAGTGGTTTATCGAACATGGTCTTCAAATCGTTGGTGGTCGTGTCTTCCACTTCACGGTCATCCTCACGCTCCTCGTTGGTCTTGACATGCTTCAGCGTGGCTGAGTATTGAATGCCGGAGATGACCTTTAAAGTTGTGGAGCTGGCCACCTTCTTGATATCCGGTGGCAAGCGATAGGCTCGATTGTCCTCTCCTGCACGCTCAAATGGAGTTAGCTTTGACCAGGGCAAGACAGTGCCCAATGTGCCCAGATAGCGTCCTCCTTGGGTCCACAAGCGGCACGAATAATCGTGACTTCCACTAAAATAAATTTACAAATTTAGTTAAGTGGAGGTATAAATCAGATAAATTCGACTTTCACAGGAATTAGAATCTTAAAATTTGAAATAACCGAAAGCTCTTAAATTATAAATTTTCAATGAAAAAGGAGTCTGTATTCCTTTATTTACTGTCCGATCTTTATGAAACTCACAGAATCGTTTCAGATTTCTCAGAGCCGAAAAGTTTTAATATTTCCCCAAAAATAAATTGAACACTTACGTAAATATAATCTTGGGCAGATTGATAAAACCAATTGAATTGATCGCCTTGAGATGTCCTTTATAGGAACTAACCAGCATCGGTTCCGGTTGATTGCGTAGAATACGTTTAGCCCTCGGAAGAAACAGTTCCTTTCTTAGAAATATGAACTCCAGTCGCAGTCTGGGCATGCACACATGGGTCTTCTCCGCTTCTGGAATACTGCAAGCACAAATGGAAATAAGAATATCGTTACAGACGAGTTCCCAAGAACTAATATGTTGTCGGAATGTCGTTCTTTATTAAGTTCCCCACCTCACTTCTCATTATTCCACATTCTTCATTTGCTGTTCTAGTTATGAGTTATTTATTATTATTTTTTTTGGCAATAAAGTTTTTTTTTGCTTGGGAATTCGTCTAGACACGCAAGGCCTGCCTATGGAAATTGTGGGCGGATGACTTGGAAACAAGTTAATACACATGTAGGATAATGAGTCGTGTCGTTAGAGCCAATTTCTGTGGTTTCTTTATGCTCCCTATTGAAGCGTGTTACAATACAGTGAACTCACTCTAGCGAGGATTTCGTTATCAGACAGTTTAATAACATTGACATTTCTAGAATTAATGCTAAGATCAAAAGAAGCTTTACCATATCATATAGTAAGTTCTCCCAATTAAAAGAAGTATAATTTATGAAATTTACTGAAATTTTACTGAGTATCTGAACAACAAATTAAAAAAATTCGTATGAAGCGCTGTTAATAAAAGCTGTGATTAACATTAAGATAACATTATAACTTACGGTATATACAATTTTTCTGTAAGTTTACAGAGTATAACAAGTAGGCGGTTACAGTCGAGCACGCTCGACAGTAGGATACCCTGAGCCCAAGTCCTCTACACCTAGGTTGAATTTCGACCAATTGTTCCTATGACAGCTATATGATATAGTAGACCGATTTTAACCAAATTTGGTCAGGATGTAAAACAACAGCCCAGATGCACACTCTGTCTGTTTGGTTGTGGTATCTTAACAAACAAAAAACTTTTCAATACTAAAACTTCATTTTTGATGTACAGTTCCTATGGCAGCTATATGATATAGTTAACCGATTCTACCGAAATTTGGTCAAGATGTATAATACCAGCCCAGATGTACATTTTATCAGTTTGGTTCTGATATCTCAACAAACAAAATACTTTTCCATACTAAAACTTCATTTTCGATCTACCGTTTCTATGGCAGCTATATGATATAGTTAACCGATTCTAACCAAATTTGGTCAGGATGTGTAATACCAGCCCAGATGCATATTGTATGAGTTTGGTTCTGATATCTCAACAAACACAAAACTTTTTCATACTAAAACTTCATTTTCGATGTATCGTTCCTATGGCAGCTATATGATATAGTGCACCGATCCAAAAATTAAAACAAACTTGATCTGCCTATGGTATCCAGGAACCTACATACCAAGTTTGAAGTCTCTAGCTTTTATGGTTTCTGAGATCGACGCGTTCAAACAGACGGACGGACGGACGGACGGACGGACGGACGGACGGACGGACGGACGGACGGACAGACAGACGGACATGGCTCAATCGACTCGGTTGTTGATCCTGATCAAGAATATATATAGTTTTGGGGGTCTGCCACGCCCCCTTCTGCCTGTTACATACATTCTGCCAAACACATAATACCCTTTTTTGCCCATTTTTAATGGGCTCAGGGTATAAAAACAGAAACTCAAGTTATTGAATTTAACATTAAAATAAATAAATATGAAATCGTTTTCTCACCAATAGTTAACAATGTGCCAGACCTTGACATAACCGAAAGCGGTACCAGTAAATAAAAAACGATTCTTGCGATCCGTGGCCATGGTGAGAACACAATCTCCAAGCTTGTGTACGGCGTAAAACTGACTGAGAATGCCGCCATGTTGGTGATGGGAATACACCTGAATAAAGCCCGTGTCTAGAGAGATAAATACGCTGCCTGCAGAATATTAATTACGAGAATTTAGTTAGGCAAGTGAATAATATGTTTATGACCCACCATGATCCTTTGTCATGGGACGTTTTTGTAGAAAGAGCACCGCCTGCACGGATACGGGTATATTAGCGCCGTAATCCTTGATTTCATCCGGTTTGGCAATCATTGAGGTGAGGCGTGACAATCTGCTCACCATTTGGAACGAGGACATTCGTTTGCTGCGACGAGATTGTTTTTCCTCTTCCCGACTGAGTTTCAGCTCAATGAAGCGAGTGGGATCCATGACATTGTAACGACGATACGGTTGACCCGTTTCCAGTTTCCAGAAGATTATCTCACCCGAATAGGTTGCCGTGACAACACCCTCGCCCAGCTTAACATCAGCACAGGTAATATCATCCGTATGGAACTTGGACCATTTTTTAGGATCACCATATTCCCGTCCTTCCACATCATTGAACTCCGTTACCTGACGATCCCAACCCATGGCTAAAATACTGCAGGAAGAGAAAAAAATTAATTTTGTATAAAAAATCTTCAAATTTACATTATAGTAGAGTGAATTTGGAAAATTCCTTTTTCATATTAAAATCAGAGTGGAATTTACACTACACATATACACACACACTATACATATAAGAAAGGCTTGACAAAACGTTCATTAAAACTGTAGTGACTACTGTATTATAGAATTTCCTCACCCACCGATCCACAACCCAGATGACAGCAGTTACCTCCTGGTCCGGCATTATGCTCATATTACGCACCACGACAGCATTGTTGTAGTTCCAGATTTTAAGGGAACCATCCCGTGCCCCCGTTAATAGAAACTGCTCGAGAGGATCGAAGCAGGCGGCGGTAATTTCAATATCAATAGTCTCCCCATAGATCATCTTGGTGTGGCAATTTTTCATAATGATCTTGCGTCTTCCACTCCACGGATCCCACACAATAATATAGCTATCCAAGCCACAAGTGACGATATTACGGAAAAGGCGATTATAGAGGACCACAGAGACTGGAGCGGCATGGGTATTGCCATCGGTGAGATCAACTCGCACTCGGGGACAGCATTTAATGGAGATGAGCTTGCGACCGGCAACCATGAGTTCCCGGAGATGCGAGTGATAATAATATTTGATATCCGTTTCGCTGTGATGAATAATGCGCACCAGATCTCCGTATGTTTGGAGCAGTGTGTGCTCCTCCAGATCCCATACCTTGATTATCTTGTGGTAATCCACGCTATACACCTTGTTCTCCTCCGGCTGCACAAAGACCGCAACAATTCCGCCATTGTGACCCGTGAGTATAGCCGATGGTTCTGATGATATATAGACATCCCAGATGCGGACAAAGGTATCTGGTCCGCCGGTGACCAGAATGTTCTTAATCTCGGACACGTAAAACACGGTCACACCAAGTGGAATACGGAAATTATTGCGATCATCGTTGCTGACCATAATCAGACCCGGACAGCGACCTCTATACTTCTTGGTGTTCCTGTACTCCGCCGAGGCAAACAACGCATTCATATGAAGTGAATAGTACACACAAGAGATGAGCTCATTGTGCAGATTGATATACTCTCGCGGCACCAACAACGGTATCCTGCCCCTCAGCACATCTGCCCAGACCAACTCGATCAAGGCGGCGCCCGGCTTGGCCTGAAATGGTCCACGCAGATATGGGGAGTAGGACAGGATTCGCACATTGCCGGCATAGTCGCCGAGCACCAGCTTGGAGTGCACTTTCCCATTGTTGTAGAAAGCGTAACTCATGCAGTATACGGCAAACGGCAAACTCCGGATAACCATGCGTAGCGTAAACGTCGAGGCAATCGTCTCATGGAAGCGAAGTTCCCTCTCCGTCGACGAGGTGCACACGATGCTGACATCGGAGAGTGCCTGGAGCGCCAGTATCCAAGTGGGCACCTTCAGGTGAACTTTGAAATCATGCAATTTTTTATAAGCTCTGAAGACAAATCCTAAAGACATCTACTTACTGCTCTCGGAGACGGCACTGCGCAGCGGTTCCATGTGTGCGCTCCAGAAACGCAATTGACCCTCATGACTGGCGGTCACCCACATGCCGGAGTTTTCCGGTGAATCCTCTCCGCCAAATGAATAGTTTGTCGTTTCGGTTATTTCCTCGAGCGGCGTCTGATCCGACTTGACCTTGAGCAACGCTAGACAACAGACTGCGGATCTGTGCTCTGTCTTACGAACAGCTGGAGCTGTTGAGATTGGCATTATAAGTGCCTCCTTCTGATTGCTGGGATCTTCCTCCTGAAAGCCAAATATCAAATACGAAACAAACTCATTCCAATCGACCATATAATCCCGGTTCTGATTGATTTTGAGAAATAGACGCGTATAGGTATAATCACTGAACGTAATGTCCACATCCTCGAGTATTCGTCGCAAATCGGCAATTCCGACTACTTGATTTGGACTCGCATTAAAGCAATCGTGCAGTTTCTCCAGCTGTGCCTTGGAAATGCGATCGTGCAGACGTTCCGATTGCTCCTGACTTATCTGGGTGGCAGTCGAGGAGATCGTCTGGTATTCGACCTTCGCATTGCTGTCACCACTGGCAAAATAGATTACAGACATAGTGAAAGCAGGGGACTTTGCATATGTGTGTATTCCAACTTATACATAGGTATATAACTATATTTATTTCTGTTTTAATTTTTGCTTTTATAAAATGTAGTCTACTAAGTTAAAGTTTTACAGGCAGCGCGCAACCAGATCATTGATGCCATTACCACGATCGCCATACTCGCCGCCACGATTGAAGGGAACGGCCACCTTCTTCTTCCAGCCATCGCGCGGACTTGACAACTGCAAGGATAAACAAGATTAGCAATATTGTATTGATTTTTCATTATGAAAAACCTACCATAAAGGCACACAGAAACTCATTGACAGCAGCGAAATTAGGTCCAACTGTGTAGATCTCATGTATAATATCCTCCAAGCAGATGATACCCTTATCGCCCAGCTGCTCCTCCACCATAGTGTTTGACTGTATGGCCGTCTTTTTGCCCTCGATGCGGGCAAATCCCTTCTTGAAAAGCAACTCACGTATTATACTCAGCGATGGATGACCATAAACTACAAATGGCTCGATGACACGCAGCAGCAACTGATTTTCCTTGTTGTTTTCCAAGAACACTGTATTATGACGCAGCGGCATGCGCAGAGATTTGAATATATCTGAAGTGGTTTTGTCATAAATCTTCTTTCCAGCGTGGCGCATGACGAGCAATAGTCTTGGATTCGTCTCTGCGGCAGCCTGAGCACTCTGCTCGGTCACATTTGTACGTAAAATGGTCCGTTTAATCCGCTTGGATGTGCGTTCAGCCTTCAAGTAGCCCATGACAAAAGATTCAGCGCGTCGAAATTTGTGGTGTGATTTGGTTTTAAAGGTGCGTTTAATGCGATCATTGCGCTTCTGTTCGAGCACCGATTTGTCCTGTTGAATACGCCTCTTGCGGTGCTTAAGCACTGAGACTGTTTTCCCAGGCAATTTGTTGGGCACGGCATATCTGTATAGCAGAAATTAATATTGTTAGCATTTCATATTATTAATGTAGTTCTATTGCACTTACTTGTCGGACATTGTGATTAAATTGTCTTTTTTCTATAATGAACTCGCAGAAAACACGTGCAAACACAATCAAAACAAAAACTGAAGGACTGCCAACTCTTTTCGATGTTCAAACGTAGTGTGAATGGCAAATCTATCGCCCGACCACCACAATACAACTTACCAATTTTGACATTTGGCCCAAAATTGTGCATACTGCCAGATCGACAAATGTAACAGTGTGGCAACGCTTAGACATACAGTGAGAGACTACATTTCTCTCACATCAAATTAGGGGGGTTGGGTTGTAATGGCAAAACGCCGGTCTCGGGATTTCTGTGGTTACTCGGTGTGTTCGCCGAAACTCACAGAACAGTCTCAACGCGTGCTTCGAGTGGATTTGTGTGTCGCGGAGCAGTCTTTTAATTTATGGTAAAATGAAAGCACAAGTGTTCTAAGACTTCAAATAATGACGACACTGCAGAACACGCATTAAATGTTGACATTAAGCAAATGAAAAAAGAAGTGTGAAAGAATTAAGTTAATGATAAAAACAATTATTATTATTAAAATGAAGAATAAACGACCTTAACAAACGTAGACACAACTGACCCAAAAGCAAAAGTCCAATATAAATAAATGCAATGTGCGCACGTTGGCAAAAATAACAAAAAAAAAAAAAATGGTTTTTGCATGAAATCAACAAAATTGGTCGAGTGACAGTAAATCATAACCCAAAAATTGTTTACATTAAATTAGGAGCATATGACGACTGACCATGTCATAAAAAAAATGGCACGCGACTGTCCGCACATTGCCCTCAGTTTCTACACAGGTTTTGCATTGATCCCAAAATTGCGCGATTACCTTACTTGCGTTACACACACAGACACAGGGTATACATGTGTGTATATGTATGTGTATGTGTGTTTGTGATTGTGTTAGCCAAACAGTTTTCTGGCTAAAAGCATAACTGCAACGTAGACAAGGCTGGCGTACTATCATTAACTATCAACTTGTTTCGAGTTGTTTAAACACCCTGTTTATAAAAATTATCAAAGGGTCTTTTAAAATTATTTTCTTTTAAAATTATTATTATTATCTTAATTTTGTGGTCCTTGGTTCGATGTTTCTTCATATTTTTTGCAGGGTCTTTCAAAGTCGAGTTTGCTTGACTTCAGCATACAATACTATCTTGGAATTTTTCAATTAACAATTATCTACTTATCATTTAGTGATTAATAAACGAATACAACCACTTGCGCTTCTTTGCGAATCTGCCAGACGATAATAGGGTGTGAAAACGTGTCTATTGATAACACTAAATACCCCATATAATCTGTTTATTTGTATTATTTTCTCGTTTCAAGTGGCAATGTCTACGATATAATAATTAATTCAACCATCAAGAGCTGGAATACCAGAAGTACTAAAAAATTGGCAATATCTATAAAGATTTAAAATCATTGTGCAAAATAATGCCGGATCGATATGCAAATGGAGTGACCAGCAGTTTGGTTGAGCCCCCTGTCAATGGACATAATGCGGACAGCAATGGAACGGGAGGTGGAACAGACGGACAGGATGACAAGATTGTGCTTAAACGGAAGCTAACTCTCATTAATGGTGTGGCTATTA
Source organism: Drosophila falleni (assembly GCA_035045575.1). Classification (NCBI taxonomy): domain Eukaryota; kingdom Metazoa; phylum Arthropoda; class Insecta; order Diptera; family Drosophilidae; genus Drosophila; species Drosophila falleni. Next base: position 1,543,883 of record JAWNOV010000171.1, on the reverse strand, counting down.
TAGTTGGCACTATTATTGGATCCGGCATTTTCATAGCACCCACTGGAGTCTTTTACTACACCGAGTAAGTAAGGATTATTTAAAAATCTATTCCAAAAACATACGTAAAATATTAAAAGTCTTTGCTTACTCAAGGATTGCTCTCTTCAGGCATTTTCGAATATATAAAATAATTCAAATGATTCCGATTCGCATTTGTAGTTCAATAAACAGCGGGTGACCCACCCACTATGGGGTCAATAGTACTATAATTAATAGTAAATTGAACATTTCGCTAATAATTGATGTGAATTGCAAAAGCAATCTTTCTCAACTTGTTAGGGGATGAGTAATTAAGCCGTCGTCGTGTCGCAGTTGCCAATTGGGCGCCCTTGATATAATGTTTCTCCAACGATTTGAAATTGTTGACAATAATTGCATCAGCTTTAAAGTATTCGGCAAGACTGTGATACAATTTCAAGAATCATCCGAAAATAAACACTTCTCATCGATACACACACACACACACATACACGCACATATAAATTGAATACAACAGATATCATGCGAATGTTTTCACTTTAACCACTTGGAGCCACAAAGTGACCGCAACTGTCCATTGTGCGTCCACTTACTTATTTAGCTGTACCGCATTCCCCACATTCCCCATCTTCTCTCTGTCTTTGTCTTTTTATACAGATCTGTCGGAAGTTCGCTCTTTATTTGGTCGGCCTGCGGTATTCTTTCGACTATCGGCGCTCTCTGTTATGCTGAATTGGGCACAAGTATCACCAGATCCGGCGGCGACTATGCTTATTTATTGGTGGCATTCGGGCCACTTGTTGGATTTTTACGCCTCTGGATTGCCCTCCTCATTATCAGACCAACAACTCAGGTAAGCTGAGTGTAATTTATATCTATTAATTGATTTATGCGCATGATTTTATTGAAATCTAGCATAGTCAATGCTTAAATTAATTGTTTTGGCATAGCAAAACATGGCGAAGTGAAAATACCCTTGTAGATTGCTATTGAGTGTTATAAACTGGAATGATTTGCAGAACATATTTTATTTGGTTTGGTATGTTATTGACTCACTTCGCTGCATTTTTTATAATAAAAGCTAAAACCATATGTACAGTAGAACGAGAGGGCATTTATCGGAAGGAATATAAAATATGTTAATCCTCTTATATCAGCTGCGGTTTCAGTTTTTTTTTCCCATAAAACGAGTTACACCAAAACACAATTTATTATTACGAAATATTATTTAACAAACATAAGCTCTGGGTTATTTAGTATCCATATAGCTAATAATATTGTTTTACAATTTTGATAATATCGATACAAGGGCATCTAATATCATTATTATTTTAAATGTGTAAATTGTAGTATATAATTTTCTTATTTTAGACAATTGTGGCGTTAACCTTCGCCCATTATGCAGCTAAACCATTTTTTGAGGACTGCGATCCGCCCCAGAATGCAGTTAAACTTCTGGCAGCGGTTTGCCTCTGTAAGTAATAGATTCAATTTATAATAAAGGGTATAAGTAATTAATGTTTATAATTTAATTTTTAAGGTCTACTGACTGCAATTAATTGCATGTCGGTGAAGGTGTCAATGAAGGTGCAGGATATCTTTACGGTTGGCAAGCTGCTGGCCTTGGTAATGATAATACTCGCTGGTGTCTATTATATGGCAACTGGCAAGCTGGATAACTTTTCCAATCCATGGGAGGGTATCTACAGTACACGGAATATTGGCTATGCTTTCTACTCGGGTCTATTTGCTTTTGGAGGATGGAATTACTTGAACTTTGTAACTGAAGAGCTTCAGGATCCCTACAAGTGAGCTTAACAATAGAAAAACTATCTCTTTGAATGAACGAATAAATGAATGAATGTGTGGAGAAAGATTGGAGTGACTGCATAGAGGAAGCCCGTCAAGAAGACAAATTGATGTGCAAAGTTTGCGTCACGCGCAGGCGGCAGCAACAAGTTGAGGCGCCCACTTGTTGAGTGTCCTTGAAGCCAGTGTGTGTGTAAGTGTGTGTGTGTTTGGGGATGGCAATGGCTGAGTTTGCTTTTGCCCCTAATGAATTCAATTGGCGCATGAGGCGCAGTAATCAATTTAAGTGCTGAGGCTGCTTTAAATTCCATCCCAAGCGTTTGAAACGTGTCTAATGTAAGTTTATTTCGATTCCCGTCTAGAAATCTGCCACGGGCCATTTGGATTGCCATGCCGTTGGTTACGGGCATCTATGTGCTAGTCAATCTGGCCTATTTTGCGGTGGTATCCAAGCCAGAAATGCTCAGCTCGTTGGCCGTTGCGGTGACCTTTGGCAATAAGGTCTTTGGCCCACTTGCCTTTATGGTGCCCATTTTTGTGGCATTGAGTACATTCGGAGGTGTAAATGGTGTGCTCTTTACCTCAGCGCGTCTGTTTGCCACAGGAGCCCAGGAGGGTCATCTGCCCAAGTTCTTTCAGCTGTTCCATGTGAAGCAGCAGACTCCTATACCATCTCTTATATTTACAGTAAGTTGTCAGTTGAATATTACTCAAATATCTATTAATTTGAAACTCTTTAACAGTGCCTAATGTCTCTACTAATGCTTTTGACGGACAATGTCTACGAGTTGATCAACTATTTTAGCTCGGTGCTCTGGCTCTCTGTGGTAGCCAGTATAGCGGGAATGCTGTGGTTGCGTCACAAGAAGTAAGTTCTAATTTTTAATTATTTATACTTATTAATAATTTGTTGATTCTTTTTTTTAGACCAAATCTTCCGCGTCCCATTAAGGTGCATTTGGCATTGCCAATTATCTTTATGACCATCTGTGTAACTTTGGTGCTTTTGCCCAATTTTAAGGAGCCCGCCAATCTGCTAATTGGCATCGCCATTACTCTCGCCGGCATTCCATTTTATTATGTGTGCATTGCTTGGAAGGATAAGCCACGTTGTTACGGCCGCATTTCAAATGGCATGGTCAATCTGTGTCGCGCCATCTTCAACACAACAATCATAGAGTCGAATGAGTCTCTCAAGTAGTATCTCTCATCAGCTGATACGACCGGTCCAAGCAGCATTTAGTTGATCACTCAAAACAGATATTTTATGGCATAAATTGAAAATCGGATTGCCTTTGATGTTGTATGATATTATCGCTTAGACTATGGCATTTCTCAAATCCAAAGTGGAATCGTATACGTTAGCTTAGTTATTTGTATTACCATGGTATTTATTTGCTCTTAAGTTGTTGCCTAATTATTTTCAGTTTTTGAGTTTGTTATACAAATTATAAAGATACATAATTTTAAATTATCTACTTGCCTCAGTTGTGACACATTTAGGGAAGCTAATAGTTAAGCAAACTAGTTGTAAGCTAATCTATCTTTATTCAAGTTCAACTGACCAACCATATACATTATATATTGTGTACGTTGTAAATCTATTGTAAAAACATACAAAATATGGCATATTCAGATAAATTTATAAATGTTATTAAATGCAAACAATTTGATGTGAAGTTCGTTTCTTAGAGAGTTAAATTGTTTTGCTTTTACAAACTTAGCTTCTTCTTATAGCTTAGAAATTCTACTTCAATTCATTCTTATAATTAAGAAATTTTAATTCAAATCGTTCTAGTAGGCAATTTTGCGTCGATTTAAATCGATGGCAGTGTCCATTAGCGTTGTGCCTCGAATGAAATCGGCAGCCACAATGTTAGCATTATTGCCCAGTTCATCCCTATAGAGCTGTGAGATGCGCCAGTTAATGTTATCGGCCATTTTACGTAGTCCTCCATGCTTGTCTAGGATTACACCCCAAGTTTCGGGTGTCAGCTCAGCCATGTCGACCACTGGACGGCTCGAAAAGCGGCTACAATTAAGATTAATATATATATATATATATACAGTAAGAAATATTGTCAATTGATTGACTTACGACATGTCAAAACCGTTCACGTAGCGTAAGTGAGTCTCCAGGCGTGCCCAGGACTGTACATTGCCCCAACGTTGCTCCACGCCGCCGAAAAGTGTCTGTGGAAACTCCTGTACCATTTGATCCTTGTCGTAGGCGAGTATTACATTCTGCTGTCGCTTCCAGATGTCGCGCATTGTGGCATGCCAGGTGAGGGATGGATGTGCCACCAGATCACCGAACTGCTCCCGCAAGTAGCTGACCAACAGGCGATGCACGCCCAGACCCTTGCCAAATCCTGCAGAAATAAGAAATTATAGGGAAAAGAAGATGATTCTCTGACTGTCGACTTACCGACGGGAAACTCCTTGAGTCCAAAGATGACAATCTCGTTAGTTTCCAGCACAAAATCCTTGACCTGTTCGATTACCTCCTGCAGTGGCCGTTGTCTCGTTATTCCATGATAGATGAAGAACTTTTCCGGCGCTGAACGAAAGTAACCCACACGAATGTCCAGATAGCGGGCTCCATGCAGCAACTGACCACGTATATCATCGTCCTGGGTGAGTGCATATTTCGTGACTACAGTTTCGCGTAGTAAGGGATCGAAATTAGGACGATAAGAGCCGGAGTCATGGGTGCCAGGTATGAAGAGATCTCGCAGACGCAGATCTCCTAAAATGTCGCGCATGTCAGTCATCCAGCGTGGATAAGCACGCAGACAGGTCTTGGACAGAATGCGACCATTGGCATCAATGTAGCTGGCCCAGTAGCCGTAGCAGGAACTCTCGGCGGTTACATTCCGGGAGAGGGCATAATCAAAGGGAACGCCCGTGGTAAACCATTGAGCGGAGAGACTTGGCTTGATGGCAGCCACTATATCCGTGCTCCCACCATTGGCCACCCAGACCGTGGGAGACTTACTTGGCTCTGCACCGGACCTTGAGCTGGGTGTGCTTGTGTAACCATGTACGGGTACATAGGCCACTTGATCCTCGCCAGACCCGCTGCCCTCTTCGTTGTCACTTTGGAAGGTGGCCAAAGGAGTGCCGATTGGCGTTGATCGTTGCTCGAAACTAAGCGGATCCTGAGCAGTCAGAAGGACATTGTCGCCGTCTCTCACTGGTGCATTCTTCCAGGAGACTTCAAGGAATCGCTTGCGTGCGCTGATTGTCAGCCAGAGCTTAAGCTGATGAGCATCTGCTGCTGGTCGAGAATCTCCCACAACGTACACCAGTTCTTTCTCTGCCAAAACATGACCACACATGCTTAATACCAGGATGATTACAAGTTGCAACATTTCAGAATTCTATGAGTGTGAATTAATTCTGATTTGCTCTGATTTCGTTTAAGGTTAATCAGCGACTCACTTAACACAGTCAAGTCGAGTTGAGTCGAGTCAAGTCAAGTGTAATCGCGTTACGTTCCGGGCAATTGTGTGCACTGCCCGGCAATGTTTCGCCGAGATCAACTGTTTCCCACAAGCGCGATGTGCGCCTTCTTATTGGAAAGCTGAAGCTTCAGCCTCGAGGTGTCTCCAAGTGCCGATCTTGCCGTATAAGTAACAATAGCTTCGTAAACAAAAGGCAGCGAAAACAAAAACAAATAAACTTTCCGGTCTCGGTTTATGTTAGTTTGGTTTCTTCAAAGTGTTTCTATTTACACTTAAAATTGTATATGTGTAATGCACACCGTTTATTATTATTTTTATGTATCTTGTAACTAATTTTATTCTTTTTAATAAAAGCGGAAGTTTGTTCAGTTTTCTGTGCAACGAATTTGTAACAAGTTTTCTCGATTAGATGATTATTGTACAGATATTGTACTGATATGGCATGCAAACAATACAACGAGAACACAAAAGTCACACGAATGTTACTAATTTAATTTTGTACGAGAATTATACACAATCAGACCTTTAATTGACACTGTAATTGCTACTTGTTTGTTTTGTATTTGATTATAAATATTGATAGGCAATTGTGTCAATTCTTAGCATAGTGCTAATTAATTTTACTTTTAGATCAAATGTGATAATTTACATAACAAGTCTTTAAACACACAACGATTTGGTTATAACTTATTCTCCTCTTTGTTTTTTAAATATATTTATTAAAATTTTTTTTTTTTTTTTTATCTTTTTCTGATTAGCTCAAATAATAATAAGCGCGCAACTCGCGTGTCCGACTTACAAGACCTGACTTTACTTTGCGACTGAAGCTTTGTTTAGTTTCGTTGAGCATAGATTGCTTCGCAAAACTTTCTATTTATATTTGACATTTACGTCTTAGGTCAAGTTAAAAGCGATACAGTGAAACGAATTATTTAGAGGTGCAATATCGTTCGATTTCTTATTTACATATATATTTATTTAATACGAGCAATGCACCGCAAAATATTTTAAAAATAACGATCGATTAAAATTTGTAGCAGTTGGCAAGTCGATGTTAGCTTTTAATGTGTGTGAATAGCTGATTAAGCATGTGAATGGCAAAAAGCGCGCGTTTTTTAAAAAAACAAGTGAAACATATTAGAAACAACAACAGTTCCTTTTAAACTTTTATAATGTATTTAAATTATAATATATTTTCCACCAATTTACATACAAATCAAAATTAAACATAATTATTAGATGCAAATTGCAGATGTATGTTGCCATATTTCTAATTTTATTTATTTATTTCAAAAATCCGTGTTGAATGTTAAGATATAAATTTATACAGTATCAGAATACCCCATTCAGAAATATTGTATCTGTATATTTCCTGATTTAAAATGCTCTCACAACGTCACCGTTTCCATATATCGCTCAAAGGATTGTGTGAGAATCGTATGATCGGGAGCCAGGTGAGTGTCAGCCATAATTGCCAGCCTATATTTGTCTCCAAATCGATGGAGATTTAGTGATAAGCAGGTCTTTGATTGTGGCGGCCTAAACAACAACACATCCTGCACCCGCTGTCCCCAGCCGGACAGAAACTTTGTGTCCGCTGCTCCGTAGATCTCCGTGATAGTAACGGGAAAGTTATAGGAGAAAAAGTTAATGAAAATCTTTGTTAGCACGTGGGGAAACAGCGCCGTTAGCAGACTGTACTTGGTCTGGCCAATGGAGGCCAAGTAGATCATGATCTGCTGTCTCCTAATGCGTTCCACAATGTCATGAAGTTGATGCGCCTTATAGGCGTCGGGGGGCCCAAGGGGTAGCTGCAGGAACACCACACCGCCAATATGTTCCGACTTATCGCCACTGCGATCCGTGAAGTAGCCCTTGGAGATGGTTCGACAAGTGGTGTTCAATAGCGCTGGCACCGCCGCCGTGTCTGCGAAAGTATTGAAGTAATCATGGACAGCACCCGCTAGACAGGCCAAACTAAAGTCGGATTCGCGAATCTTTTGGCCAAACAAATGCTGATGACGTTCACGCAGCAGAGCCCCATCGATGGAACGGCTAAAGGAGACGATCTTTCGCCCGGCATAGGATTTCTTGTGCAGAATGTTGAGCTCCTTTGTGGGATGGACAAAGAGGACCTCAAAGATGTTGCGTGGCGCCTTGAAAACCTCATAACAAATCTTGATCAGCTCGAGCTGGGCATAAATCAAAAGCGGAACGTAGAGATGCAGGCGGGCACAGTAGGTGGTGCTATAGTTTGTGTGTCCGCGGAACACAACATCGAGAAAGGCCAGCAGCTCACAATAGATGTGATACGGCAAAAGGATGACATGATTCAGCGCCAATTGGCCAACGAATTGAGTCCAGGCCTTCACCATGTTAGCCGGTTGGAGGCTATTTTCGAGTGCGGATCTTGCCACTGTCCAGTTGAGATTGCGCTGTTCCAGCTCCCGGAGTAGGATGAGATACAGTGTCTGCATGAGACCCGCATCATGGCGATATCCTCCAGACCGACGATGGAGTTTGCGTCGCATCGATCGAGTGCGCCAATAACTCAGACAAACATTAACAAACACGATGAGGACCAGGGACAACAGCTGGCTTAGATTTTGGGCATCTGGATGCGTCCTGACGCCATCGGGCGTATCCAGGGATTCGAATTCATAGATGAACTGCTGCCAGCGACAACTGACCAGGTGCAGCAGATGGTTCATCAGCTTACTTATGTGCTCCGGCTGTCTTATAAAATGGGACAACTGATTGCTGTGCGTTGGCATCACTAATCCATCCTGTAGGCTTAAAGTTGTCTTCCGGTCTGAGTCCTGAAGTAACAGCATCTCACCCACATGCAAATCTTCTTCCTCGGCGATGATCAAATGATGCAGCTTCACAAGTATATAGTAAGGCTGTGAGGGATCTGAATTGGGTATGACAGTCACCTGCCATTGCGGCAAATCGGAGGGAATATATTTGGCAGCCAATTCACTGACGTACTCCTGGATGTTGGACTCGTTCACGGGACGACCTCGATGTTTAGGCGTACCCAAAAGAACGTGGTTGTTAATGTTGAAGCCGCTTAAGGATAAACGAATTTATAAATTGCAATTATAGTTATCTGAAAATTGATCGATTTTCTTTAAACATTTCCAAAAATGGTGTTTAAAATACCGAAGTTTTGGAATAAATGTTTATTGAAAATTAAAATTAGGACAAAAGTAATAAAGAAAGTAACAAACTGGAAAGGTTGATATCAAAAATATTTTATAAAAAAGTCGGACGAATTTTTGTTTTTATTATTTTAGATTTTCAAAAAATTTCCAATTTGCAACAAATTGTGTGCCACATTATTAAAAATTCAATAAATTATACACTAACATTTATTGATTTTTCCAGTTTTTGTACTCTGAATATTATTCTTAGTTACTTTCCAAAATAATTTTAGATCTATAAATATTCTGACTTGTATGAGGTGCCATTTTTATCATCTCACCTGCTATCATTGACCCAGGCATAGTGACCCCAGCACGTGACCAGCTTCTGTCTCAACTTTGGAAATTTCAGCATGCCCGCCTTATCCTTTAGCTCGATCAATTGCTGGGCATATGCCCGTTTGATACGCTCAAAGTCACAGGATCCCTCGACCTGAAGGAGGAAGTGAAAGATGCCGGCATTCTTAGGAGTATCGATCAAGGTGCGAATTTTCTTCGACTTGGATATGGTCAAATTGGGATATTTGATGCTCAGCAAATAATTGGCCACTTCGTTGGCAAAGTGCGCGCCTGCAATAGAAACAAATAATACTGATAATGGGGCTTGACTATACAAATCTCAATGATCATTAAATAAAAAATGAAACAAAATCCACGAAGCAGCTTATCGCTGGTAAATTTTTATGAGTAATTCACATGGTCAAGGTTCAGTTGGTGGCTCGTCTGGGTTCCGCAAAGGTGCAACAGGTAATCAGCGACGCATTGTATTGTTATTATTTATAAACAAAGCTTATCAATGACATAAGGCTTTTCACATGCGAATCCATTAATAAGTGTACAAAGTATAGAGTATCTTTGAAGCAGTGCATCCCTTGGATGACTGGGCGGTTAGTCAACCCATGCCTCGTTTATTTATAGTCGGCCTGTTTGATCTGTTTTAATTAATGGCCTATCAATAACCTGATAGTCTATGTCAGAACTTGTCGGATTATTGATTAAACAGCTGGAGGATTCTTTACTTACACAGAAATGATAGGAGCAAAAATGGCAACATCATTAGGGCCACCATGAAACACATCAAGGTCTTCAGAAATGATAAAGACTCCTGCCAAATGCTGTAAAAGCCACTTATTTATAATAACATGTCCATAGTATACATTTTCTGTAAATTCTTTCATACCTTTCCATGATTGCTACTACTATAATAACTATATATGCGTTATATAGATTTGTTTTAATTAGATTTTCTATCACTTAGCACGCCCGATTGATTCAATGTACTAGACACAACTGATCTCACAGTCGAAGCTCTGACGAAGCTTCAATTCTGTTATCAGAAATTGATAAGAATGCTCCTTCCCTATCAGAGCGGGATGAAAACAAATCGCAAAGCAGCTGACTAATTATTTTAATATATTTTTATTGTAATTTGATAAACATTTTTTAAACTACAAAATTGTAAAATGTATATCAAATACATATGTGTGATTTAAAAATAACGTGCAACCATTTCAACTATTTGCATGTCATGCAAATGTTCGCGTTTTAAGGGAATGGCAAACAATGAGGTTTATATGTGAATGGCAGCATATTCAAAACAGCTGTTGCATATTCAAACAACAAGTCGGATTATTTACGTACATTTTCATTGTTATTTTTTTAAAATAAAATAAAAATGAGTGTAGCGCTGCAATCGCCTGTAGTTCAGCCCACATTGCATCAGCCACTGCACTCAAAAGTCTCAAATTATTTAAACAATCAACGACGCACTGGACAATTTTGTGATTTGCTGCTTGAATTGGACTCGGATGATGCAGCCTGCACTTGCAGCGTTCATTTTTGTGTTGTGGCTGCTCAAAGTCAACTCATAGGTCTTAATCAGCAGAAGCAACAGCAATTTTCCATACAGAATCCATTAAAGGTCACAATACGTAACTTTAACTGCACCGTATGTCTGCATACAATTGTGGACTTCTTCTACGAGGACATTGTTTCCGTGTCAAAGGAACACGAATCACATTTCCGCGAGTTGGCCAAAATATTGTCTGTTACTGAGCTCTTGAATTTGTACCAAATCGAACAGGTTAGCGATGACAGCACAGGTATTGAGCCAAAAGCAATGGCAGGTGGAGATGTAGAAAATAGCATTCTGCAGCCTGCCAAAAAGCCCGATGTTGTATTTGAAAATCAACAAAGTTATTTTAAGGTAAGGGGACCGAATTATTTGAATCATTAAATCAACTTTTTTTAACGTTTTCTTTGATTCCAGTTAAAGAATCCGCGTGCCGTTAAGTCCAGTAGCAAAATCAATTACTGTATAGGGTGCGATTTTAAATGCTATCAGGTTCAAAAGATGATTGACCACATGACCAGTTGTGAACCTTCCCATTTAACGTGTTCGCTCTGCGAAGTTGGCTTCCTGGATTGGCGAGTGTATGACGCTCATCTTCGTCGACATGGATCTGATCTGCGCAAGCCTTTTTTCTGCCTGCAGTGTGATAATCACTTCAGCACTCGAGCTGCATTGCTTATCCATCAGCCGAAGCACTCGACAGAAACTCCCCATGCCTGCACGCATTGTGGCAAGGCTTTCAAATGGAAGCAAGGACTTAACAACCACATGTTGGTGCACAAGCCTGAGAAGCAGATGCTCTGTGACGTCTGTGGCTACAGCACAACGCACATGAAGGCTCTCAAGAGTCACAAACTATTGCATACCGGCGAGTTCTTTGCCTGCACCTTTGCTGGCTGCAAACATCGAGCGAATCGTAAGGAAAACATGAAGCTGCACATTGAGACTCATAAGCAGGGACGCGATTTCATTTGTGAAATATGCGGCTGCAAGTTCAGCCAGAGTAAGAATCTCAAACGACATGCATTGAAGCACACGGAGGGTGGACCAAATCGTTACAAGTGCCAGCTATGTGGCTTTAGTAGCCATCGCTCAGACAAGATGAAAGAGCATGTGCAGCGTGTTCACACAGAAAAGGCTGTGCAACTGGAACTCTCGGAGACAGTCGAGAGCTCCTTTGAGAACAAAATGCCTGATGATTTCGCTTTGCCACCGATTGACACATTGCCACCCGCAGGAAAGGGCATCAAAGCTACAGAGCAGCATAAGAATTCCCGCAAAGTTACGATAGAAGTTCCAACAACGATTGTAAAACGCCTAAAGACGCTGTTACCAAAATAAAATTTTTCCGAGAACTCTAAACCAATTGAAATTGAACTGAGATTGTGCTCATTATAATTATTGTTTGACCAACTTAAAAGACAGTGTAATGAAGCCATCTTCAGAAATAAAATTGATGAGCTGATTTAATGAATTTGATACGTCAATGAAGTTCCGTGCCTTTAACCTAACAATGGGCTTAGAGTTTGCAGCGACTTCAGCTCGATCAAAGGAGAGAGGGCTTTAATGAGAAAGAGTACGACATACCGAGTGAACTCAAAGCTTTCGTTATTCACTTTGAAATGTAGCCACAATCATTGTAGTTTCATATTTTAAACTAGTAAGACGTGTCCTCAACTGAAATAAACCCCAAGCTCAAACGTGTCTCTGGAATCATAAAACAATAGCTTACGAAGTTTATTTGCAAAGAATCAAAATGTCTGAGGCTCATTTTGATAAATATGAGCACTATAACTTTGATTATGACAAGCATATATTTTCTGGTCACAGCGGCAAACAGCGCACCAAGAAAGAGGCCAGCGATCATACCAATCATTTTGATCCCTCTGGACATTCCAGAAAGATTTTAACTAAACTGATAAACACCACCAACAACAACAATAAAAAAGCTAGCAAAAACTAAATAAAATGCGATACAGAAGTCATATTGAACTAAACATTCATATTGTACTTAAACATTCATAGCTACCTATACTATAATCTACGTTATACTATATTTACATCTATGTTATACTATATTTACATCTACTTTAGTTACTACATTTAGACAATGTATGTATAATAAATAAATAAAAACTCATTCAAATCATATTTATAACACTTTTTATTTCTAGCACAAAGGAAATATAAACAAGATTACAGAGTGTGAATGTGCAAAAGTCTTTTGTATTTTGGCTGAGCTCAGCTATTTTTTTGTTTAGCAAAAATAATTGGCAACTGATTACTATTCTTACATGTAGTATAAATCCTTACTATCTTTTATTAGTCAATTTATTCTATTTCGTTAAACACTTATTACTTATATATTTAATTGTTGAAACAGAACCACCCTAAAAATTACATAGTCTACTCTTATTTTCAATTCGCCGGCTTTTTACTGCGTAGATGTTGATATTTGGTAAATAATGAGCAAACAGTTGATCAGGTGTTTCAGCAATGCATTAATCAACAATATTATAAACATTACCTTAGCTGTCATAATTTGCATTTCAGAACATGTTGGACTTTTTTAATAAAAAATTGTTATTTAAATTCCTACTACGTCCTGACTTTAGCACGTACGTGAGTACATATATTCTTATAGTTATTTATATCACGATTATTTAAATTTATTGACAGAAATTAATTTATATTGAAAGTACTTACATATGTATATTGTTTGATTTTGTTGAAAAATTTACATAACCACGTACTTATTTTTTAAATGCTATATTATTAATAATGATCTACAACTATTCTATTATTTTAACTAAGCAAATATTTACAAAGAGTGAAAGAATGTAAAGAATATACTAAAATCTTATTGAAATATCAATTAGCTTTTTTCTTTCAAACTCTAAATTTATTGAATTCATCCATAAGGGTATTTAATCTTCGACTAGGCAAATTAAACTGTTTCTTCAATTATTGGAGGTACATCATTGTGGGTGGCTATAGATAGCATACAACAATTCAGTTTTGACACCAAAAGGTAACATATTTATTACTAAACTCTTTATTGTAGTAGATTTCTTTCTTCAAGCTTAATGAAAAGCACACGCTTGAGGTTTTTACATATGTATGTTCAAAGATATTTATATATGTGTATTATATGTTATCCACATAGATGTGTGTATGGCTGCATATTTCTAAATCGTGACAAAGTGCGTGGCACACGCCATGCTCTGAGACAGAATTGGGGTTGGAGCAGCTTATTGATTTTAGAGTATTCGATATATTCGATCTTGAGCTGGTAGAACATCCAATCTCCCTCTCTCTCTCTCTCTCTCTCTCTCTCTCTCTCTCTCTCTCTCTCTCTCTCTCTCTCTTACTCTAGGGAACTACAGAGGAAATCACATTGCTCACTTTCACCGCGAAAAAGAATTTCAGATAAACAAGTGAAGGCACATGGCTGGATAGATTATTGAGAAATGAATGGATCGTTGCGAGTAAACGGGATAGATGAGTACATGATAATTGGTAGTGCATTCGGTGCCGAATGAACCGTTAAATTGAATCTAGAGCAGTGGCCCAATATTCGAGCAAAATACGCTGTCAATAGATTAGCACCTTTCAGCGTTATTCGAGTCTCGACGTTGATGTTCTAGATACAGATGCGAGTATCTTTGGCCCTAAGAAGATACATTTCTCTTGTATTAACACCACACACATACACACATGAATCTTGGGGCTTTCAACTGAGTTTTTCTGGCACATCGCATGAGTTTCTGCGATTAGTTTGGAAGTGGATTCCCAGCCGAACGAACGGCAGTTGCCTCTCAGCAAAAGGATAAGGATACACACCATGTTAGGATACTCAGATATGTCAACAAAGCCACAGCGGAAGCCTCTGACCGGCGTTTGGATGCTTGTGTTGGCCCTATTGCTCTTCGCTCTCACACTCACCACAGTTGCCATGCTGGAAGCTGGACGAGCACAGACCCAAGAGGAGCAGGCCAGTGCGGGAAGTGTGTTTCTTGTTAGTCGTCTGTGGACCACACACTTTAGGGCGGCCACCAATGAAACGGGTGATGAAATGCCAGCCACCGTGGAGCGCATTGCAAGAGATGCGACCAATGTTAGCCACAGCAATAACTACTACGAGGAGCAACGTGCTGTGGTCGTCAATGCGGAAAGTGCTCCACCAATTCTCGCTGAGCGAAAAGATGCATTTGGGCCGCCACAAAGTAGAATAGATTCCTACGAAGCGGAGCCCATCTATGATACAGCCTATGACTATGAAGTGCAGCAGTCATCGGAGGAGCGTGAATCAGTTGAGCAGTCACCGGAAGAGGGCAGAGCAGCATCCCAGGGGCGTCCCTTTGACTCCTACTACGGCCAATGGCAGCATGATTCCAAAAAATTGACTCCAGCATCTGCACAATCATCAGATAAAGCCTACGATTATCGCAAGTTGCCGCCATCCTCCAATCGGTAAGATCATCTGGAAAGTTAAAGCTCATAGACACGCCAACAAACACCCCATAATAGGGATGAAAATAATCATAATATTATTATTCGATCTGGGTGAAATTTGTATATAATTTTTGCCGATTATTTTACTTATCATGTTTTACGAAAATCAAACATTTAGCTTTAAAACAGCTCTTTTGATTCGTTATTATCGATTAAAGGGTTCTGAAAAAAGTCGTGTTAAGTTTATACATCCCAAGTTAGTTGGGCATTGCTTCAGTTTTCTCTAAGATCTAGGTGCTTATACACTCATATATAGACTGGGATGTACCCTTTATATACTTAAATATTAGTACTAAAAATGTTTTCAATTGTTTCTGTTTTTCAATTTATAGCCCACCATATCCGGTCTACGATGATATTTATGATTACCCCATGGGCTTTCAGCCACGTCCAAGAGATCAGGCTATCTCCAAGCAGGTCGTGCCCACCCAAGCCAGTGCTGTGGCCAATGTGCCGGTTCCTACGGAATCCACCCTGGTGACCGTCTTGAAGAGCCTTAAGCAAATCTGGGATCTCTACCAGGCATTGACGAGCGCCTGGAATGCAGTATCTGAGCGTCATCAAGAGAGCAGCGAACAGTTGAAGAAAGAGCGTCTGGAGAAGCAACGTCTGCGTCAGCAACAGCAGCAAAAGTTAAGGGTTAACTCGAAGAAACCGCCACGGATCGAGGGCGAGAAGTTGACCAAGAAGGCAAAGGGAACGACTACAACCACCAGCACAAGCACCACAACAGAATCAAATGAGTCCGACGAAGCGACAACAGCGCCAGCCAAAGGCACCAAAGGAACCAAGGGAGACGATGCCCAAGAGAACTCAGTCCGAGGTCTGCGTCAGAAACGAGAGCCGGAATCTGCGAGCACTGATGTGGGTGAGGGGCGTTATATCAAGGGTGATCCACTCAAGGGCTACTACGATTTCGTTATCACCGAGGGCTCCTACAAGTTCTGGGCTGCTTTCCAGGTATGAAATGCATATATAACTATGTTTCACATAAAATTAGATAAATTTTCTCAACTTTATTTTCAGGTTGGCACAGCTATTTTAATCATTTACTCCACATTCGCTGCCATCTACTATTCCAAGGTGAATCCATTGACCAGTGATTATGATTATCAGGATTATCTGGGCGCTGGTCGTTCGCTTTCCGGCGGCGATGATGATTTTGTCGATGACAGCGATGACCCAACCACGTCAACATCCTCCACTTCTCGCATTATGGATTGGATACCACGCACTGCGCATTCCTTAAAATTTATACTCGATGCCATTGATAAAATTCCATTGGATCATGATAAGAAACAAGAAAAAGGCTGGTCAACGGGGAGCAGCGAAACAGGGACATCAGCTGAGACAACAGGGGAAAACTAATTTTAAATATTTATGAAAATAAAATAACTTGAAAGAAAATCTATTTTGGTTTCGTAACTCTGATTTTAGAAATCGCTTTTAGCTTATAAGTTATAACATCATCTACTTCTCAATTATTTTGGAAAATCATTAGTATATCACTAAAAAGTGTCTCTAAGTCACTCATCACTTGATAAGTTACACTAACAAAATAATATGCGGATTTAAAATGTTAAGTACGAAAACATCCCAATATCAAAATCATTCGAACTAGTAAGCAGAACGACATTTTTATCTGAGTCTACTTCTAATTGCTGAATAATCTTATCTTGATCAGACTTTAAAATTTTGGCAATAGGTACAAGTTGCGAATATTTTTGCCAAAAAATTTAGCAATCTTATCATTCTTATCAAAATTGCAAATCTTTAAAGACTTTTATTCAAAAAAGTCTTGAGAGACTATAAAAGACTAAAAAAAGTCGTTAATAATAATTATTTTTACTTTTTATTTTTTTAAATCTCAAGTAGCAAGTAATAAGTGTTTTTTGCTTTTTCTCCATAACACTTATGGTCTGGCTTTCTAAGCGTTGAACATTACTTGCCAGTAGCCGGATCGGAGATCATTGCTCACGAAAACAATGGATATATTAAAATTTAATGCAATATTTAAATTCAACAAACAAACGACAAAAAAAAGATATATGTAAGAAATAACTCTTAATAATCACTTCTTCTCAGTACTATATAGATCGATACGTCGCTGGCTAAACAAAGGAATTTGTTGGCGCACCTGTTCAACTAGGGAGAAGTCAATATCCGCTACAACAATTTGCTCGTTTTCGTCAGCTTCTTTGATTACTCTAGCCCATGGGTCTACAATCATTGAATGACCGTAGGAAACGTAGTCATTAGTGGTGTCCCTCGCTATTGATATGGTTACCACGAACAGCTGATTGTCAGTGGCTCGAGCTCGCTGCAGGAGTTCCCAATGCAAAGGACCTGTTGTCATGTTGAAGACAGCCGGATAGATGATCATCTCACAGCCATCGTTGCGATAGAGTCGTGCCATCTCCTCAAAACGAATATCATGACAAAGGCCTATTCCAATTTTGTGCCCGTCAACATTAATGGTCGTAAAGTCATTACCTGCGGATGTAGTTTTGGATTCCATGTAGCGGATGCCACCCTTAATGTCAACATCAAACAAATGCATTTTCCTGTGCTTGGCTATCAAGTCCCCATTTGGAGCCCAGACAGTACAAGTGTTGTACATGTTTCTATTCTCATCCAATTCTGGTATCGATCCGCCAACTTATACACCTGGTGATCCAAAGCCGCTTTTGAGAGCAGTTGACTGGTGTTACCATCCGGAATGCACTCGGCATATCTTCGGTACGGATAAACAAAGCATTCTGGTAGCATTATTACTCGAGGTTTATGCTCTTTAACTGTCTCCTCTATTTTGCTTAAAGTGTTTAAGACGTTTGCTGTTTTGTTTCTTAAAATTTTCAGCTGTAACAAAGCAATTCGCATAACTACCCGAAAGTATTATTAATAAATTAAAAAATTAATATTAGTTATGTTATCTACCTACTTTTACTGGCCTTGTCCATTTCTATGTTAGCTCGCAGCAGTTATGAAACTGATAATTTTGCAACATACCGCAGAAACTCATGCAGAACGTGCGAAATTTGTAATCTTTGATAGTTGGTGTGGTAATTATAATCTTTGAGCTACTATTGTGGTGCCTTTTCATCTCTTATATTTTTCACATTTGAATTGGGCGCTCAGACTGTTTTTTAACTGGAATCGGCACTGATCAAATCGTTCCGATTCGTAACGTGAACTCACTCTTTGCTATTCATCACGCCGCGCTGACATTTGCCATTCACATTAAACATCAGCTGAAAATCATCTGTTTATTATTTTTTAGACGACGTGTATTTTGCATTTGTTATGAATATAAATAATTGAAAAATACAAATAAAACAATTAAAATGCATCTTACTGCACAAATTATAAAGAAAAAGGCAGGCGTTATGATGCTGCTTGGTTTGATGACCATGGCAGCCGCGCACGAAGCCAAGGACTTTGACGATTCCGTGCTCTACAAAATAGATTTTGAAGTGCCTGATTTGCTGGGTGAACCGGTAAGTTAAATCATTAAATTCCACAAAAATTGAAACTGTTACTCGTTTGTTGAAGGAGGTGGCCAATCATTTGCGCACATTCTACACACAGGAGAAGGAAAAGTATGAGTGTCTCATACCCGCCTTGGAGACGCCCAAAGAGGAGGAGAAGACCAATCAGCCAGAGCTGTGTAAGTATTTGCTATCTACGAGATTTGATTTAAGATTGGAAATTAATGACAGAAATGAATACTTTCTATAGCGCCCATTGGGATTCTTCAGCCAATATTCTCGGCGCCAACCTGTTCATATCGCATCGAAGCTTATTGGTCGTATGAAATTTGTCATGGTCATCATGTGCGTCAATACCATGAGGAGCGGGAGGGGAAAAATGTAAAATTTCAAGAGTACTATTTGGGCAAATGGAGTGAGGAAAAGACTGAACTGGCTAAAAAGGAATGGAAGGCGGAACGCAAGGCTGGTGGCAAGCCAAAGTACAAGACTCTTAAAATTGATAATACTAGATATCCGTATTTTGAAATGGAATTCAACGATGGCACCATGTGCGACATTATAGAGGCGCCTCGCACCACAATGGTGCGTTACGTGTGCTATCCACATGGAAAGGATGACATTTACTCATTCAAGGAAACATCGTCCTGTAATTATGAAGCTATCATCTTGACATCGTCGCTGTGCAGCATTCCAGCCTTTCATGCAGAAGAGACTAAAGAGATTTCCATAAAATGCTTCAATTCACATACGGCACCACGCAAACCACTGAGTATGCTACGCCAAGAGCTAAGTGAATGGGCAGATAGCGAAAATGATTTGCTTATCTCAAAAGAAAACAAAGCACCAGCCAAGTTGTGGTCAAAGACGGAAGGCGATACGGTAACTTTTAAGTATAGCGGAGATGTGGACAAAATCATATTGGAGCTGATGGCTAATGGCGAAGTGGATGGAGAATATGCCTACCAGCAACTTGTGTTATCCAGAGGCTCGCAAACAGCAACTCCACCACCGGTTCTTGATTTGACACCTCTTAAGGAATTCATATCCGGCAAGAACTGTCTAACAGGCGTAAGTAAAAAGAGATACTTCGTTATTTCTTGATGTAACTCTTTGTATCTGCAGGGCACCGGCTGGTGGAAGTACGAGTTTTGCTATGGACGGCATGTTCGTCAGTTCCATAAGGATAAAAACAGCGAAGTCGAACTGTTCCTCGGATATTTCTCGGAGGAAGCGCACCGACAGTGGATGAGTTCCCATCCAGACAAGGGAGGCCGACAGGGAATTTCAACGTCCTTATGGCACCACTACGCAAAGGGCACTCACTGTGATAGCACTGGGCTTCCACGCGAAGTGGACGTTAAACTAACCTGCACGCCAGTTACTTCCAGCGGTACAGCAGTGGCCATGTATTTGCTGGAGCCAAAGACATGCCAATATATATTGGTTGTGGAATCGCCCATCGTTTGTGATCTTATGCATTACGCAGACGAAAACGATTTAGTGAAACCAGAAAATTTACAAAAGATCCTTACGTCTGAGAAAGAAGTGACGACTCCCGTTCCTCGGAATGTAGACTCTGAAGGAGAAATACGATCCTAGATTGCACGAGTTAGTATCTTAATAAACAATACAAAAAAATATGTTGTAATGTATCTTTTTGAATTCGAACCTAATTCGAAATGACCACATTTCCGAAGCGAAGACACAAACCAATTTATCGTAAAACGTTCATCGTATAGCAAAATATTAGTGCATACAAAAACCAAACAAAAGAAATTGCTAACGATAGCTGAAGATGACGTAAACTAGGTGAGACCTACTGTCAGATTCCCTGTAACTAATATTTACACTGAATTAAAACGCTCTTCTCTCTATTTTTAATATAATATTTAATTTAGTGAATTTTTGTAAAAAAATGTATTTACTTCGATAATTTTACATCGTCTTTATTGCTATGACTTAATTTAGTTTTTCTTGACTTTCGTTTTTTGTGTAATCTTCTTTGAGCAGCGCTTGCTACCACAGCATTTCCTGCAGATAAACTTAAACAGAACTATGTTGATCATGAGGACAATGGATAGTACTACAGCTATTAGCACATAGAGGTCCAGGTTACTGCTCTCGATAGAGTTCATATGGACCAGAGGACTCTGAATATGGGCAGCACCATGATGACGGAGCACATAGTTGGTCCAGTAGATAACCAAGTCTCGAGCTGTCATTGGACGATCACGATAAAGCTTTGAGAATTTCTGAAGTTTGTTTGCGTAGCTGGGATTCTGCAGTAATTCTTTGATGGCCGCCTTAAGCTCGTCCGTCTTTAGCGTGATTAAATCCAGGCGAATGCCGTAACCCGATTGAACTAACTTATCAGCATTTCCCGGCTGATCGGCAAAGACGGGCAAGGCCAGCATGGGCACTGCGTGGTACTGAGACTCGGCCACCCCTCCTTTACCAGCGTGAGTAATGAAGAGTTTGATTTGAGGATGGGCAAGGATGTCGTCTTGTGGCAGCCACTTCTTATAGAGAATGTTTGCAGATTTTCCGGGAGTATTCTTAAGATCGTCCCATTTCCAAATCACATTCTGTTTTAGACCAGAGAGTGTCTTGAAGATCTTGTCAATGGCTTCAGGCTTAATGTGATCGCCTTTGAGGTTACTGCCCAGACTGAAGAGTATTGCTCCATGTTTAGAATTGTCCAAAAATTCCTTGATGTCCTCTGGTAAAGGATCGGGCTTGTTCTTTATCTGAATGCCGCCAACCTCAACCACTCCGGGCACATTGGGTCGAATGGGTCCTTCGCTAATGGAATGACTATTGCAGAAGACAACAGACACGTTCTTCTTGGCCTGCTCATAGCTGATCATCGATGGATCATTGCCAAACAGACGCCTTCATATAGAGAATCTTTATAATAAAATCTTAAAAAAATTAGAGCGGCATACTTACTCGTAAAATCCAGCATTTTTATGCTCCAAATAGTAACCAAGGGCACGGAAAGATATTGTAGCGAAGAAGTTGGCCACACGCTGTTTGAAGTTCATCGCCTGTCCCAATGGAACAGCAACGTTCATTGTCGGCACTGAGGCGGTTAGAATGGGATTGCCAATAACGGCATCGATCTGTTCCATTGGTGGTCCCGACCAGCTCACAATCAATGGACAGTTGAACTTGGCACCAAGACCGACCTGATACATGTTGAAGAAAAATCCCACAACGACCGCATCGAACTTGTTGCCCTTGTTCTTGTAGAGCTCTATGAAACGTTCATCGTCTAGCACGTCCACCTGCTTATTGATGAGCAGCTGGAGGGAACCAAACATGGTCCTCATGGTGGTGATCATCGATGGCTTCTCTTTAGCCAGAACGGACATGCCGTCGTTGAGCGTCTTCTCATCGCTGTCGCTCATCGGTATCACAATGTGTTTAATGCTCTTGTGGGTGATCTTTGGTGGCAATGATGACACGACAGTCACATTGTGACCATCCTCGGCCAAGGCCTTCATAACCGACATATGGATTATTAAATGTGAAGGACTGTGACTGGTAAACACTCCCAGAATGTTAGCCCCATCCACAGGCGGAGAATGGATCACTGCGATCATCGCCAGCACCAGAGACACCGCAGTGCAGGAAATCAAGTTACGACCTCGTTTCGTCATGTTAACTTCTTGCATCGAATGCAAAGTAAAACTAAGTTGTCTGCTTGAAACACAATCGTTTTATATGTATATCAGTGCTCAGGTTTCGTCAGCTTTAAGTAGCAGTCCTGATAAGCGTAGATATTTATTGATAAGCGACGTCCAATTGTCGGCAACCACATTGATAGAAATCCAACTCCGTTCTATGTTCTGCAAATGTTTTTTTAGAATAACAAACATTTTGTTGTTAACCAAGTCAAGAAAATTTGAAATCAATGGATTAGTGCAATCATTTATCATTTAAATGAAGTAATTTTATTAAAATCTGGTGAAATTCCTAATTCCGAGTGTACATTTGTAAACATGTTGATCAAAGACGAAAAAACATTGGTTTATGTGCCATTTCTCGTTGTTGTCAAGATCATAATGTCAAGGAAAGGGCACACGTAATTGAATGGACTTTGCCTGAAATTTAGGTGATCGCACTTATTCTGCAAGCGCGATATTATCTAGCCCGGTTATATATGTATGTACGTATGTATATTAATAATTTTGGTTACCAAAACAACAAAAACAACAACGACAGAATGACACTCGCACTCAGAAATTAAAAATTCATTTTAAATACTAAAAAAACACTTTGGAATATAAAAAAATAACAAACCAGCAGAAATTGGCGTTCGACACACGCAATTCAGATGGCAACGAGACACTGAGCATTAAATATGTATATTAGACAGTGGGATTGTCGGAGAACAGATGCGAGTCAAAACAATAAGAGAACTACACTGAGAAAAATCAACCTCATAGTAGACTAGTAGTAAAATAGTTTTATTTATATCGCAACATGTAAACACATCTCAATTAATGTGGACGTGAATGTAGACATGATTTTTCTATATATAATTTATCCTAAATATTACGCTCGTAAACAATTCTAGGACATAAAATAGGAGAATTTTTAAGTTATCACGAAAATTTTCAATTATTGTGGGAACTAGAGCCGTGTTCGTCAAAATTTGTTTTGGCAAATAGAAAGCTTTTAATCTTAAAAAACTTGTTCTTTGTTTATTGTGTAACAAAAGGATAAGATCTTTTTTATTTTTAAAAGTTAAAGCCATTTTTAATTAAAAAAAATAAACACTAATGGTACAATCATTTTAGTTTTCTTTTTAAATTTATTGATTTATTTTTTCATTTTTTCCTAGTTTTTTAAAGTCTTGTGTGTTTAGTAAAATATGGTGACTTTCCTTTCTCATTTCCACACCAATTTTAATGATATACCTGATATAAAAAATCATGTAGAAGTTCAAGTTTCTTCATATATTTGTTCTTGTATTTTCAGTATATTTCTATAAATTCGTTTATCGTTAATCTAATCGTTTTTTGCTCAGTGTGCATGATCACACACATAAAGCGAGAGCAAGAGAGCAAGCGGGAGAGCGAGAGAGAGAGAGAGAGACAATTGAGAACTATTAATAGTCAGTGCGAGTATTGGAAACTTGTTGATTCTTAAATATAATAATAGTAAGAGTATGTAATCATGATTGTACATGTATGTACATGTTCGTACAAGTGTAGATATGTATGTTTTATCTCGATTTTGTAATCGTGGAGGTAGTTTACTATATAATTGCACTTGGTGTCGTATGCGTAACAATTGCACTATATCAATTAGAATCAACTCTGTGGAATTTGATTAATTGCTCTTGACCTTGACCTTCGATTGTCGTCGACGGCAAATAGTTCTGAATAAAAGTCGTAGGAGCAATACGAACATGATCAAAGAGCCACTAAAGATCAGCAGGAGAACGGCGTACACATCGAGATTGTAGCGTGCCACAAATCCGAGCCGTAAGCTGGGACTTCGCAGATGAAAGGCTCCATTGTGACGCATCACATACTCCGTCCAGTAGATGACCGATTGACGGGCCGTGAGAGGACGATCGCGATATAGGGCTGAGAATTTGCGTACATTATCCCGATACACGGGATTATGCATGATCTCTTTAATAGCCTCCTCCAGATGTTCCTCCTCGATGGTAAGCAACTCAAGGCTGCGTCCAAAACCAGCAGATACCATATTGTGAGCATTGCCCGGCTGATCACCAAAGACCGGCAACGCCAGCATTGGCACACCATGGAACTGTGCCTCTGCCACGCCTCCTTTGCCAGCGTGTGTGATGAAGAGCTTGGTATTTGGATGAGCCAGGATATCGTCCTGCGGTAGCCAGTTGCTGAAGTATATATTTGATGCATTCCCCGGCTTTGGCTGCTGATCATCCCATTTCCAAATGACACGCAGGGACTGACGGGACAGCACCTTGTAGAGAGTCTCCATGACGTGGGGCTCAAAGTAATTGATCTTGACATTGGTGCCCAGGCTAAAGAAGATGGCACCATCTGTGGCATTATCCAGAAATTCGGCCAGTGGCTTGGGCAAGGGATCCGATTGCTCCTTGATCTGTATGCCACCAATTTCAATGGACTGAGGCACCGTTGGACGCACTGGTCCCTCACTATGGGAGTGATAGTTGTAGAAGAGCAACGAGATCCTTTGCTTCACTTCCTCGTAGCTGGGTAAGCTGGAATCATTGCCAAAAGCCAGCCTAGAATATAAATCCAAGTAATTAAAAGATTCTTTAATAGAGTTTTTGGTTTTCCTTACTCGTAGTACTTGTTCATGTGGTACTCGATGCCAAACCCAATGCACTTGAAGAGTGTCCAAGTGAAGAAGTTCCGCAGACGCCAGCGGAAGCCCGTGGATTGTGTGTCCGACATGCTGGGCACATAGGAAGGATCGTAGATGTTGCCAACACTATCGTCGACAAAGGTGAAGGGAACTCCAACCCAGCTAAGGATTGCAGGTACTTGCAACTTGGCAGCCACGCCCAATTGAAAGTCGTTCAACACGTAGCCTTGGACAACGAGATCAAACTTGACCTGGGGATCCTCACAGATGGCCTTGACATTGGGATGCAATAGAAATTCATATTGAATGGTTATAAAGGATACCGACTGTGTCAGCGTATTGATCATTGCTTTCCCCATGCCTATTTTCTTCTTTGATGATCTCTCCAGAATTTCGTTTAATCCATTCAAGCTCTCTTCACTTGGTGGTGCCAGGATCAAGGTTATATTCTCGTGAGGTTTCAGTTTGGGTGTCAGCATGGACACAATGGTTATATTATGTCCTCGATCCGCCAGAGTCCTCATCATCGACATGTGCACAATCAAATGCGACGGACTAAATGTGCTGAATAATCCCAATATATTGGCACCCAATGCGGGAGACACCACCAAGGGAATTAGGAACAGCAGCAGCAACGATCTGTTCACCATATTGATACGAGCTGTTGATCTCGCAATGTTCAACTGAATTCCGAGCGGAAGAGACAGTCCAATTTATTGTCTCAAGTCAGAGAGATTTGAGAGCGATAGCCTCTCTATTGTCAAACTTGCTGTGAATAGATGACTCCGCTGAAGCAAGGGAATTGATAACCAGTGCCTTAGTCAGATAACAAGCAAGTTGAGAGCACTCGACAACAATATACCCTACATCGAACTATGAGACAGCTAGTTCTCCTCATATTCAAAAATAAAATAAAGTAGTTTACAAATATATTGAAAGTGATTGACTGCAATAAACTCTTGGTTTAGATTCTAGATATAAATATTTTTAAATGAAGAAGATAACTGAAAAAGACTGTGTTAGGAGAATTCCAAAAATTGTAAATTTTTGTAATTTTATAATATTTGGTTGTACTTATCAAGGGTACAGGGTATCAGAACGTATAACTGACAAGTTAAAAAGATTATACCGATAAGATCTGATAGCACTGGTCAGAAACTCTTGACACAGGTCAATAAATGCCTTAGCTCTTTATAGAGTGCTTCAAATTCGTACACAATCGGATAATCAACTGATAAGTTGTTAAGAAACCAATAATCATTATGAACGACAGAACAGACAGAATTTATTTTTTTGTTTATATAAAATTGAGGTAAAAGCTGCGAGAATTTTTTGAGTAAGCTTTAGGTTAGTACTACTAATTCCCTCTTCTACTTGTTTCTACATTTTATCAAAGGTATTATAATTTTTTATTATAATTTTAAGTTGGGTTGAAAGATTGAGATTGCTATTATGCAAATGCCACATGATTATTAACATAACGAGATTTTGTAAGCGAAAGTTCAGCGCAAAAGCTCAAGTAATAAAAATACGTTGAAAATAGTTAAAACAGTCAAATTTATTTTATATAAGATCATTCCGTTACTCACTCGGGACATAATTGTATTTACTTATCTTACTATTTATAATTCTACATAAACAATTTTGTAATTAATTGAATTCAATATTGACAATGAAAGGGCAAACAGAAGTTTTTAAATATAACAATTACTGTATTAAGATTAAGATAAATACCATTAGAATTAAGTTATTATATTTTATAAGTGATTTTAAGCGGTCGAAGTTATTTTTATGTACTCTTGTCTAATGTTGCTTTGCTTTCTTGTTGGTTTTCTTCGATTTATAAAATACTTTTCGGTAAATAAATCTTATAATTATCCAATTTAGAAGCAGGACAATGATTACAACTGTTATCAGCAGTGCATAGACATCCAGGTTCAAGTAGGCCACAAAGTTCATGTGAACTGACGGACTCTGTAGATGGGAAGCACCGTGATGCCTCAAAACGTACTCCGTCCAGTAGAGCACCGTCTGTCGGGCCGTCAGTGGCCTATCCCGGTACAGCTTGGAGAACTTTCCAATTGCCGATTTGTACTTATTATTTTGGAGAACTTCTTGAATGCTTGATTTGAAGTTCTCTTCGTTGAGCTGAAGCAGATCCAGTGTGATTCCATAGCCGGAACTTTGCATAGACTCCGCATTAGTGTTTTGATCCCCAAAGATGGGTAGGGCTACCATAGGTACGCCGTGGTATTGCGCTTCCGTAATGCCGCCTTTGCCTGCATGGGTAATAAAAAGCTTGATCTTGGGATGGGCTAGGATGTCGTCCTGGGGCAGCCACTTCTTGTAAAGTATATTTGCCGATTTGCCAGGAGTATTTTCCAAATCCTCCCACTTCCAAATCACACGCTGTTTCAGTGAGGACAGCGTCTTGAACATGGACTGCACCAGCTCCGGCTTTACAGATGTGCTCTTGATATTGGAGCCGAGTGAAAGTAAAATGCCGCCATGCTCAGCATTGTCTAGGAATTCGGCAATATCTTTCGGCAAGGGATCGGCCTTATCCTTGACCTGTATACCTCCGATTTCCACGCTAGCCGGTACAAGAGGTCGAATTGGACCTTCACTGATCAAGTGACTGTTGGTAAATATCATTGAGACATTGCGCTTCATTTCGCTCAAAGTAGAAGAACCAACTGCATTTCCAAATATCTGATTGTAGTATCTCTCACTACGATGGTTAAAGTATATGGCAATAATCCTGAAAAGCACACTTTTTCCTAGATTCTCGAGTCGTTTGCCAAAGCCCATTCTTTCACTACGACCCAACGAAGTGCCCATTATGGGAACGTATGAAATCTCTCCGGGATTGCCAACAAGTTCATCTAAGACGGGAACCGGTGCCTGCATCCAAGCCACAATTACAGGCACCTTTAACTTGTTGGCCACGCCCAGCTGGAAATCGTTGAGAAAGTATCCCATAAACATTAAATCGAACTTTGTCTCATATATCCGTTGAAAGCGTTGATCCGTCAGCAGATCAACCTGCGATTCAATCATTGCATCCATTCCGCTCAGCAGACGGAAAAGTGTATCAATGACTGAGCTCTTTTTTCCCGTCATTTCCTTTAGTTGATTTTCAATCGCCCGTTCATGCTCATCCGATGCCGGCACCACGATCAGATGTATATCCTTATGCATTACCGTCGGCTTCATCATCGACACCACGGTGACATTGTGACCCTCTTCGGCCAGCGTCTTCATCATGGACATGTGTAATATCAAATGCGATTGACTGTGGCTACTGAAGAGTCCCAAAATATTGGCACTCCAAACGGCGGGCACCACCACCAACAGTACGTAAAAACACCGCAAAGTACCCATTATGTTTGCCAATTAGTGACTCTTCTATTCAACGACTAATTTCTAACTGTTCGAACGTATGCAACCGTAAAGCAAGCAAACGACTAATTTTTTACTTGTCGAACGTATACAACCGATAAACAATGAAGCAGTCTATTAATAAACCGACTCTTATCGATCGTGCGTATTCCAGTTAGACTCGTATAATCCACATACTCATTGTTAAATGTTGAAATTTACTGAAAACCATTGAAATTATTACAGCAAGTAGAAGCAATGAAATCAGGTACACTGCCGTTGCACGAAGAATGATAATAATAACACTAGGCAACAAAATCGCACTTTTTGCGAGTTACAGAAACCAAACCCACTTTTTTGGATAGATTTGGGGTCAAAACCGAGGAAAAACATTTTTTTTTTATGGTAAGATTTTTTTTTTAGAATTTTTCAAAATTTGGCTTTTTTTTTAATACTTATTTTCAGAGGTGCGCCCACGTTTGTAATCATTATTCGAGAACGCCAAAACCGATTTATCAAAGCTTTATCTAAAAGCTAATGAATATATCTATATTTCATTTATACACAGTCTTAGATTTAAACTTGTAGTTTAAGAGATATCAATTTTTGAATTAAGAAAATGATGATTTTTTCTTGGCTTTTTTCTTAGCTTTTTTCACTAAAAAATTCGAGGAAAATTCGAAACAATTTTTTTACATTTTATTTACTATTTTATTTGCGTAGCTGTTGTAATTACGCGTTATTTAAGATATGATTCATTAAAATGGTGAGACGGCGATATGATATTATGTTGAGTCGAGGCATGTTTTTGTCGACTTTTTTGACTTCGTTGTGGTGTGGCATGACCTTTAGTATGAACATTTTTTGTGTTTTTTGAGATGTCTCAACCAAACTCACAGAATTTGAATTTGTTATTGTTATTGTTATTTACACATTGTTATTAAAGTTGGTTCAAATCGAACCACTATATCATATAGCTGCCATAGGAACGATCGGTCGAAAGTCAAGTTTTAGTATGAAAAACTTATTTGTATTTTGTTACTGTTGTTATGCAACAGCACCAAAATGTTGACTCTAAACTTGCAACTTGACTGAGTCATGGGTGCCTGAAATGCAACGCTAAACTGATCCAAATTCTTTTAGTTCCCGACGCATTTTTCAGATGACAGTTTTTAGTTATGAGTAAAATCTTAATTTTACACAAGATCCAAAAATTAAAATAAATAGAGAGAATATTCGCTCGTTTACTTTAGATTGTCAAAAAGCAAGATTTTTTTCTTACTTTACTTTAAAAATGTATATGATATTTTAACACAATATAAATCAGGACACAAAGAATATTTTCTGCATTATTAGCTCAAAAATCGTGTTTTTTAGTTATGTTTTTGTATTTTTCTCTTGAATTAATAATTTTTTTTTTTATAAGATAAATATTTTTGAGTTTCGAAACCAGTCGTTTTTAACAGTGTAGCACTTGCCGCTACCAGACGCGTATTAAAAACTTGACTGGCTTCTGAATTAGCCATGCTTGCAACTCCTTCCTCATCCTGTCCTGTCAAGTGCGCTTTGCGAGGCAGTTTCCGCACAATTTCCATTGTGTGCCTGGCCAAAGCTTTTGGAGTGTTGCAAACATCTTCCCTTCTGTTTCAGAGCAAAAATGGGAAGAGGTCTGACATTTCGGGCAATGCCTGTCAGCATTTTGTCGATTGGCATTGTAATTGGGTTTCACTGTACAACTTTTAGCAGCAGCCTGTGACCCTATGACATACGTTTGACATTTCGTTGTGGTCCAGTTTCAGTTACATCTCCTGGCAGCTCTCTTAATTGCTTTGTTTTATTTCGGAAGTAAAGTTGTTGCTTTTACAATTTGCAAAGCAGTTTGAAAATTTTTTTATTCAATTTAAAGCTAGACCAAAATTGTGATTATGCTTTCGTTTCTGAATTGAAGTATTAATTGCAGTTGTTAAGCGGTTTAGTGGCTTTATTTTGTAAGACGTAAGTTCCTAGGCAATACCGGTACAACAAATCAATTTTTAAAGATTCTAAATTGTTAAAGTGTTGATTGGACTAATTGTATGATATGGGTTGTCGAATAAAACTGAAAACACAAGATTTAAAAATTTTAATTTGAAGAATTCGAATCTTGGCGATCATGGTCGAAAAAATGAAATTTTTTAAAAGAACAAAACTTAAATGCAAATTAATAAAGATGCTAAACCATAAACAAAATGACACTCCTTTTGAATTCGGTCGAAGTTTGACAACATTTCTGTCCAAATTGTCATGATTTTCTACAAAAAATTTAAACATCTCAAAATTAAATGTAAAGTGTTGTAAAAAAGTAAAAACTTAAGAAATAAAATTTGAATTTTTAAAATCTTAAAACGGGAAACCTTTCTATTCGGAATTTGTTATTCATGTTTATAATTTGAGTGTATGTGTACTTACTTTGCCATTTTTATGTTATAATATAACTTAATTCAACTTATTTTGCTTCCACGCGAATCGAATCTGACTTAGATTAAAATAACCAGGCATTTTTTCTCAAATATTTGTTTGTTGATTAAACACACAGACATATTTATTCTAGATTGTTGTACATAATCTATTCAATGAACCCGCTCATGCTTATCAGCTACCTTGTATGCCACACTACCAGATGCGGCATTTGCTCGAATTCGGATTCATTGGACTTCCAGACGGACAGTTAAAGGACTGTGCAAAATACTCGTCGTTAGTGACAGCGCCAAGGACTCGGTACTTGTCCATGGTATGCGCGTCGGTCCATTCATTCCAGTAGTGTTCCTCCTTGTAGTCGGCACAAAATACCTGTGCAAAGCCGACGTAGAACAACTGATCAGGTGATAAGTTCAGACCGGGCATCCGTTCGTTTTTCAGCTCATTTGGGGAATTGTTATCGCTGATTAGCTGCTTCATGTGGCTTTTATAGGCATTCATGGACATACGTAATCCAACACTATCCGCAATATTCTCAGTCATGGTCTTCTTCCCGTCGATGGTGCGATTGATCTCTGGTATTCGATATTTATTGAAATGATTCACGTAGCACTCGTTTTTATCATCAAGCACTTTAAAGGATTTCTCGGTCCACCAAATGCGCTTTTTTCCGGTGCTGTCGTAGTGAACACCGCGGCCAGCAAGTCCGTGTGTCAACTCATGACCCACCACGGAGCCGATGGTGCCAAACTTAAGCGAGTTGGGCCATGCCTTATGGTATACTGGGGGATACAGTGTTCCAGGCAAGACATTAATTGAATTTTCCAAATGATAATAGAACGCGTTTACGTCTATTCCTAACAGTAATTCTAACGATTTCGTTTCACTGGACAGCTCTTTGTGATGAAATCCATTGTAACGCTTTATGTAATTACGAAACTTCCTTAAGTTGATGTTATTCGTGGCATAACTGCCTGGGACAAAGGTTAGATTGTTCATCTCGCGTATTAGGATATCAGTGAGATTGTCATCTTTAAATGAACCTATTCGCGCCATGATCGCAGATTCCTTGAGCAAAGCCTCTTTGCGAGTATCCTCGTCAATCCAATTGGCATTTTCCAAGAGAAAGACCAAACTCTTTCGCAACTCCACGACAATATTTGCGATTTCCGTTTTGGTTTTGTCCGTAAAATGTTTCTAAACACAAAAAAGGTTATTTTTAAAAATGATTGATAGATAAGGATAAGTAAATCAATACTCACCAATAAGTAAAGCTTATCCAATATATAAGGCACCGAG
This sequence comes from Drosophila falleni, assembly GCA_035045575.1. Taxonomy (NCBI): domain Eukaryota; kingdom Metazoa; phylum Arthropoda; class Insecta; order Diptera; family Drosophilidae; genus Drosophila; species Drosophila falleni. Next base: position 1,512,052 of record JAWNOV010000171.1, on the reverse strand, counting down.
TAATGTATTTTGATCTTACAATAATCGTGCTGGAACTTGGATGACTTCAGTTTAGAGTCCATGGAATAAATAAGCTTCATGGCCAGATAGTTGGCAACTGCTGACGTGTGTTTGGCACACACTTTATCCAACTCATTGTAGTAGAAATCGCACAAGAGTCCTGCGTTTAAACCGAAATTGAGACCGCCCCACGCAATATCATAGTAGTTGTTCCATAAGGGGAAAGGCTCCTCGGCCAAGGACAAATCATCAAATTGATCGGCGATCTGCAGAGCTTCACGCAAGAATGCAAACACTCCGGCAATTACATCGGCCACCTTTTCGTCGGATAGTCCATATGTCTTCAGATATCCTCTCATCGTCTTTTCGTTCATTTTATATCCTTTGGTGTCGTTAGTGGCAATGGTGTCACTATGCACAATATAATCAAAGCCGAGCTCTGGCAGCTCAAAGTACGGCATAAAAGGATATGCCTGTCCAATATTTTCATTTAAAAGTCCATCTGCACCGTAGTTAGTCAAGTGAGAGCTCATGTTAAACCAACTAAAATTCGAAGCATTCCACGCATCTCCGTCCACAGCTGGAAATCCACCAATCGACCTGATAAGGGCGAGATAAGCGGGATCAGCTGCTGGCATCGGAACGAGTTCAGCATTCAGGCATTCGTTGTGGAACTGTTGTGCAATTTTCAATTCCTTGGCGTAGCGCAGATCACTTGCCAACGTAGAATTTGACAACAGCAGTTCCTCTGTCTTATCGATCAGCGTATATAAAATCTCATTTAAATAAGGATGTTTGGTTGCAGATTCTCTTTCTGGTTTTGCCAGCTTCCAGTTGCCACATGCGTATTCATAAAAATCATCGCATGGCGACACAGTAAGGTTCATGTAGCTCAACATCTTTGCAGCATAGGATTTGAGATATTCGTCATCCGTTAAACGGTTTCCTTTAATTTCGTCAACGTCAATCTGATTTTGCCTTACATCTGGCTCAATCGCTGGCTTGACGACGCATGTTCCCAATAAAGCAATGAGCATTAAAGCTCCACACATTATATATAAGATTTTCTTAATCTCAAACATTTTGCTTATTTCATTTACTTCTAGATCAACATGTGAATATTTTGATTATTAAATGTATAGTCTTTAATTAGTGAAATTCCGACTGATTCGTTTAAAATCTAAAATAAAACTGGAATGGCATGGCGAAAACAAAACATTGCTTGCAATTGTTTTAGGAAACTAGAAATTATTAAAATGCTGATAACGATACTGTTATGCTGAATCTAAAATATGACCTATTTAAAGTACTATTATGGTTGTGGCTCTCTTTAATAAATTCGGTTTGATTATATATGTTTAATATATATGTTTGTATTAATGAGACTTTTTTTTGCCAAACGAAGCAAGCCTCTACCCAACATTCACCTGGATGGATTTTAATGATCTTGGTCTTTAAATGTTCTTTATTGTTCGCTCTTTAAAAAGCCGATGGACAATTTTTGATGGCGTCTTAAAAACACGATAATCTCAACGTTCGCATTTACTACTCATTACACTGGAAAAGATCATTCATCTTAACTAAAATCATTTAACACCATACTACTAATACTTAGAATATTAATATGAAAAAACGAAGCTCCTAATGATTGTCTTAAAAAATAAATTTTCTAATTGAACAAAGTTTAAGTTCAGAATATATTAAGAAGCCAATCCTAATCAAAATGATATTTTGCTCAAAGATCGGACTTCGGTTCTTGAAAAAGAAATTTTTTCCCCGTAATATGGGTTTCACAAATATGCTATCACATATTTACTAATACATTGATAATATTCTCTTAGGGTATTAAAGAACAGCACTCACAATTAGAAAAGTGTAATGTCTTGGAGTGCCGTTTAATTTGGCTAGTTCTCTTTATTTTGAAGCAAACATGAACCACATTTTGCGATCAATTTGTTTACTTCTGCTTATTTGCCAAAGCTTTCTTAAGTCATATGTATATCGCAAAAAAAATACTTATGCACATATTTGCCCAAGTATTTATATATACCATATAAAGGCGCCTCATGTTGATAAATACAATTCTTTGTACCTCATGGTCTCAGGAAATTGATAGAAATTCTATTGTATTTATTTGTATATATATATATATAAAATACAATAAGTTAAGTTATGAAAGGTCAAAGTTTTTGAAAAAATGTCAAGGGGTAAGTATGGAAAATTAGATGATGGATGGCTTGGAATCGAAAAAATATCAAATTTTCTAGATATTAAAAGCTTAAATGCAGAATCAATAAGAAGGCCAAATCATGATCAAAATGACATTCCACTTGAAAATCGGTGAAGTTTTGCCAAAGTTATGACAGTTGGAAGTTGGTCATACTGAGGGCTTAGCAACTTTACAGGTCAAAATTTTTGTTCAATTTCACATGATTTTTTACAAAAAAATTAAAGGTCTCAGAATTTGAACCAACTTTGGTCATAATGTGTAAAACAATAACAAATGCAAATTCTGTGAGTTTGGTTGAGGTATCTCAAAAAACAAAAAAAATTTCATACTAAAGGTCATGCCACACCACAACGAAGTCAAAAAAGTCGACAAAAACATGCCTCGACTCAACATAATATCATATCGCCGTCTCATCATATCCTAAATAACGCGTAAATACAACAGCTACGCAAATAAAATAGTTAATAAAATTTAAAAAAATTGTTTCGAATTTTCCTCGAATTTTTTAGTGAAAAAAGCTAAGAAAAAAGCCAAGAAAAAATCATAATTTTCTTAATTCAAAAATCGATATCTCTTAAACTACTGGTTTAAATCTAAGACTGTGTATAAATGAAATATAGATATATTCATTAGCTTTTAGATAAAGTAAAGTTTTGATAAATTGGTTTTGGCATTCTCGAGTAATGATTACAAATGTGGGCGCACCTCCAAAAAAAAGGAATAAAAAAAAAGCCAGATTTTTGAAAAATTCTAAAAAAAAAAATCTCACCATAAAAAAAAAAAAAATTTTTTTCGTCGGTTTTGGCCCCAAATCTATCCAAAAAAGTGTTTTTGGTCCTTGTAACTTTTGGGCTGTTGCCTAGTGTAATCAGTACCCGATATTAACAGACATAGAACTATAATTTAACAAAATAAATCAATGTGATGGTATTGTGCTACAATAACCTGGCTTACACAAATGCTTCTATTTTTTAAATTATAATTAATTTAAAATTATATTTTTTAAGAATTTAATTAAATTTAAATGCACAATGAATTAAAATGCCAAATCATGATTAGAATGATATTCCGCTTGAAAATCGGTTTATTTTTGATGAAGTTATGAGAGATCAAAGTTTTTGGAAAAAATGCTAAGGGGTATGGAAAATTGGATGGTAAAGATTTAGAATCGAAAAAATATCAATTTTTCTAGATGATAAAAATTTAAATGCAGAATCAATTTGGGGGCCAACTCATGATTAAAAATGATATTCCGCTTGAAAATCAAGTAAGGCTTTGAGTATAAAAATATTAAAGAAATCATTGGGGAAATAAAGAGATTGAATCGTATTATTTTATTTACCAGTTCTAAAAAAAAAAACCATAACACTTCAAATTCCAAGACCATTTATACACTTAATAAAACTATTTAAACTTCTTGCTTCCCGGTGGAATTGGATTTGTCTTTGTTCGCAGTAATTGTTGGTTTTGACCCTTTATGTGACCCCAATGGTTGATTTCCCGCAATTCACTCTTGAATTCACGTAGTGTCTGACGTAATTCTGGGTACAGAAGCTTTAGTATGCCATGATCCAGAGTGGGGAACAAATGATGCAGTGCATGCTCTCCAAAGTGGGTGAGAACCAGTAAATCGGACCACTTGATGTCTCCGCGATCGATGATCGTGTCCAATTGAAACAGGCCCCAATCCCGATCAGTACGCGGTGCATCTCCATCATGATAGATTCTCGGATCATGGTGAGCTGCAGTTAGACCAATAAATCCAAAAAGGAAACTGGCCATGCCCACAATGATAGCCCAGTTGACGATCACTGAGCCAAGTTCCACATTTGTGGACAGATAAAGGAAGACGGGCAAGATGAGGCCCAAAAGATCGTGCCAGTACATAACGTTTCGTTTGACAACGGAGTAAACCAGACTGAGGAGTAAAAATATGCAATTATTATAAAAAAGAAATCATTTGTTAAAATAACCCACCGTTGTGAGATCTGCATTACAGTCAATACTGTATATATTACGGGTGAGATCAGTATAGAGACAACTCGCTGTCGCTTGCTCGCATAATGTCGACTCGGTACCCAACAAAGAAAGGGCTCAAACAGCGACATCTCGAGATCATGTAAAGAATTGGGATACACATGATGGGAGAGTGCATGAGAAATGCGCCAGCAGTTGAAATTCATCAGTGTTAGATTAAAGCTGTACATGCGCCAATTATCACGCTGATGAAAGTAGTTGTGGGAGGAAGTGGCCAACCAACAAAGTGCAAGTCCAGCAAAGGCCCTCAACACCATTGAATCCAGCACTGTAGCCGTCCAGCTCAACAGGAAGACAGACAGCAAGATTCCGCTGTGAAGTAACTTAAAGGAAAATAATTCTCAGGTACTTAATAATCTCTCAAAGTTTGTCTCTAACTCACATCGGTCTTTCGCGTTGTTCGATTGTCCAAGGATCGCAGTTTTTCTCTCACACGTTTTTTCAGGACCATATAGAAACCATTTTCCTTGAAAGTGAACTTGTAATTCCTAGGTTTTGAGGCCGATCGTACCTCAAATTTGCTAAGCATGCGAGCAGCATGTTCCTCAATGTGATGGGACTCAAAGGGTTCGGTTATATCGGTACCTTTAGTTCGTTCAATCCAAAAGGCACCGCCCGGATGCCGTTGAGCAAAGTCTGACAAGTCGTAGAGCTTATCTTTAATCCGCCAGAGACCCTCGGCTTCATCGTCGTTGTGCTTACCCTCTAACCAGCTGAAAGAATATAGAAACTGTTTATGCTACTTATGATAGCAACTTCTTATCTGTATCTACAGACACAAACCTCTCATCACTAATGGGAAACTTTCTGCGATAGCTGGGATATGTTCGGGATATACCAGAAACTCGCCACGATTCCAGCTCCACATTGGGTGGCATTTGATTTTATTAACTTTTTAACTCTTTCATTAACTAAATCCGAAAATTGCCCTCTAATCGTTGAACTTTAAATGAACAACACGAAGTTCAATTCCATAAATAAAACCGAAGGCCGACCACAATCCACTGCTTGTCCGGCTGCTTTGCTTACGGAAAGCCGACTAAAGTCGAAACTTAAGCATCGCTCTGATTATTTATAAAAGCTCTCAACGATCGTATCAAAACACTTGAGCTGTGAGCTTTTCACTCTATACACATTTCTCTCGCCCTTATCGTACCTCGAAAGTTGATGTAAATGGAAATGGGCCACAGTGAAAAAAATCGAACAGACTTACTATTTTTATTATTTCGAGAAACTTAACAAAACGCAGAATAACACAACGGGGATTCAAACTCAAATATTGTTCAAACTTAGGTTCTATATGGAGTATATTTTACATTATGCTTGTTAAATATTTTTAAATGTTAAAAACGAATATTTGATACTCCTATTTTTTTCAAAACTTAACAACACTAGGCAACACATTTGAACTTTTTGACTATTAAACGAAAGACAACCCACTTTATTAAAAAGATTTAGGGCCCCATACGACGAAAATAATTTTTTTATTCTACGACAATTTTTTTTTAGAATTTTTAAAAATTTAACAAATTTTTCATATTTATTTTAGAGGTGCGTCCACATTTGTCATCATACCTCTAGAATGCCTAAACCAGTTTTCAATAGCTTTACTTATTTTTAAAGCGAATTTAACAACATTTTTAATTAAAAATTGTTTTAGATTATTTACTTTTAAATTCAAGGAAAAGTCATAGCAAAAAATGTTTTTCGTCATAAGGGGCCCCAAATCTATCCAAAAAAGTCGGTTTTGATCGTTTAATTTTTTGGCTGTTGATTAGTGCTAGTAACACAGGTCAAGATTGCAATTCACATGAGTTTTTTTTTTCCAAATTTTATTTCTTTTCTATTATCAATTTTAATTTCTGCTTGGGGCCCATTCAGTTCATTAAAAATTAAATTTTAGAGTAGCGCAACTGAATGAAAATTGAGCAGGCAAATCTTTAAATGACTTTCAGAAATTAACTCGCGATAAGACGCAATGTGGTCTGAATAACATAAATGCATACAAAGACATCAGTCCAGCATTGCCAGTCATCGTATGTCATCAAGTTTAGCCATAACAAATTGCAGGAAGAATAATGAATACCCTTTTCAGTGCCTTTTTCTTGTGTATCTGTATTCTATTTATCAGGTGTGTTCCAGAAATTTCCAGAGTTTTTGAACAGAATCGCTTTTGAAAACAACCGATTGAAATGTCGGTGTCAGAGATTTAGATTGCTTGAACATATTTTCGAAGTCAAACAGATCGGCTTTCTTTCAGTTTCAACAACATTTTTAGCTTCAGAAATATTTTATATAATTTAAACAACAGTTTCAACAAAAGTTTTAGGTTCAGAAATATTTTATTTTATTTACAAAATTAAAAAAATGTATTTTATTCAAAAGTAATTTTATTATGTAGCTTTTAGGCATAAATCGCTCTATATTATCATGTGAATACTACATACTCTATTATGCTTTTAAAATATTGATTAACTTAACCTTATCTCATGTAAACAATAAAATATGACGCGTCATCGTGAGTACTACAGGCTTTGAAGTCTCCTCATTAGGTCTCAATCTCTCTTTTCTTAAATACCCTATAATTATTTAGCCATAATTAATTTTGGCCATATCTCTAGCGCATCGTAATAAATGTGTTTTTTGTCGGGGTCTGTCTTGAAATTTTTGGAGACTGTATTTGTAGTTTGTTTATCAGTTGCAAACACCCTCTTCGATAGCACGAGGAGCAAAACCAGTCTGGAATACTTATTGACTGTCTGGACAGGCTAGACAGATAGTTCGGTTCACATTGCTTATCAAAAATAAAATGTTTTTGTCTATATTATAAATATATTTTTCGATTTTTTAAATGCTGGAAACTGCGGCAGTTAGAACTCAGTTTAAATCAGAAACAGCTCGAAGTAGCATCGTTTTTTTCCTGCACTTATCAGGATGGTGATCGAGGCATGGAAAGAGTGTGGAATTTCCACTAAGTTTCCCACATATCGCAAGTCGGCTCTGATTACGGCGCACAGTTGGCAGAAGGGAAAATGGCAGGACGACGAGGCAGAAGGATTGTGGCGCATACACGACGGCATCTATGACTTTACGGAGTTCATTGATAAACATCCTGGCGGTAGTTTTTGGCTACGTGAAACGAAAGGTATGGATATCACCGAAGCCTTTGAGGCGCATCATTTGACCAAGACGCCGGAGAAGATGATCCACAAGTATAAGGTGAGGGATGCAGCAAAGCCAAGGATCTACACGTTAACCCTGCACGAGGATGGATTCTACAAGACCCTGAAAGAGCGTGTATGCGAGAAGCTAAAGACAATCGACAAGCGACCCAAACGCAAAAGTGATGTAAGTTATTCCAAGTTAAAGTTATAGAAATTCTAAAACTTTGTACTGATCAGTGATCTTATTGTTGAACTTTAGTTAATCCATCTAGGCTTACTGCTTTCCACGTATATTTTTGCTGTGTTATGTGCGAAATATGACAATCTTTTGGCCCTGATCCTGGCGGGAACGGCTCTTTGCTGGACAGTTATTGTGTCCCACAATTATTTCCATAGACGTGATAACTGGCAGATGTACACATTCAACTTGGGAATGATGAATTTCTGCTCTTGGCGCATCTCTCATGCGCTTTCTCATCATATCTACCCGAACTCCTTCCTCGATCTGGAACTGAGCATGTTTGAGCCTTTTCTCTGCTGGGTTCCGAATCCGTACATCAAAAGTAAGGCGTTGAGATATTTATCCTGGGTTACGGAACCAATTGTCTATGTGATTGCGTTCTTCCTACAAATGGGCACGCGGTAAGTAACTGATCTTAATCTCGATCGTGTTCTAGTAATCTGTCAATCAATAATATGTTATTTGTTGTCATTATTACACAGCATCTTTTACTCGCTGCGCCACACAAATATTATGTACTGGCATGATCTTTTGCCCCTCACTCTACCCCTTGCTATGTACTTCGGATCGGCTGGATCGGCGGATCTGTTGCTATGTATACGCCAATGGATTTCCATGACGGCAATTGCTAGCACTGCATTTTGCATAATCGGCCTGAATGCCGCTCATCATGATCCCAAGATCTATCACGAAGGTGACAAGAACCGCGATGACCGTGACTGGGGATTGTTCCAGGTGGATACCATTATTGATCGTGGTGATCTCAAGCGGTCACATTTCCTAGTTCTTACACATTTTGGAGATCATGTCCTGCACCATTTGTTCCCCACTCTCGATCATGGACTGCTGCCGGCTCTCTATCCCATTCTCTACGAAACCCTCGATCAGTTCAAGGGTGAGCTTCGTGAATGTAATCACATTGAGCACATTATTGGACAGCACAAGCAGCTTCTGCGCATAGAACCCAATCGCAGGGCACCTGGAGAAAGCAAATAACTTTAGTACTGCATTGTGTGTAGCCCTTTATATTTAGAGCTACCAACTTTTGTAAATAACAATATTATATACAAATTTCATTTTTAAATTGAAATAAATGAACTGTAACCTATAGATTTAAAATAGATTTATTTTTCAGCTTTAAGCATAAATTTAAATTTAAGCTTTTGTTTTTGTCAATTTCTTTAGATAAAAAAAAACACTTAAGGAGACCAGAAACTAGAAACGTTCAGGGAATTTAAAAAATTTTGAAATTTCTCCTGAAAATTATAATTGAAAACATTTTTATGTATAATTTTTATACTCGTCACTTAAATATCTCTGGACATTTTCGTTGTATGAAATAAAGACTCTACGCTTTAGAGTCTGAAGTTATTTGCTTAGTGGTGATAATATTTAGAAATTGTGACTGAGTTGGCAGCTCTGTGTCACAAGATGGGTCACACTTTTGAAAGATGGGTAGCACTTTTCCAAGGGCTTGGCTCAAAATTTAAAAGCTTGATATTTTTGTGAGTACTTCAATTTTTTTTTCCATTTTCCCATGCTATTACACCCACAGTTTGGAAGATAGAACTCATGTTTTTGAATAAGGTTTCTTATTATTTAAGCTCTAACTCTTCATAATCTTATTTATATCGTTAATAAATTAGGTTAAATAATATTAAGCAATTCATGCTCCCAAATGTATGCAATAATTAATACAATTTATGGCGTTGCCCTTAGCAACACGGAAATAATCGTAGTAGGCGAATGTTATGCCCTTACCAGCTAAATAGTTTTAGATTAGCGCATTTGAGTGAAAATTGAGCAGAAAATTGATATTCAAATGACTTTTAACAATCGACTCGCGATAAGACCCGAAGTGGTCTGAATAACATACTTATAGACATCAGTGTTTTGAGTGCACGGGTCCCAGTATTGCCAGTCATTGTTTAATATAAAGTTAAGTCAAAAGAAATCTACTAAAAATATGAATACCCTTTATTTAATTATGTTTTGTAAAACTATTAATCATGGGAGTAACAAATATATTATAAAAAAATTAAATTTTTAAGTTTTGACGGTGATCAAATTTTGACATCAAAATTTAATATTTTAAAATGATATTCCGATAAATTCCAAAAAAAATTTTTAAATTATTAAATACTTGTTTAGTTTTTTTTTCTGTTAATTCTTAATGAAAGCCCGAATGTTATTATAATATGGTGCGTTCTTATAATTTTGTGTAATCAAATTGTCCTTTGCTCTTTTAAATATTGTAAGTATCGATGAGAACTTACAATGTCCACCTCTAAGACAATCGCCGAAATTTATGTTATTATGTGCAGACCAACAGCTGTCATAATGGATAAAACTCGATTATAGCATATGTTACAATGCCCAAAAATTTTCAAAGTATCCCCAATACTCTACATTTATTTATATTTTGATGTGTCATGATGAGTACTACAGTACGAATAGTATTATATTTCAGATTCTGTACCCATTTTTCTTAGTAAGCATCAATCTTCCTACCTAATACCCCCCATTGATTTTCTATAATCAATTTCGACCATACTATCTCTAGATCTTCGCATCAAGTGTTATTTTTGACACTGCTTTGACCCTAGAAGGCTCGCACACAACCCCCCTGGAAGCAAACATGTGGGTGCCTGTCTGGTATTCAAACTGATAGCACGTGAAAGAAAATTAGATTCGCGTGTGTTCATCCTAATCAGTATGGGATCAAAGCGCTTCGCTGGGGTGCTACCATAATGTCCACATAGTTAAAAACAAATTGTCTAGACAGACTGGACTGATAATTTGTTAAGTATGGGTTAGCAAAATGGAAAATTTTTTCCATTTATTTTATGAATATATTAGGTGAAAAGATTGTTTAAATGGGAAAGCCTGCGACAGTTGAGGCTCAGTTTTATTCAGAAACAGCTCGAGGTAGCATCGTTTAGTTTCCGCTTTTAAGGATGGATACAGAGAAATGGAAAGAGTGTGGCGTATCCACTAAGTTTCCCACATACCGCAACTCGCCTCTGGTGACCGAACACAGCTGGCAACAAAGTAAACGAAAGGACGATGGGGCTGAAGGATTGTGGCGTATACACGATGGCCTCTATGATTTTACGGAGTTCATTGATAAGCATCCTGGCGGTAGTTTTTGGATACGTGAAACGAAAGGTATGGATATCACCGAAGCCTTTGAGGCGCATCATTTATCAACGACGCCAGAGAAGATGATCCACAAGTATAAGGTGAGGGATGCAGTCCAACCAAGGATCTACACGCTGACCCTGCACGAGGATGGGTTCTACAGGACCCTAAAAGGACGTGTGCGCGAAAAGCTAAAGACGATCGATATGCGACCTAAACGTCAAAGTGATGTGAGTAATTCCAAATTTATGAAATTAAATAAATCTAGAGTGATCAGTGATTTAATTGCTTTTTTTAGTTGATCCATCTTGGATTATTGCTATCCACGTATCTTTTTGCTGTGGCAAGTGTTAAATATAACAGTTTGTTGGCCCTAATCCTGGCGAGCGTTGCTCTTTGCTGGACGGTAAACGTGGCACACAATTATTTTCATAGACGTGATAACTGGCAGATGTACACCTTCAACTTGGGAATGTTGAATTTCTGCTCATGGCGTATCGCTCATTCCATGTCCCATCACATCTATCCGAATACATTTTACGATCTGGAGCTGACCATGTTCGAGCCATTTTTCTGCTGGATTCCCAGTCCACACATGAAAAGTAAGACAATGAGATATTTATCCTGGATTTTAGAACCATTTGTCTATCCGATTGCGTTGTTTCTGCAAATGGCCACACGGTAAGTAACTGATCTTGATCTCGATAAATCAATATGTTCTAATTTGTTGTCATTATTTACAGCATCTTTTACTCGCTGCGCCACACAAATATTATGTACTGGCATGATCTCTTGTCCCTCTCTCTACCGCTTGTTATGTACTTCGGATCGGCTGGATCGGCGGATCTCTTGTTTTGTATACGTCAATGGATTTACTTGACGGCAATTGCTAGCACTGCATTTTGCGTAATCGCCCTACATGCCACTCATCATAATCCCGATAGCTATCACGAAGGTGACAAGATTCACGATGATCGTGATTGGGGCTTGTTCCAAGTGAGCTCCGTTGTTGATCGTGCTGATATCAAATGGTCACGTTTCCTGGTTATTACCCACTTTGGAGATCATGTCCTGCATCATTTGTTCCCCACTCTCGATCATGGAATACTGCCGGCTCTCTATCCTATTCTCTACGAAACCCTCGATCAGTTCAAGGCTCAGGTGCTTGAATGTAAAAACATTGAGCACATCATTGGACAGCACAAGCAGCTTTTGCGCATTGAACCCAAAACCCGAGCACCCGGAGCAGTCTAATAATTATTTAATTTAATTATCATTAAAGTACAGTGTCATAGATTTGAACTCTTAATGATATTACTAGAAACTTTTGTAATTAACAAATTTATATATATATATATATATTTCTATTAATTTGAAATAAATGAACTGTAACCTATAAAATTGGATTTGATTCTTTTCAAGCTCTATTTAAAATTATTCTAATATTCACCCTTTAAAGACAACCTTTTGATTTTGGCGAGTTAAATAAAAACAAATTGTTGTAATGATTTTTTTTTAAATTGATTTACATTTATTTTGTTCCTTTTTTGTATATTTTTTAATTGTAGTTTTGATCTTTTCTTATAATGTGTTGATAAAATAAAAAATATGAACATAAGCATAAGCGCCATGTGATGCAAGTGGGTATGCTGTTTGTTTGTCTATAGATCTGTCGATCTATTTGTGTTCGGATATACAATTATATAAGACACACAATTCGATAATTAGATTATTCAGTTGCGACATTTCCTGTTGGACACTTCACAGGGGGCCTATTTTCTCACATTGACGGGGCTAATTTTTGATGTTGTAATGCATAGTTTATCATTTAGATTTGTTTGTTTGTTGGTTGAATGCGTTTTGAAAGTTGTATAAAAATATATAAATACACTAACAGGTCTTGAGAAGTGTCCCAAAGCAAATGTCGTGCTTACAAAGCTGCCACCAACTCCCTCACAAAGTACTTATGTATGTAGATCGTTGTTGTTGTTACTTATGTTGTTGATATTGTTGTTATTTTTTCTTTTACCGGGTATAACACCGATATTATCATACAAGTAGTAAGTATTTCTTTTTTTCCTTTTTTGCCTAAGTGCATATTGCCTCCCGTCGTTTCGATATATTTTGTTATAGTTTTATTATTTTGTTTAAATTAAGAAATTAATTTAAAATCATAAACATAATCATTATGAAATATCATTTAAAATAAATTAAAAAATGAAATGGCATTTAGAATTCGTTTTCAGGAGCAAGGTCGAATCTTGGTGGGAAAGCCAATCCGTCGAATTGTGGCCTAACGGATGTCGCACGGGGCTGCAGAAGAGAATGAAAACCAAGATAAGTATTTCCATATTTCATTAGATATATTGTTAGAATTATTATTTTCTAAATATGATATATGGTAAGATGATGATGAACCATAACATGCTGAGACGATTTACTAACTTGCTCAACAACAACAATTGAGAGTGAGAGGGAGAGCGCCTTTTCGCACGTTCTGTGGTGCACGCAATGATGATGTGGGAGAGAGAGAGACAACATGTGACGTAACGTAAGTGTGTGCTCGAGACGTTCTGTATGCGGGAAATGTATGAAAGAGAGCGCAACACATGAAAGAGAGAGCACGACTGTACGTATTTTGGGAATGTCTGTGTATGTGTGTGTGTGGGAAGAAGTTTCCAACATACTGACACAACAAGACAACAAGACAATGGGAACGTAAACGATAACGATAACAATAACGTATCCCCGATATGTGCGAGCGAGACGCCACTTACAAATGTTATCAAGAAAGTTTCTACTGCTCCAGCGCGCTCTTGCGGCCACCTCTTGAAGCTGCAGGCTGCAGTACACATGTACAAATACATATATCAATAATATAATGGAAGAATAGTTTTCTATATTGTATGCAGAATGGTTGTAGAGAAAGCAAAGTCGATTGATTGACTGATTGATTGATTGTTCTTGATTGATCTTGCTTGCTTACTGTTGATCTTCATAGATTTATAAAATTGTCAAAATGAACGCATTTTTGGTTGGTACGAGATAACGTTGAACGATGATCGATAATTATTCGTTTTCTTTCTTTCTTTCATTCATTCTTTCTTCTTGAATTTAAGTTGGTTGCTTTTTATTTAAGAGTGGTGTTCTTCGCCCATGTGCGTATGGGCTTCGCTGGGTGCCTCTAATAACAATTCTCTGTTCTACCGAATGTCGTATGATGCATCTATATTATTATTATTATTGTATATTAATTCTTATAAGCTATAATTCTCTTTGCATGGTTTGTTCTCTCATTATTATTACAATATAATTGAAACCATTTATAGTTTTGATTTATATTTTTTCAATTTTGGTTTCGGTTTTGTTTTTCTTTTTTTTTTATTTTTGGTTTGGTTTGGTTTGATTGGGCCTCAACTTTTCATTTAATTCTGTTGTTGTTGTTTGGTAGAGGTGATATTTGGTGAAGAAGCAGAACGCGAACCGCAATATATGAAAGGGAAGAATTTCAATATATATATTTATAAGGAATTTTAAGACTATACTGGATATATTTTTGATATCGGAGTGCTAACAATGGTAGCATTATGTTTGCTGCTGCATGAGTTGTGCATAATTGTGGAGTGTTGAGAGTTATTGGATGGATGTGTGAGGGGGATTATGAACTTACCGCTGGGCTGGCACCACGACCGACAGAACCGGCACGTCCCTTGGCGCGGAATTTGCTAATGGCCTGCTCAGCCAGATCGGCACGCTCCTCGGCTTCCTCGAGCTCCTGCTGGGCCTTGCGGAATTTGGCCAAGTTGAGGGCAGCGATTTCTTCGGCTTCCTCGATCTGCCTCTTGTATGTCTTGATCTTCTGTTGCAGCTTGTCAACCAGATCCTGCATGCGCTCGTGGTTCTTACGGTCTTCCTCAGACTGGAAGCTCAACTCCTTGATGCGACGCTCGGACTTGCGCAAGTTCTTCTGGGCATCGGCGTGTCTCCTCTGCTCACCATCCAGCTCGTTCTCGAGCTCGCGGACGCGCTGCTCCAATTTCTGGATAGCCTTCTTGCCACCCTTAAGGGCATTGGCCTCAGCCTCATCCAGACGGACCTGCAATTCCTTGATTTGCTGCTCAAGGGCCTTCCTCAATTTCTCCTGGGTCTGGGCATGATCCTGCTCGGCACGGAGCTCATCAGCCAGGCGGGCGGCATCAACCATAGCCTTCTTGGCCTTCTCCTCGGAGTTCTTGGCTTCGTTGAGGAGCTCATCCAAGTCAGAGTGCAGAGTCTGGAGCTCAGACTCCAATTTCCTCTTGGCAGCGGAGATGGAAGCATTCTGGGCAGAGACTTCGTTCAACTGTTCGTGGGCATCGGCCAGTTCCTGCTCGGCCTGGCGACGACCGCGATCGGCCTGCTCCAGAAGAGTGCGGGACTCTTCCAGTTCGTTCTGCAGAGCGTTGGCACGACGCTCGGAGATGCCCAACTGTTCACGGGCATCGTCACGGGCTCTCTGTTCTTCCTCAAGGGCGGTCTGGATGTCCTTGAGCTGTTGTTGGTAGCGCTTGATGTTCTTCTGGGCCTCGGCGTTAGCCTATTGAATTAAATCAATGAAATTCTCGTTAGCTAAAGGAAATTAGTGACAATTGGCTTGAACTTACCTTGTTGGCATGATCCAGAGCGATCTCCAATTCGTTGATGTCGGCTTCCAACTTCTTCTTCATGCGGAGCGCCTCAGCCTTGCCCTTGGCTTCGGCTTCGAGGGAGGCTTGCATGGAGTCGAGAGCACGCTGGTGGTTCTTGCGGGTATTCTCGAATTCCTCTTCCTTCTCCTGGATGCGACGATCGATTTCCTGGCGCACCTGGGACAGCTCAAGCTGAGCGCGGAGAACCTTGTTCTCCTCCTGTTCGAGGGCAGCCTCAGCTTCCTCAAGAGCAGCCTGGAGCTCGTCCTTTTCGGCTTCCAGACGCTTGCGGGCCTTCTCGATCTCATGGATGTTGCGGCCACCCTCACCGATCTGGTCGAGCAGATCCTTAACCTCATCGGCCAAGTTCTTGTTCTCACGACGGACAGCCTCCAGCTGCTCCTGGCCTTCCTCGTAGGCACCCTTGAGACGGAACAACTCGGTGGAGTAGTTGCGGCACTCCTTCTGGGAGGCATCCAGCTCAGCGGCCAAATCATCAACCTTGAGCTTCCATTCGCCAATGATCTTGTCGAAGGCCTTCTGCTTCTTCTCGGCGGCGTTGGCAATGGCATTGGCACGGTCGACCTCCAGCTGCAAGTCCTCGACTTCGGTGGACAGACGCTGCTTGGTCTTCTCGAGACCGATGCACTTCTGGTTGAGCGACTCAATGGTCTCCTCAGCCTCGGCAAGGCGAGCCTGCAGCTTCCTCTTGGCCTCCTCCAGCTCCTCAGAGCGGGCAACGCCATCGGACTCGTACTTGCTGCGCCAGACCTGGGCCTCGGCATTAGCCTTGCTGAGTTGACGCTGCAGATCAGCCTTGCCCTCAGCCTCCTCCTCAACCTGCTCGCGCAAGTTGTCGAGGTCGTGCTCCAGATTGCGGAACTTGCCCAAAAGGGTAGCGCGTTCGCGAGACTCCTCATCGGCCAGACGCTTGGTATCCTCCAACTGGGTGGTCAAGGAGATCTTGATCTTGGACAGCTGAGACACCTGAGACTCGGCTTCCTCCAATTGACGCAGCAGATCGGAGTTCTCGATCGACAGCTTCTTCTTGCTGGCATCGAAATCGTTCAGAGTCCTGTTGGTCTCATCCAATTTCGATTGCACCTCGTTGAGGGTGTGCTGCAACTGCTTGGCGATCTTCTCCTGGGCGGCCTATTCAATAACAACAACATACAACATATTCAGTTCACAATTCCCATAAGATTCTTTTCAGGTTGTGTGGCATTTTGTCTTGTGTAAGCTCTGTACAAAATTAGTAAACGTGGGGCACATTAAAAGCATTCAAAAATTAAGTGGGTCGTTTTAGTTGTGGTCTAATTTTTTTTTTTTTTTTATCGGTGGTTCTATCAAGAAAATATACAAGTTTCGGAGATAATAACGTTCAGCATATAATTTACAGCAGCGATCGCAGTCGAAGAATAAAATCATATTGTATACCTTCTCGTTGGTAATGTGGTCGACACCGGCACGCAGATCGTTCAGTTGGCCGTAGTACTCGTTCTTCTCCTTCTCAGCCCTGGTTTAGATAATAGAGAGTAGATATATGTGGGGTTAGTTTAGGGGTTACAAGTCTGTTTTGGGATAAAAAAAAAAACAAATATTGGCGAGAAGCGAGCGAGCGACCGAGTCCAAGTCCATTGATTCCTTCTAAATTCATTTCAGTTTCATTTTATGGGAAGATCACACAATGTAAGTGAGTAAGAAACAGAGAGTAAAAGAGAGAGACACGTACACAATAGTACTCTTGGTGTTGTGTTTGACGTGTGTGAGCGAGTGTGTGTGTGTATGTGTGTGTGTGTGGTACATGCGAGTGTAGTATGTCGGTGTGTACGTGTAACCCATATGCCCCAGAGTCGAAATCACCGATCTCCAAGGAGATGGCAATCCCAGACCGTTGCATATGTCCGACATATTACCTTATCGCGACCCAACTGATCGCAGGCGGTACGAGTTTGATTCAACTCATTGTGGCAAGTCTGACGATCGTGCTCAGCCCTAGATTGCAAAAGTAAATGAAGATCATATCATATAGTATGTATATAGACAGTATTTGATCGCTCGGTATAAAGTGCATCTGAAAAAAGCTGGCAAGATCTAGATAGAAGAGTAAAGAGAATGGTACTTACTTGGCCTTCAGCTTGTTGAGCTGATCAACCTGTTCGGCCATCTCGGCGACGGCATCGTTGTGCTTCTTGCGCAGGTTGGCCAGGGTGGATTCGTGCTGGATGTTGGCTTCCTCAAGATCGCGACGCAGTTTGCTGAGCTCAGCCTCACGCTTCTTGTTGAGCTCAATCTGGGCAGAGGTGGCACCGCCAGCCTCCTCCAGACGCTCACCCAATTCCTCGAGCTCACGGGCCAAATCGGCACGCTGCTTCTCAGCCTTGGCGCGAGCTTGACGCTCAGCCTCGACTTCCTCCTCGAGCTCCTCGATGCGGGCCTGCAGTTCCTTGATCTGGCGCTGGTGTTTGCCAACAACGACCTGCTCATCTTCCAATTTGGCGGTGATGGAGGACAGTTCCTTGTCCTTGCGCTGGATGGTCTGCTCCAATTCCTTCTTGTTGCGCTCCAGATCGGCAACAGCCTCCTGGGTAAGCTTGAGGTCACCCTCAACCTTGCGCTTCGACTTCTCAACATCGCCGCGCACCTTCTTCTCGCGCTCCAACGAGTCCTCGAGCTCATCGAGGGTCTGCTCGAGCTTGGCCTTAACCTTGTTCAAGTGGTTGATCTTGTCCTCGGCGGCCTGCAGTTCCTCACCAGTCTTCTGGTTGCTCTCACCCTGCATCTTCTTCTCCTTGTTCAGCTTGTTGATGAGCTCATCCTGGTGGGCGATCTCGTCGTTCAAGTTGCGGATCTGGTGATCCTTGGTGGCCTTATCCTGTTCGGCCTTCTGCACATTCAGCTCCAGATCCTCAATGTCCTTCTTCAGGCCAGAGATCTCCTGGTCAGCCTTCTTCTTCTGCTGGAACAGCTGGTTGCGGGCATCTTCCTCCTGAGTCAGACGCTCTTGGATGTCCTACAAATCAAATGCAAGTAGATATGGATATAGCAATTGGTATTGGCTCAACTATGTGTGCATCAATCATTGGCTAAATTTAGCAAGTGCGCACATCATCAGCTCGCGGGATTCTCGAAATAGCCGAGCAATTGATCCACTTGATTGCACTTGATTAATTTTTGCTTTTGCAAATGCTTTTTACTGGATGGGTGGGGAAACAGGAAAACTAATTAGGTTAATACTTACACGCAGCTGGTTCTCGCAGTCGTTCTTCTGGGCGGTCAACTTGGCGTTGCGCTCCTGGAAGTCCTGCAGCTGACCCTTCTCGCCGGACAGGGAGTCCAACAGAGCGGTCTTCTCGGCCAACAGCTTGGCATTCAAGACCTCCAATTCCTTGCGCACTTTCACTTCAGCGGCATGCAATTCCTCAGCCTTCTTGGCCTTCTCCTCCAGACGCTGTAAGTCATTAGAAGCATTCGTTGGATTACTAACTGCACTACCACCACTGCTCTCAACAGCCTGTGGCTGTGAAACTGGTTCTCTGCTGGTGGCTCAACACTTGGCTCAACTGGAGCAGCTGCTGGGTCGCCACTGGCAGGAGGCTCTGCAGCCGCAGGAGCCTCCTCAGCTGGCGTAACCGCAGCTGCCTCGCCTGCTGATGCTGCTGCTGGCTCGGCAGCCTTTTTCGTTTTTTTGGCTTTCTTCTCGTCAGCCATATTTTAATTGCTTAGGTGGCAAAGCACTCAATTTAATTGATAATCAATATCGAAGAGTTAAATACTTGAGCAGGTAAGCAGGTCGAAAATGAATTTCGTAGTCGATATTCGGTTAAATCGTTTTGCAACACGCCGCGACTGGTCAAATACAACTGGAATGGCTGCTGCGATTGCACTGTGCACGATCGTTTGCCTTTTGGCTATAAAATTGGCAACAACGCCCCAAAAGTGGCAGGCAGGCAGCTGCTACTGATGATGATGCCCTGGCATCTGTAATTGCTTCGCTGCTTATATTTTTTTCTTGCCTTCATAATTCATAATTCGTAATTCACAATTCGCATTGGTTGCTATCATTTCGCACTTGTGTGGTCAGCAGCAGGTGTACTCTATAAGTATGAGTATGAGTGTGAGTATATATACTCGTATATCTATATATTCCCATCTCACTTGCACACGTCAAGCATTTCAATTAACATGTGTGCACATATACATGAACATAAATGTGTTTATCTGTATGTGTATGTTATTATTACTCATCATTGTATTGAGCAGAAACCAATGCGGCGTATGCGTATTAATCATACGCCCTGCTGTACCATTTGCCTCAAGGCGCCGCCTGCCTTTTTATTATTTAATTAGCAATCTAATTGGCAACTGCTCTATCACATACACTCACACATTTTAACTGTTAAAAATGTGAGTGCCTCTTATAAAAAGTGAGCTGTGAACATATTCCCAGAATAGCTATTCAGATGGAGCTATAGATATGCCCAATATATAACACTATTTATGTAGATCTCTACATATAACAGTATACATATTTTGAGGTACTTTTAGCAAATGCGCAATTGCAGAACTGCTTGAATTTCCAGTTGAATGTGTACATATCTGGCAGCTGCTCCTTTTTTTTAGAGCGAAACCAAACGTTTGCGAAATGCGATTATAACAGCATCTATTTTTGGTAGCTCGCAATCGAAATGATGATGACGATCATTATGATCAGATCAGATCATCATCATCAGATCGATAGAAGAATGCGTAAGTGTTAAGGCATTTGTTCGCTTAGTTGTTGTGGGCGTGGCTGCGATTTAAATCGAGGCAAGTGCATGTCAATGTTGAGGGGGCTTAATTAAGCGCAAAAATTCGTCCGTCTTCTTATATAGTATGTTGTCTATGTTGTCTATGTCTATTTTATAGAGTGTCATGCAGCTGCTATCATATATCCAATTATGCCCGACAATGCAGCAATGGGCATGCCAGGGCTACGCTTGATTTGCCAGCGGCAACTGTTGGCCAAGTTCAAACCACAAGCACACAATGTATTCTGGCATTCAGTTTACATTTGAATCAAATACTCACGGCAATTTCATCCTCAATGCGGCTGACGTTGAGCAGAGGCTTGATCTTCTGCCACAGTTTGTACCAGGGCCAGGTACGCAGCTGCAGGTATTTGCGCAGATTGCGCTGGACGACCTTGAGGGCGACACGCTGCTCCTGGAGCTTCTTGAAGCCCTTGCGGGACAGGTAACCACGAGCCCAGGCTTGCATCCAGGACATGATCTTGCCCAGACGCTCATCACGGAACTCTTCCATCTGACCCAGGACACCGGCACGGAAGAACACCTATATATTTGGCAAGTGCAATTGTGGATGCATTGGCAAAGGGCATCAAGAAAATATGTTAATTTTCATTCGCATTTCAAGTATAGATCGCGTGCATCAAGCAATGGATTTGGTCCCAGAAGGACAATCCATATTTTCAAAATACTTTTATTTCTTTTTTTATTTGCTTAAGCGACAGCGATTCTTCAAAAACACTTTTCGACAGGTTGAACTGGGATAGAATAGAGGATGGATTTGGTACAAACAAACATAAAATAAACGAACAGAGAACAAAACAAGACAAACAACATATAGATGCATGACCTTATGATAATCAAAATAGTCAGAGATGAAACACATATTGATCTTATAGCTAACATTGAGTGTGAAAGTGTGAGAGTGTGAGAGTGTGAGTTGCTTCCGTGCAGATCTCGGAGAATGCAGAGATCCTGAACCATGTACTAATAGCTGAGGTACATCTGGATTCCAAGAGATTAGAACTGGGCAACTGTTGATGTGTGTGTGTATTTTTGAGTGCTTAAATGATCATGCAAGCAGTGTATATATAGTATATTGTCTGTGATATACCTTTGTGTTACCCAGACGGTATTGATCTTCGGGTAAATCGATAAACTTAATGATAATATCAGTGGCCTTTTTGTCTTTGTCGACGCCCACCAATAGCTTGGGGCACATGATTTTGTAGCTGTTTGGGTTTGAATGGTAGTTTCAAATGGTTTGTATTATTGTCAAGTGTTTAGTAAGTGCATATCTAAATCAAATTACGATTAGTATTCGACTACAACTAGGGTATTGTAAAGTTACGTCTATGTAAGTTAATACTACAAATTATAATAATACCAATCTTGGGATTTCGGATTGTGGTAATATGGTATATGTATGAATGGACCTTTTCTCTAAAGGTTTTCTTCACTGTGATTTCTTTTAAGGATATGTTGGAATGTTACGTATGTCCTTGTTTGTATATGGATTTCGTGTACATTTGCCAACTCGTAAGAAGAGATAAGTTCAGAAAATAAAAAAGAAAAAGAGAGAGAAGTAGATACGACATGCGCACAGAACACTCAGATCATATAACCAAAGGCTTTTTGCCCAGTTTTCGGTTTGCGATCTGTGTCTGTGTGTGTGTGAGTGTGTGTGTATTGTGCGATGTGTATATTGATTGTAAATGTCTGGACATCTGTGTTGGAGCCATAGACGAGAGTGTTTTTGTTGAAGTCTTTGAGTTATTGAGCTTTGTATAGAATATAGAATGTATCGTGCCTTTGTGTTACCCAAACGGTACTGATCTTCGGCCAACTCGGTCGATTCGATGAGGATTTTCGTGCATTTCTTGGGATCCTCAAGACCCTTGATACCCTTAGGGTTCAGGATTTGGTAGCTATATGTTGTTCACGTATAACATATATAGGTGCATATATGTATGTGCATGAGTTCAATAAAAAATAAACGTAACGATGTGTTTAACTACAATTTGCTATATACGAGTATATGATAAATATGTATATATAAATTAAGTTAGTATAACTATCTTAGATCTAGTGTTACATACAGTTGACCTTTAAATCTCGAATCAAAAATACCAAATAACTACTTTCAACTCGAACCCATGCTAAAGAATAGGGTTTAATATAAATATATATATATAAATATATTTATCTGGGGGTTTTACATGTGCATGTGTAGTGTGTATGTGTGTGTGTGTGTAAGAAGGGGAATTGCATTTCATTGGAGCGGGTAGAGGGAAATCAATCAATCATTGTGCTGAACAGCGCCCCTGTCAAGGTTTTGTTTCTCTTTTCTGAAGGGCGCCCAAAAAATGTTCTTCTGCATTGAATCTGCAGAATTCTCAAAATGTATTGTTTGTAGATCGAAAGAAAGAGAGCAAGAAGAAGAAAATACTGTATACGGATACAAGTTCTGTGTAGAATCCGTCAAGTGTATGGGAGATAGATATTTATATAGAGAGAGAGAGAGATAGAGAGAGACGCAAATATACTACTTGGAGGAGTAGAAAGAGGTACGCAAAATGCAATAAATTAATTTTGGGATGGAATCTTTTAAGTAATCTTCTTAAGGAACGCGACTATGCCTTTGTGTGTCCAATACGATACATATCGGGATCCAGTGCGGTGGACTCCAATAAAATTGAGCCACACTTCTTGGGATCATCAACGCCAACAATACCACCTGGATTCAGAATTTGATAGCTGCAAATGAAATCATTTCGATCATTTTCGGGATCATCGTGTACACTTGCGACCACTTTGAATAGTTGTTGTATAAATTGTTGTTTTGTTTGTGTGTATTGTTGTGTTGTGTGTAACTGAAGGTGCATTCACGTTGACGGTTTTTTAGCACCTTTAGGTTTTCGTTTGATTATTGACTACACAGAAATATATATAAATATAATTAATTGAGCCATCCACTCAAAAGTGTATGAGACGAAGAATTTCAAATTTGAAATAGCCGAATAAGCGTAATATTGTATTTAAGAACTTAATCATTCATGCCTTGGTATGACCCAGACGGTAGAGATCATCATTCAACTCGGTTGATTCAATCAGAATCTTGGATGCTTTCTTGGGATCTTCGACACCATTAATGCCGCGAGGGTTCAGAATCTGGTACCTGTTGTATAATACGTAAACATAAATTTTTGTGATACACACTTAACATCATGCTACACTACAAGAAAAAAAAAACTCATTTATCATTCCAAATGAGAGACACCTTTGTTCAAATGAAGACAGCACTATAACGTGAACTGGTACTGGTACTGGAACTGGAACTGGTTCATGGTGTTGTTACAAAAAAAACATACATCAAACAGAAGTGAGAAGGAGAATGCGAATTGAATACGATCATACAAATTGGAGTGCTTGGACTTTGGTGGAGAGACTACACTAAATATAGATTTGGAAGTATGCGTGCCTTGGTGTTACCAATGCGATACAAGTCTGAGTCCAGTCCAACGGCTTCCAAACACTTGGTGGCAGCGTTCTTAGGCAGTTTTTCGGCTGCCATAACAGCTGGTGCCAGAATCATATAACTAGGAGTATTAATTTCAATAGAATTGTTAATAATTTACGATAAATTGAAGAGTGAGAGACCCAAGCTCCAGTGTATGTACAGACTTTGTGCTATACTAAGTTATCTAAGATATTTAATATATATAGTAAAGTATAGTTATGTATATGTATGCTAAGTATAAGTATGTAAATGTCTATGTCTATGTCTATATATGTGGTATATCTTAAATTGTAGTACTTACCGCATCTTGAAGTCGGGGTAGACCATTCTGTTGGGGAAACCTTTACGGCAAATACGGATACCTTCAAGCACACCGTTACAGGTCAGCTGGTGCATAACCAAGTGAGCATCAACCATGCCAGGTTGTTTCATTTCGTTGGGAATGATGCAACGGACGAAATGAGGTTGAGTGGAACGCAGAGTGGTCATCAACTGGTTCAACTGCTCCTTGTAGGCCGATGAGACGGTAGCGAAGCCACCACCCTTCTTGCCACGACCGCCCTTAGCCTGTTCACCGCCACCGGACTGACCAGCATGATCAGCGAAGATTTCGATGAGCAGCTTGTTCTGCGACTTCTTGAACTGATCGACAACGGTGTCGTTCAGGGGATCCTTGTTCTTCTCCAACCAACCGGTGATGTTATAGGCGACACAACCAGCATAATGGCCAATAGCAAAGTGAGCAGCCTGCTGGCCGGGCTTTGGTGGCTTGGGCTTCTGGAATGGAGCTGACTTGCCCAAATGGGTGTTGGTCAACTTCTCCGAGAAGGTCTGATCGGTGGCCTTGGGGAACATAGACTCTTCTTCCAGGATGGACAAGATACCCATAGGCTATAATAATAATATATAATATCACAAATTAACAAAACCCCGTCAAGTCGAGAATTGCGACATTTAGTAACAAGCACGCATTAGATTTTTTTTTCTTTTTTGGAAGCAAACATAACGCCAAACAAAAGTATTACTCAGAGACTAGACTAGAAATATTACTAGTTAAATTAGTAGTACATATAACTTACCCCTTCGTTAGTCGCATATTAGATCGATAAAGATATTATTGATTTTGATTATTATAGTGTTTTTTGTAGTTTTAGATAGGCGATCTTATGACTAGGTTATGGTGCAATATTATTATTAAATAGAAAGATCTATATAGCAATTGTGTATTATAATGGCGGTCAGTTGGCTATCTGTTTTCTAAGATAGTTGTGGCCCTGTACCTTTTCAATCAAATCAATACACAATTGCAGATCCATGCCGAAATCAATGAAGGTCCATTCGATGCCCTCGCGTTGATATTCTTCTTGTTCCAAAACGAACATATGATGGTTGAAGAATTGTTGCAGTTTTTCGTTAGTGAAATTGATGCACAATTGTTCGAAACCGTTGTACTATATCGGAAACGGAACAATATTTAACATATATAGCCAGGTTAGTCAGATGGATAAAGTATGAGAACATTTTTTTTTTATATGTTGTCGTGTTAGTTACCCCCTTTGGACGTGTGTATCTTATCACGTTTTTATTTCAGGTTCTTGTCGAAACATATATAAATGGGTGGATGTATGGATGTGGATAGCAGGAGGTAGTAACGCTTCTAGGCGCACTTCTCCCAATTAAAGGCTGTAAAATATATATATAATCTTATATATAGAATAATATTGTTTGCATACTCTTGCAGGTTTCATCAGTTCTAGATGATTTACCAAAAAGAGATGAGGACTTAAAATAATAAATCAACAAAATGCACTTAAAGATTAAGGAGCAAGTGCAAAAAAAAGTCTGTTGCGTGGATCGGAAAACGTAGACGAACCTTTTCAATCAAATCAATACAGGCCAACAAGTCCATACCGAAATCGATGAAGGCCCATTCAATACCTTCCTTCTTGTATTCTTCTTGCTCCAAAACGAACATGTGATGGTTGAAGAATTGTTGCAACTTCTCGTTGGTGAAGTTAATACACAGTTGCTCGAAACCGTTGTACTAATCATTGGGATCAATCAATGTGGAGGATGAGGAGAGGTCAACATTTAAAACAAGTGCTTTGTGGATAAATAACAAATACAGTGCAAATTGTGCTGGGGTCTTCCTAACATATCACATAACATATGAATTCTGTGCTCTTTGTGGGGAATAACGAATGTGAATGATACACTCAACACGTAAATTGTTACCTGTCATCTTGTGGATAATCCTATTCTGGGAAATAGATATATATTTTTTTCAGTGCTAGAAACACACACAACAAACAAATTGGTGCAATTGGACATAGAACATTGTGGAGATATAGTTTATGTCTGGATATAAGCTTAAGCACCTTTTCAATAAGTTCGATACAAGCCAGCAAGTCCATACCGAAATCAATAAAGTCCCAATGAATACCTTCCTTGGTATATTCTTCTTGTTCCAAGACGAACATGACATGGTTAAAGAATTGTTGCAATTTCTCATTGGTGAAGTTAATACACAATTGCTCGAAGCCATTGTACTACATATTGGGAATATTTACATATTATACATGGCATATCAGAAGATTTTTAGAATTCGTATTATGTTGTGTTCTTATTATTTGTTTTTTTTTTTTTTGGTGTGTGTGCGGAGAGTGAGTGTGCGAAGAGTGAGTGCACTTAATCGGATCAGATGAGAGTCTATATGTATTACCCATTCCTAACTGTAGAGAGATGTGTTAGCAGGTCGACGTTAATGATTCAACCCCGTCACTGTTCAAGTACCGGAGAGTTCATTGAAAGTCAGTTCAGCTTATCAACCATGTCTATAGCTCAAAGTTTAAAGTTCAAGTCATAGATGATAGTTGATTAGCCACATGTTTGTGTTCCGTCCGATAATACTCACGTCGAAGATTTCAAAACCAGCAATATCCAGTACACCAATGAAATGCTGACGCTTCTGCTTGGTATCCAGAGTCTCGTTACACTTCTTGACCAGCCATTTGAAGAGACGATCGAAGACACCCTTGCACAGAGCACCAATGGAGTTGGTGACCTGCTGGACGTTACGGCCCTGGGTGACGAACTCGTTACCGACCTTGATGCGGGGCTTGAGCAAGTTCTTGTAGAGCTCAGCGGTGTCACAGCCGAACAGCTTGGACACACGGCCACCCTCCTCTTCACCATCCTGCTCAGCCTGCTCCTCGCGACCACGTTGCTTGAACTTCATGCCACCCATGTGCATGACAGCGGCGGTGATCCTGTACACATCCTCCTTCTCCTGCTTGGTGAAGCCCAAGATGTCGAAGGCTTGCTACATTTACCAATCGATTGAAGAGTAAGTACATCAAATATATCATTAATATAGAGTTATTAATCATTTTCTTTCGATTAATAGAAGTCTTTTTGTAGCATTATATTTTGGGTAGATATTACAGCGTTTTTGAATTATTTCTATTTTGTTGAGTGTAGCTTAAGAGACTAGTTCATGCAACATGCTAAGGAAACGAACAAAATAACGGTGTTTATATCCAAAAGTATTTGCGGCATCAGTAGAAAAGCTTTAAATTAGTAAACCTAATAAAACTTTCTATTTACAACATGACAATGATCGGTTTTTACCAGGTTGTCGGGTAGCTTAAGTATTCCGGAATCAATAGACAGTGTTTTCTTATAAACTAACAAGACCAGAAAATGGTGGAAAAAAAAATAGTTCGTGCTATGGTAATTTTCATTTTTGATGGGGTTTCTTAAGCTGAACGGCACTCAAGTCTGTGTGGGGCCGTTGATAAGAAGTACAGAAGAACTACATACAGAGGAGAGAGAACTTATATCAAGATATACAGTTATAATATGAAAAGTAATTGATTTGTACACAATTCTCATGTAATTGGCTTTCTGGTACAAATCGGTCTAACCGGGAGATATACACACACAATTATCGTAGTTATAACTAGATATAGATAGATATACTAAATTTTGCATACACATTCCAACAAGCTAAACATAATCGATTAGATCAGTCCATAGAAATACGGTCACAACGTCGATATGGCCGTCGATGTTGTGGGCATTCGTATTAAGTACAGTTACAGATACAGATATCTAGGTAAATCTGCTACGTATACGAGTTGGTTTTGTTTCTTGATCGATGCTTTCAATGAAACAAAACCGGGATTCACATAGGATCACGGGATTCGTCATACAATCTTACTCTAATGGGCATTCCAAATTAATTACAAAGTGAGACTAAGTACTGGCAATAAAGACAGACGAAGTACTAGGTCTAGAAC
Organism: Drosophila falleni; assembly: GCA_035045575.1. NCBI lineage: Eukaryota > Metazoa > Arthropoda > Insecta > Diptera > Drosophilidae > Drosophila > Drosophila falleni. The sequence continues at coordinate 1,483,964 of JAWNOV010000171.1, read as the reverse complement.
TGGAACTGGAACTGGAAACTGGGTAACCAAAAGAAAAACACATAAAATTATATATCTGTGGGCGTGTTGGTGTAAATATATAAAGCGTTGTTTCAATCAGTTTGTTTTTGTCGTTCAGACAGGGTCCGGAAACATAAATGACGTATACGTCTTCAACAGCTAAGCTGTCACTTACATCTGCCAACGCGAATTCCTCACCGTCATCGATACTGGGCACTGTGACCTTGCCCTGGGATACGTTGAAGTAGTCGTAAATGTTATCAGAGAGTAAGCAATAGTCTACATATAGTCGGAGAGAAGGAATTTGGTTTAGCGAAAAACAAAAAAAACACACACACAAACAACTTAACGACTAATTCAGATGTGGTAAGGAATATAATGTTTTCATCTTATATTTTTTCTGTTGTTTTTGTTGGTTTCATTCAGTGTGTTGTGTGTGGTGTGGACTGTGGTGCGGTGGTACTGTGGTGTGCCTTGTGTGTGCTCTGTGTGTGCTCTGTGTGTGTCTACTACGAATTATCCCCCCTTTCAATTTGTGCAATATACGATACATATATATATTATTTTTAAGGAGCCAGGAGCGGGCTTCTCTCAAGATCCTATGGCTATTTCAATACTCAAAATATAGTTTATACCCGGTGTCAAGTAAATTACGAATTGATAATTTCGGTTAAGCTAGGTCTACAGAGACCTCCTGCTCCCAGCGGTTTGGGATTATTGTCAGGTACGGTTAAGTTAACTAGGTGAAGGTGCAAACTACAGCAGATCGCGAAAGATATATACCAAGAAAGAGAGAGACGCAGAGCGTGATAGATAGAGAGAGATAGATAAGAGAAAGAGAGTGAAAGCGTAGAATAACTCAAGATAATTCCGGAATAACACTTGAAAATTAACACACTGTAAATACATATATACAATAATGAGATCTACGGCTACATTATAAGTTTTTAAAGGATTTTTTTGTTTTTATCGGAAAGTCAGAGCGTGTTCGGATCAATAAACAACTTCAAATAATGGTGTACATAAAAAGATAGAAAATATAAGAAAGATTTTTTAAAATATTTTACAAAAGTTGTTTTGGGCTTCAAAAGGGATTTCGGTTTATTGTGAACAGATTTTGGATAGTCTGCAACACAACTTACATCGGTTAACTCAAATTCTTCACCATCGTTGACACCGGGTATCCGTGTTTTACCCTGACAAATGCCAGGATAATCACCAATATGTTGGGTAAGAAATACCATCTCTAGTTATTGATGGAGTTAAGCAATAAGATAAGTTATAACACTCCAGATAAAGATATTGTATTGATTTGGGTATAATGAGTTTGTTCCTACCTAAACATTATCTAACTAGATGGATTAGGTTTAGTTGTTATTCAGATTATGGTTAAGGGTTATATTCGCAATTTGCTTTGATTAGCGTTGGCGACATCAAGCGTTATGAATTTTGGGTTTAGAAGGAATTTACAAATAGATTTTACGAGACGGATGTGAGTTTACTCATTGAATTACAAATATTGTTGGATGTTTGATATAAGACATTGAATATAAGTATCTACAACATAGAAGACACGACAAATGACAGGGAGCTAATGCTCCGAAAATGTTAACATTATTTTGATTGAGGTTAGGACACAGATGTTTATTGTGAGTACATGTACATATAAGTAACCATGTTCTGTATGGCCTTACATCCACTGCAACCCATTCTTCGGCATCATTAACACTTGGTATAGTCGTTTTGCCTTGTGATACAATGCGATAATCGTAAATGTTGTTTGATAGCAGACAATAATCTATATATATTACGCATATATATAAAGCATATATGATTAATCGAACAACAGTTTACCATTGTGGGAGTTCATATATTGAAAAGGTAGAAAATTTGAGATTTAATAATGGTTGGCAATATGTATATTAGATACGTAGGTATGGTATGAGTTACAAGGAAAAATGAGTTGAGGATATTGGGAATTGTAAAGGGCGGATGGGGAAGATTCAATAATGAAGGGCACGCTCGCTATACTAAAAAGCTTTCGACAAAATTCCAATAATCCGTATCTTTGGATGGTTTTTGGCAATTTGGAATAATTGTCAGCTATAGCTTGCCATTGAAAGCGATTGACGATTGGCCTACGTAAACGCTACGATTACGATTACGATAACGATAACGATTACGGTATACGGCTATAAGCTAGCAAAGAGTTAACCAAATAATTACTCAATTAAGATATTACGATAGTCTAGTAGTAAGATAAACAAATACAATGAACAAGAACACATTTTGTATCATATGAGGGACAATTACATCTGTGAGGTTGAATTCCTCAGCATCATCGATACTGGCTACAGTAACCTTGCCCTGGGAGACAATGTGGTAATCGTAGATGTTATCGCTCAAACCACAGATTTCTAAACGGATTTTTTGAAAAATAAATAATATAAATTTTTGTATTGAATGCCTTTCGTGTATGTATGTATGTATGTGTGTGTATATGTGTATGTGTGTGAGTGTGGGTGTGTACAAGTGTATTCAGATGTTGAACCTAAACCACTGCTATAAGAACTGAAAGATATTTGTAAATTGAGCAAATTTAAAACTTGCTCTGGAAGCGAGAGATTTGTGATATATGAGTTGGATGATGATGGTTCCATATGTATACCTTTGACACCGGGAACGGCACCAGACATGATCTGGTAGAAGATGTGGTAGGAGCGCTCCAGAGATTGCTGAGAGATGACACGAGCCTTCTCCAACAGATCTATAGAAGAGAGAATAAACGAAAAGAAGGAGAGAAACTATATGTAGTACCAAGATAATTGTTAAGGAGTTTAAATTGAACTTACAGGTCTCAATATCAGCACCAGCCAGTTTACCAGTAGGGCCGAAGTGAATACGGATGAATTTACCCTATTCAGAGAGAAGAGTGTGAGAGAGTAATGCTTAGAATATAGATCATAAACGAGAGAGAGAGAGAGAGAGAATCTTTGAAGTGTATACTTACGAAACGAGAGGAGTTATCGTTACGCACGGTCTTGGCGTTACCGAAGGCCTCAAGCACAGGGTTAGTTTGCACAACCTGATCTTCCAGGGAGCCCTTGTTCTTCTGGGAATCATCCTTCTTGGTCGAAGCGCCGACAGTGGCGAAGTACGCAATGACCTTCTTCGTGTTCTCAGTCTTACCAGCACCAGACTCACCGGTAATCAACATAGATTGATTCACGTGGTTGGTCAACATGTCGACGTAGGCACCGTCAGAGATGGCGAAAATATGGGGTGGCACCTCATTACGGCGCTTGCCACGGTACATCTTAGCGCAACGGTTGGTATAGACGGGGTAGCGCTTGTAAGGATTGATGGCAACGCAGAAAAGACCGGAGTAGGTCTGTTGTCCAGCGTTTAAAAATAGAAAATCGATACACAAAGTTAATAACACATCAATTATGTGAAGTGCCGTTTGTTAGTTATACAATTAGTTTAGATAGTCTCTAAAACATTGGTATTACGATTCAGACCCGTCCACTGAATTTCAGTATTTTCAGCGGTACATCGGTCGTGTTTTAGAGACGTGTCTATACGACAGTTTAGTAACAGTTTTGTTTGTTTTTTCTTGTCAATATTATTCAATGTTCTTGTTTTCATGTTTTTTGGGTCAACCAGTTTTTGGTGTTCGTTTCTTATTGGGTAAAAACTAAACTACAATGTTTTTGTTTAGATTTTTGTTTTGTTTATACTTGTTTAAAGTTTTTCTTTGATTTGTTGCTGGAGTAGAGGAAATGATGAGATCTTGTTCTGATGATCTTTAAGGTTTCTGCTCAGCATCCATTGTGGTGTTGTAGGGTATGTGTGTAGTGTATGTGGGTGTGTTGATAATAACCGTTTTCTTTCCAGTGTCACGTTCATCTGACTGGACGGCCAATTTGTGATTTAGTAGAGGCTCGATTAATGCGTACAAGATACAATTTATGTGTGTTAGCCATGGTTATATAAGAGCTTAATGTAATTATGATTTTGGATTTATATTTTCCAAAGATTGCTTTTCAAATAATGCATGAGTTTAACTTATGTGGTTAGCTAGAACTACTTCAAAAATGCATTAGGTATATTGAAGCGATATAATTTTACTTGAAATTTGAATAATGTTGAAGGTGGTTTGGTGATTTTGTAAGCCGGTTAACAAACATTGAACGCTGGTTTAATAGGGGGTGATATTGCCATACCGGTACGGCAATTACTTACATAGATGAGCTTGTTGTAGTATCTCTGCCTCAAGTTATGGAGCACAGAGGCATCGTTAAGGTATGTCAAGTTAGACATATCCTCAGCTTTTTCGTATTTTGGAGGGTTCACCTGCTGGAGCTGATCTTTCTTGAAGTCTTTCGTCTATTTTTGTCATTATTGTCAGTTCATTCAGTTGACCCATTTATCATTTATTACCCATATTTTTGTTTTTTTTTTTTTGTTTTTTAATTATTGTTTTTGTTGTTGTTGGTTAGACGTGGTTAGCAGTTGTTGTTGGTTTTTTTTAGAGAAAAGAGACCGAAAGAAGAAGAGAACCCATACATTAGTGAGTTTCTGACTGTTTACACTTACATAGATAAGCTTAGCATAGTAACGCTGGCGCAGATTGTGCAGCACGCAAGGTGTGTTCAGCACGGTCATGTCGGCCATATCTTCAATTTTTTCGAATTTTGGTGGATTGACTTTCTCCACCTTCTCGGATTTGAAATCTTTTACCTAGTCATGTGTATAGAGTATAGCTATATGAAGTCTGGTGTATGTGAGGACTATAATAACGATTCAATATTTCAAAGACCCCCTACATATCTGAAAATATGAAACACCCTCAACAATCCCAATGTTGAATTCACTTTGTAGTACCAAAATTGCATCAACAAAAGGTTGGCTAACGATGATCATATTAAAGTTGCTATTTGGGGTCTTCAAAACACTTGATTTTTGATATGGAATTTCCATTTGTGACTTTTGGTACAACGTTGCATTACCTCTCCACCAGGCAGGCCGACGGAGACGATATCACCCTTGGTAGCCTTGATCTCACCAAGGAGATAACCCTCCTTCTCGTCGGGCACCCAACAGTTCTTCTTCGAATCATAGGGTTTCGATTGATCGATACGTCTTTGTTCCAAAGACACGAACAGGTATGGGGTGGGATCCTCATCCTCCTGGCTAGCGATTGGCTTCGGCATTTTGTTTAAATTTCGCTTTTAAACTTAAAAACTCGAGAAATAAATTTGGGACTATTCAAAATTCTTTTGTTAATCGCGTCGTGAGCCCAAAACTTCCCTGTAAATATAAAAAGAGAATACATCGATTAGTATACATATTTCGCAATACACAAAGGCCACTAAATTTTGGATTTTCAAATTTATTTTTTATTTTTCATATTTTATTTTTTGTTTCATTCATGATTGTGACCCATTTTTGGGTAGCAGCAGCAACAACAGCAGAAAGATTCGAGTTTACATCACATGTGTGTAATTGCGTATGTGTGTTTTATTTTCTTCGAATATTTTTATTCCAAATATGTGCATATATAGAAATTTCCATGTGAACTTCGAAAACACGTAACCGGATATTCGGAATTTCGAGCACCTCGCCGTTTCAGATAATTAATTAGACCTTGTTGTTGCTGTTGATGCTTTTCTTATAAACAGAATGTGAAAGCACAACAACAACAAGTGACTTGTGTGGGTTGTCGCCTAAATATAGATCAGTGCCATATACCCGCACATATATCGCACCATACATATAGTTCTTGCGTGTCCGCGTCGTCTCTAAGATATACATACATACATACGAATATGTATGTGGTCTATGTGGGGCGTTGCTATTATTACGTAATTTCGATTTTCAGTCTTTTTTAAAATGCCAAACATTTATTTTTATATTTTTTGAAGGAAGTCAATTGAATTATATAACGTGAAAAAAAACGTGGAAAATGCCGCTTTCTCTAAATTGATTTTCAGATCGTTAAATACAAACAAATTTTATCTAGTTCACTCCAAATATTATTGCAAGACACTCACTCTATAACTTTTTAAAAAAAGCTATTTCGATTTCGGTTTCAATTTCGTTTTTCGGCTTGGAGCGTCCCACGCTTTCAAAAATAAGATTCGACCGTTCTCTGTTCCAAAAGACACGAGTTGCGAGATTGCAATGATCGCATTTGACACGATTCTGAAGCGTTGCGATATTTTGTCGACAATCGGCAAATAGAATCGGTCGAAAAAGAAAACAACGGACAATACACGAACTTTCGACGAATGCGTTATTTTTAAAATTCTCGAAATTATTTCGAAATTAAACACACGTCTGTATATGTACATATATATGTAAAGGGAAGCATATGTATTTAGTATTGGATTGTTGATGAAAAGCTCTATTTTTCCTACATAATACATATATATAAATATAAACGTATGTATGTGTGCACATACTGACTGCCGCATGCCGCTTCTAATACATTTTCATTATATTTTCTTGTATTTGCAGCTCTCTCATTCTAACGCCTATGGGTTATTTTTAAAGCGAATTCGAAATATTTGGCTACATGTTTCTGTATCTGTGTAGATATCATTGCGGCTAGACTGTGCTCTTTGGGTACGCATTTTTGAGGCACAGGTATTCATGTATGAAATCATCTAGTAGTAATTTGAAATACCGTTTATTGGAGATTTTAAATTTGATCAAGTAATTCGACATATTGCTATCTTATTTTATAAAAGAGATTAATTGCATTAATAGGAAATTTTTACTTTAAAATAGTTAAGTGCGTAAATGATTTCGAAAATCTCAAGATTTGATTGGAAATTGTTCATTGACTTTTCTGCAAATAGTAGTGATATTCTAATTATTTCTGAAATAATTCTGAAAAACTGTTCATAGTTGGTGTCCTTTAATTGATATTGACTTGGTTAGGGTTACTGATTGGGTTGTAAGCAGGTAGAAATTTCGCATTATACAAGACTTTGATTATGCGTTTGGAATTCGATTTGAAACAATTTCTCATAGGTTAGATGAAGTGATGCAGAAAACCTTTGGAGATAGAGAGTATGGCATAACAAAAATTAGTTATTTATAATCCAGTTAATGGCGTTTCGTATCAGTTGTCATTAATCCAAAGTAGACAAGCGTATATCTCGGTTCACTTTTCATTTGGCACTTTTTCCGATAAATATGCGAATATAGTTTATAGTTTAGAGTTGGCTGAGATCCTTTGGCAGGATAAGCCTCAAATTCAAAATATCACATAAATTCACACACATATACACATATATAGTTTCTTATAGATCGATTTGAACTGGGTAATTGTTGCAAATATATATTTTAAATATATATATATATTTTTTTGTCTTTTTCTCGACAAAAAGGTCAAATAGTTGCTCTGTCTCTTTTACACTGCCGCTAATTATGTTGTTGTTGCTGCTGTTGCTGCTGATGCCGCTTGAGGAATATCCAAATATTAGATAGCACAGCAAAGGTGTTGCACTTACGCGCTCGAAAGCCGTTCTGAACCGTGCAACCGGTAAACTTGCCTTTTATACGTGGCAATTTGATACCCATAATCTGTGCCGCACGATCGTGAAAAAAGCTCTCAGTTCCGATCGTCTTCTGTGTATGTGTATGCCTGTGTCCGTGTATGTGTGAGTGTGCGTGAGGTGCCAGAACTCGGCATATGCTGGGATGGTTTGTTTTTCGCTTCGTCTCGGGTTTTTCTTGCTCCCTTTTTCGGTCTATCAGCGGTTGGGGTTCGTCCACAGCCGCATGTTGTTGTAGCAAGTGGGCAATGCTTGTGCATGTGTGTGAGTGAGTAAGCTATGATGCAATCGTAGCAACAGCATTGCCACCAGGATCCATATTTGAGAGAACGAGAGAGCGAAAGCTCTTCAATTATTGCGTGAGCAAGCGCTCTCTCCACACACACACACACACGCACACACACACGCTCTCACATACAGCTGAGCAGTTGCGTGTGTGTTTGTGTGTGAGTCAAATTCATTTCAATGACAAATTTTGCATTTGTGAAAATCCTTGTGTATGAATTGTTGTTTCAACTCTTTTTCTCTATATCTCTCTCTTCACTCTTGCTCCCTTTCACTCGCTCGATTGCCTACGATCAGAGCTTTTACTTATTTTCAAGATTTTATTTGTTTTTCATGTTCAGTCAGTGATCATTTTTCGCCTTTATGTTTTATTCTATTCTCTTCTGGTCACCTCAATGCCAATTTGATCTGCCACCAGTTCGGGGGCGTTGTGATCGAGCCACATTAAGACTTGGTATCAGGTGTGAATTGGTAATCCGTCTCAGCGGGAAGTCAATTCATAAGCGATCAAAGTATTGAGTGAGGATCAACTAAAGCAGCTGATTAAATTAGAGTCAGCTGTATTCAGATCTATTTTTAAAAAATTGATCTTCTTTAGGAAATTATCAGACGTAAAATTGTTGACAATGTATCTGTCGCTTGGCGTCAATTTGATGCTGGCATTTTTACAATTCGCAAAAATAAAAGTCGAAAATTCTTGTGAACTTCAAAAACATTGATCGGTTTAAGAGACATACACACATTCTACAGCACACACATAACTCACACAAGCTGATCATATGAAATGAAAATGGCCGCAGACGCCAGCAATCACAATCGCAGATACAGATACAGATACAGATTCAGATACAGATACAAGTACTTATAGATACAATTGTCTACATAGATAATGAGAAAAGTCGCATCAAATAAATGCTATCGGCGTCCTTCAGAGCAATGCAATGCATTTTATTCAATGCTAGGCGAATGTATCTCATAGATACTTTTAGAGCACACGGTGTGATCCGCACTGCTCGACATTGTTCATAAGAATGCGGGTCCTTTCAACGTGCCACACAATGTGTCAGATTCTTGCATCGCCCACTAAGAGACTCGAAATACTTTTCATAAATGATTTGAATATTAAAATTAACAAAGAAAATGCAACAAAAAAATCAAAAATAAAAAAAAATAACGACGAGAAAATTCTCAACAAAATCAAATGCCAAGACAAACAATTTTCAAATTTTCTAGCTTATTTATAGTTATAAATTTTGATTCGCTTTCGCCACAACGTGTCTAAAAACATTCTATACGATGGCGCATCATGCGTGTGGAGAAAGAGGGGTTAACTTATCTATTATTCTTGTGTGGGCCCAGCAAGATCATAGTATATCCCCTATAGGACGCCTCTGGGTCGCCGCCAACGCCTCTTGAATGGAATCTTTAAGAAACTCTATAAATCGAAGGCGAAACAAATTCTACAGCCCAACACATCAGAAATCCACATAATATGCTTCTTTTTTTCGCACATAAGATAAAATCATCATAATTTTTCCTTTTTTTAATATGTACCGGTATATACATATATAAAATATATATATTTTTCTTTCTAGCATTTCTAGTTGTGTTTGTTGTGTGTGATTCTTGTTGAAACACAATCTGCGACATTGTCAGAAATAATTTTACGCAATTTTCCCAAAAGTTTAACAAATCAAACAGCAAGAGACAGCAACAACAACAAGCTAAAGATGAACGAACACAACAACATCAACATTGTACATTGCGAGCATCAACACAATTTGAAATGAAATTTGCACAGATTTAAAATCAGAACGATAATCTTATGCTTGAAGACTATATTTTATTGTTTTTGACACAAGATTTTATGCAAGCAGAGGCAATAATTAACCATTGTATATAGTACAAAATATATGTATGTATTTGCAGTTAAGGGCAAGTTAAATATCATACGTTTAGATAAATACCAAAAACAAATAAAATGAATATTTCTAAACATTTTTTTTTTGTGTATGAACTTTCAGAAAATATTTGCATAGCTAACACCCATACTTTAACCTTTATAACATTTAACAAATTGGATTTAAAAATGACACAGATCAATCAATCATTTGGTTGACATATTTAAATTATGAAAATAGGATCTAATTGCGTTGACTAGGCGCTATTTTAGCTGTTCTACATAATTTAAATGCATGAAAGAAAACAGATCCCACAAGAGCAAATGGATGCGCCTGTCCCCAATTGTTTTCTTCATCTTATTGTTATTGTTATTCAAATGAGAGAAAATTTTCGGTTTTGAGTCATTGACGCAAAGCAATTTTGCATTTTAGTGTCAAGATGTTTTGGCATGCGCATCACAAACGAACCGAAAGAGGGTTGTGGAGGGAAGGCGGCACATGCGACTTGCGAGGCAGCAACAATTATTGCAACCAATGGGCTATTTCAAAGGAACACTGAAAAAAAAGACCAACTTCTTAAATCAAAAAAATAAATATTTATTTCTTAAAATAGGACTATTTTAAGACCAATTTACTAAACTAAGATTATTAATCTAAAAAACCGAAAACTCTTAAAAATCTTGAATTGTTAGGAAAGTATAAATAGGTATTATTTCGGATCAAAGAAATTGTGGCACCGTGGCCGCTTCCGTTGTGAGGCAGTAGGCGGCGGTTCGAATCTCACCCGTAACAAATTAAAATAACATTCGCATTTTTTAGACTAAAAATCTTAGTTCTGAGCCCAATATCTTGATTTTAGAACATTTTTTTATCAGTGCAACGTCTAAAGCGATTTGAGTGATCTGAGGGGAAGGCCGTCCATCAAATGACCGCACCTGCAAGTTTTGCCAAAAATAACAAGAAAAACGCATTCAAAAAATACAAAAAAAGTGAACGAAAGTAAACTAAGTAAAAATAGGGAAATATGTAGTTATATGTATTCGTAACAGTAATGCTGGAACTACGACTAATGGTAGCTTTAAAATTTAATTTTATTCAGCAATTGGTGCAGAAAATATTTGAGATGAACGGCAACCGTGACCAAAATACATACATATTCTATAGATAACTCTCGTCTAAATGCATTGGAACTTATCCAAATTGTCGATATATAAATATCCATCGTCAGGCACGATGTTGTTGTTGTTTTCGTTGTCGTTGTCGTCGGTTCATGTCGTGCACTCGGCCGCATCTGCATCTCTCGTGAGCCTCCCATGTGCACTGATAGATTCCTCCCCCTTTTAACTACCTCAATCTGAGCGCCATCCTCAAAGAAATTTCACATCATCAAATTTTTCCTTCGTTTCGGGCCACATTCGTTACCAGGTAGCCGATGTCTTACTCCTCGGCTCTCGTAAATACCACTAAGTATGACAAATGAATGAATACTTCCTGAATTACCGCATAGCATTATATAAGATCTGGTATTGTGAGCATGACAGATATCTCTTAATTTTTGTTGAAAAAATTGCCTTGACAGTACCCATTCAAATTTTTTTACCAACCACATTTTTTTTTTTGTTTTGAAATAGTTTTAAAATATCACCATATATAAAAATAATACATTATAAGGATAATTGCATTACAAGCTAATTAATTAATTATAGATTATTATACTATTATTATAAACTAAAGTTATTGAGTAAAATCAGTGTGGATTCAGTCAGGAAATTATTTTCTTATGTCACAATATCTTTCACTTTATTTTAATATTTTAGATGTTTTTAGGTGGTCTAACAATGAATATATCATTCCAAAAATTATATTTCCAATTTTAAAGCAGATTTCCGCTAGGAAATTATTTATATTTTGACAAAGTTATAACAGTATATAATTTTTTAAGACGGACCAAAAAAAATGATAAATTTGAAAAACAAAGTATTGACAGTTTGAAGGATTCGAAAAGCAAGGGAAAGCATGGTAAAAATAGACAGTTATAGAAAAAATTGCATTTTCCAACTTTGAAGAAAAGTTGAATAAGCAATAATAATAAACAAATTTAATTTTTCTATTTTGATGAAGGATTAAGTATTGGTGAAACTATAATAAAATTGACATTCCACAAGGAAACCGGTTAATATTTGATAAAGTAATGATGGTTTTCAGTATTTGAAGAAGTGAATGTATGAATATATTGACAAAAATTTATTTTTATAACTGGACAAATTTAATTGAATTGAAAAATATATTAAAATAAGAACCCGAATAATTATAAAATTGACATTTCGAAATGTAATTGGTTAGGATTTGACAAAATTGTGACAGTTGGCAGTTTTTGAAAAGTTACCATGAAATGCCATCGTTTACTACAACAATAAAAAAACCTTGCCAAACAAAATTTGTATTGGCTGTCCTTGTGCATATTTATGTCCATTTTAAACCTGGACGTATGGATTTTTCCTAGCTTTATTTGTACATATACCGTAAGAATATGTAATAGCAAATTCGAAACCCAAAAACTAATTTAATCATAATTGTCGAGAGAATTTAAAAGAATATATAAGTATCTTTTATCAACATTTTATAATGGTGTATTTTTTAATATATTGATTAATTGCCTTGGCTCAATTGAGAATCGAACACGCGTAATTCAAATATATTTCCATATGCTCATATATCGTTTCTTAATTAGCCAATAAAATCGAATCATTTCGACTTAGTCATTGATGCGTGGAGCATTAAAAATATTTTGGTAAGCATTTGTCACCCAATTAAATTGGCTGCACTCGGCCCAGTCAGCAGGCAACTCATCCAATAATACTGTGGATACGTAAACTACTCGAACACATTCGTACAAACTATACCATCTCTATATACATATACCTACGACTGAGATAGATGTAAATATATAAAATCATATAACTCAAGTGCATCCAAATGCAATAATCAATGTATATTTGCGTATAAAAGTACTTTATTCAGACGCCCAGACTTTTATTAATGATGAGTGAAAATGCGAAATGAAAATGTTTCTAAACATAACTCAGAGGCAGCTGCTGATGTAACCCCTTTGAATATCCCTAGCAATAGCCCCCATCGTCGACGCCTCTGGTCGCAATTGATTAATCATATGCGAAATGCTTTAGACAGCATTGAAATGACTCAGTACAGCACATATATAGAGAAATCTGTACACGATGATATACGTCTATATGCCCATAGAATGTACAAATATTTTTCAAAATTTATTTGCGACAAGCTAAAAATACACGAAAAACATATTTCAGACTCCAAAATTGGGGAACAGGTAAAAGCCAGACCCGATACGGTCGGGTATATAAAGATTACGAGCACCTATGACTATATGGGTCATACTTTTGAGACTGAACCGATTCGGTTCATAAAAACAAAAGCTGGCCATGTGTAAAGCTGCCCCAGTCGAAAAATAATAAACAACAACACAAACCAGTATATAGAGAAATAGATAGAGAAAAAGAAAAAGAGAAAGAGACAAGCCATCTACTGTGGCTATATACCAAGTGTATACTACAGCTACTAAATCTAAAAAACATTCATATGCGTTTAATATAGCCGCTGCTTTGGTCTAAATTTAAAACAAAAGCTATTTAGTTGCGAAGAAGCGAAGAACTTCACACAAATGAAAATTTCTGTGCTGCAGCCAAATGGACAGTGTTTTGCCTGTGGTTATTTCAAAATATATATATATACAAAAAAAAATCTAAAATTTACTAGATACACAGACACGAATATGCATACAGATAGAAGAGACACGCAGAGACACATACTCAAATTGGCAGCTGTGTCCTGAGCACAGCACGCATACGCCGTGTGTAACAATCGAGGTCCGTCAGTATACAGTGTGTCAAGTAACTGATTTAAAAAAGAAAGCGAAACTAGTAACTTATCCCAATGGATATAAATATTTCCTTGTATAATCATGGGAAAGGAAATGAAATATAATAATAATATAATCCAAGAAAATGGATTTTTTCTTGTCAAAGCAATTACTTGTCATACTGTATCTCACAGATACAGATACATTCGCATCTGCAGCTGTATGGGAAAGTAAATCAAACTCTCGCGTCGCTCCGGCTTGCCCACTTGTCGTAATAGTCAGCACATCCACATCTACAACTACTACAACAACATCCATGTCCACAGCCACGTCCGCGTCCATATCCTCGTCCCGTTAATGTTAATGAGGTCTGTTGTTGGATTTTTCATCTAGAAAATGTTTCAATTTGTCTATTTTTAGTCGCAAGTTTCTTTTTGTTTATTAGTTTTCTGCCTTTTTACTCTGTGTGTGTGTGTAGTATATAGACAGTATATACAAATACGTATACATATATGTATAGCAGTGGGTCGAGCAGTCGAGTCGATCCGATCCGACTGATTTTTCTGCTCTGATTTAACGTCACAACTGTGGAATGCTTTAGCTTTGGCCCGAGGGCTTCTTCTTCGACTGGATACGCATTGTTTGGCTTGTCTTTCATTTGTTTTTTCCACAAATTGTTATTGCTGCAAAGCTCAAGGTATACTCAGATACATACACTGTATAGCATTGTATATAGTAAGTTTCTGTATCTGTAGTATTTATCTAACATCTATTAAGCACTCGGCCAGCTTAACAGATATAAGGTCAAGACATCTATAGCCGTGTCATAACTTATTGTCTGTACGCCTTTACGTAAGGCTATCAGCTAAAGATATCATATAAATATTATCGATAAGTGTTAAGATAGATTAAAGTTAATTAGAAAACAATCTAGAATATATTAAAAATAATATTGTAGACCAAAGAATTTATCAATGTACTTATGTACCAAAGGTAAAGACAATTTATTTGAAATGTCGGATGGCAGCTTTACTTATAATAATAATATATATAATATATATATATAATATAATATTATAATAAAAATAACTAAAAGGATAAATTTTTCTATATATACAATTTATCCTTTTAGTTATTTTTGTAATGAACATATTGCCAAATGGTCAAAATGACATTTCGCTTTAAATTCGGTATAGTTTATTTGGAGTTATGACAGCTCAAAGTTTACAGAAGTTTACAATTCAAAATATTTCTTAATTTAAAATAAATAAATAAAAAATGTTAAATGCAATATAAATTCAGAGACCCAATCATGATCAAAATGGATTTTCCGATTTAAAATCGAATGAATTTCTTTCAAGTTATGACAGTTGGAAGTTTGTCAACAGCAGACAATAAGTTAGACCATAAAACCATAAAGTGCCTACTAAAACGCTGATTTCAGATCTCTATATATACCATATTAATGATATGCATATATCTATTTGTGATATCCATAAACAATTATAAAGAATATGTGTTGGTAATTAAACGCTTGAACGCGTGTTAAGCTGTATTGGATGTGGCCAAAACGTAACGCAAACAGGGCCATAATCTAGAGAGCACTACACCTGTTTGATACACCGATTTGTGTGTAGTTACAGTTGCAGCCCATGTATTTGATAGTAAACACATTGTTTCTAGATACATGACTTTATCAAGTTGTTGTTATAGTACGGCGCATAAATCAATATTAGCTTATCATGACCAACTGTGAGAATTCATGCAGGCCTAAAAGATATTGCGAATGTTTCGAGGGGCCTTTACCCATCTGAAACTAGACATTGACATTCACTTGAGTTTCACTTTTTCGTGCGTGCTGAACTCCGATAACGATGGGTTACTGGGGGGAGTTGAGAGCCTGGCTCCTGAGAGATCCTGCCAAACTCATACGCTACCTGGTACTCTTCGTCTGTTGCATTGTGGTTATTGTACAGCTATACGAGTGCTTCTCCAAGTTATCCCATCCTCCCATTTCAACGCACTCGTATTACAATGTTAACGAAACTATTGAAATGCCTGCGATTACCATTTGTCGTGAACCACCATATAAAGAAGAAGTTTTAGAAGTGAGCTTAGCAATTATATTATTATTATTTCCGAAATGTGATTGCAAATTTCTTATAGACTCTGTCAAATGGTAACTGTCCGCATCCCGGATTTGCCACCTGTTGGATGAACTATCCATATGGTGAAATACCACTTGAAGAGTTCTTTATGAACGGCACGTTCAACTTCGACGAGACTTTTTATTCATATGGATTGAATGGCGAACAGAGTAGTAAGTTCACCAACATAATATCGTATGTATGCATTAACATATGTAATCTCCTTACTTAGATGTGGATATCGACAGCAGCTTGCACTTCTACATGGGAAGGTGCTTCACTCTGCGTCCCAAGATTGCCATGAAACGGGTCTCCAAGCAGGTGGGATACTCCCTGATATTGGAGCACAATTTAGTTCAATCCGCGAGCAGTGTAGACTTAGTCTATGGAGCCGGTTGGCATATTTTTATACACGACAAACGCGAAAACTTTACGGGTAAAATTGAATTCCCTTTGTCGGTTCAGTTGGTATAAATCTTCATTTCTACAGAGATCAATATGAAGGGCTCCGGACGTGTGGAGTATGTTTTTGTGAATATTAGAGAAGAGATTGAAATTAAGCTACAGAGTCAATTCTTTTCAAATGTGGAAACGCGGGAACAAGACTGCTCCAGAAAAGAAGGCTACAGTGATCTCAAGGTGAATTCATAAACTATTTATATCTTTTGCTAATTTCTCAACAATTTGTATATTAGTGTGGCGAGATTTGTATTTGGAAAGACCTGGCTGAAGAGGCGAACTGTTCAGGACCTTGGATGCATGATATCGAGCAGGAACCCTGCAATGATAATGATTCCATGCGAAATCTTATTGAGGATTACCATGCGTAAGGTTAATAAACGTACTCCCCATTCCATCACATTATAATCTCATCTTATCTCAGGGTATACGATGGAGATGACGAATTCAATTGCAACTGCTTACAGCCCTGTGAATCGCGCATTTATACCACCTATATACAGAGCCGAAAGACCTTCGCCCAACCGGAACCACGAACCCTTATCTTTATATACTACACAACTAAACTGATATCGGTATGCCAGCTGAAAGAGGTTATCTCGGAAAGAGTCCATTCCTAACTATTTCATTCTGTGTTCCAGCAGATGATTGAGGAACGGCCCAGCTACGATACAACACAGTTTATAGCCGATGTTGGTGGTTCACTGGGCTTTCTGCTTGGACTCTCCGTGCTGGGACTTATTGGCATACTGGAACATGTAAATATAATGAGGCATATTCAGATTTTATAGTTGGTTGCACGCTCCTGGTCTAAAGTAGACGAGAATCGGAAAACAAATTTCATATCCAAATTATAAGAGCAACTTAAAAGCTAGTGACACCAAATTTGGTGTGTAGATTTCTATATATTGTAGGCAGATAAAGATTGTTTCTTTTTTGAATCGGACCACTATATCATATAGCGCCCATATGAACAATCGGTCAAAAATCAAGTTTTAGTATGAAAAACTTTTTTGTTTTATGAGATATCATAACCAAACTTATAGAATATGCATTTAAGTTAGTCTTATACATCCGTATGAAAAACTTTTTTGTTTTATGAGATATCGTAACCAATCTGATAACATATGTATTTAAGTTAACTAAATTATTTTTAGTTTTTTTCCATGATAAGTTTTTTCCATAGTAAGAACGGGGTCTCCGATTGTCGAGTATGCTGGGAGAGGGACTGGGAGCGGGACCTGGGAGAGGGACTGGGAGCGTGGCCTGGGAGAGGGGCCTGGGAGGGGGACTGGGAGCGGGGCCTGGGAGAGGGACTGGGAGAGGGACTGGGAGAGGAACCTGGGAGAGGGACCGGGAGCGGGGCTGGGAGCGGGGCCTGGGAGAGGGGCCTGGGAGAGGGACTGGGAGGGGGACCTGGGAGAGGGACTGGGAGCGAGGCCTGGGTGAGGGACTGGGAGAGAGACCTGGGAGAGGGACTGGGAGAGGGACTGGGAGAGGGACTGGGAGAGGGACTGGGAGAGGGACTGGGAGAGGGACTGGGAGAGGGACTGGGAGAGGAACTGGGAGAGGGGCCTTAGAGAGGGAGTGGGAGCGGGGCCTGGGAGAGGGACTAGGAGCGGGGACTGGGAGTTAGTTAACTAAATTATTTTTAGTATTTTTCCATTATAAGTTTTTCCGTAGTAAGTTCGCGGTCTCCGACTGTCGAGTATGCTCGACTGTAGCACCGGCCGACTAATTTTTTTATATAAGAGTTCTGTAGCTTAAAAAATCATTTGTATTTTCTTCTCTTGCAGTTAACTTTGTTCTTCTGTGGAGATTGTATTAAACGACTGCAAAAGAAGAATGAGAAACGTGCTCGGTCCGAGAGTCCGGAGGATGGACAATCACAGGCCAGTGATGAGACTGTCGATGTGAACTCTGTTTACATTGTGGACAGGGAGAAGCTGGACAAATATTGATAGCCAGCTGGCTTGGCTTGCAATTAGTTAAGATTTCAACTTGTGTCTAAATAAAATTCTTATGTTTATTTAACATTACGTGCTATGAAACTACAACTATCTATATAACAGCACATTGGGATGGTGTGTGTATGTACAGTAGATTATCCTTACAGCAGCCAGGAACACAACAGAATGCAGCTTCCAAGGAGCAAGCTGAAACTTAATGCAGTTGAACCAGATCGGCCCTCCGACGTCTTCTTTCCTTGGATGCTCGTCTTAATGACTTCACCAAATTTACTGATGATTTCTGGCAGCTTTTTGGGCACGTTACAGGATGTATGATCGATGGCATCCTCTACACTGGCCGTTAGTATGCGGAAATTGATGCTACCCGCATAGAGTTCATCGTAGATAAAGGCTTGCAGCTGATTAGACATTACCCAGAGACGGCGCTGATCATCAACCTTAACATCGCTGGGGAAAATCATATTGGTGTCGCTCATATAGACTCGATCGTGTGATTTGTAGCTACTCGAGGTTTTCCAGCATCCCACGGCATTTTGATTGGGCAGCGCATAGAATATAACCCCAGACTCCGGATCCAGGCATTGAGCTCCAGCCTGATCATTTGGACCACGTGATCCCAGAATGTTAAATTCACGGTAAATGGCACCTGAGGTGGCCAGAGTCTTATTACGCAGCACTGAGGTGTTAACGGAAAACTCCATTGTGGAGCTCAATGGATGGAAGTAGAGTGTGGAGAAGCCATCTAACTGGGGCTTGGACAGGGCCAGTCCATATAATCCATCATCCCACTGGAACTCAATTCCTGCAATGCTAAAGTTGCCGGCTAACGGATCCGGATGGAAGAAATGATGCTGCACACGCCACGATTCCTGATCTCGCCACGAATAGACAACCAGACCAGGACTACCCAAGTCTGCCATATAAGCAAAAGTGTTCTCACAATCGCTGTCCTCCACAGCCAAATTGGCAAAGAAGGAGCTCTGCTTGGTCTGTCCCGCAGGCAGCACATACCGACGCAGTAGATCATCATTGTGCAGATCATAGACAAGCAACTGTGCCGGTCCATAAAGCTTGGTCTGCTCCAGCACTCCCGATATCCTCGAGTCCAGCACCCAAAGACGTCCACAACGATCAGCTCGCACACGGAAAGGTGAAACCAGCTCGGGATCCTCCTCAGTCAGACTATGTGCCACCCAACTAGGGAAAGGTGTCAGCACGGGCATCTTCGTTGAGGTATCTAAAATACAGAATACATAAATTAAATATGTGAATCACTGGAATCGTTTATAACAGGTGAATGCTCTACTTGAAGCACTTGATTACTTGATTTGATTTTGATCATTTGCATTGATGCTAATTGACAAACGTGTCTGCATTTGGATGCTTGTATAGAACCAGTTTTTTTTAACATGGAGTGCAATTATTTTACAACTTTTTATTTCCCTGTAAGCAAATTTTAAAAACTTTCCACTTTAAGTCTGTGTAGCACACATTATTCAAATGATATTCTTAAAAAAACAGTCTCAAAAAAATCAATACGAATGATTAAGTAAGTAAATTAAATTTACACAGTTACATTTTAAAAGAAATCTTTTTAACTATTATATAAAAAGCAAAAACTGTAATATTTCAATCGTTAAGTATACTTCTGTTTTAATTTCTAATAAAGCTGTTTATTGTAAATTTGTTATTCATTTATTTACCTGTTATTATAGCCTATAGATATATACATAAATTAATAGCTATTTGCGTACGAAATGATATTTTCAATTTGTTTATAATATTGTTGTGTTGCATCTCTTTCTATTTGTTAGTTTCTCAGATCGTTGTTGACGCAAACGAGCGGAAATATTGCCACTGAGCAGTCTCCTCTCACTTTTACTCCCTTGCTCTTAGAAGTGTTTTACGAAAAGCAATTAAGACCAGCAAGTGAGAATGAAACAAAACTGAATTGTTTAATTAAAAGAATCAAATGCAAGCTGTCAAATATCAAATACCCCATCAGCTAAGAATATAAATCCCACGTACTTAACATAACAATGCAATTGCTGAGATTTCTGTTTTCATTTCGGAATAAGTGTAAACAGAACTGCAATTATATGCAAATGCAATTGTATGAATGCAACTTGAGTCCCAATGCAAAAAGCACTTACCATTAAGATCAAGGTAGGCCAATGAGGCTGGCACACCATTGCGCCATCTGGGCAGCGTTACGAACAAACGATGACGATAGATCTCCAGGCCAAAAGGTATAACATTGGCCGGCTTAAAGGCGCCGCTTTCAATGGCCGACCATCTCTGGTCCGAATTGTCGAACTTAAAGTCCATTTCCCGCCATTCGTAGGCCACTCGCAGATTGTCTTTACCGGCAACCAGGCCCACACAGAGCATCAGAGCTGCAGCCAAAGCCCAGCGAGATATCATGATTAATTCTCTTGTCTAACTGAAAATAAAAGCTATGATTTAATATTGTACTATTGTGGGCAGTTCGTAAGCAGCTTCCGTTAAGCTGCGACCTTGACATAACCATAAAATATACAAGTCTATACATAAACAAATTACTTCTGGCACATGTCTTCAGGTTTGATTTAAGTGGAGCTCCAAACCATACTCAAACAATTTTGAAAGTTTTCTGAGAGTTGATCAACAAAAATAAAAACTCAAATACTCATAGGAAAGAAAACGATACAGTCGAATTTTATTATAATGCCCATATTATAATATGCTTTTTATATTTCCCTTTTTATATATCAGTTTTTAAAATTTCATACATCATCTGCATATTAATTATTAATTTCAAGCACTTGTGGCATAATAATTAAGTTGGACTGTCCTAGTGTGAGATGTTCAATTGACTGTTAGCTTCATTTGTCTTCGTAGACATAATCAAAACACTTTAAAAACTATTATAGTTGTCGTTTATCTCAACCATCACGATCTGTATCACACAAAATATAGCTTTATTTAAGTTAAGGTCTTTAAAGTAATGTAGGCAAGATCACTCGAATCGTAACTCTCTGACGACTTTTCAGGGCCATTGACATTTGAATGAGTGATCTGTCTGTCCGCAACCACTTGAGTAAAATCAAATGAAGCCTGTACTTCACACACAATCTTTTATGTATTTATTATGTGCACGTTCTGGTCAGGTTTCTACTTCGTATTTCATTTCTAATTTATTACAGACATTTTTGCAAGCTTGCTTTATGATGTTTTGGCCTTTTTTGGTCTTTTACTGCTCGGATAAAATACTCGTTTACATCTTCGATAATTTTAAGTTTTCGGCCTTTTTAATTAAGTATTTAGAGACTTGTTGTTTTCAAACTTAAATTGGTAAAAAAAAATAATTTTCATTAGGCGCAAGTCAAATTTAAGCCATTACTAATCCAACTTTGTTGGCCTGCTCAACAGCCCAAAACTGTTCATTGGCAAGCGACGGTGACAATTGAAAGTGAAGGCGTTATTGCGGCACAGTTGCAACAAGCTGGGCAAAATGGGGCGTGGCAGCAAAACGTAGAGTTGCGCGCGCAAAGTTCGAGTTAAAGTTATGCAAACATAGTCGAGTTTGTGTCTTAGGTCTTTTGTTTGGTTAAATAAAATGTGAATTTGGTTCAGTTTCAAATGTAAAATTCAACTGTTGCTTGACTTGTTTTTTATTCAGTCAACACTTCTAAATCGATACGCACCTTTAAAACTTGCACAAGGCAAAAACACAACCGATGCCAGCGAGACTTGAAACGAAACTAAAAGTCAAACCAACAAATTGCTCACCAACAAGCCGACGAAATCCGAGCAGCTCAGTCACTCTACCTGAAGCCGTGATTGAGCGCGAGCAAAGTCTTTGAATTCCACTAAACTTGAATTAGTCAGTCGATCATTTGTTTGTAAAGCGTCACCTCTCGGAATTGCTCTCCCTCTCTCAGAGAATTTCAAACACGTCTAATGAAATTAAAACCAAGCTCACAGCTCGCAATTTGTAATTATTCTCCCACGCCAAGTGAGCATATCTATATTGTTATTTTCCCTCAAACTTGAGTGAGGTGGGTGGGAGAAAAGAAGCCGGCCCTGCAGTCGACAAGCCCCTGAAACTAGACCCACACTCAGTGCCGAAACAGGCCTATTAACGTTGATATCTGACGTAGCTCGCCATTGGGACTCGCCCATGAGTCATGCATGTAAATCTGTACAATAAAGTGTTTAGGTTTTTCCAGTTTTGCTGTTCAGCTTGCCAGTCATTCTATGCGTAAGATCTCTTAACAGAAAGCATGACTACCATTCCTTCCCGAGCTTCTAAAATCGGTTTGTATGTGTTATGTGTATCCTCTTAAACTCTCCTACAACTGAAACTGGAATTTAATAACCTACAAATTTATCGCCAGAATGTTTCCAAGACTTTTGCAGAAACTAGGTCAGAATTTATGATTAAAATTATAGTAAGCCCCGCAATGACATAATAAATTGCAACTCGGTTTACACATTTGTATGTAGTAGGTATATTTTATTTATTAAAATTCAATAAATTAGTTTAAAATAAAGAGAACAATCAAAATATTAAACTAGAAATATTATCAGCGACTTGGTTTTTTTTTCGTTTAAAATAATTTAAACAATTGCTTATATAACTTGATTGTTTTTTGTAATTTATTCTTAAAGTGTGTATGTGTTGTGTTTAATTTTGTTTTATTCTATTTTTATTTTTTTGTTTGTTTTTCCAGTAGAAACATTTCTTGTATAAACGCTAAATGTAGTATTTTTGTATATACTTTACAACATTAAAAACTTTTAACATATGCATTTCCTTACGTTTTGTTTTTGATTTTATGCATTTGCACTAAATATTAATTGCATTATCTAAGTATTTGATTAATTAACTGTATTAGCAAAAAGAATCAAAGAAAAAAACAAATTGAAAATTTTTTTTTAGTAAGTAAATGCAACAAAAGAAAGTTAACTATCAAAGCTTTTAATTGATTAATTTATATTGTATTATTGTAAAGCGATTCCTTGAGTCCGAATGAGGGTTGGCACAAGAATCATCTTTGGCAAAGGATTAACTTAACTTTTTGATTGTTGAGCGTCCCTCATGACGTCTCTTAAAGCATATATTTATCGAATACTATCGAAATTTAAATTGCAAAATTCGTGGAGATAATAAACAAATTCGAAAAAATTTAATATAATCCACAATTAACACTAAACACAACTGGAAAAAAATAAAACAAACATCTTGGTTCTTTCGTCTTCGATGCTTAACAATCTTGTGGGCGTGGCCGCCTTCTTCGACTTCTGCAGTGCGGCAACTATTAATGTAATGAGTGTGAAAGGTGTGTATGTGTATATGTTTATGCGTATGTGTGTAATAGAGATTTAGAAAGGTATGTGTATGTGTGTATGTAGATATATAGGAGTTAAATATTTTTGGCGCAAGACAAGGACCGAAAAGTCCAACAGTTGTTGTGGCAACTGTGATGTGCTTCAGTTTTTAAATATAGAATGTAGTTGGGCGGTGGTATTTTTCTAAATCACGGTCTGCACATCGCCTGCGTCTTAAAATAGGTCGGGAAAATGGGGGGACATGCAAAAAGATTTATAGATTGACTAACATACACATTAATATTGGTGTATTGAAAGGACGCAGGGAACTTTTCGCTCAGCAAAATTAATGTGACACGCTTTCGCCTGAACGAGACAGACATTTACGAATACAATGCATCTAAGTGTGTGATTGTGGGAGTTGAGATGTGTGTGTGTGTCAAGTCTGCACATAGTCCAGCTACTCGCGTGTCGCCCAGCGCAAGGACAGACTTTGGTGGCTATTGACAAGTTATATTCAAGAACAAAAATACACCTATGGAAAACGAATTGTTTTTTTTGTACATTTTGCAAAATAAAGCGTGCAACTTACAATTAGTTATTATATATGTATTTGTTACAGTTTACAGTCATATAGTTGTATTACATCAAAAATCCAATGATACAGTATAAAATGGGGACCATCACCAATAGATCGAAAACTCCAGGTGTCATACAGTGCGAGACTGTGAGCATGGAACTAATCATTTTTAACAAGATAATCAACTTAGTATATTCTACGAGTACTAAAAGGGAAACAAAATGGCGATCATAAAAAGATATTTACAGTCGTTTTCACAATTAAAATTAACCAAAAATTGCAAATAGTTTTAAATTGCTTAACTATGTTTTATGGTTTTTGGATTATGTATATGTGTGTATATGTATTGTAATTTATAGCCACCAAATCTGAGAAATTTATCTGTCCTGCATTGAGGTACTCTCGTCTGAAGCACGCCGTTCTAACATCGCATAAAACCTATCATCAATCCAAAAGACCGGACAGGGTATCGAAGAACGATGCGGCGAATATGCCAGACCTGAGAGTCCAACATCAATTTTGCGCAAAACTAGCCAAGCTTGCGGCTCAACTCCGACAATACCTGGTAGTTTTTCACTTGTCATTGCTTACGATTATGCTATATAATTATGATACACATAAGAATGTACATGTATGTATAGATAGTTATTTTGATAGACAAAGATATAAGCAGAAGTCAACATGGTTAGTGTGTCTCGTGTGTGTGGTAATTGTTATTTTATATAGCGTGCGATTAGGAGTTGGGATCGGGTTGTGCTACAAATTGACTAGACTAGGCTACACTGGGTATTTATATATAAAGCTGTCCTTTAACGTTGGTGTTCTCTTAAGACCCCTCACCAAGTTACAATAGAAATAATTATAGGGTGAGCAACTTAAGATCTAGAATCGAGATATATGTACGTAGTTATATTTGGGCTAGGTGTTAGCCAATAACAAAGCCTGAGCCTGATTGTGTTTAACTATGTTGCTAGGAAGCTGGAGTTTTGAGTCTGTGAATTAATGGAAGAGCGCTACATTAACAAAGGAACCAACTAGTTTATATAGATCAAGTAGGTCAATTAGAAAGTATACGGTACTTACTAACATGTGCGGTATTCTCAACTGAAAACTTTTAATAAAAAGGTCTATTAAATACAACTACATTGTATATGGGTTTCTTTAGTTTTAGTAAAATACCATAACCAAGATATAGTCCTTTAATTTTAATAAATAACAATAATTATAATGTTACGTATGAATGTATAATAAAAGAAAAATATGTAGATACCTGATTGCGGGATGAACGCATCGATAGATGCTGACCAAAATGAAATAAATGTACACAAAAGGAATAATATTGTATAAATTGTTTAAATAACTTACGAGTGCTCTTAGTCAGCTTAAACGAACGAACGACGAACGAGAAACGAATAGCGAATAACAATTAAGTGGAAAATACGTGACACTTATTTTTTTGAGGGTTGGGGGAGGAGAAAGACGCACAAAGATGCTGTTATATAGGCTACATATATGCATATTGAATAATAGTATAAACGTTTGTGGAGCATTGCACATGGACAAATAACTAAAAGCTACGCACGGATAAATACGAATTCGCACAATAATTATATACTATATATTTAGTAAAAAGTTTCCCGATTCTTACCCAAAGCGTACAGAATTCGTTTCTTTCTGAAGACATGATAAAAGGAGAAAGAGAGAGTTTGACAACGTACGTACGTTTATCTATTTTTTGGGAGGTTTGCTTTGGTTAGAAAATCGACAGAGCATACTTTAATGTGAGTGAGTGGCCTCAGAGCTCTAAACTAAATTAAAGAAAAAACAAAAGATAAATAAAAAAATATAACGAAAAAAATAATGTTAACAAAGATACAATATTAATTGTTTTATATATTAAGTGGTTACGAATTATTCTTTTCTAGTATTGTACAATTACGGTTATACCTAGGAATATATTTATATATAGAGAGAAAGAAAGAAGAATGAGAGATTTAGATGCTACAACAATAGTACAGCCTAGAGAACTCTAAATGAGAAGCGATGCGAGTGGAGGCGCTTTATCATCACATACATTATGGTATGTGTTGTCGTATTTATTCTGATTAGAGCAATGTTGTCACATAAACAGTGTTGTGTTATGCAAGAAGATAAAGAGTGCATGTACCACAAATAGCCGATCAAAGTTAGTTGAACATATAAAAGACATATAGAAAGAGAGAGACAGAGTGGAAAGTTAACAATTTATGTCAAATAAAATCAAATTTAAAGATCAGGTGCATTGAAATCAAATTTAACTTTTCTACGAATCTCTGTTAGTGTGTGTGACCTGTGTGTGAATGGAGAGTGTGTGCTTGTCTGTGTATGAGTGTCTCAAAACTGTTATACATTGAAAAAATAGCTTGAAAATTTGCGTAGCTTGAGTATGAAAACTTGCTTGCAGTTGTGATTGCTTTTTGCTTGCAACATGATGTGGTTCTAGCTGTCAATTTTGTTGATGTAGATGTTCCTGTTGCTGTTGTTCTTGTTCTTCTTCTTGTTGATTGGTCGACGCTGATTGAGCAGCGGCCACGTCTCTTTTAGTCGTGAAAGAGCAGCGGCAGCGACAGGCCCACTAACGGTGCCTGCGACTGTGGATGCGGCAGTGCCGTCAACGTGGGCCGCTGAAACGGTCGCGGTTGCTGTGGATGCGTCTGCGGGGGCGCCTGCAACAGTCCGGGCGCGGCAGGCAGGCATCATCTGAAGCGCGGCTGCATCATCTGCAGCATGTTGGGATGTCCCGGCAGCATTACCCCCATGCCCGGCATTGGCATCGCTCCAGCATGAAGTCCCGGCAGTCCAATCGCCTGCATTGGTAACAGACCTACAGAGTATATCATTTAAATCCAGTTGTCTTCATTTTTACTTTTAACATGTTTAATGTCTATTTACCTGCCGGCATGCCAGGCAATGGACCAGGACGCAACATATTGCTACCAATAAGAGCACCATGTGGTCCAATGGCAAGGGCGCCAGTTCGAAGTTGCATCGGTTGCATTGGTTGCATCAGTTGCATGTGGCCAGGCAGTGGCATCTACGATGAGGCAGAAACAGGTGTGTGTGCGTAGAGAAAAAAAATACAGAAGAGAGCATGGAAGAGACCAAAAAAATTAATCTTTTTAGTTGCAATCTGGCAGGCAATTTAATGTGTATATCGAAGCCATTGTACACAAAATTAGCTAATTTGTTATTATTAATTATGTTTGGTTTTGTTTCTTGTTGGTATTAAGAATATTAATAATAAGTTTGATTTTGCGGACTTATTTATTAAATGGATAAATTTATGAACTGTGTTCTGTGTTTACTTTATTGTATGTGTGTGTGTGTGTTTGTGTGTGTTGTATTCAAAACTTTTGCATCGCATTACAATGTTACAATGAGAGAGATATATATTTATATTTATAGAGAGAGAGAGAGAGAGAGACATATATAAAGAGAGTAACTTTTCTCTTTTGTGGCAAACGAATTGGTTTTGTTTTTTGTTGTATTTAAATTACAAAACTATCATAAAAATTAAAGAAATATATAAGTATTATATGTAGAAAATAAATTTTTTGTTGGTTTAAAAAGAAACGTACTTACAATTCGAAAACTGAACTGACGACGGTGAGGGAGGTGTGGAGGAAATCGGATACGATACGATCTCGACCTCTAAAACACTATTGCGAAAGAGTTCTTAAAGAGTTTTGCGCGCATTTCATAATAAATCAACTTAAAGCAAATTATAATATTGATATATTGTATTGAATACATACTTATTTGACTTGAGATGGCAAAATTCAAAAAATTGTTTACTAACCAGGCAGGCAACGCAACGCAAGTCGAGTTTAAGTTCCAATTATATATTCTTTCTTAAGTAGTCTTAAGAAGTTTATGTTTTCATACTTAGCTATGATAGTAGGCGTGGTCGCCATAAGGCTTGAGTATTCATTCATTTTTTTATATTCTTTTGAGATAAATATAACGGTGTGGTGTGGTTAGTAGTGCTTTTGAAATAGAGCTGAAAAACATTCAAACGCCAAGATGATAATCATGTTTTTGCTGAATATTGATGAATATTTCTTTTTAAACAATTTATTTGACTGACGGTTATAGTTTTTCAGCTCTATTATAGATAGTTAGGAAGAGGCGAGTAAACAAGGACGTGTATTGGTTTTACACTAATTTTACTTGTTCCCAAAATCAACTAAAGCTCACACGCCACCAAGTGAAACTTTCGTGTTGTTCGTTGTTAAAGTCATTGTTAAAAGCGCTTTAATTTGCATATGATATTAACAGATTGATATGTGTTAAGTTCAGCGAAAATGACATAAATTGTTTGTTAAGTTTAATCCATAGGTACGAGTACATGGTATTTTTGTATGGTATGTATAGCGAGAGGGATGCTCGAGCACAAAATCTTCTGAACATATATTTAAGTATAAGTTGTAATATTTATGTAGTTTGTTGTTTTTAGAATATGATAGATTTACAATTTACAGATAGAAAACATTTAGATAGGATAGAATTGTTATATTTCTTGGTGTAGTTATATGAGTGTATGTATGTGTGTGTTTTAAAAAAATATCAATATTAATAGTCAAATACGAATATATATTATATTTATGTATTCAATGCTTTGTGGTGTATATCAACCAACCAATCAATCAATCAATCAATCATAAACCAACCAACGCAGCAACCATTACGACAAGTTCAAAGTAATTTTAATAGAATTATTATTTAAAATGTACTTACATGGCTTGCATAGTTAACAACTCTCAACATTACGTTACGTAAACGCTTACGTTGAACGTATTAAAGTTAATGTGCTTGCAAGGCAGTACGTACTATGAAACTTTCTTTGCATTACCATTATCACTATATCATATTCAATCATTGAGATAGGATCAGTATGGATAGTTGGGTAGGTAGTTAGGTGGATGGGTATATAGATAGGTAAGTAAGTAAATGTATGTAAATATGCATGTTTGTGGGTGGTGGTTGGCTTTTGAAGGAACTTGCTTAGACTACTACGAGTAACACTTGCATAGTAAAAAGTACATTAAATGTACATACGAGTACGATTACGTTTACGAATATAGTATACATATCATATTATAATTGAATTTTGGCATTTACTTATCTTTCGTAATTCGCTTGGGCTACTTTCTTATTTTTTTTTTGTTTTTTAATTTTTATATTTAGATATATGGAAAGTGAAGTGTACAAAAATACATACTGTAGTTATAACTGTTTCTCGGCCCTGCAACTGGCAATTGTTTATCAACACTCAACTGTACTGCACTGCAATTGTAATGTTTACTTTTAATTTTGTTATTGCAACATATTGGATTTAATTTAATTTGTTTTTTTATTATAAACTTAGATTATATATAAATATGATCATTTTCCTAGAGCTTGTCTAGTTCTTGATGGTGTATGGAGAGACATATGTAGAATTCTTGTGGCAGGTAAGTTAAAAAGCTCGAAAAACCTATAATGGTTGCTCACGATCAAGAAATTGGAGGACAACAGAATTAATCCTTGGCAGAGATAAAATAAAAAACTAGCGGGCGGTTACAGTCGAGCACGCTCGACAGTTGAATACCCTGTGCCCAGGTACTCTTTACTGAAAGTTGATTTTCGATAGATTGTTCATATGTCAGCTATATGATATTTCAGACCGATTTGGACAAACTTTGGTCAGGATATATAAAATCGAGTTAAATAGCCATAGATTTGAGCCAACCTTGATTGTCGACCGATTGTTCCTATGGCAGCTATTTGATATAGTTGTCCGATCCAAAAATTAAAACAAACTTGATCTGCCTATGGTATCCAGGAACCGATATACCAAGTTTGAAGTCTCTAGCTCTTATAGTTTCTAAGATCGACGCGTTTAAACAGACGGACGGACAGACTCGGCTGTTGATCCTGACCAAGAATATATATACTTTTGGGGGTCTGCCACGCCGCTTTCTATCTGTTATATACATTCTGCCAAACACATTAAGCCCTTTTTTGGCCATTTTCAATGTAAATGTACAACAATTTAAGAAAAACTGAATCAAGAGAGAAATTATTAACAGTATGTTATATTTTAAAGTATTTGATGCCTCCAAGTTCATATTCGTAAGCAACGTTTGGTTATTTTAAGCTCTAATCTAATTTCTGATATCTACAATGAACGAATTCAATATGAATTTTTTAATGTTAATGAGATCTATACTGGGAAGAATAAATACATCTATGCGCTACTCCTTAATTGGCCCAAACATTCTGAATGATTGAGTAATAGTTGTCACAAACAATGGTTCCCATTCAGTTTCTGATTGAGATTCAGCATTCGGGATTTTCGACAAGTTGAAAATAGATGTTGTTGTTGTTGTTGGCAGCGAGCGCTGTGCAGCACTGGCCAAGTTAGACACTTACCATGCCCAGGCCAGCGGCAGCGGCCGCAGCCGCCGCAGCAGCTGCACCAGGATTTGTTGGCTGACGCACCGCCTGAAAACGTTGCAGCATCACGGCACGATTAAGGTCATCCAGTTGTTGTTTTGCCTGTTGATGCTGTTGGTGTTGTTGCTGCTGTTGCTGTTGTTGTTGCTGATGCTGTTGCTGCTGCTGCTGGTGATGCCTGAGCCTGAGCCTGCGCTTGAGCCTGCGCCTGCTGTTGATGTTGCTGAACTGCAACGGCTTGAGCGACCTGAGCAGCCTGCACCTGTGCCTGCATGTGTTGAGCATGCGCGGCTTGAACCTGAGCGACCTGAGCAGCCTGTGCGTGCGCCTGCGCCACGGCCACCAGGGCGGCGGTCTGTAAATAGATTGGGGAAGTGTTTTGTTTATTGCAGCAAGCACACAAATTTCTTGCAATCAATTTGGATTTTAGTAGACTGAGCTCAGTCTCATTTAAATATCTTTGCAAATTCGAAAGACGCGTTCACCGGAGCAACTGCAGCAACGGCCATAGCTTGGCGGTTCCTGCGGGATACCTTTTGTATCCTCTCTCTTTTTATTTTCTTTCTGTTTTCGCTGTTTGTTTGAAAATCATAAATGAGTTAAGTTTGTGGTAAATTGAAAGCCGCCGTTCATTTTTGTTGCCATTAATTTGTTTGTTTAATTAAAAAATTGTACAGACATATATCATACTATATGCTAAGTTTTAACTTTGTATTTTTGTTTTTGTTTTTGCTTAGATTTCTTTTTGTATAACTCTCTCTCCGTGATCCATTGTCGGCCGTTTCTGTGGTCGTGCACGCGTTCTTCGAAATTGCAAAAATAATTAAACCAAAAGTCTCTTCATATTCGGTACAAAAGAACAAAAAAAATCTATAGAATGTCCGACGCGTGGTTGCGTGGATAAAATGGAATTCATAAAATGCGAATCAAACGCGTTAACCACGACACAGTCTCAGTAAATTTGCAGATCTGTATCTGAATTGTTATATTTTGTTGCAACTGCAACTACAACTGTATTTGTAACTGTATCTGTATTTGTATCTGAATATGATTTATGTGCATGTGAGTTGTGTCTTATGTTGTGTTTGTCTTTTGTACAAGTCCGTGTCAGGGTCAGTGCGTCGTCGAGTGGCGTCTGCTCATTTATATTGACTATGGTTTCTATAACTATGATAAGAACTCACTTCCTGTG
This sequence comes from Drosophila falleni, assembly GCA_035045575.1. Classification (NCBI taxonomy): domain Eukaryota; kingdom Metazoa; phylum Arthropoda; class Insecta; order Diptera; family Drosophilidae; genus Drosophila; species Drosophila falleni. The sequence goes on along the minus strand of JAWNOV010000171.1, from coordinate 1,452,177 downwards.
CCTTGGAGATGGCCGTGCTCACAGCGATTGCGTTCGCGGCAGCGCTGCCCGTTGGCGAGATGCCAGACAGCGAGGGAGGAGGAGGCGTTGAGGGCATCGATGAGGCAGCACTGCCTCCACTACCACCGCCACCACCATTGTTGCTGGGACTGTTCGTTTTAGGCCCCGCAGCGACGGCAGCATGCGCAGCTGCCACACGCGCCTGATACTTGGGCTGTCGGGCTCTCAGCTCCTCCAGACTAGCATCCTCCGCTGGATGCATGATTTTTGTGCTTACTGCGGCTACAACGCCGCCACCCCCACCGCTTGCATTGCCAGCCACATTCGTCGCATTGGGCGGCCTTCCCTGATTGTGTGGATCGGGTGCAGTTAATGGGGCAGCGTTGGACGCCGCACCGCCGCCTACACCAGCGTTATTGGTTGTGGGTGGAGCACTTATGGTGGCGTTGCTGCAAATCAAATAAGTTTAATTATGCCGGTACTACATGTCGTGTCGATAACCTACCTATAGGCCGGAAACGTGGGTTTCTGATGTGCCATGGCTGCGGCATGTTGATGTTGATGATGCGCTGCTGCTGCTGCAGCAGCCGCCGCTGAAGTAGTTGCCATTGCTGCTGGAAATATTGGACGCGGTGGCATCATGTGAGGCATCATTGGCATCGGGTATGGTGGCAGCGGCGGCATGTGCTGCATCATGCCCATGCCATACTGACCCAGCATGTGTGGCGGCATCATGTTGGGTGGCATCATCATGGGAGGCGGCACAGACATTGGATCTGCAAAGAGTTCGATATTAATATGTCACATAATCGAATCACTACATATATGTGTCGCTGAGTTGTTTCACCAACAATGAGGGCAGATTGCACTGAACAATTTATAGCGGGCACATATATATATTATATACATATATTTGTTGACGTTTTGTTGCTCACATTCAACTTTCTTCTTCGCTGCCGGCTCATCATCTTCCGAGTCGGACTTTCCACCATTCTTTTGCTTCTCGTGATCCCTTAAGTCCTCCGCTGGAATACCGTCCATTCCAAAGATCTCGATTTCGATGTTGGAGCGATTGGGCAGCGAATTGGGCACCTTGTCCACCGTTTCCTTGTGCACCTGCATACAATGTATGGACAGACCCGGTCCCGTGTACAGCTTCTTGTGACATATATGACATTTGAAGTGTTTCGCCTTCTGGTGCTGCACCAGAATTTTCTCATCGTCAAACTCGCGATTGCAGTACCTAAGTTAGTTAGTACTTTGGGTTAAGGAAAGAACAAAGTTGATATTTTGGTTTACCGCCACCCACACTGTGAAATGGCAACAACAACACTCGACATTATATAAATGCACAAGTGTAGGTGTGTGTGGTAATACGTGAGAATAGATACAAATTTTTAATGAGGCTCGCACGCACACGTAAATGCGACGGCGGCTGCAAAATTTTCTTTTGCGTTGTTTAAAAAGGATACCAGCACCAGGGTTTGGAGGCCTTCTTCTTTTTACGACCCATTATATGAACTCTGTTTCAAGCACACGAAATTAACAAGTTTCTCAAAATAAAACTATAAAATTACAACTCTTTTTGTAAAAAAAAACTATTTTCAAGCGTCGTGTCGGTATCGGTATCGTAAGAAAACAAAATGGAGTGTGTTCTAGAGATGTCAAACTATCGATGGTTGCATTTTTAAAATGATCGATGATAAATAATTTATCGTTCAAATAAAAAATATCGATGGTGAACTAGTTAGCTTAATTAAAATAAAATAACATTTTGCAAAATACTACAAAAGTTCTGAATACTTTTTTTTCGGAAATGTTTTTAAATAAAAAGTAAAAAACCATATCGAAAATTTTTAATGGAGTAGCAACACTCGGTTTAAAGACGATGCGCCGAAAAACAACAGCACCTTTCGTTCAATGAACCAATTATCTTGGGAACTAATTCACTGAACGAACTAGTCTCTGAACTAAATGACCTACAATCAGGGGTTTAGTTCACTTGAGTGATTAGTTCAATACAGTACTATTGCGGTGTGGATTTAGGTTTGTTAAACCGGCAAATTATTGGGATAAATGGCTGATAAAAAGGTATAGACAATAAACATACATATATATGTTTACTGATACACTGCTTCATAGACAGGTGGCAACAATGACGGGAAGGAAAAGCGTCGCAAGGAGTCCATATTGGATCTATCAAAATACCTAGAGAAGCAAATACGCGTCAAGTTTGCCGGCGGCCGCGAGGCGTCTGGAATACTAAAAGGATACGATGCACTGCTTAATTTGGTGCTGGACAACACAGTAGAGTATTTGCGAGACTCCGACGAACCATACAAACTAACGGAGGATTCCACACGCAGCTTAGGTCTAGTTGTATGTCGTGGCACGGCACTGGTGCTCATTTGTCCCCAGGACGGCGTCGAAAGCATCGCCAATCCATTCATAACGCAATAGGATTAACTGCTCAAAATGCCTAGGCTAAGGAACATTCTAAACTCGGTTTGCATACAATTTATATAATGAAAATATGTATCATATAAATACAATTTTAAACTAAACTATGAGCTATTTAAGGCCAAATTTGTTGCGTATTCAGGAATGCTGTATGGGAGTAACTAGAGGGATTAACTCTTTGAGAAGCTAAACAGCAGTTCAACTTTAGTTATAATTTGAACTGAGATATACTTTAATTTGATATTAATTGCTTCAGTTTTAACTTTAACAATTTCTTGTTTTTTTTTCTTTTTTAAGGCAAAACATTTATTAACAAGATCTGTACAGTTTAAAAAATATCAGTCGAGAGTCCTTGATTAAAAGATGCCCTCAGACTAGTCTCAGGCTTATTTACACTCACAGTTCATGAATCTCTATTATACGATCATGTTGTCATTTTTAGGAAAGATCTCCACTTATATTTTGTATATGTGTATGTTCATCGTCTTTCTCACATTCAACTTTCTTCTTCGCTGCCGGCTCATCACTTTCCGAGTCGGATGTGTCACAGTTATCTTGCTTCTCGTGATCCCTCAAGTCCTCCGCTGGAATACCGTCCATGCCAATGATCTCGATTTCGATGTTGGAGCGATTGGGCAGTGAATTGGGCACCTTGTCCACCGTTTCCTTGTGCACCTGCATACAATGTAAGGACAGACCCGGTCCCGTGTACAGCTTCTTGTGACATATATGACATTTGAAGTGCTTCAATCTCTGGTGACGCACCAGAGGATTCTCATCATCATACTCTCGATTGCAGTACCTAAGTTAGTTAGTTAAGGAAAGCGATACCCAACCAAACTTGACATTATTTAAATACACAAGTGTTTATGTGTGGTTATCGCGAGAAGCTAACAACTTAAATGGTTTTATTTGATTTGTTTAAAAAGGATACCAGCACCAGGGTTTGGTGGCCTTTCTTTTACGACCCATTCTATGAAACAACTAATTTATCGCGGGTCTCTCGATGTAAAATTATAAAATTACAAATGTTATTGTAGAGAAAATTATATTCACAACACGGTTGCTTAAAACTTGGCAGTTTTAGCAGCGACCGTTTAGTAGCGACTATGATGAAATTATAATTTCTCCATGGTAGTGACTAAGAAATAGCCAGTGTTAAAAAAGACAATTTTAGAGAAATAGTGTCACCTTTAAGTTTTGGCTAAGCTACAACACTAAAAAAGTTTGGCGGGACAATTAAATTAATGGAAATACGTGTGTTTTATTTATAAATACATTAATTCAACTAAGTAATAAGCTATTCTAGACCAAATTCGTTGCGTATCCAGGGATACTGTGCCGGGCACTCCATACACGTGTAGAAGTAGCGATCTTCCTGCAACACCCGACTGCGCACCTTACAGACATTGGGCATTGGGCAGACCTGCTCATGGGGCTCCAATTGTTTGGGCTGACAATGCCAAGGCTCAAATTGATGGAGCTGATTGCTGGGCGTGGGTTGGCGCATCCACTGTATGGCCTGCTGGTTGGTCACAAAGTGCACGTCGGGCAGCTTTTGCATGTCATCCATAAATTTCTGCACGGAACTCCGTTAGAGTTTGGCAAGCTTTAGGATTTGCAGACGATACTTACCAGAAATGCATTGAGATAGTCAATCTTCTTGAACCACGTGGAGTGGAAATAGAGACCATATGGCGCCCGATTGCTCAGATAGTGACGCTTGAAGTTGTATGTGAGCATGCGATAAACATCCTCTCCCGTTAGATGTGGTGGACAGCTGTCGACCATGCCACATGTATATTCGCCTGCCTCTAGTTGATTCATGACCAGTTCCCAGATGCCAGGGTAACTGCGTGTCGGGCAATTTTGATTGGTACCCAGACAACTGTGTGGCATTTTAAAGTCGAGTGTATATGGCCAAAGTGGTGGATTCGAGTGTGGAGCCACCATGGATGCATCATAGACAAAGCCGAATTCCTTCATCATTAGAAATTGACGGTTCCATCCAACACGCAGGAAAGGAACCCGCATTCCACGAATCTCTTCCATACGCACGCCGGCAAACTTGTTGATGATGTTCGCCTGACCCACCATCTCGTCAAACCAATCCTCAATGGTGGCATTCTTGGACCACCAAAGTTCAGGGCCACGATGACTGCAAAATACAACCTATAAGATTGGACCCGAAATAAGGTGGAAATGGGGAAACCTACGTGACTGAGTGAACAGCAATCTCGTGACCATCATTCCATAGCTTCTGCACGTATTGATAATTTGTATACGGATGCGAGACATAGAATGTGCTCCTGATGGGACAGCCATTGGGATTCCGACGGTTTGGTGTGAACAGCACCTTGGAGAAGAGCTCCCAGTTGTCGTGATTGATGGCATCGTCAAATGTGAGCAGGATCATCTGTGGAACTGTGTGTGTCATCAGATTGCCGGGTATCTGGGTGCCATCCTTGGAGCAGAAGCAATGCGGCAGCTGACATTTGCGGGTGTCGCAAGCACCGGCAGCATTCGGATCATGCTCCACATCACACCAGCCCTCGTCGGAACCGTCCGGACAGTCAACGGAGCCATCACAGAAGTAATCTTGGGGCAGGCAGGTGCCATCGGCACAACCCAACTGCGTCTCATCCGCACAGTCGGCCATCTCAAGCAGAGGCTTTGGAGCTGGCGTCTCCGCGGTGATGTCACAATTATCCACATTGGCTTTGAAATCACAAATCTGTCGCACCACATCAAACAGCAGTCCCTCCGAGCACTTGAACTCAAACACCTCACCATCTAGACACAGAAAATACTTGGCACATTCGCTATTCGTCCAAATCTTATGCACCGGACGATTTGAATTGCGATAGAAGCGTGCATCTTGCATGCAGTTTGCTGTTGCTGTTGCTGTTGAGCTGGAACGCCTATGACGACTGTGATTGCCAGCGATCTCCTCCCGATCCATCACCCGCTCTGGTTTGGTGGCATTGTCTGCAAAGCAAGTCGTGTGTGAGATAGATTCATGTAATTAGTAATTACTACAAATTCCAAATACTAATTAATACATTGACCCAAAAAACTGGCGCTCACGTCCACCCAGCCAACCTAAGTTAGTCACTATACCATTGGCTGTTGCAATATACTTGCTACCGCCTTGATCACGCAAATCCAATTACAGGGGCGTTGTCAGCGCTACGATAAAGGGATGGTCTAACAAATTAAAATCGATTGACCAAGGTGGAATTATTTCTGCCATGTTGGATATAAAAAAATTAAGTGATTAAAATTTATGCCGAGAAATATTTTTAAGTTTAACTTCCTCGTTTAATTTAAATTTTGACTTGCAAAGTGACTAACTCCGAAGTCTAAACAACTTTATTTCATTCATTCTGCATTAAAATTGAAAAACTAAATTTTTCTTTCTTCACTGTCCATTTTTTTCCATACTCTTCCCTTGACACATTTCCAAAAACTTCGAAATGTCATAACTTTGTCGAATTTTAGCCGATTTCTTTCCGGATTGTCAATTTTATTATTATTTAGCCTCTATATTCTTTCTGCATTAAAATTGAAAAACTAAATTTTTCTTCCTTTACTGTTCACTTTTTCCATACTCTTCCCATGAAACATTTCCGAAATCTTCGAAATGTCATAACTTTGTTAAATTTTATAATAAAGTGAATAAATTGAATGTTATAAATTACATTCAATTTATAATTTAAGTGGTCCACAAACTATTGGGCCTAAGCCCCTGTGGCATGCAACTTTAACGGTGCGTTTGTAACACGAATTCGCAGACTTTTGACGTTGCATGTACATATGTATGTATATATGTCTGTGTATGTAGCTAGAGCAGATCGTAACTCAGGCGATTGGGCAAGCGACGCGTGTGTGGAAAATGCGATGCAAGATGCGATCTCAAGATTTCGTACATTTGTATTTGTTGTACTCAAGTGTCTCTGTATGTGTGTGGCAGTTGCAGCGTTTAGAAAGTAACTTTGCCATAGCTTCAACTGAGTCACAGTCGGAGGGGGTCAGGAAAATTTCAGCAGCTGTCATTTGGGGTTCAATGCACAGCCGGTCGCCAGTTTGTGCCCCTCGTTTAATGTTATATAACAAACAGATCAACAACTTTCACACCCAATGCGCGCGCATGCGCACAACAACAACAACAACACACAAACATACACACGCACCCAATCAAAAGTCAGGTAGTAACATTTTGGTGTCAAACAAAAGCGAGGAGAAATTACCAATGCTGGAAGCATCCGACGACATAATCACACACATGGCCACAATGCCAACAACAACAAACAGGGCCAATGGGCGTTCAATTATTAATTTTTGCATTGATAACGAACAGCAGCAACGTTTACAACGGTAATGTTTGTAATTCTCAGCAGCAGCAGCGGAAGCGACGACCTTGACTGTGAAACTAGTTTGGACATTTGAATTTTCCCTGGAGCTATGCATTTTCGGTTGATATCCAGTTTGCATGTCCAAAATTAAATTGCTTTTATGCTGAATAAATAAACGCGACCGGCGCGAACACGATTTGAAATCTTTGCAGTGACCGTTGCTGAAGACCAAGACGAACTGAAGTCGTTGGAGCGGCAGACCGGGCCATATATAAGCGAATATCTCTGCGTTGTTGTCCCGGCAAAGATGGAGAAAGCTCTCTCAATGAGTAAGCGAAACTGATGCAGTTATTTCTCTCTATATTAAATTTTCATAAATATAAATAAATTTCATTGAGCCAACACATTTTTGCAAGTGTTCTTTCTAATTTAAAATGGAAACTTAACGATTGCACATAAATGCTTTGAAAATTTCAATTTCGTGATGACAATTAACATACAATTTAAATTCACGTTTAATATTCTCATTATAAGCATCGTTTTTTAATTTTATTTGAATGGCGCATTCAAATTTTAAGAATAAAACGATATCATGCAATTGGCGCTGCTAACTTTTTTAAAACGTTTAGTGCCTTTAATTGCCGCTAGAGGGCTGGCTTAAGAATACCTCGCAATTAACGCGCCAGTTTAAATTCGCAAATTTTAACAATGAACAATTGTAATAAAAAAGACAATTATAAAAAATAAAAAATTATATAAAATAAAGATGAATGGTTGTAGAAACGTTAGAAGTTTGTCACCACTCGGGGTAAGAAGCTACCAGTTACAAGTCGCAAAACGACGTAGACATGAATTTGGTCAAATTATATAAAACAGTAAAAAGATAAAAAAAAAAAAAATGTTGGGCAATATGTTTTTTTTTCATCTATCTGCCATCACTAAGCAAATAATTATTTGCTTAGTGCTGCCATTTACCGCAATATCCGTTGCTTGCCAGCAGAAACAGCTACTTATTTCTCTTAAAAGTTGGCAGCACTGCATCAAATACAACTCTGCGAAAGCGTCATATTTTATTTTAGCGCCAGGAGGCAAGTGCTGTATTAAGGATTTTAAATATATTGTCGGTTAATTGAATCGTGAATTTGTATTCGAAATGCGATCCAGCCTGGGTACGCCACAGGGGCGCGGGGGAATACGGACAAAGGCTCCAATTCCCATGACGCAGCATCAGATGCAGAGGGCACAACAAGAAGCAGCCGACGCCGCTGCACTGGACGCTCTGGATGACGCGGACATATTCGACGATGAGGAGGGCGGTACGCGCATTGGTGACATCTACATACCACCGCCAGTGCCACCACACTGCTCTATGGAGAGCGTCGGACCGCGTCTCATAATCAAACAAATTGTGAACTACAATTTCAAGAGCTATGCTGGCGAGGTGATCCTGGGTCCATTCCATCATTCCTTCACGGCCATCATTGGACCAAATGGTAGCGGCAAGAGCAATGTCATCGACTCCATGATGTTTGTCTTTGGCTGTCGCGCCAATCGCATTCGCTGCAAGAAACTCTCAACTTTGATTCACAATTCCAAGAAATTTCCAAATTTGCCCAGCTGCTCAGTGGCTGTGCACTTTGAGCAGGTTGTGGATCAGGGGAGCGGCCAGTGCACTATTGTTCCCAATTCGCAGTTTGTAGTGCAGCGCACGGCCATGTCGGACAATTCATCCTATTATCAGATTGACAAACAGCGGGTTCAACTGAAGGAAGTGGCCAAGTTGCTAAAGAAACATCATATCGACTTGGAGCACAATCGTTTTCTCATTCTCCAAGGTGAGGTCGAGTCCATTGCCATGATGAAGACCAAGGGGCAAAACGAGAACGAAACTGGGATGCTGGAGTATCTGGAGGATATCATTGGTACTCAACGATATATACGTCCACTGCAGCAGATCAATCAACGTGTGGATCAGCTGACAGATGATCGTACGGAGAAGCACAATCGTTGCAAGCTGGCTGAACGTGAGATGAAGGATCTGGAGCAGCCCTACAATGAGGCAGTCGCTTATTTGCGCAAGGAGAACGATTATATGCGCACCAAAAACTGGGTAATCCAAAAGCGCATCAGCATTAAGAAACAACAACTGGAGGAGTACACCAAGGAGCACGAGACGTGCTCGGAGCAATTGAAAACTCACGATGATGGCACCGAATCTCTTCGAAAGGAACGCGCCGAAAAGGAATTAATTATACGCAAGGAAATTGAGTAAGTTGGACTCATAGAAATATGAGAGTTCCTTGAACCAAAACGATTCCATTGCGCCTTTCAGAGCCTACGAAGCGCTCGTTAAGAAGCGTGAGGAGATCAACAAGAAAATCGTGGCTGCGGAGCGCAGCTACACGGAAGTCCAGAGCGCCATGGAGAATACGAATAAGCAGCGGAAAAAGGATAAAACCCAGATCGATAAGAATCAAAAGGAGTTGGATGAACTTCACAAGTTGCCAGAGAAAAATGAGCAGGAGATTAAGGATTGTGAACGTAAATTGGAACAATTGGAGCAGGATAAAATCAAACTAACGGAGGAGCTAGATAAACAATTAACGGAGCTCAAGGAGAAGTCGGAACCGTTGACGGAACAACGTCTCAAATACAGCGATGAATTGATTGGCCTCAAGGAAGCCGTCAACAAGGCCAAGGAGGAACTGCATGTGCACGATTCCAAGTTGAAGATACTTAAGCAGGCGGAGGTAACCGAAGCCCGTAAATTCGAGACACTCAAATGCTCGTACGAGGAAGCGGAGCAGAGTCTGCAGCAAATGCGAACCAAACTGGACGAACTTGGCGTCAAAATGCCCGAGTTTAAAATTGAGATGACCACAAAGGCAGCCGAGGTGGATAAACTGGCCAAGGAGGAGCGCAATCTAAGCACACAGTGCACCAAGTTGCGGGAAGAGGTACGATTTCAAATAACGCCTATATATTGAATCGACATCAATAAATGCATGTTTTCCATCAACAGATCAATGAACGGTCGTCGAATATGCAAGCACAGCGTTCCAATGACAATGTCTTGAACTTCCTAATGCGCATGAAGGCAGAGGGCAAAATACCCGGCATACTTGGACGTCTGGGAGATTTGGGTGGCATCGATGCCAAGTATGACATTGCCATATCCACGGCTTGTGGTCGCCTCGACAACATTGTGACCGACAACTATGACACGGCAACGGCGGCCATCAATGCACTGAAACAGTACAATGTGGGTCGTGCCAATTTTATACCATTGAACAGAATGGAGCATTGGCGGAGCAGATCACATCCCATCAGGACGTAAGTATTAATCGTTTTTTTTAAACGAAGAATGGAAGATTACTCAACTAAATACCTTCTTTGACTAGTCCGGAGAATGTGCCACGCCTCTACGATCTCGTGCAGGTGGAGGATGAACGTGTCAAGACCGCATTTTACATGGCATTGCACAACACATTGGTGGCCAATGATCTGGAGCAGGGTTCACGTATTGCCTATGGCAGGGAACGCTTTCGCGTTGTAACATTGCGCGGAGAGATCATTGAACAGACTGGCACCATGTCTGGTGGCGGTAATCGACCGATTCGCGGCAAAATGGGCACCGCGGTGCGTACGAAGACCGCCGAGTCGGCGGACAGTTCCCAACTAACGCAAAAGGCACTCGAGGATATGCAACAACAGGCGGATGAGCTGCAGTCACGCATCAATTACTGTCAGCAGCAACAGGGACAACTCGAGCATGAGATTCAAATGCTGCAGACCAATCTGCAGCGCAGCGAGTCGGAGCAGAAGCATCTCACAGTGAGCATTAAATCGCACGAGCAACAAATGGCCAGCAGCTTGAAACAATTGGAGGTTCAGCGCAAACGGATGCAATCTAAGACAACGGATGAGGCAGCTGTCAAGGAGCATGAAGCTTATATTGAGAAGGCCCAACAGCAGCTGACACAGAGACAGGAGAAGGAGGATGCGATGACATCAAAGATTGAGAAGGTTCAGGCCGAGTACGAATCGTTGCGCTCGAATACCGTCAAACCTGTGGAGGCACAGCTCAAGAAGGTAACCAATCAAATTGAGAAACTCTCCAGCAATGTGCGTTCCCTCAATGTGGCTCTGACCACCGCCGAACGGAGCATTGAGCGCCTCAAGAAAAACAATGTAAATTTGCTAGAGAATATCAAAAAGGCCGAGGATAAACTTCGATCTCTTAGCGAGGAGCGTCAGCAATGGCAGGATCGCAAGGATGAGCTGGAAACCGAGGGCACCGAGGCAGAGAAGGCCATCGGCAATGCCAAGTCGCAATCGTCGGACATCAAAAAGGAAATCGATGAGCTTAACAAGCAGGAGAATCAACGCAATATGGAGCGTATTGAGATTGAGACCAAATTGCAAGCTGTTGCAGCCAAAGTGAATGCATTGAAGTCGGAGATACCGCGTTTCTACAAGGAGTTAAAGCCCCTCAAGCTGAACGAAATTCCCGGCGAGGCAGAGCCGCCCGCTCCGCTCAAATCGCTGACCGATGAAGAACTGGAGGCGGAGGATCTCGGGAATATGCAGTTCACACAAACACGTCTCGAGGAGGAGCTTAAGGATAAACCCAATCTGGGCTTCATCAAGGAGTTTACCGATAAACGTCTCGTGTATTTGGATCGCGTTCGTGTCCTAGAGGACATCACCTCGAAACGTAACGAGATGCGCGACAAGTATGAGGAGGTACGCAAGCGTCGCTACACAGAATTCATGGAGGGATTCAACATTATAACGCGCAAGCTTAAGGAAATGTATCGCATGATTACGTTGGGCGGTGATGCCGATCTCGAGCTGGTCGACTCCATGGATCCCTTCACCGAGGGCGTTCAATTTACAGTGCGTCCGCCCAAGAAGAGCTGGAAGTACATCTCGAATCTGTCGGGTGGCGAGAAGACACTCTCCTCATTGGCTCTCGTCTTTGCATTACATTACTATAAGCCATCCCCATTGTATTTTATGGACGAAATAGATGCCGCCTTGGATTTTAAGAATGTTTCCATTGTTGGACATTACATTAAGGTAATCTTAAAAGTAATTCCTTCCTATAATGTAATAATACGTTCATTTGTTTCGTTTAGGAACGCACCAAAAATGCACAATTCATCATTGTCTCGCTGCGTGTGAACATGTTTGAGCTCTCCAACTATTTGGTGGGCATCTATAAGGTTGATGACTGCACTGACTCCATCACCTTGGTCAATCATCCGCCGGATGCGCTACCTCCGGCAACTCAGCCACGCATTGCTGTCAACCAGACCCAAGATGAAACAATGCGTCCCACCATCAATGGAGATAGTCAATCACAGCCAATCAATCAACGCCCTGCGGAAAACTTCAGATCTTTAGGCGGTGCTGAAGCCACCTTTGCCCCGCAGCTGGAGAGCACATCGCTCAACCAAATAGCTGAGGAAACGATTGAATTGAGTGTCAGCTCCATGCCAAGTCCAAGTCAGCAACTCTCCCAGGATGGTGCCATTTAAATTTAATGTTATAATCTTATTGAAAGCTAATGGCATTTTATTACCCAGTACAAATTATAATGGAGATAGAACAACAATAATAATAAACATGTGTATGAAACTAAATCGTGGACATTATCTTGGCGCATATGGAGGCAAGAGCATCCGTTGTTTCGTTGCGCATTGTGGTCATGTCCTCGCCGATATCGCACGCCCGTGTCACGAGCGGATCAAGCGGCAGTGATCCGAGCAGCGGCACATCCATTTCCGCACACATGGCCGCTGCGCCGCCCGTTTTAGCTGGGAAGATGTCAGAACTGTTGCCGCAGTGGCCACAACGGAAACTGCTCATATTCTCGATGACGCCAAGGATGGGAATGCGTTGTTTCTTGCAAAAGTTAATCTCCTTGCGAACGTCCAGTAGAGCCACCTCCTGTGGCGTCGTCACAATAATGGCGCGCAGAGATTCGAGTGCATTGTCGTCACGTAAATAGGAAACAACGGACAAATGCTCATCCGAAGTGCCTGGCGGTGTGTCCAGCAGCAATAGATCCAAATTCCCCCAGTCGACTTCACTCAAAAATTGCCGAATCATGCCGTTTTTTTTGGGACCACGCCAAATGACTGCATCGTCCACGGAGCCCAGCAGAAAGCCAATGGACATAAGGCACACATTGTCGTCGATGCCAACGGGAGACCAGCCTGAACCAGACTGATGCACATTCTCGCCAAGTGCACCCAGCAAGCGTGGTTGCGATGGCCCACAAATGTCAATGTCCAATACCCCAAAGTTGTTGTCCGGATTGCTGCGTGCCAAGTAGCGTGTCAGCAGAGTGGTCACTGTGCTTTTGCCCACACCTCCCTTGCCCGAAAGTATGAGTAGCTTTTGCTTGACATCTTTCATGGCAGCTGCAACGAGCGCCTTGCCGGGATCCTCGAGTTTCTTGCTGGGATCACTGCAAATGCCCTGATTGGGACAGCCGGCACAGGCGCTGACCAGTCCAGCCTGTTCGCTCTCTACTCCAGGACAGTGCTCTGGCGGTGGCGCTTGCATTTTGTGCTCTTAAATATACGTTGTGAAATGGCAACAAAAAATGTAAATTAACGTCGTTGATAAGACGGACCAACAAGTGTCTACGTTTTTGGTGAATGCTAAAAGACGATAACGATGTCGTATACCGCCATATATCGATAAACGTCAGTTTGGACCCTAAAATGGGCGATCGCGCTATTTTGACTGAAAATTTTTTGTTAAGCTATAAAAATAATTAGCAAACAAAATAATTAATGAATACATTTTAATTCGAAGCAAGGCTCGTCATTTCTCGGTGGAAGAAGTTAATACAATAACATTTAAAAACAAACTTTATAATACCAAAAATCCAAATAGTTTATTTAATTTCTTTGCAATGGGATGCATTTAAAATGCTACAGATTAGATCAATGGTTACTTAACTAGCGGCATTGTAATCAACCAAGCTCTTGGCGCTGATCGGATCCAATTGGCGTACGCCATTTTTATCCACAACTGCAACACTAAAGTTCTTCAGGTTGACGATCAGACGCTTCTGAATTTCCAGCACACACTTCTTTAGCACATCGTAGGCCTCCTCCTGAGTGATGTTTGGATGCCAATAGCGATCGAATATGCTGGCGCAGAACATGCTACCGTAGCCGTGCCCAGCATAATTCAATGATTGAGACGACGCCAGGTAGTCAATGAAAGTCAGCTCGGGGCCTTCGACTGGGTCGTAACTGATGGTAATATATATATAGGCTTTCATTATAGACACACACCATTTGAATCATTTATATGCAACTCACCCTGCGACAAACATAAACACTTGGTACCTTGTGCGGCTACGCAGACTTTCGGCCAGATTCTTGCGTGTAAAATGTGCTGCAGACCGAGGACTTAAATCGTAGCCATTACGCATTTTGTACAGTGCAATGTTCTTTGCGATGAACTCGGTGAACTGCTCCGTGTCGCCGGATTCACCTACTGTTGAAATCAACAAGTTATCCGCAACCTTATGAATCTTGTTCTCATCTGAAAGATTATGTGAAAATATTATTTAGTTAGATGGAACCCGGCACCTGAACCCGTTTTGGCATTTTCATTTCACTTTTACCTTCTTTCATAACGATTACAGAATTGGCGTGAGTTGTATCTGCCGCTAGCATAACAAAATCTGGTCCTTTAATACCCAGAAGAGTCTCCATTTTGGGATTGTGATATTTATTTTACTTTGCTGCTTGTTAGGATGACTTGATTAAATTTTTGGCTGTGTCTGGTGTGCAAGGTTGCCAGTCGGTCTAAAGGTTGCCACCCTGCAAAATTCCGATCTGGCAGCATGTACCATTTTAATCAAATATTTATTTTGTCCCATAATAAGTTGACAGCACTGGTTGCTGCCTGCGAAGCATCCCGAAACGAGCTGAAATTACAAAGAAAAATAGCTAAAAACAAACAAAGTGGCAGCCCCGAACAATATAAGTGTGGCAACCTTAAAACGCATAAATACCGATAGTTTCAATAGTTTAATATATCGATATATCGTTAATGCAACGCTGTTCAAAGTATTCGCTAAACTAATCGATATATCGATTTCATGAGCGATAAGTTATTCTTCTTGCGTCAACAGAAATATCAGAAAACGCCTTGCGATAATAGAACACTTTTTCTCCCTTAATATTTTCATAATGATAAAAATAGGCTGATAAATAGTATTATATTCACATTTTGTGGCTTGGGCCACAGTCTATCGAATTAGCGACTGGTAGACTTATATGTTCGATATTCGATGTTTTTATTAAGTTGCACATTCCGCAATATATCGATATCACTGTTAACAATACACCATACTGCAATTTAAATCGATACTACGCATCTCTACATTTCAGTCTTTCCTTCGTTTTAACTTCGTGTCGTCGTCGCTTGTGTGAACAAAAAATACGAGAAAATTGTTAAAAGCAACGAAACTTTGCTCCAGCATTTTGAGCAAAATTTCAAGAAACAAGTGCAACACATAGCTAGCAACTCACTGCAGATACTTTTTTGTACCCCCGTCGTTAAAAAAAGCCGTCAAAATTGAGTCGACAAAGATTGACGAGACTTTTTCTTCCACAACTGCTATGGAGGATAAAGCAACAACAAAAGATCTAGATCAATGGATTGAGCAGCTGAACGAATGCAATCAATTGACAGAAACACAAGTTCGCACTCTCTGCGATAAGGTAAGGAGTTGCAAGCTTGCCCCTATTCCCATAAAATAAGTTTTAAAAATAATTTCCATCATCATCGCTTGTGCCTCTTGTCTCTGCTTGGGCACTAATTTTGCAAATGGGTGCGTGCTTTGTTCTCGCTCTCTCTCATTGGGCCTCATAGCTCATGAATCATGATGCGCTGCTTTTGCTTGCGGTAGCGGCTGTGGCGTCGCCATATTGGAATATTGGTAAATTCCAACAGCCAAGCGCCGCAATACCCGCCGTTGGTAGAAGCGGGATGCCAATAAGCATTATGTGAGCGTGCGAATGAGACAACTCGATACACAATGCATAGGCGAAAACGAAATATTTCTTTTTTGTAAATCTTATTAAAAAGCGTTTGTTTAGTTATTGATAATAGCAAGCGTGCGTAGTTGTTCTTGGGCAAAAACTGCAACAACCTTGCTTTGTTCCTCTAGCCGCCCCTGCGTCACATCTAATCTATTTCCTATGCTAAGTAAATATTACTTAATGATTTGTGTGTTGGTGTGTGCTTAGAATATGTATCTATGTATGCACCGTTCCCGTATGCACTTGTGTGTGTGTGTGTGTTTGTCGGTTAAATAGTGTTGTATGGGTGTGTGTGTGTGTTGTGTTTTTTTTTCCAACAATATTGGATTCAATTAAACAAATTAACGAAAAGCTCACGCGTATAGATATTCACACTAAAGCGCATCGATATCAATTATTTTCAATTTG
The DNA here is from genome assembly GCA_035045575.1 of Drosophila falleni. Classification (NCBI taxonomy): domain Eukaryota; kingdom Metazoa; phylum Arthropoda; class Insecta; order Diptera; family Drosophilidae; genus Drosophila; species Drosophila falleni. The sequence continues at coordinate 1,435,874 of JAWNOV010000171.1, read as the reverse complement.
CTGATATCGAAGTTTCTGGCCGCGTTTACTCATTGATTGTGGCCTATAGAAGTGGGGTTATGTTTGCGTCACCCAAATATTTTGTTGTGCCCAATAGTTTTATTCTACCTAAATGTTAATGCAGAGGGGGATGGAGGGAGGGACATTGCCTCGTCTTGTTGCCAAAACGTTGTGTATTTGTATTGGCTATAGGCTTGTCTGGCGGAAACGACCGCAGACGCCTCCGACAAGGCAAAAGCAAAAATTAAATTGGCTCATATAAATCTCTTGTCTCTCGGAACCGGAAGCTTCTTGTCTGTCGGCTGTCATGTCTCATTCATCAACATTAAAGAAAATTATGCTATAAACTATAATTCTTATATATATATAGGTATATGGATTTGTATATTTAACGATACAAACAAAGTTCGTTTTGGTTGACTATTCGATTTATCGATCTATCGATTAAAGCTTTTTTGTTTACAATTTTAAAATGTTATCTATTTTGTAGGCAAAGGAAATCCTATCGAAGGAATCCAATGTGCAGGAAGTGAAATGCCCAGTCACAGTCTGCGGAGATGTGCACGGTCAGTTCCACGATCTGATGGAGCTGTTCCGGATAGGCGGCAAATCGCCCGATACAAATTATTTGTTCATGGGCGACTATGTAGACCGTGGCTATTATTCGGTGGAGACTGTCACGCTGCTGGTATCGCTCAAGGTTCGCTACAGGGAGCGCATCACCATTCTGCGCGGCAATCACGAATCGCGCCAGATTACACAGGTGTATGGGTTCTACGATGAATGCCTGCGAAAGTATGGCAATGCGAATGTCTGGAAGTATTTTACCGATTTGTTCGATTACTTGCCACTAACGGCACTGGTGGATGGCCAAATCTTTTGTCTGCACGGCGGACTTAGTCCGTCGATTGATAGCTTGGATCATATTCGTGCATTGGATCGCTTGCAGGAGGTGCCTCATGAGGGTCCCATGTGCGATTTGCTGTGGTCCGATCCCGATGACAGGGGTGGCTGGGGAATTTCACCTCGTGGAGCTGGCTACACCTTTGGACAGGTAAGAAGACACTCCATAAAAGTGTATTCTTAAATAAATATATATATAATTTTAATTTATTGTACAGGATATCTCCGAAACGTTTAACAACACAAACGGCCTGACATTGGTCTCGCGTGCACATCAGCTGGTGATGGAGGGTTACAACTGGTGTCACGATCGCAACGTCGTCACAATATTCTCAGCGCCAAATTATTGCTACAGATGTGGTAATCAAGCGGCTCTCATGGAACTGGATGATTCACTTAAATTTTCATTGTAAGTTTGCCCCACAATCGCAATGACTCGCATTCCTTTTATTGATAACAATACTTACAAAATGCTCTCTCTCTCTCTTCTCTGCAGCCTACAATTTGACCCAGCACCGCGGCGCGGAGAACCTCACGTAACGCGAAGAACACCAGATTATTTCCTTTAAGCTGTTTTGCTCTCGGCACACGTGCAGCTTACATTTACACACACAAATATTACATCGCATTATAACAACAGAAATATATACAAAATGCAAAAAGCAAAAAAAAAAAAAAACTAAAAACAAAACCAAAACAAAAGCAAAAAAGAAAAAGAAAACAAAACAATAACCTGTAACAATTTCGATGCATTTTGTGTTTGTAGCTGCAGTTGCCACAAAAACAAATTGAACAAAATGAATTCTTCTTCAGAGCGAGCGTAAATTGTAAATGCATTGAATGTTGTTAACGTGGGTCGATAGAAGCAACGGGGGGTGCCGAGTGTGAGACGAGTTGATATCAAGCAGCAGAAGGAAGCAGCAGGAGCAGCAGAGCGGGGGGGCGGATAATACAATCCAATCAAACCTACCAACCAACCAACCAACCAAGCAAGCAAGCAACAACAACAAAACACAACAACTACAACTACTTAGCTAAATTTGTTAATTTATAAAATAACGAACTAAGCGTCGCGAGCAGCAGCAGCCGCAGTTAAAGCCAGATATGATGGATGGATGGATGATGGAACAATAGAATAGAATGGAATGGAATACAACCGAACCGAGGCGAACCTAACCGAACCGAACCAATTCGCAATGTGGGTTGGGCTTTTTTGTCATGGACGTACAATGGACAGGACTTAGGGCACGCAGCACAGTTAGAAGGACGACAAACATCAAAGCAACAGCGCGGGGGGGAAGGCAGAGCAGAGCAGAATAGAAAAGAACGGGGACAGCTGGGCGGGTTCAGCGATTCAACAAATATAAGGAATACAAACAAAAAGAAATTTAATATTACTGATTACAATTAAAAAAAGAGTAAAAAAATTATTAAAACAAACAAAAAAAAAATTATACAAAAACAAAAAAGTAAATTCATTCAGAGAATGTTCCTGTTTTCACTTTTACTTCAAAATCATCAAGTATCATGTATTGTGCTTTTTGCAACGTAATTAAAAACAGGAAAGAAAAATACCCATTTACCCAACCAAGTTCACATTTTTTAAATTTCGAGGTGAAAGTGAATGCAGGCGCAGCCCTGATTATAAATTAAGTTCATATGTAACTTTAATAATAATAAAAAAGAAAAACAACAACAAACACAAACAATAATCATGAATGCGTGTAAACAGGAAGCTGTTGGCAAATGACAACAAACAAGCAACAACAACAACAACGCCTGCAGACGAAGAGTAATGGGATAAAGAGAGTGCCGCTTTCACATATTTAAGAGAGACTTGATTGTTGCGCTCTGAGATGTGAGAGAGCAAATTGGCAACGCGACGAAGTTGCTGCTGGCAATGCTGAGAGGGAAGAGAGCAGTAACGGTATTGCCAGTGCGTAGGCGAGTGCGAGAGCGCACACAACGAGAAAAGCGCAAGGAGTGCTTCCTTAATTGAGACCTAGGACATGCTAGAAGCCACACCAATGAGCCAAAAGTCAAACCTGGCCAAATAAATCTGAAATCTGAGTACAAGAATTTGTCAAAATTTTTGACACTTGAACGCACACACACAGACACACACACGCACACACATGAGTTGTATATTGTGGGAAACAAAATTCACATTTGAAAACATGTTGGAGCCCTTTCAAGTACCCAAAACTTGAAGCTACACCTACTGAGACTTGCCATCTATCATGCCCCAAACATACGGGCGGGGAGGTAATTGTCGCTGTCGACCGACCTGGAGTTGGGGGCTGCTGTGTTTTTGAGGGTACATGATTGGGGGCGGGAGGAGCTGGCAGCGACGTTGACTGCGACTGCGACGGTGACACCGACAGCAACTGCGATGTATGCGACATGGAAAATCCATTATCACGAAGTGAATTTTTACTGAAAAATTTACATACCCGCGAGCTCCCGTTTCTGCAGTCCCCAGTTCCCTTACCCCTGTTCGGTACCCCCGCAGGGCATCTCAATGCCCGCATACATATAAATGTGAAAATAAATCCTGAGTGCGTGTTCGGATGCGCTGTGCAGGATGCTGAATAAATAGTAGCACAACAACAATAATAATAATATTTATAATAACAGCAAGAGCGAGGAAAGTCGAAATAAGAATCATTGGCTAGGAATAAGTAGAGCTCTATTTGATGGGCATTATTAAGTGCATATTCCAAGTTTTCTAGGTAGATTGTATTTAATTAAAGGCATAAATTCAAACGCTCGACCCGAGCAAAAAATACCCCTAAATGGGAATGGGGATGAGCATAAAAAACAAAAGTGAGACGATGGCGATGTCGGTTCCGGAGCCGAAATATTAAAAATTTAAATGAACTGCTCACTTTTTACGATTTTGTCCTTAGTTTATGACTCTGGGATGTGGATGGATGTGGTTCGGAATAGGATGATGAGGAGGGAGAAGGGTGGTGAAATACGGGGGTGGGCAGTCATTGAGGCCTGCCTAAACAAACGTTTTGTATTTTTATCGTCTCGTTTTGGGGCCGGGCCTTCAACCGTATGGGAAATGTGGGGATGGGAATGGGAATGGGGATTGGGGATGGGGCTAGTGGTGTACGAGTATGGGAACGTATTTGGACCGCCTGCAAGTATCTTTTACGATGCAAATTTGTTGCTATAAAATTGAAGAGTGTAGCCGCTTCTTGCCTAAATAAACTTTGCAGACTACAATGATGATGATGAGTTGCTCGTTGGATGATGTTGCTCCTCCTGTCTGACTGTCTGAATGCCTGTCAGCCTGATGATGATGCCTCACTGCCACGTGCCGCCTGTGCAAAAGGTTGAAAGGTCAGGCACGACACAGCGGCTTCCTTACAGCAATTGGGCTTTGGGTTTGGGATCCAGCTTCAGCTTCGGCATTTGCTTGGGTTTGGAATTGGGCTTGGGACTGAGTTCAGCATGGATGCCAAATCAACAAAAATCGATTGACGCTAAATACCCAAGTTGCTCAGGAGTTAACTCAACTTGGCATATACAACGAACATAAAAAAGTTTTTTGGGCCTTTTTTTTTGTTTTTTTTTTTTTTTTGTAAATTTATTTATTTTCTTTCTTTTCCTACTTTTTCTACTTATAAATCCCCAACGAATTGTGCACTGTCTCAGAGACTTTTTCTTCTATCTTCGATATATTTAAATTCTTTTTTTGAATGCCCTGAAGCTAAAGAGTAACTAACGTGGCATATTAGCTACCAGTCTTTGTATGTAAGGTTAAAATTAATATCGATGTTCAGATATTTTTGATTTTGAGAATATCTTAAAGATCCCTTATAAGTATTACATGTCCAAATAGAATTATGTATCAAAAATCAAATTAAATATTTTATTAGTGTAGAAAAGCTATTAAGCTCAAAAGATATACATATTTGTAAGTAGGAGATCTACAGGAGACACTATAGAAACTTTAATAAGTTCTCGAAAAAAAAACAACATTTGTATTTATATTTCGATAACATATGGGTATACATATGAGTATAAAAAAAATACTCAACTTATAAAGGTGGTTTAAGAATTCCCAAAAAATTAAAAAAAAATTATATAAATAAACATATAAATATTTGTAAAGGAAAGCGACTATTCAAGATCTTTGGCTACCATTTAAAAAATTTAAATATTAAGAGCTCTTAATCATAAAAAAGGGCTTAATAAAGTTAATACCTATGGGCTCTACAATAGAAAACAGCACCCTTAAAACTTACAGATATATAATATTATAGATAGGAGCTGTAGGGCTTATTTTAAGAAACTATATGTATATACTAAGTATACTTAGCAAATTCTGTGTAACGACATTCTTATCACAATGGATGCTCATTTGTAGTTTGATTTCTTTGCATTTCTTTTTTTGTTTCTTACCTGTTAAATTAGCTGAGATTTGGGAGTAGGGCATTTGTAAAGTCTCTCTCTCTGTCTCTCTTTCGCTCTCAGTGTTTCTATCTCTATTGTTAGTAGTGCCACGGAGAGAGTCGAGAGTTGAGTTTTTGGCTTGTTTTGTTTTTGTGTTTACTTTGTCGTTTGTTGTTGGCCTTTTTGCTGCGGGCATTGACTGACTTCCTTCCGCTGGATGGGAATGGGAATGAGAATGAGGTGGAGTTTGGGGATGGAGATGGGAATGGGAATGGGAGTGTTGTATGTCGTTGTGGATATGGAACTGGATGTGGATGTGGCGCCTCCGTTGGTTGCCTCCATTGAGTTTTGTGCGTGTTTCGCTTTTGTACGTTTTCTATTGCCGCTTCCTTCCGATATTCTTTGTAGAGTACGCTCTCTACGTCTCTTTGTTGCTGCATGCTTCTCGCTTTTCCGCTTTTCCTTTATCAATTTTTTTTCTCGTTTTTTTTTTGTCATTTTTGTTGTCGTTTTTCTTTATTTCGCAGTGAATTTGGTTGTCTCGCACGTGAGCGGCATAATGAAATTTGCTCTGACGGCCACTCCCTATTGTGTGCAGTGTACTGTGTGTGTGTGTGTGTGTGTGTGTGTGTGTGTGTGTGTGTGTGTGTGTGTGTGCCCAGCTGCTTAGCCTAATCTTATGTGTGGCCGCCTTAAAGAGATGGTGATGCCGCCTGTCGATTTAATGTGCTCAAAAAATCTCAGCTCTCGCTTTTTTTACCCCCAATCTTATTTGCATGCGATGCGCCTAAAAGGTGACAACACAAAATGTTCAATGTGCCAACACCAGCAACATACACACACACACACACACAAAGTTGAGACTTTTGGCTGCTACTCGTAGTGTGGACTACAGTCAGACCGGCCTTCCTCTCCCTTCCCCCTTCCACCTACCCCAGTCAGCTTCATCTCGTTTCACACTTTTGAGCTGAGACTCTGTTTGGGGCTCTGTGGCTGTGCTTTCAAGTGGAAAATTACTTTCGCAGCTTTATGATGCGGAAATTATATGAAAATCATGGCGAATTTGCCTCTTACAAGGAATGCCAGCGAGGAGCACAGGTCCTTTCACACGCACACACACACACACACACAGATATATACATGTATATCTTTATTTATATATATATCTGCATACGAGTGCGATTGCGAGTACGCCTTATGTCGAGCTGTGCGCTATCTCTACTGGCCGATCAAGGCGCCACAGTCGAGTCTCAGTCGAGAGTCGCAGTCGAGAGTCGCAGTCACAGTCGCTGCCACGCCCAGTCGCATAATGAAACGGCAACGTTGACAATCCAACTCCCAGCCTCCTCAACTCCCCACCTCCCACATCACCATCAACATCTCTGTCTCCACACTCAGAAAAATTTTATGTACTATTCAAAAAATATTTTAATAATTGCTTAAAATTCCCTATAAATGAAAAATAAAAACTTGTAATATTAAATATTTTTATTTAAAATGTTTCATACTAAATGCGACCTACAAATATTTTTTTCTGAACTAGTTGTTCTCTATTAATTTTTTTAATTTTCTGAAAATTTAAGAAAATTTGTTCTACATTTTAAAAATACTTACTGAATTTCTTTCACATATTTTTAGAATTGCAGAGCTTTCTGATATCGAGAACAATTATTTTTTAAGACTAAGTATATTACTCGAAGTATGTTTTTTATAAAGTATTTTTTTTTTTGAGCAGGAATTCCAAATTTAAACCGCCTTAAATATTTAATTATTAAAACTACAAGAATACGAGAATCATTAAAAATTTTAAAATATTACTCGAAAAATGTTTTTTTTTAGGTATTTGTTTGAGCAGGAATTCTAAACTTAAATAAAAACTACATAACAAATATAAAAATCCAGCTTATTAATTTTTAAAACAATTTTATTATAGTCTAAATAAATTTTAATTGATAGTATTATTTGAACTTGACATTACTTACAAAATTTAGCAACAAAGTAACAGAGGTTTTTTTTGCGAGTGTATCTCCAGCTCCTTTGCCAGTGGCAGCTGCTGACTGGCTCCATTTCCATTTGAATTAGCATAAAACGAGGCGGCTTACGTCTGTCTATTGTGCGGGGATTGAGGGGGCATGTGTTGGGGGATTGAGCATGGAGTCAACTGCCGCATTGCTGGCCAGATATCATCTGTTGCTGCTGCTTCTTGTGTTGTTGTTGTTGCTGTTGCTGCTGCCGTGTGGCGACACCAACAACGACTTCGTTATCTTTTTAACTTGGCGCTGTCGTTTATTTAACTGATAATGATTTGATGGCAGCTGGCTAAGCTTTCGACAAGGCCCTGCCACAATCCCCTCTCCTTCTTCTCCTCCTCCTCCTCCCACTTCCTCTTTCGTTGCCGCTAACATTGCCGCCATTTGCTGAGGTCAATTACACGCTTTCGATTAAATTTGCCATGCTTGTTGTTGTTGTTGTTATCCTTGTTGTTGTCGTTGTTGAGTGTTGACAAGAAACAGCTGCCCGTGTGGCATCTACAGCTATGTCTCTAGACTTGCCCCACAGCAGCAGCACCCCATCACACACACCCACACCCACACACACTCACACTCACATTCACACACACATGCATGCCTAGGTATGTGGCACAAATAAAGTTGAATTATTATTTTTCTTTATGCTCGTAGTTGGGGGCGGCATTGGTGTATGGAGGGGGCGTGGCGCGTGCTCGGCATGCTCAAGTGTTGCCATTGCCATTGCATATCCGCATCGTTATCCATGGAAGTGCCGTTCCATGCCACAACCACTGGAAGGAATGACACGAAAAGCTCTTTAGGAATCTAGGTTTTCGATTAAACGGACCCCCAAACCAATACCAAACCCAAACCCAAACCCAACCTCAGTCCCTGTTCCCGTCCCAGCCTCCAAGCCACAGTCTTACTAAATGCCAATACTTTTCATAGGTGCTTCAAATTTTTCTTTCATAAATTCCTAAATATTTACAAAAAAGGAAAGCGTTAAGGTATGGGTTATTTAAGGATTAGAAAGGGTTCGCTTACTTTTATGTTTTATTTACTTTAAATAGAGCTTCAATTATTTAGAGAAAGTTAAATCTACAAGTATTTTAACAGCGTTTTTTATGTACATATTAATAGTATTCTGTTTTAGTCTTAATATTATAATTAGCAAATAGAAAACATTCGAAAACTGTATAAAATAGTAAAGGTCTTAGAATAGCTATAACTTTCACATTGAAATTAACATTTTGTGCACCTAAAAATCTCTAAATTTTTCTCTGCATATCTAGTTTATTATTGAATATATTTAAATAAAAAAACATTTCAAATATAATTCGATTTCTTATATATTTTTTTAAAGATATATAGAAAATATTGATTTTTTTAATTATCAACTTTGAATAATTTAAAACTAATTTATATACATAATTATTAACATTTATCAGAATCTGGATGAGTCTTCAATGTCACCCTAACAAGCTAATCAGATTAATTATGTGGTGTTTATAGTGCTTTTAAATATTATATGATCAGAACCGAGTAAGTTTCAGATATCAATCAACTCGAAAAGGAGTATATATTCCAAATTTGTGTAGCTCCCTCGTGATGAGCGAACCGCTGTCAAGTTCCGGACTCCGTTTCATATACAATAGCCTGCTGCTGCTCACCTCCAGTTTGGCTGCCAGGAAGATATCGCTCCAGAAGCATCCATATGCATTCAGTGCTTGTGTGGTGGGCGGATCAGTTGCTGTTTTGGGTCTGTTGCGTGTGATCTTTGGGGACGACAACGATGCGGAGCAGTTCCAGATATTGCGCGATGTGAGTCATGGTGTATTGGAGATGGTGCCACTGCCCCTGGTCAATATCGAGCTGTATACGTTGTCGCATGGTGTGTGCCCCTTGGCCATGGCCCATGGCATCTTTGTGCTGCCCCTGGTGCTCGATCTGGGATGTTCCATTGTCAAGGATCGCAAGAATTGTGATCTCAGTGATACGCTGCGGGATCTTTTGGTGCTTGGCAATATTGTATCTCTCGGTTATCTGTCCGTGCGACAGAGTAACTTTCTCTACATGCGCATGGCCCTAACCATGGGCGTGGTTAAATTTGCTCCTATTTTGTTGGACAGTGTTCAGGACAGCGCTGGCGAGGATTTGATTGTCTGTGGCAGTGCTCTATTCTTCTACCTGCTTGGCAAGGCAAGCGATTTGATTGTCAATTAACCTGTGCTCATGTCTTGCGGTTAACCCTCGTCCACCTGCACCACCTGCTCCCCCCGCTTCACCCTCCTCATGTGCTCGCTTTAAGGCTTCGACAGTAATTTCAATTTCCCGAATTCACCTGGTTCGTATTAAGTTTCATTAGACGCCTTCCAATTCAATTGGTGTTCATGTTTTCGCAATTGCCAGTTCCCCTAATCAGCTAACAACTCTACTGACCACCCTCGCCTCTCCTCTTGGTAACTGTCCGGCACTTCTATGGCTTTCCTGGTGTGTCATGCAGAGTTTCGACGACAGATGCCAGCTGCGATTCGAATTAACATTATGTATATCGTTTTCCTAGAGTCAGAATCTAATTTAACTTGAAATTCTCTTAAAAATTAACTAATTTATTCAAATAGTTTATTTTCGTTTATTGAATGTGCCAAATTTATAATTAATTTAATTGATTTTTCCGAGTATTAATATATATACATTTCGAGTTGAGCATGTAATATATTTGTTAAATATTTCTATCCCAAAATGAACAGCACTTAAAATATATATTTTTTTCCAGAATAAAGAGCAAAAAATTACTTTTAATTTCAAGTGGAAGCTTTGTATGAAAAATTTTAGTGTAGTCTATTTAGATTTAATTTATTACATGGGTAGTACAGTACAGGGTATAAATGCCTTGAAATAAAATGCAATTTTAAAAGGAGTTGAGTGACAATTGGAATTCAAAAAGGAATATGACCAAAAGTGTCAATTTGTCTGCACTAATTAAAGCGGAGTCTGTATGCAATAAGTAGAAACGGGTGTAAAGTATATACACATATATTATCAGGTATATATGTAATATTCAGATGCAGGCTTGTTAACAATATATGTTTGAATTAACCGCCGCTGTCAAATGACAAACTCTAATTGCATGTGGAACATATTTTAATGAGTACACATATATGCACATATATAACTTTATATATACATTTATATATATATATTAATATATACTCCAACCTATATACATATATGTACATATATTTTGTGACACGTTCCCTTCGCTTTATTCAACTTGACAAGTGAAGTGAGTGTGAATATTTTTTTTTAGGTCATGTCAAAGCAGTGGACGGCACCTGGTGAATAAAAAAAAAACAGAACAGAAATGAAAATAGGAAAAAAGGTAGAAAAAAAGGGAAAATTAAGAGAAGTGGAGTGGAGTGGAGGGGGTAAAAGAAATATGGTTCGAATCCTTTGCATCCTGTTAAGGGAAATTGCAGTCAGCATTTATTTCCGCAACTTGATGAAAAATTCGAAAATAATTTGCGAGCCATAATTAAAAGGTGACAGCGTTCTGGTCCCAAAGTTAACCATCTGCAGTTACAGTTAACCATAGTGAGAACGTAAGGTTGTCTCTTCCCCTCCTAGAATCGCTAGTATAGGCACGGGGGCGGGGGCGGGGGCAAGGGTCATAAACAATCCGCTTAGACGCGTTTTCGATTTTCGCCTCAATTGGCAACATATGGCGACTCCGACTCTGTGAAAGGCGTCTTGGGCCAGTGGGCGGGGGGGAGAGGGCGTGGCAGCATTTGCATTTGTGACTGCCAACTGCGAATTGCGAAAATGCGAAAATTTAAAGTTTTCCTGATAAGAGGGTTGTAAAAGTACAAAAAGAAACGACAACGTTTTCTCCACGACGCGACACCAGATCCCAATGTACACGAAAAGGGCGGCAGACAAAAGACGAAGGCAGCAAACAAGAAAAATCGCTGCGGGGTGGTAATATTGGATGGAAGGGGTAGTCGTCGGGGTAGTGGGTGGTTGGGGGGTAAGCTCTACTTATACGAGTGTTCACATTGTAGCGCGGCATTCGCCAGAAGGTGCCAACACATTTTATTGCGCTATACCCTTCCCAGGAGTAACACAACTATTCCATCCAGCTTACCCATAAATTTCGAAAATTTAAAAATTCTAAATTTTAAATCTCAGGTTTTTTATTTTTCTCAATTTCTTTCTTGGCATAAAAAATATTTTAAGCTTGATTCTGTGACCTTTCATTTTATTGCTTTATTGCTTTGCTTTTATTTATATAAGCCTTAAAGTAGTTCAGATATACTTACCCAGAATAATAAGTTAAATACTTATACCTTAAGTTTTTGTATATTTTTAAACAAAAACTCGATTACTACTCCCTCTTTCAAAAGTACCTTTTTATTTACTGTTCTCACCTTTTTTTTGTTCGTTTCTTTAATCCAAGTATTTGTACTCCTATATTGTTAGAAGTCATAAAGCAACTAGTTTAAAACTTGGCTCGAGAGTATTACAGTATCGGTGATTGAGAAAAAAGGTTGTCACTTTTTTTCTTGCCTGCTTTATTGTTCAACTTTAGTGTCCCCCTGCTCCCTTGCTCTGTTACTCCACCCACGAGCAGTCCAGGGGGTGGTAGGCACTTTGAGATATATGTTCTGGCATCGCACATGTCTCTATCTATAAAACGTCAACTTTATTTGGCCAACTGATGCAAGGACCCAGCCCAGGAGTTACACACACGCACACACACCCACACCCATACCCATACCTAGAATAACACACACACACAATTGTAATAAAACCAGCTGTCAATTTGTTTATATTATAAAAAATAATTAGTCTGTATTTCAGCGTCCAAGTTGACGAATCATCATCATACTATACATGATATTGTATATATGAATGTATGTGTATGTATCTTATGTTGTTGCAATTTGTTTAAGGAGTCGAGGGGGTAAACGGGAGGAGCGGGCGGTGATTAAAATATAGCCTTGGTGATTAATACGCTTGATAATTGGAATAATACGAAATACATAATAATGCAATACAATTAGTGTTGATTTTTCCATTTTGTGGTTTTTTTTTCTCATTTTCATTTTCATTTTCCTTTTTTTTTTGTCTTTGTTTAAACATTTAATTTAATTTTTTTATTGTTACGTTTAATGTTGATGAATGCGACTAAAAAGGCAATGAAGGAATGTATTAGTTAAATGAAAAAACGAATGAATGATAATAATATTGTTAATGTTAATAACTCGCTGATAGATGCAAAAATTTAGCTATTATCGTATGAGAAACTGTGGCATACTTTGAGGCGTCTTATATATCCATTGCGCATGCATAATGTTTATAATAATAATTATACATACATATGCATATATGTATGCATATATTTAATTTATGTATATAAGTAATGCGTGTATTAGTTTATTCATTAGTTTAGTTTAGCTTCATAAAATTTGCATTCGTTTCATCTCCACCTTCTTATATAATATCTCTGATAAATATATATAATATATATATATTCTTTTTTTATGTTTTTTTTTTTTTTTTTGTTGAATTTCTTAAGTTTCGTCGTTTTTGTAACATAGTTTTATTAGGCAAAAATGGCAACAAAATTGTATGTTTAACATTTGTCTACATCGAAAAAACCGTTTATAGTCAGTGGTTCATGTTCTTCGTGTTGTTCTTCTCCAAGTTGTTGTTCTTGCTCTTGAGATTTTTTTAGTAGATGTATAACTTTAGCTAACTAACAATTAATTTAAACATTTTGTAACTTATAATTGGCAATAAAGTGTTTGAATAAGCAAACATTTAACATTTAGCATACAATTTTCATTTTCTTATAATTTTTTTTCAGCTTCTTATCTCTTTCTGTCTTCTCAAATAACCCAAAATAAACAATAAGTAGCTTTAAATATATATATGTATATATAGATGTATGTATGTATATATTATATTTGTATATAATGATTTTCTCAATTTATTTTTTCCATATTTTCTGCTTGTAAAGTCGTAGTGATTGTGGCCTGATTAAGTACATATGTTTATTTATTTATATATAGATACAATAGGGGTACTCACGCTCTAAAGTTCTGTAGCTCTCAATTGAGAAATGTCTCAAAACTCGAATTTATTCAGTTTGTGTGTATGTTTTTTTTCCTTATCTTTATAAAGTTTATCTAAAAACTTGAGATTGTAGCGTGAGTACCCGTAATAAAATTGTATTTTCATTATGCTAGCTGGCAACTTAAGATGCTTAAAGCCCCGTTTGAACTTATGCGTGTATTAGTGAGTGAGTGAATGAGTGATTGAGTGAATGAGTGATTGAGTGAATGAGTGAGTGTATGGCGCCTCGTTTATAGCATAGTTATAAGGTATAATTAGGTAGTTGGGTTATATTAGATTCGAGTTTTCGATTATCTTTAAAATTGTATTGTGGCTGCCGGCGCCAATTAAAAGTTAATCAGTCGCTGTAAATATTTTCATTTCTCTTTTCCTATCATCTTTTTTTTGAGATCCACTAAAGAGTGTGTGTCCTCCATATGTTTTAATGATGTGTTTGTGTGGTATAAATCTTTGGCCATTTAAATGCTGGACTAGCTCTGTTTACTCTCTTGGTGGGTGTGGACAACACTCTTCTTCATCAGTTCTCTCTCTCTGTCTGTCCTCCTAGAAATCACTGATTTCGCCCTCAGTCTCTGGATAGGTGCAGGAGAATGGATTGAGCAGCCAATTGCAGAGTCCCTTGTTGCCACCCTCGTGTCTCTGGCGCTTCTTGCCGTGCCTCTGATAGTTGCCACCTGATATGGTTATGCGATGTCGCTGATTCTTCGACATGCCCGACGCAAAGCTGCTCTCATCCGAATCTCTCACGGTGGCCACACTGTGATAGCCACTCTCCGCACGCCGTGAGATTCCCGAATGCTTGGACGTTCTCGGCGTGGAGGAATCATGTCCACTGTCATAGGCCTCCGAGCTGGTGTTAAGTGGCAGCAATGGCAGGCGAGATTGTGCCGCCAGTGGTAAGATGTTTGTGATCTCATTCAACTTGTGCTGTGCATCCTCCAGAGAGTTGCTCCTCTTTGCCGTCGCCATGGACTTCTCCTCCAGCTCACTGATGTCATCATGTTGCGGCGCAAAACGTTTCTCGCTTTTCGGAAGACTCGGATCGGAGGCCCCATCCGGTTGCCTCAGCAATGCATAATCATCCATGCCAGCGATTTCCATGATGCCATTCAAACTGGGCAGCGATCCCTGACTGGGACTGTGCGAGGGCTGCTTGGGTGGACTCGGGGTCAGGCGATAGGCGGGCTCACTGCACACACTGCTCTGTCCAACATTGAACCTGAAGGCTGGCTCACTGAACACACTGCCCACATCCGTGCGATAAAGGGCCGCCGAGGGAGTCACCTCCGCCATGGCCAACTGTGAGGTGAAGATCTCATGCAGCCTGGCCAGCTGATCAAATTGGTGTCTACAGAAAGTGAGGGGCAGCAAAAGAGGAAGTAAAATAAATTGAGTTAGGCAATCGGGTAAAATTTGAAAAAGTATGGTAGAAATTAACATTTATAGAAAAAGAAAATAACTTTCCAATTTTGGTGCAGAATGAAAATAGAGGTCAAATAATGATAATACTGATATTCCTTAAGAAAATCGGTTAAGATTTGACAAAGTTGTGACAATTTGAAGTTTGAGAAAAAAATTGTCAAGGGAAAAGTTTGGAGAGATGGACAGTGATCGAACTATGGAAAAAATAGAGAGTGAGGGAAGAAAAATTAAATTTTCCAATTTCAATGCAGAATGAAAATAGAGGTCAAATAATGATAAAATTGATATTCCGCAAGGAAATCGGTAAAGATTTGACAAAGGTATGACAGTTTGAAGTTTGGGAAAAAGTGTCAAGGGAAAAGTTTGGAGAGATAGACAGTGGTCGAACAATTCAAAGAATAGACAGTGAGAGAAGAAAAATTGAATTTTCCAATTTCGAAGCAGAATTAAAATAGTGACCAAATGATGATCGAATTAAACACACGACTTTAATGGGGCTTACCTGGCGCGTTCTCCGCACTCGCTGAAGGATTCACAGGCCATGTTGAAGCTGGACACAAAGGACAAGTTGTCGCAATGACTAAGTGCAGACAGGGGATGAGCATGCTCTCTTTCGCGTTCGCGCTCTCTTTCCCTTTCTCTCTCCCTGGCCATGGTGCGGGCTATCTCCTCCTCCGTCACCTGCAGGCCACAGTCGATGCTGCGCTGCGAGGGATGCTGCGAAGAGGAGCGACTGGCGGCCAGTTCAGCCTCATGGAGCTGCTCCCTAGACACATGACGCGAGAGCATGCGATGCAGACTGTCGTGGGAGATGTCCCGAGAGCCGAGCGGGTCATCGAGCAGCGGCAACGCTGGTGGCACCTCGGAGGGACCGCTGTCCTGATCATCGCCATCCAACGCTGGCACATCCTGACAGCTACCCAACAGCGGGAGACTGTCAAAGCCCTGGCCCAGATCCAATGATGTCTCTGGCTGGAATGTTGGTCTCTCCGGCAGATCCAGCGACTTTTGCTTCAGTTGGGAGAGCTTCAAGTGCAACGCTGTGGGGGAATTGCTGGCGGAGACGGTGCTGGGCGTGGTCTGGAAGACTTGCGAGGTCTGATTCTCTACCCACTGCCGTATCATGGTCTTCTTATGCGCATCCATGAAGCCATATCCCTGTGTCTGGGCAGCGGTCGGTAAATTCCCCGCTGTGAGGGATCGACATGACTGCGATTTGGGTCCATCTACCCAAGTCTCGCACTGCTTTACATGATTCACCTCCCGCATCAGATGTCGCGCCTCAGCCACCTTCGCTCTCGACACCCGAGGCCCATCAATCCACTGCTCCTCCGTGATCTTCCTCATGCCCGCCTCCAGCTGCTCCAGTGCAGCTCCCGGTGTCGTTCCATGTGGCCTGCGTAATGGAGATCCTTTCGGCGTCGGCATATTCGAGGCCTTGGAGCACATGTGTCGTGGTAGGGGAGATCCAGGCGGAGGCAGCTCATGAGACATTGCACTGTGTGCAGTTCCCATGGAGGAGGTGGATGGACCGTTCCCTGCGGTGTTGTGCCTCTTCAGGCTGCCGGTGTTGCTCAGCGTTGGCTGCTGCTTTTTGGCTATAGTAGAAAGAATGGGAAAGAAAATGCGATCGATATTCAATTGAGCGTAGATTTAATATCATTCGATTTTTAAATACTAAATCAATCAATTTTATAGTAATAACAAGGTAGTTAGAGTCATACACGATTTGTCTTCGAGTCTTGGTTTAATTAAATATTACATAACTATTTCATTCTCCTTAATGTATTTCATTTTTTCTTTACTTTTTAATTGAAAATTTAAAAAAGTGAAGAAAGTCACAAAATAGGGATATGCGTTAATTTAAACTTAAAGTCAATTTCAATAATACTAAGTATGTCCAAATTTGAAATGATAAAATAATTGTACCACCTTAAGACGGAAAATAAATGAAGAAGAGTGTGCTCAAATTTGTGATACATAACAGCCTTTAATTTAAGTTTTCTATATTATATTTATTAAAAAAAGTATTTGATTAAACATATCTAAATTTACACTGACATTGTACACTTTTAGTAATAAGTATAAAAATGTCTATTAATGTACAAAATGAATGACTTTGATGAGAATTTCTCAATGAATCGATACTCGCATGGTGTCCTTGCTGAAACCATGCAGAGAGGAGAGAAATGCTGAATACCCTGGAGTGTACAAACTTAATGAGAAGCGGAATTTCAATTAAAATCTCATAAGCAATTCCCATCAATCGCTGACTCTGCTTTTGCATCATTCCATCTTCTCTTTTGTCTCTCCCAAGTCTAAGGTTAATGAATTTCGTAGAGGGTGAAAAAAAGAGTACTTACCCTTTTCGAGGGCGGCCTTCTTCATCAATGGACTGGCACAGTTGGATTTTGGTTGAGCTGTTGGCTTCTCAGCGCCGCTGCCCTTGAGGGCCTTGCTGAGGAGACCTCGGTTATCTCCAGCGCTAAGTGAGGGCAGATAAACGGGAGGATGCTCCCCGTCGGTGGCATCATCATGGGGTCCCATATAGATGACAGTGTCGGCTGAGATTTCCGAACTGGAAGGATCCGCACCCGAACCGGCTGATGAGCCACCCGCACCAGGATTCAATCCCTGGGCTAAGCCCACAGCAAGGGGCATGGGAACACGATGCTTGCGACGTCTCAGGCGATGAATGCGAGAGGCAATCTGGATGGTGGAGAGTGCATCCTGATAGCTCTGCTCGTGCAGCACATGTGCGACAATTGCCACATGGCAGGTAATGGGTGCCAGGCAATCCTTAAGCAGCGGCGTCAACGGGTGGTCCTTGTGCGGCGGATGCCTTTGCCCGCTCAATATGGCCAACAGTATGTTGCCAATTCCCGAGAGCGGCAATCCCCCGCTGCGATTGGCACAGCCGCCCAAGTCGATGATATGTAAACGGCTGCGACCGCCGGCAACTGAGTGTTTTGAATGTATATGTGTGTGTGTGTGGGTGAGAAAGTGTGTGAGTGTGAGAGTGTGTGTGGATGGGGAGAGAAGGAGGCGAAATGCGACACTTTAATGGTCTGGCGTCTAGTGAAACATTTAGCGTGCCACTTGAGTGGCAACAACAATGAAGAGGACTACGACTACAACTACGTCTACACAGTGCGAAAAAATATAGTAAGTCTCATTAAGATTGAAATTACTATGCGACTCTGAGTACAATTCTTTAATTTCGATAAATTAGTTACTTTAGGAAATTAAAGACAAAAATATCTTATTCTAAATAATTAGATCATGAAGCTGGTTCTGTGAAAATGTTACTAAAATAAATATTGAAAGTAATGAAACCTTTTAAATACCAGCTTTGTTTGATGAATATAATTCATTATTTACTACAGAAATTATCATGTTCAATTTAGTCTTAATATAGCAGTGTTCGTTTAACTTCATCGAACTTCTATGAGAATTTTAAAAAGCGAATATTTAAACATATCTTTATTGAAAATATTACTTCTGTGAAAGCCCATTTCAGTTCGAAATATTTAATGTATTTTTCTAATTGATTCAAAACTTGTTTCTTTTAGAATGAGCGTACAATCACTCTCCGAAACTCGTTTTTAAAAAATTCTGAAGTTGATGCAATATAATTTAAGTAAGATTTATTTTTCTATGTGTACGACATCAATTGAGAATGTGAAAATGGGGAAAATGTGTGGTGGGGGAAATGTAACAAGGCTATGACTTACCACCCCCTTTGCGGGACAGGCTGTATTGGTAGACGTGCAGCGTAAAGATGAGGGCGGACTCTAGTGTCGATGAGTTCGAGTTCGAGTTTGAGCCGGAGTTGGAGGAAGTATTGCCAGCGCCGGAACTTTTTAAGCGTCCGGCGAGGGCCGAGTCAAGGAAGAGGGCCGCACGCTCAGCGGTGGGGGCACGTAGCTCCGTTGGGCCGCCAAGGAAGTCGTCACGCAAATAAATCCCCGGGGAGTCGTCAGATTCTGTGTGTCGGCGGGCGTCATGGAGAGTGAATGAAAAGGGCATTAGGTTTTATGTGGGAATAAATGCCACTCTATGTAGTTAGCAGCCATTGGAGCAGCAGCCAGGTTAACTTTATTCAAATTGGTAGGGCGCAACCCCAAGGCCTCCCATCCATTATTATCATCAGCTGGCCCAGGGGCAACATTACACGGGCCCACGCCCACGCCCACATTTATAACCATGGCACGCCCCCTCAGGCAGCAAACAGGTGGCGTCGTTTCAAGTTCCATCTTTAATGCTTACCAGCCGCATGCGAGATGAGCAGATCCGTAGAGAGAGCATCCGGTTTAGTCGCACTAACGCCAACGGCACTAACACGCACCGAGAATCTTGCCCCGCTCTTTTGCCTCCGCTCCTGGATGCCCTTGTACAGCCAGGCAATGGCACAGGGCGCTGCCCCTAAGGCGCCCGATCCCAGATCGCCCAGCACCGTCTGCGGTTGACCCGTACCCGGGTATCCCATGGCCAGCAGACAACCATCGGAGCCCTCGAGCACGGCGGGAATTACTTCGCTCAAAGCAGCTGCACAGACATCCGACTGGAAGATGGTATAAAGAGGGGTTCGAAATGAATAATACTTAATTCAAATTTAAAATCTTACGGCTTTCAACTTAACTAACGGTAATCTGTACTCTACAAGATTTATATTTCTCTTTGAATCTTATAGAACTTCTTGAAAAACTTTACAAACTTAAATGTTAAAAGTTGTTTTATTAAAAAAAAATAGTGAACTTATCTTCAGTAAACATTTAATCTGACATTGTATTTACCTTTTTTTTATGTTATTTTGAAGACTTTAAGATTGTATTAAGAATTTTTTCTATGACATTATTTTATTTAAATCAACCAATTCACTCAATTCACTTCAAAGTATACTTAAATTCTTATAAATTTTTGGTTTTCCTTTTCTTAAATAAAAATGTTGAAGTACCGGGCAAGAAATATAAATTTTTTAATCGTCTTTATATTGTTTGAAAAAGCATTAGAAATGAATTAACTTTCTTCTCTTTTTTAAATTAGCTTAGTTTATTATGTTTTTCCAGTACATCCATAGTTACATTTCCTTTATTATTTAAAAATTTTAGAATTATTCTTCAATTGGCCTTAGACAAATGGTATTTAAGAATCTCAGAAATACTGAGGTTATATTCTTATTTGTCAATTTTTTTACTTTGAAATCAATTCTTTAAGGTGACTTTAAGACAATGTGTTGATTTACTATCCTAGGAAATGAAAAATTCTACGACGGTTTTTTCGGAAAAAAGGAAACTTTGCAGATAAACTTATTTTGGAAGAATTCTTCTTCAAATCTTCTGCATAAATACTAAAGATTTTCATCATTAGCTTACCTGTTTATCCTCCGCACTAAATAAATTGTCGAATGCAAACATCTTGGGTGCAGCCACCATGGGAGCCCGTTCCTGGGCTTGAGGGGCACAAACGTTCTTGGGATCTGTGAGGGTTACCTGGCGCTTCTTCTTGTCCAGCGCCATGAAATGAGGCTCTGCCGAGATGGATACTTTGTCCGCGACCCTTAACATGACTTTTACTTTGCCAACGCCGTAGCATTCGCGACTGGAGAGGCGTCGGGCCAAACCGGGGGGAATTGAGGGGGGCGCCCGCTGGAGTGCACCACAGAAGCCGCCATTGCGTGGTATGGTGGTGCTGGCGGCGGTGGTCATAGCTGGATGTCGTCCACGGTCACGGTTATCAGTTTCCATAGTTATGGAAGTTTATGTTTGGAAGCACTTTGGGTTCCTTTTCTGTCCTATCAAAAGGAAGAAACAGAGACAAACGTCGAGTTATTACGAATCCTTTGCGATGTCATGTGAAAATTGTGAGTCCCGTAAGTCCTGTGAATCCTTTGCCTGCCAGGACACATAAACATCTTTCACTTTGTATGTTTTATGCTCGTACCATAGATTTTATAGTCAGCATTCGCAGTTGCTGTCATAAATTGTGATTTTGGCAAAGGGACGAAACAGAAACAGTTTCGAGTTAAGAGGGGTCCTTTCTTTCTGGCCATAACACTTTCTCTTTATGGTTATTACCATCTGTTTATTGGGCATATGCTTCGGCATTTACTATCACTACTCACTATCACTATCACACTCACATGATTCACTGAATTTGAGTACTTTTATTCACTTGTAGCATCCACATGAAATGCGGCAAATTGGCCTTTAATTCAACTTTAGTTTCAATTTAGGATATTTGTCTTGTTCTCAATTATTTAAGTGAGTTTTCATATTTGACTTAGCCCCATGTTTATTTAATGTGGGGACAATTTTGATGGAGACTTCTCTTGAGGTCTTTTTTTTTGCATTATTATCTTGAACATCATTATTTGAATTCAAATGAGGAACGTGACATTTCTGCAGCGTCTTTTCATTAATATTGTCGCTTTTTGGTGGCACGTATCCAACGTATCCATTGGATGACTGGCAACTTCAGCTTTAACTTCATTTTTCAGACTGCGCGCACCTGCCACATGCCACATGCCACATGCCACCAACTTTCTTGGTGGCCACCTTTTGAGCTTTGGCTTTTCACACAAATCGATTGGCAATGCCTTCTAATTGTACGCAACGACAACAACAACAACAACAACCACAATAACGGCAAAGTGAATGATGGTGTGTGTTGAGTTTGGATTGGAAGGAGAGAAGAGTTGGGCTGAAAGAATGCCATGGCATTGTATGGCCAACAATATTAGCACAACACAAAAAACACACACACATACACAAAACACACTGGGAATAAAAGACACACAACAAACCCTTTTTTTATGACTGGCAATTTCTGGTTGTTGATTTCATCTTTGGCTGCGACGCTTTGGCTTCATCGATTTGCTTATACATGATTTATTTTAACTTCGATTCTCAGCTTTGGCTTTAACGAAAATACATTTTCAATATTTTCAAACACAACTCGCGACGCGAACGCCATCCGTGTGCCGTCAACGTTGGCATTACAATCGCAACTGAACGCAGCAGGCGCTCAACGGGCTCCATTTCAAAGAGAGCGACCGACGACGCTCTTTACAAGCGCCCATCTGGCATGCGCAAATGAAGAGAGCGAGCGAGTGAGCGAGTTTTATTTTGTGCTGGCAGTGCTGTGCTATCGCTTAGGGTTGAACTTTCGCTTTTGGACTGCCGGGCGCTAAGAGAACACACAGCAGGCAGTCGGATAAAGCTCTCTTTTCCGTTGCCGTTTGAAAGCACAGGTAAACAAAATCAGCGAGGCTAAAACAAAAGGAACAACGCAAATGATGTTTATATTGTAGACATCAAAATGTTAAAAAAAAACATGCACACACACACAAACACACATACACTTGGAAAGAGAAGCAAAAAGCACGCACACAGACACTCACGACGATAGTTGAGAAGCTGAAGCGTCACTTAAGTGCCGGATGGAGCAGGGGATGGAGGATGGAGGGGGTGAAGGAGTTTTAGAGAGGCCCCAAAATGCAAACGATGTGTTTTAAGTTCGCTTACATTTGACAGCCGAGTAGAGTCCGTTGAGTGTGTGTATTTAAAAGCATCTATCTATCCGTGTATGGGTGGATTTGGGTGGGCTTTGAACAGGATGCGATAACGGCCAAAGGCTGGGGCCCAAAAGCCGTTAAAAGTGTTGTTGCTGTTGTCGACTGACAATATGTCTCAATTAAAGTTGCAAAACTCAAGTGTGCTCTTAACTATGCTTCAAAGTGTTTACAAAATGTCTAAAAGTGTAGTTAAATGTGTGCTTCTAAATTGTTTTTGAATACACGAGTAAACCATCATTATTTTATTATATTTGATAATCCCGATTATAAAGTTTAATGATAGGCAGATGAGACTATAAAACAGTTTTACAGTCACTGGCAGTTACTTAACAATTGTCACTTACGTCTGGCAATGCTGTCACATTTCCGTTACTTTTAAACGATGCGTCATCTCTTTAATGCTGTCACTTTTTTGGTTATCATATAAATTTGAAAGTATGTTAAGGTTATGCAAGGATGATCATTAATAAATGTAAAATAAAAATAATAAAGATTTTAAATCATCTTAAGAAATAAACCATAGATTTTTACAGTTAATTTGTTAAACTTTTATTTCTCTTTATCCATTCATTTTAACATATACAATATATACTTGAGTATCATTCTTCTTCTTTACATTTTTTTGTTCTTTTTTGTGCTATTTCTCAATTTACACATTATCTTTGTGCTCAACAACAACAATTTACTGAAATATCGTTAGGCATTTGCCTAGTTGAAATGCATTTGCGATGAACGTATCATGTGCGATTATATATAAAAGTATATCTATATATAGTCGAAAATGTGAGATATATATTCGCATTTGTATATGTATATAACGCATGTGCTTAAAGAACTATAATTACACTTAAGATTACACAAACAAATTGAAACAAACAGCCTATTGGAGAATGTTTAGAGGTAAAAATTACATAAGAAACAACAACTATGATTGGGAGGGGAATGTTCGTTGATCGTAAACTTTGTCACACGTTAAGTCGTTTTTTTTTCTTTTCTTGAAATGAAACAAAAAAAAAGATAAACAAAAACCATGATGTAGCTTTTAGTGGGAATAACCATGATATGGGCTTGCTGAGGACTCCATCTAGTGGGAAGGCGCACCGTAGGAGCTGCTGGGCGCGGAGGGAGCTGGAGGCGCGGCAGGGGCACCATATTCCGAGGAAGGAGCAATGCTGTTGGGATAGGGTCCAGTCTCCTCCTTCTGGGTCTTGTAGCGGATGAAATAGACCTCGGGCTTGCTGGGTTGCGTTGGTGCCGGCGTGGGAATGACAATATCTGGTTGCTCCTCGGGTTTCTTGACCAGCACATAGACCAAAGTCTTCTCCTCGTTCTGTGGGAACTGTGGGATTATCGGAGCTGTTGGTGCTGGAGGAGATGGTGCCTTGATGAAGACAATCTTGTAGTGCTTCTGTGGAGGCGGCACATACAATGGTTTCCTAAAATGACCCAAAAACAAGACGAGATAAAGGAAGAGAGAAAGGAGAAGGGTTTTACATAAGTCACATGATACGGATATGCAAATTATTATTGCCCCAAGACCCAAAAATATCTACTTGTTTTTATGGCTAATAACGAGCTGTCACAATTACCGCCCACAGCGTTGTTGCCAATTCGAGTATGTCCCAGCACCCTCTACTTAGTTTCTGGCCAATTCTCTAGGACTTATATAAATTGATGTATGTTACTCTCTATGGTAATTGTGTTCCTGTCCCTCTACCGTCTGTACACGACTAGTGCAATAATTAACTGGAAAATGCTACGAATAAAGTAAAACTTAGGTAACATTTTAGTCACGCTTTGACTGTCTTCATCACCATATGTTTCCCCTGGTAATTAAGATTACCCGACTCTCACTAACGACGAAAAAAGACGACATAATACAAATGACAAACTTACACTAAGCAGTCCAAAACATTTGGGTGTGAAAGAGATAGGGAGCGAGACACGATAATAATAGTTAGACCAACTCTTGCGAGGGTATTAAATAATTTACAATGTACCCAACAAATGCCGCACATTAAAATTGAAATTAAAATTGAAATTGAATTTAAAATTCAAATAAAATTCCCCTTCACTGTTTGTCGCAAATGATAATGCAAAAAACGCAATGTGGTAATACTCAACTCGTATGGGGCGGAGGTGAAGTGAGCCCTGAGCCAGATTATATGATTAAATTAGAGTTTTGCAACCGAGATATAAACAAAGTACTAAGTACTTATGAAAACTCCATCTGTACCACAGCAATATCGTGTGTACCTCTTGAATTGTGGGAGAATTTTCGTAGCTCGACAATTCACTTTTGAATAACATATAATGGTAACTTTCAAAACAAAATGAGTGGGAAATTAAGTTGACGACCTGGCTAACCTTTTATGATAATCAACTTTCAGAATGGGGAATCAGATATGGTTATATTAAAGAAGAAGAAGCATTTTTACAATAATTCAAAGATTTTAATTATTGTTATAAATAATTGAGGATTAGTAAACATTAAGGAATATTAAAATAAAAAAAAAATAGTACGAAACTAAAAATTCTCGTTCGTTAGCTAAGAAAGAAATATTTTTAAAAACATTTTCATAACATAGCAATATGAAAGGGTATATATCTTGAGGAACAGATCGGAATAAATGAAATGTTTGAGACTGTAAATTTAAGAGAAAATACTTTTTAAAGACATTTAGGGAATATTAAATGCAGCTTATTGTGATATTAAATCAATAATATTTTTAAATTAAAGCAAATATTATGATAACATCAGAATATTAAGAAGTATATAACTTAAAGAACATTTTAGGGAAAAATGAACTAGTTTTGAGCCATGGATCTGTGTAGGATACTTAGATGATAAAAATCCTTCAATTTAAACAAGTTAAATATTCTATCATGATTTTAATAGTTGACTTTATGTTGATTCTCACCTGGGTGCCTGGTACTCTGGCTCTGGTGGTGGGACATGCACATAGACATGCTTGTGCACCACTGGCGGCTGCTGTGGTGGTCCATATTGTGGTGCAGGTGCGCCATAGCCGCCACTGGGTCCACTTGGCTGATAGCTGCTGGACGGTGGTGCGCTATAGGTGTCACGAGGTGGCTCCGGACGAGCGGCCACCAACGCTGCGCTGGCCAAGACGAGTACGATCTGCACCGTAGAAAGAGAGCGAGCAATAAAATCATTATTTAAGAACTTAACACAAAAAAACACACACACAAACACATGGCTGGCACAACACATACCACACAACTGGACTGCATTATGCGTAGTATTGATCGACTATAGATTGCTTGACTATATGTCTATATGTATATCCGTTTAATGTGAATCTGACAATCGTTGGAGTTCGTTCGACGCGGAACCTCTTACTCTTACTGCATGCCACAACGATTGTTGCAGTTTCTTTTATAGCGCCACTCTGTGGCGAGAAATAAAAATTAAGTAAAAATCAGCAGCAACAGCGACGTCGGCAGCAGCAGCGGCAGCGACGGCGACGGCCACAGACGAAGAAGCAACAACAGCAGTTGGTAAAGAGCGCATAACCATGAAGAAATTGAAACGAATAAAGCGGCGGCAATAACAACAAGCAAAGCAACAACAATAACAAATAATAACAACGGTCGCAGCAGCAGCAGCAGCTCAGCCGCAGCAACAATAACAATAACAAAAACAAAAACACTGGCAAAAGAGCCACAGCAGCTGGCAAGTCATCTGGGTCTGCGGGAAACTGAAGCTCAAGCTCAAGCAGAAGACGAAGACGAAGGCGAAGCTGAAGCCGAAAACGAAGCTTATGCTTACGCTGCTCCTAGCTGCGACTGCGACGGCGACAGAGACAACGACGTCGACTGCAAACGCAACAGCGACTGCGACTGCGACCGAATGGTTGCTGACCGTTTTTTTAGTTTTTGTTTTCGGTTTTCCTTTTTAATTTTAACTGATTCGATACCCTTGCTGTACTTACCATAGAGTCAATTGGGATTAGAAATAAGCATCTTTAATTTTAAACATGCAGTTTACATAGTTAGGTTATGTTAGTAAGTTAGATATTGTTTTGTTATGCGTTATTTCTATAGCAAATGACTTAATTTATAAATAGATCATTGATTTTAATGCCTATTCGGCGATCTTCTTTTTTTAAAGTTCAACTTAATTTAATAAAATTTTTATATTTCATATTAAAGCATTGAACATTTTACGCCAAAACATATCTCAATAATTTCTTAAAATAAACAAAATTGTAAAGAATCCAGTGTAATCAATTCAATTGTCCCCAAATAGCGGAATAACGGAATTTTGAAACATTTAAAATAAAATTTAAAAAAAAAATAACCAAGAATAATTTTTAATTCTACATAAAATTAAATCAATAAAGTTCAATAAGTTCTATAAGTTCAAATAGATCTCTAATGATAATATTAAATAATTAAACTGAAAGCTACATTGTATTTTAGAATTAATTGCTTGAAATATTCAAGAGTATTTAAAATTCAACTTAAATACTATACCATTTAGTTGAATTTTTGAGTTTTTTAGCTTTCGTTGTTTTTGTGGTATTGTCTTTGCCTTAGTATTTGTTATATTATTATTACGAGTAAGTATTTTGATCATTTTGGCTTGGAGGATCGTATCGTCGTTTGGTTGTTCGGATCGTGTGACACGATTCACTTTCAATTTCAATGAATGTGGATGTTTATGTGGATTCACACTCTGGAAAGGGGGACAACTGGACTCAACTGTAACTGGACTGATGTTGGTATTATTTCATTTCTTCATGCAGTCTTCCAGTCTTTTGTTTTTACCTCTCGCTCTTCCACTCTCTTTTACCCACTCCCTCGTATTTCTCTCTCACTATGCTTACTGCAATAAGTTAATAATGAGCTTCACGGTCTTGTTGGGATACCATCGCCATCTCCATCGTCATCGTCATTTCCATCTTCATTTCCATTTTTTGACATAATGCAACAGTTGGCTACGAATTTCTTTAATTTAATTTTTCGTGGTTTATTCAATAATTTTTGAGTTGTGCCTGATCAACGGCAATGACATTATTTCTACTCGTATTACCTCCCCCTTTCTATTCGTATATCTAAAACATGATTGGCCAAAATTTACGTTTGTTTGTTTATTTTTACTTAAAGCTTTTCTTTCTTTTCTTTCATATTTTCTGTTTTTTATGTCACGATCGGGCAATCTGTTCCCTGGGAACTACCTTTGTTTAGCAGACATTTTTGGCCCGAGGTGTTATAGAAATTGAAATGCACATTGTCGATAAAATGCAATAGATCGATTAAGAGGCACTCCTGAATATGGGAAGGGGCTGCCAGTCGGAATTTAATAAAATCAGCGGGAACGAGGACGACACTGCAACTGGAACTTGCAACTGGTAACGTGCAGCTTGCAACGTACAACTTGCAGTTTGCAACTTGCTAGTAACTAGCAACTGTAACTGCCACAGCCACAAATGCAACCGTCACTTTTCCTCGATGCCATCATTTATAATGCCGTTAGCCAGACGGCAAATGTCTTTTGCCATGTTTTCAGTTGTTGATTTTGTTGTTCATCAGAGGCACACTTCGCATTTCCTCAATTTCCAGCTCTCTCATCTCTCAAATCTCGCACTCGAGATCCTCCTCATCATTACCAACCACACTGTAGATAAAGATGTTTCAGTTAGGGTATATGCACGTATTTTAATTGCTCCTGGATCACACGAATCAACTCCCCTGCCAAGGGCGGATCTTTAACTGGCAATAATGGGTACGGCAGATATAGTGATGTAACTAAAGATATAAATATAAAAAAATGATAGATATAGATACATTAAGTGATTAATGTTATTTGAAAACCTAAAATAAATAATAAATTAAATTAGGTAACAAAATTATTTGAATTCTAATAAAGATTAAAAAATAAAATTATGAAAACTAAAGAACTAGAAAAATACCAAGCCCAATATGCTTAATTGTAATTTGCTACTTTTTTCTTATAATTTAATTGGCTAAAAGAATTCTAACAATAAAATCGAAACTGTGCTTTACTATAAAAGAACATTTGAATTTCGTTTCTTTTTTTTCATTTTCTTTTTGATTTGTTTTAATTTTATTCTTTTGTTGCCTATATTCTTTTTGTAATTCTACCACAACTTTTCGGAATTCGCTTGGGATATAAAAATTATAGTAAAGATAAAAATTGATTACTGTATCTCTCTACGTACACAACTTCATTTATCCATTTATCAATATTGTATCTTTATTTTTTTAGACACTTTATTCATGATTCACTTATCGTATTTCTTGTCATTCGTTGAGTTTCAAAAACCATTTCTCATCTTTCTCAATGCGTTTAATCTTGTTGCTTTCTCCATTGTAAACGCAGGGGAAGCATCATCATTTGGATCGACACCTTGCCAAGCTCAGATACTAATTATTATTAAGTATCTTTTGGACTTTATGTAACAGAAACGAAATAAGACAAAAAACCCATTTAAATTATATTGTATTAACATAAAAATCAATTAAAATGCGTTTACAAAAAAAAAAGCGGCAATGGCAACGGAACTTTTGGAGTTTTGGGACCGTTTAAGTGAGTGGAAGGCACTTATACTGGTAAAGGTACGCTGACAGACAGACAGACAGAGATACAGATATTGTATCTGTATCTGTATTTGTATCTGATGCTAATGGGCTCGGCCCGGGTCGGTCGGTCTGCCAGGTGGGTGCGTTGGCAATCGCCACTTGTTAGTTTTAATTTGTCAAGAGTTGCACTTGAAGACGTCGCCGTGAAGAAAGTAAATTGAGTCTTGGGAAGCATGTGACCTGTATCTTCTACTCAGTTTTGTATCTGTGTATCTGTCAGATACATACGTATGTACAGACGTGCATACATGTGTGCATGAGGATGATGATGATGTAAAATGTTATTACATATGTGCATTGCATAAGCGTTTTCCTCCCCACTGTTTTTCCCTCTCTCCCTCTCTCCCCATCGACATATCAGCGGCCGAAGATCTAATTAACAAGAGGAGGCCCGAAAAAAGGTAAATACAATTGTTGGCATTGCATTGAAAATGATTTTTATTGTTTTTAATCATAAGTAATAACGATAAAGATAACGTAAGTTAACAACAATTAAATGTACATTTGTAGTTGTATCGCGAATATAAACGGGGCTGCATTGTAATCCCAATTGTATATATGGGTATATATATTTATATATATCTATAGGTACTATATATAGTTATATTTATATACATATATAGTTATATATAAATGAAAAACAGACGTAACTTGTGCTGCGTGGAGGCCAAAACCAAATTGTGTTGTTGCTCTTCCTCTTTTGCTTTATACTTGTTGTGGATGAAGAAGAAGAAGCAGCAGCGTCGTCGGCATTTTAATTTGTGGTAGTTGGTAAGTAGTAATATACTCGTAATTTATATTTATTTGGCCAGCCTTGGGGCCCATTAAAACTCCAGTTTTATGCTTTCAGGGACGGGGCTTACATATTTACAATTGACTTTTTGTTTCAGCCATGGCAACAGAAAAGCCAGCCACAATACTAAGTATATTGTTCGTTGCGCGTTAACATACAGAGATTTTACAATTAAAAAAAAAAAAAACATGGAAAGAACTTTGCGAAATACCCTGTAGCCAATTAGGAATTGCCCTGACAAGTATTTCCACACTTGCTGCAAGCCATAAAATGACATTGCTTTATGAAAAATAGTTTCTTCGTTTCGTTTAGCGTGTGTTTTCAATAAAATTGTAAGTTTTCATAAAGATTGCCAATGTTTATGTGTATACCCAAGATAAGGTCTTCATTGTCTTTTTTCATCGTTAATTTAAAATATACATGATCGCGTCTACACTTTGCAAAATAATTGGCCTGCTTAAAACATTCACAAAATATTAGAATACGTTTTTGTTTATGTGTGTAAACAAGAAAGGTACATATATGAACGAGTATATCATAATTTGATTCAATTTTTCTTTGTTTTTTTTTTCTTTTTTTGTTCTTTTTTTGCGAATAGTCGTAAAAGTTAAAAATTATTGTTCTAATATAGGAACCTTAAAGTTCTTTGAGTTCAGTTTGCGGGCGCATTAAAACCGTTGAGTTATATCGTTAAGCAATGGAAAATTCTTTCGAAACACATCTCATTTTTCAATGTAATATTATAATATAATATAAAATAATATTATATCATTGAGTTTAGTTTGAAATAGTATTAAAAATGCATTTCAAAATGATTTTGCATTGCTGCCTTAAAATTTTGATGTCGTCACGAATGGGTTCGGCTTGTTCCGGTTCCGTTGTCTCTAGTATGGGCGATAACCGCCCTCCGTATCAAGTGCGCCCATTGCCCCCAATTTCTGAAGCCAGGCGGCATTTGAGCTACGCGGACCGGTCAGCGGATTGTTGGCCTCGTTGTGCATACGCATTTGCCGTTGTTGTTGTTGTAGTGGTTGTAGCGGTTGTTGCTGCTGGTTTTGGGAATCCTCATTGCTTGACTCCAAAATCTGCAAAAACGAAAAATTCAAGAAAAGAGAGTTAAACTTGCAATTGTTATTGTTATTATGGTTGTTATTATTATTATCGTACACTTGTTATTGTTATTATTGTTGTTGCTTACATAAAGCGTAACGGATCTCTGAGATTGTGAGTTTGTTAGTTATTTCAAAAATCTGTTGAAATCTTAGTCGTATATTTATACAGCGCAACCGAACGCCCTCAACACCATCAGAAACACAAGCAACACCAACATCACTCGCACCAGTGTTGCAATTTTAGCAATTTTATTGCTAGTTTTAGCACTTTTTTAATTGAAAATTGTTAAAACTATAAATCTAACAATTTTAGAAAATAATTTAGCTGCTACAATTTTTTCTTTTTATTGCTAGATTTAGAATTTGTAAAATTACAAAAATTGGAAAATTGAATGAAATGCTTTAAGAAAATCCATAAAATAAAATAGGTTCTAAAACTTTTTTTTTAATTTACAAAATTTATCTTTAGTCCTAAATCTTTTTAAAAAATTATACTTTTTTATAGGATTATAAATTTTTTTTGTTGATATTTTGATTAAATTTTTGTTCAATTTAGCAATTTTATCCCACAATAGTCTGGCAACACTGAAAACCACCAACACCATCAGCAGCTGCGTCGTGTGGGAAGCTTGGTCGCAGGTTTTTGGCGGATCATTAAATCGAATGAACTTTAGTCAGATCTGTAACGTTGTCTTGAGGCTCAACCGGAGTTGAAATCGCAATCGCAGTCGGAGGCTAAACCCAGGTCGAAATTGGTGGTAAAGATGGAGATGAAGATGAAGATGGAGGCTGACTTCATACATATATGAAGGCAGCAGCCGCTGTGAGCGTTGATGATGACTGAAAATGTGTTAATGGGGGGTATTGTCGTGTAATTAACAGACGCCTGGTTCCACTGTCCAACCCCTCTCTCCCTCTCCCTTACCCTCTTTCTGTCCCTAAGCCTTGCTGGCATCTAGCTCCCAGCCCTCGAACTCTTTTGTTTTGGCGAACGATGTGTGAACGAAAGAAAAACCTAAAAACAATTTTGCGCCAAGTAATTATATTATTGCTAATTTAAAAGTTTGTTGTTGTTGCTGCTGGTTTTGTTGTTGTCTTAGCTTTGTTTATTTATATCTATCCATCTCATTTCCACACGTTGTGGTCTCTAGTTGTTCAGTTATTAATAACTTTTGGACTGCAACGATTGCAGTTAAACGTTGAGATACAAATTCAAAATATAAGGAAGCAACTGAGGCTGTTATCGCATTGCATCTGGTTAGGAGGGTTTAGATCCATCTTTTTGCATCCCCGCTCCCCGCCGGTCATACCACAGCCACCCCAAGACAGATGTGGCAAGCGTCCTCACAATTTGGACAGTTTAATTTGAGAGTTGCCGCTAAGTGCAAAGTTATGTGATTGTATAAGGGTCTTTTTCTTTGTGGATGTTTGGATTGTTGAGTTTCTGTTTGTCTGGATTGTCTGATGGCCGGATAGTGATGGGCATCAGGGGTCGTGAATGATTTAACGAGGGTTGCAACACTCGGCACACTTGCCACACGTCTGCCAATAAATGCCCTCTCTTAAATATACACGTATATAAACAATTAAGTGTCAATAGCCCAAGTCTCATAAGGGCATTATTGACTCGTCTAATCAGATGGATGCCATAAAAATTGTAATGTTAAGGTCAGACACCAATAAATAATTTGCGCAAATCGATTTATTCAATTTATTATTAAATTTACCATGAAGTTGGATGAAATTTCATCAAATCATTGTGGCACAATTTTGAAAAATTTAAGCGATTATTTTTTGGCTGTCTGACCTCAGATTTGTATTACTTTTGGTGGTTAATTTATTGTTATTTATTTATAGACATGCTAATTTGATTTTTGATTATTGTGATTATCTTTAGCAAATTACTGTTACATATGAGCCTAAACATAACTATTATTTTGATTGTTTAAATTATAACTATTAATTGAATAAAATAATTAAAAATATTAATAAGATATTTAGATAAAAAAAAGTATTGTATTGTATAAATAATTATTAATAATTGATAAATATAAAATTGAAGATTAGATTTCAATTCGAAAGTTAATTAAATTAATCTTCCACTTTGACTTCTTTTCCTACTGCTAACTTTTTGAAAAGTTCTCAACATCATTTTCCATTTCGTGACTGAGTCGGAAAATTGTTTTTCCTGTTTTTGTTTTTGCCATCGCTAAGTAAAGCATGTGACATCCCCAGGCTAATTAACAATAAGCTGAGCTGTTTGCCAACTCATGATCTCAGGTTCAATGCATTATTGCTATCAACTGACAAGTGGAATTTTCGTATTATTTTTCTGCGTGACGTCGCCAAGTCAAAGTCAACCTTCGTCAGCGGTCGACGTCGACGTCAACGTCAGCGTCGACGCCGCCAGCGTCAGCAGCTGTAAGAGCAGCGACGTCATCGTTTGCTATTTGACATTTGATTTTCCCTCTACCTTTGTGTTTATTTTGTTTGATTTTTTTTTCTTCCTTTCATTTGTATAATTTTTTTTTTTCCAATGTCACTGGCGTCGCTCTTGCCCGTTGTCTCTTTTGGCCAAAAGCATCTTTGTCTGCGTCGCACGTCAGCGGTTTATCGATTTCTAAGTGCCATAACATGACTCAGATTCAAATTTGGTTTTTAACTCAGACTCTTCATGGACAGAAGTATAGATAGAGAGATGGAGGTAGATATATAGATGGAGATAGAGTTGGCTTATCTTCAAATTCAAATACAGATATGGGGAATAGAACAAGAGACTGAGATCTCATATCATTTACATACTTTACTAATTCCACATTACTTTAAATAAATGATTTTTTTTTTTAAATTATTTATGGAACTAAAAGAAAAAAAAAATTTTAAAGGTTCGGTTCTGCGGTTCGAACCATAGAGCAAGACATCGGTTCGGTTCCCGAATTGGTTTAGATACCCTCTGAACCTAAGGTTTGTGTTCGAAACTTGGTTCAATTTCATACACACAAATATTTGTATGTGTCAAATTGGAAAACCATTAAATATATGTAGCTATTTTCTTTCGAACCGAAACTTATACTTAAGAAATCAGTTTGGCTTAGATATGTGTTCGCTATGTAAAAAATTTCAAGGGTTTGGTTCATGATCTGGTTCAGTTTCATAATGAAGTAGCCAGAGAGTCTCTGCCTGAGACAAAGAAACCGAAAACTCCTAGAAGGTCAAGTGACAGAACTACAGACAGAACTAATGATAAAATAATTTATGAAAGCAAAACTTGAGACCGAACTAGAGGCAAAATCATTCAGAGTCTGATTTGCAGATTCACAGTCTTAACTTAACCAGAAGCAGATACAGATAGAGATGCAGATCTAGAAATAAACTTAAGCTGTCAGTCAGAGAATCAAAGATTTAGATGCAGACCATAAGACCATAAGTAGACAAGACAAGTCTCTAAGCTGCAGTTGTGGATGCTACAGAAAACTGCTTGCAGAGTCATAAGCGAGTGCAGCAAATGGTTGCAATTGCAACTTGCAGCTGCGTCGAAAATCGAGTGGCAAAATGATATGAAACGCGGCACATCCAACGTCCATTAAATTGCCCCCCCGGTTAAGCAGCATTTTTGTGATTCGGTTGCGAAAAAGAACAGGAAACTCAGCACAGAAAAAATAAAAATAATAATACATACTTGCAGAAAAACCAAAAAAAAAGAGCTATAAAATATATAAGTATATGTATAAGTATGAAATTGTGCAGGTTGGCAAAGATGAGAGCTTGATGCTCAGCAGGTTGGCCATTGGATTGGATTGTAGCCGAGCAGGCTCTGTCTACTGTTGCCCTGTTGCACTGTTGCACTGTTGCAGTGTTGCATTAAGGCAGGTTGCAGGCTGTGCAGACCTCAGATGACGCCAATGTGACCGTTAAGACGACCAAAAGAAGCAAAAACAACGAACTAAAAACAAAAAAACAACATCTTGCGAAATATGTAAAATATTTTTGAAACGGTTGCAGACGGGCAGCAGCAACAACAACAACAACAATTGCAAGAAATGTGGTCAGAAGAGTTGCGTGTTGGAGTTGGGGTAGGTTGAAGTAAGTAACCCTATAGCCAATGCTTATTGGCCTGCCATTGATGGACCATGACGTAACCGTAACCCGCAACAACAGCAACAAGAGTAACAACAACAACAACAACAACCAGCGACTGACCGAGTAAGCAAAGCAAAAACACGTTGAAAAATAAAACCTCAATAATTGGCGACATAATTGCAACTTAATACCACGCTTTGCCTCTTTTCATTTAGTTAATTATATCGCTAAAATAACGCACCAAAAACGTTAAGGGCACACACACACACACACACAAATTCACAGATATGATATGTTTAATGGTCTTTCAACAGGCTATCCATTTTCGATGGGGTGTTAGGGGGGAAGGGGAAGAGAGTACACCTACTTACTTACCTGTAGCATCAGCTCACGCAACTTATCCAATTCATCGCCATGCGACCTTGTGGGCAGGTATCGACTCTCGCAAGGCTGCGGCGGCACCACCAGGAGCAACAGAATCAGCAGCAGCAGCAGCATCGGCAGCGGCAGCGACAGCGGCACTTGCAACTTGTGTGCTTGCAACAGAGCCTGACTCTGATTCCTGCCACTTGTCATCCTGCAACTTCTTCTTGTTATTGTTGCCTTTTGTTGGTTTTTTTGTTGTTGTTTGGGTCACAGGTGTTGTTGGTAACGAATATTTATTGCCTGCAGTCATAAAAGAGAGTGTGTGAATTTTAAAATGACTAAGGAAAGTAATACGAACTTTAAAAATAGTAGATTCGAGAAGAGTCAAATAATAAGTGGAATAATTTAAGATCTCGTTAAGGTGTTTAAAAATTACACTGCAACCTCCTTAAAAAAAATATTTTCTTCCAGAACCATGTATGAAATTTTAATTTTTTTATTAAGAGATAAATTATAGTTAACCTATATTATAACAACTTATATCGAATAGAAAATTGACTAGAAAATGTAATTTACTCTAGAAATTCGATATACAAGTGTGCTATAGTCGTTCCCGAACATAGGATATTCGTAACTTATTTCAATATATATATATACAAGGTACTTTAATGATATTACTTGTATTATTTTGAGAACATTGAATCGTCACAACTGCCGTTTTACTTATCCATCTTGATGCGATTCAGTGGGAAAATATATATAATTACAAGATAACGTTAATTACCATAAAATCTAAATTATTTAAAAAACTGTGTTATAGAAATCTTTTTGCCAAATTTGGCTACTTTACGACTTATAGTCTCTGAGATCTTTTTGTTTATACAGACATTTAGACAGACGGACAGAAACACATGGCTAAATCGACTCTGCACCTGATCAAGAATATATATACTTTATAGTGTCGGAGATGCCTCCTTCTCCCTGTTACATACATTTCAGCGAATACAATTTACCCTTTTAATTTTTTTTTTTAAATAAATAAATAAAAATAGGAACAACAAAAAATGTTATGCATGAAAATGTGAATGTTAAAGCTCGCTTAACAGCTTAAATTCACATTAATTAATTAGTTACTATTAGCTCAAAAACAATGTTAGTGTAATGCAGTTTATTAACTCTGGATAAAGGATTTTGCATTCGGGATTTTGTGGCAGTTGCAACAACTGTCCGACGCTGACTCACTCACTGGCAATAAAAAAAAATAAACTATGCCCGGAATTAGTTGTTGTAGTTGGAGTTAAGCTTTTAACTGCGTCACGATTCTATCCACTTATTATTATCTAATTTTTTCTCTTTTTTCTATTATTTTGCACTTTTTGCTTGTTGATTTTTTGTGCTGAGCTGGTACGATGTGCTGAACCAGGATAACAATGTAGCTTTAAGCAAAGCTGCGTGCAGACATTTGTATTTATAGCCAAAAAGCCAAAGCATCGGTCGAGATTTTAGTGGCACTTTGGCCGTGATGACACAAAACAGAACAGAACAGAACAGAAAGAAGAGCACAGGGCACAGGAGTTGGCCGGGAATATGACGTCCTACACATGCGCTACAAATGAAATGCTTGCCAAGGATGCTGTGGGTCATGTGGCATGTGGCATGTGGCAAGGCAATCCTTGAGCAGTCGAAAATGCTCCGCATTCCTTTACACATTTCACTTTGTGCGCGCGCAGTGGCGACAACAGCAACAACAATAACAATAGCCATATCATTGTCATAATACTAACACACATTCTACCTATGTGTGTGTGTGTGTGTGAGAGTGGGTGTTGGGTGTATTGTCTATGCTGTGGGCGTCTTTCAGGCCAGCCCCAACAGAATCTGGTGAGATGTTTTCGCTTAGCAAATTTCATGGCTAACATTGAGTTTGTTGTTGCTTTTGTTGTTGTTGTTGGTAACACTCTCGTTCTTATTGTTGTCGTTGTCGTTGTCGTCATGACTGCAAGTTGTTGACATTGCCGGGCGTCAATAATGTATCTTCAGTTCAGTTCAGTTAACCAACTACTAACTGGCCAACAAGCTTTCATGTTATAGTTCCTGTTCTTGTTGTTGTTTGCATTAAAATGATACCATTTGTATACCACGCACGACCACAGGCCCCAAAATTTTTGATATAGCGCACTTTTGTGTGGCCATTGCTGTGATTGAATACGTGTCGAGCATGGCAACTCTAACTCAAGGGTTTTTATGACCATATAAGACTCACATACGCAGACCAAACCCCAAAGAAACGAACCCAAAGACAGAGTCAAAGTCAAAGTCAAATTCAGAGATGTGAAAACATCTGGGTTATGCGTACAAATGAATTCATTTATAAGCGCTAGCAAGTAAACGCTTTATGAAACAGTTAAAAAAAAAACATATGAACCTTCATAAAATATGAAAATATAATAACTACTCAAATGTCCTCGTTCTGCATTCGCAGTTTGAGCTCGGGGACTTCCGTCTATTTGCATTGACTTCATCTTATTTCAGACGAAAGCTTTTTTGATAGTGTGCTAAAAATAAACGGAAGCTGCTGGCTGTCAGACAAAAGCTCGCTGCTATTGCAGCCTGTTTAAAGCTTTTCTGAGTCAACGGTTAACGGTAAGCCAGCTTTAAGCATCTGGAAGCTTAGTCGTGGTTCGTATCTCGGACAATTTAGAAAATAAATCGCAAATTATCTTTATTAAATCCAAATAAGGAATAATAGCAGAGAAATGTCTCATATATTATTATACATATCTCGAATTCAGATATTATTTGTATGCAAATATTGAAATTTATATATTTATTAATATATTTTTTGTTCTTATTATAGAAAATAATAACTATACATATTTATTGGACTTAATAATTTACAACAAATATGGCAATGGTATTGTCATACCAATTGCATGAGTAACTGTATACTGTAAACCAAATTAGATGCGCTGGTTGTTACCGAGATTATTTCAACTTTCTTTATGTAGAAAAACCTGAGAAGGAAACATAAAGTTTAAAATAATGATTTATAAAGTTATTATGAGAGCTATAAGCCCACAAATGTTTATTCAATTGTTTTTAATTATGGACAGAGTCATAAACTCTTTCCTGCAATTTTATCGTTAAAAACTTATAGCTTCAACTATAAACCTTGGCATCTTATTACTGAAACAACTTTATTTTGCACATTATAATAATCTTTATTCAGTTAAATCGCTTCACAATTACAATTACAATACAATAACAAATGAAGGCTGAAATATAGCATACGAAATGGATAGATGGGATATGGCTCGTATAAAAGTTTAAACTTAAATTTGGACTTAACTAGAGTTACGAGCTATTGAGTAACTTAAATGTAACGTCTATCTTAAGAACAACTAAAATACATTCAGTGGCATTCAACGTACTTGTATCTATAAATCTTTATTGTTACTGCAATCGATATCGATATCAATTTCTTTTCTTATTCACTTTCTCATTATTATTATTCTTCATCGCTTTGTTAGTTATGAGAAATGCCTAGGGATTACATCTACAAACACAGCATGAAGGAAACAGGAACCAATCCATAAAAATGCCCTTGCAATCGTTATCGGGATCATAGGCAAGTAATCGATGCCATTTATATTTTTGCTCGCAGCCACATTCGCCCTCGCAGCGCGGAGTTTGGGTATTGCTACGGAAAGATTTGAAGAAATTAGACTCTTTCCAAGAACTCTATAAATCTGACTTACCTGCAGACTTCCTGATGAATCGCCTGCTCAAAGTGCTGCGTATTGACAATCGCTCGAATTTTGCCAGCTGAATTCGAGGCCCAATAAGGAGTTACAATTTCGATTTTCGATTCACACGCATCGAGTCGCCCTGTGCCGGAGTTTCCATTGGCATTGCCCGGCGTATTATTGGCTCTGCTGGTGCCTGTGGCGCCTCCTCGATTCCGGTTGCTTGCACCGCCCGCTGCCGCCTGTCGCTTCTTCCGTAGCTCCCCGAAGTAACTGTCCCCTGCCTCGCCCGCTGTCGCTGCATAGGCGCCCGGCGGTATAAATATGTCCGGCTCGTCAATAAATCGTCGCTTCCGCACCTTCGCCTGCCCTCCACCGCCTTCCATGTTCATCTCAAAGTCACCGTACATGCGACGCATCAAAGCCTTGTTATCGTCAATAAATCTCTCGATCTTGTCACTGGAAAAATAAGAGAGATTTTTTTTAAATTTTGAATTTTCCAAATTTTAAATTAAACGTTTTGTTTCGGTGAACGGTTCCGTTGCCGGTTCCGGTGTTATTCCCTGATCTAAAGACCCATTATAATATGTCAATTCTAATTATTTCAATATTTTTTCTATAATAAAACATTTATGACTAATGCATCAAGTTAATCAACTGGAAAATGTTTAGCACGAATTAAGTTATTATTAAATGCCACTTTGATAAATAAAAGCAAAGTCATTTTGATATGACAAACTCTGTGAAATTGGTAACTCCATGCTTTGCAAATGAATCACATTTAATCATAAAATGTTATAGCTTTAAAATCCCACAAACTACTTTAAAACTTGAAGGACAGCTCGAAGACTCATTTATTGGGTATAGTGTTTTAGTTTCTTGATTATTCGTATTTCAATACTCACATGGGATAGCTGTTGCCTGCCGTGGGGCAGAACAGCTGATGATATCTCTTAATGCAGGGCACGCCCTTGATCACATCCCCTCGCACATCCAGGCCGAGAGCCACCGACAATGCCGTCCACCAGATCTAAAGTGGAGAGACAAGCGAAGAGAGAGGCGAATGAGTGGGAGAGAGATAATTGGTATTAGCATTGAAATGGGCCCATAACAATTTATAGCGGGGTGTGAAAAT
This sequence comes from Drosophila falleni, assembly GCA_035045575.1. NCBI lineage: Eukaryota > Metazoa > Arthropoda > Insecta > Diptera > Drosophilidae > Drosophila > Drosophila falleni. Next base: position 1,395,557 of record JAWNOV010000171.1, on the reverse strand, counting down.
GACTCAAAATAAGACATAAAAATATACGTTTCATATTATCAGTCAGGCATATTCGTGCAGTACACGGAGCGACGACCAGACTGACGTTCTACCTCGTTCCCTCGTCCCGAGTCCTCTCTGTTGCCAGCATCTTGGTATGCTTTAAGTATTAGTCTCTTAGTATCTTAGTATAATCATCATCACACCTCTTAACGAAACGAACTCGCACGACCTTCGTGAGACAGTCAAAATAAAAAGCAACATCGAGAAGAGAAGCACACGCACAACAAACACACACGCACACACACACACAAGAGATCGTCAAAGTTATTTCCGCAAATGAGCAAACTCGATCGATCGACCCAATCGAGAGAGAGAGAGAGAGAAAGAGAGAAAACGCGCGTGAGAGTTACTTAGTACTTACCGGAATCTGCAAGAATGAGCCATTATTTGATTTTGGATAGGAAAACAACGGTACAACCGGCACACTGCCGTTCTTCAGATAGATAGGACCCTGTATAGGTGTTACAGTGGGCATCTGGCTGTTGGTCTTTGTCTTGTCTGAAAAATGTAAAATTAAAACTGGAGCGTTGTAAATGTGATTCATGTGAGGCAAGGCAAGGACAGGATATATAATGTTTATAGTTGCATTAATCAGAGACTTGGTTAAACCCGAGACGAGCGAATTGAAATAAAATAATATAAAATACAATAATAAAAAAATAAAATACAATGAAATGAAATGAAATGAGTGTAAAAATTGCAATTCTGCATACAAATCGAACTGCAGTTGACATATAAAATTTATGAATTGCATGCTTGGAATTTGTAATGTCTTCATCCGGATCTTAACTTGGCTTAACCACACTTAACGGATCTTGGCATAACTGGACTTTGCCTTTCCCTTATGGAATGCGCTGCATGGACAAGGATTTGTCAATGTGCAGACATAGAATTTGAGATTCGTTAAGTTTGCGATGCGATGCATTGCGTTTCGTTGAGTTTTATCTGTGTCCCGCTCTCTCTCTTTCTTAGCTTGAGTGAGACAGAGCGTAATTCGTAACTGTTTCAGTAACATTACATGATGGACTCGTTTTAAGCTCACGTCTTCACAAAGGTGAAACCAAAAGACTTGAACAATGCGACTATATACAAAAGTATATGTACTTGATCTTATACATATTGTACATACATATGAACTCAGTGTGGTGCACGTCTTTGGAGGCATTTAACGCAAGTCGAGAGGCAAGCGTTGAATGGGGCCCGATTTCTTGCATAATACTACATATGTACATATATATACGTATATATACATATGCCTCCCCCTGTACTCTGTACTCTATGCCCCCCCTACTCCTCATGATGGCACTTGAGCTTGAGGTCTGGCTTGGCAGGTTGCTACAATTGAGATGAGTTGAGATGAGTTAAGATGAGTTGAGAGATGAAGTGAAACAAAGAGGCGCCACGCGAAACGAACAAAGCGAAAAAAAGTGAATTATCAAATGCGCTGACAGTTTTGTGTCTTGGACGAGGGCAGAAACTGTCACTATCGCTAACATGTTGTTGTTATTTGCATTAGTTGTTTTCGTGTTGTTCATGTTTATTAGAAGACGAAGAAGAATAAGAAGAAGAAGAAAGACGAGCAACAACAATAACTACAACTACAACTACAACTACAGTTGATACATAAATCGTGTGGCGTGTTAGTCAGCGACAGCTATAAAAGTCAAACACTGGCCATTACTGTCCAAATGGCGACCTTGTCGCGAGGTTTGTAGACCTTTGACCTTGCTCCGTCTACTTGTAGTAGTTGTATTTAGTTATTTCGATACTGTTACTATTACTATTGTTGTTGCTGTTGTTGTTTGGTTTCGGTTTAACAGCAATGTGCAGAAGTTGCTCCCAATTGGAAAGATACACAAAAAACAACATGCAATCAACTCACCAAATGGAAGGTGCCATAACAACAAAAACAACAACAACAAATCAACAACATGACTTTGGATTTTTTAGTTGTAATCGAAGTTTGAAAACCAAAACATAAGCATACGAAGAATTTATTGATTAAATACCGAAAATTCTCGTATTCTATATAATTTATATGTGTGTACATAAGAACATCTATAAAAACTGATACCTCAGTTCTATCTGAATCACTTACAATATTTTGATGTTCCAAAAAATCGTAAAATATTTTGTAAATTCATCCAATAATTACAGAAATTTAAATTGATTCTAATATTGCATAATTATGTACTATACTTAAGTATCTTATCAACTATATGAAAATTATTAAATTCCAAGAAGACATAATAATTGTGAAATTTCACTGAATATTTTATAGATTCTGACCATTATATTTCTCTACTTATTAAACGTTTTATAAATTTTCTTTTACTTTTGTTGCCTATACAATTTCAACTAAATGTACATAATTAATGAAATATTTGAGGATAAAAACAAAATAAACCTTATACCCAAAAAAGGGTATCACTCTTTCGTATATAAATATTTTATTTAATTATAAATTTAAGTATCCATGTATCTATAAAGAAAATTATACCTAAATATTATCTTTACGTATTGATCTTGATAAAAAACTAATAAAGTCTGCTTAAATTTATTTCGCGAATATATTTCGCAGTGTATAAAAATTCCCACGTTATTTTAATAGATATTTTTTACTTACCTTTATCATTAGCATCCGCCTCGTAGTACTCGCCATCGTCATCCTCATCCTCACCTTCCTCGACATCGTAATCGAGCACGGCGTGCACTTGAGTTCTTGACCCTTGACCTGCCTGGACACGCGTAAAGCCCGGCGCACGTTCCGGATAATTATCCGGCGGTGCAACGCCGTAGATAGAAGCAGGCGTCTCCGTCTTACTTCCGCCTTGCTGCCTACCACGTTGCGACTGTGAGGATGCCTGAGGCGCTGGTGGTGGTGGCGGTGGCTGCTGTTGTTGATGTGGTACCTGTGGTTGTTGTGGCTGCTGCGGTTGCTGTTGCTGGTGTTGTGCTGGCTGCCTGCTGCCATAAGCCGTAATACTATAACTGCCGCTGTTCTTAGTGAATGTGGTGCTGCCATGAGCATTGTAGTATTGTTGTTTCTGCTGCTTCACGGCGGACGGAGGATGCGGTGCCTGGCCAGGATAGCGAGTGTAGGAGCCCTCGGCAGGGCCTCTTCCCGCGGATTGGGTCAGCTGGAGTGTGCTCTGGCTCTGGTCGGAGCTGCTCGCACTGGAGCTGTGAAAGGAGACGGTATTCTCATTGGTCTCCACCTGGGTTTGCTGTGTGTGTTGCTGGCTCTGCTGCGTCTGCTGCTGTTGCTGCTGAATGTGGTACACCGAGTTACGGACGGCTCCTCCACCCGTCGGTGGCAAATAGGCGCTGCCCTGTTTGCGTCTGCTGCCACCATAGGGATAACCAGGCTGTAGTTGTTGCTGTGGCTGTTGTTGCTGCTGTGGATCCTGCTGCTGGTGCAGTGCCGGAGTGCCATAGGGATTATTTTTGTAGTAATCGGAGTTGGGTGGTGCCGCATCGGCGGGTGTCTGCGGCTGCTGATGATCGGCGGGCGAGTATAGCAAATTATTTGTATTGCTGGCCAACTGATGTATGGGATGCAGTGGGGCCAAAGTGCCGCCCCACGGCTGAGCGAGCGCTCCAAACGGAAGCGAGAAGTTGGCCAGTGCCATGAGTATATTAAATCAAGACGAGTCGAAATCAAAACGAAACGCGCCGAGTCAAGTCGAGTCGAGACGAGTGCTAGTTACGTAAATTTAATTGAAATATTTCGTCAGTGCATGATACAAATGACTTAGGCAACAAACTCGCTGGCTAGCCTAATTTTTGAGAAGAGCAAAAAAAGAACAAAAACAACAAAAACTAAAAATTAGAACTAGAACTAGAACTAAACTGGAACTAGAATTAGAACTAGAGCCAGAGTTACAATTAAAATCAAAATTAGAGGCGTTTGTTTCGTGGAGTGCGCGCGCTTTAAAATGATTTATGCAAAAGCAAATAGTACACACTCACACACACACACACACACACATACGAAATCGAAAATCTATTGCGAGCTATGTAGTATATAAATATGTGCAAATGTATCTTGTTGTTGTTGTTATTATTATTGCTGCTGCTGCTGTTGTTGTTGTTGTTGTTAAGGTGCTAGTAGAGTGCCGTGTGTGTTGTGTGTATCGTGTTAATAACTTGCACGGCAATTGGCAGTTGGCAGTTGGCAACTCGGACCCGCGACTCTTGTGCTAAAAAACCATTCACGACAAGCTGACAATCGAGACTGAGCCGTTCTCGGCGTGCGCCTTTAAAAACTTAATGGGAAAAATGTTTCAACAAGCCTCAAAACTCAAAACTGACTTGAAAATAAATAAATACATAAAAAAAATAAAAAAAACAGTTGCTCCCAGCTGCTGCTCAAAGAGTGAGCGGCACTCAGTTGAGTTCAGCGTAAGTTTTTTTGAATGGTAAATCGAAAAATAAAACAAAACCGGAAAAATATACCCATGCAGCTATACGACCTGTGCTTGCCCTCTCCTAATGCAACAAATCCTAAACACTTCATAAAATTCAAAATATTTGAATTGACTGAAGAGGTTGATGGATTTATCTTATTTTTGAGCAAAGCTGAAATAGCTTTAGATTAATATTATGCAAATAAAAAATTATTTGTATTTGATATATATTAACTCTCAATTTAGTCTCAGTTGCAGCAAAATTAAAAACTTTTTATAAAATTGTGTAAAATAGGGGGAATGGGTTAAGGCATTTTTGACCTAGGTCAATGGATGGGTCGACTCGATGCGGCAGATTCTGTTCCATTTGGCGACTTGTTTGTTTCATTTTCGAAAAGCGCATATTAATCACCAAACAAAATCGTCGTCGTCTCGAAGGCAATGAAAAGCAAAAGTATTTTTAAAGTGGGCTTTAAAAACAGGTTGTGAAGAGCAGTTGAGTTACACTTGCGATCCGCTTAAGAGAGTATCTCTCTAACTCAATCACGCTCTTCTCGACTCTCTTGAGAAACTTTGATCAGAACTTGGGTACTCGTACTCATTACAACGCAACATTCTTCAGGCTGAATGAATCTAAGGGGGGTCAAAGGGGAATGCACAGCAATGTCGCTGTAATGCCGAGTGCATTTGGCGATGAGCTAGTATTAAGACTAATGATTATGATGACGGATGCCGATGATGACGATCAGATGAGGGCGTAAACTGAGTCTACGTCACAGCTATATCAGCTCATTGAGTTCATTTTGCATATTAGCACCTCTTAACTGGATCAGCGTTCCTCCTGCTCTCTATCATCTCTCCCTTGTCTCTCGGCAAGTTCAACTAGTTGCGAACCGAGACAGATACGTGCGTAAATACATACACACAAATGTATTGGATTTCAGTCGTTTACGGAAACGGATACTGCAACAACAGCTGACGTGCTGTGATCTTATCTTTCACATGAATATGTCAGGGAAATCCGCCCTATAGAGCCCAAGCTCCTGTTTAAGTTATATGCACGAATATTAAGTGATTCACTCGCAATGATTTATTCACGTCGGAAAAACTGTGAATTCAATATGAGCTGATTGATTTCTATACAACTTTGGAATGTTCGATCTTTCCGTTTAGAAAGGAACACCACCTACAGGGGTACCTAACATACCGATTATATACCCCATGTTTATATACATGCATATGTAAATAAGTCAACCTAAACTGTAGCAAATGGGTTGGTCAGCTGTCCAGTTGACCATTTGAGAGTTGACCACTCCATGGCCATATACCAGGCTTTTGTTTTATGACAGACAACGCGTTGACCAAGCCCAACAAATATCGCACATTTGTTGCAACCAGGGTTGGTTCATATACCTCAGATTATATGACCAATTCCAACAGTATATTATAACAAATGATTTCTGTTCATTTAATTTTCTTTTAACCATCATATTATGATCCGATTGAACTAGGGCTTACTCATCACCAAAAGTATCATCAAGTTCAAGTTGATTGCTTGTTTTCAAAATTTCATTTTTTTCTGCATATTTTCAAAAGGCAGCAGTTGACTTTTCTACAGTTCAAGTAAAATACAAAATTGTTCTTACTTTGCAGCCCTATAATATGCATTTTTAGACCCCGTACTTAAAAAAATTACAGGGGTCTATTGGGTTTGTTTTATGGGCAAGCGGGCACTGGGAGAGGGACTGGGAGAGGGACTGGGAGCGGGACTGGGAGCGGGGCCTGGGAGCGGGGCCTGGGAGCGGGACTGGGAGAGGGACTGGGAGAGGGACTGGGAGCGGGGCCTGGGAGAGTGACCCGGGAGAGGGACCCGGAAGAGGGACTGGGAGCGGGGCCTGGGAGCGGGGCCTGGGAAAGGGACTGGAAGCGGGACTGGGAGAGGGACTGGGAGAGGGACTGGGAGAGGGACTGGGAGAGGGACCCGAAAGAGGGACTGGGAGCGGGGCCTTGGAGAAGGACCGGGAGCGAGGCCTGGGAGAGGGACTGGGAGCGGGGCCTAGGAGAGGGACTGGGAGCGGGGCCTGGGAGAGCGACTATGAGAGGGACTGGGAGCGGTGCCTGGGAGAGGGACTGTGAGCGGGGCCTGGGAGAGCGACTGTGAGAGGGACTGGGAGCGGGGCCTGGGAGAGCGACTGGGAGAGGGACTGGGAGCGGTGCCTGGGAGAGGGGCCTGGGAGAGGGACTGGAAGCGGGGCCTGGGAGAGGGACTGGGAGCGGGTCTGGGAGCTGTGTCTGGGAGAGGTACTGGGAGTGGGGCCTGGGAAAGGGACTGGGAGCGGGGCCTGGGAGAGGGACTGGGAGCGGTGCCTGGGAGAGGAACTGGGAGCGGTGCCTGGGAGAGGAACTGGGAGGAGTAATATTAATAGTAGTATTTATAGTAGCAGTAGTAGAGAGGGTAAGAAAAAAAAGAGAAAAAGAAAAAGAAAAATTAAATAGTTCAGCCAGGCAAAATTAAGTCTTAGTATGTAAAACATTTTTGTTTTATGAGATATGGTAACCAATCTGATAACATTTGCATTTAAGTTAACTAAATTATTATTAGTATTTTTCCATTATAAGTTTTATCCATAGTAAGTAAGGGGTCTCCGACTGTCGAGTATGCTCGACTGTAGCAACGGACGACGATGCAGTAAGAATTGTTTGAATACAGAACTAGTTTAACAAATAGTTTACTCCAAGAACAACAACATGAACACCATCAAGATCAAGAACAAGAACAAATTGTAAGAAAAACAACAAGCTTCAACCAAGTTGTTTTTTTACCTTTCCCTTTTTTATGTGGCAAGCAGTGAAATACTTCTTGGTAATTGTCTGAACTTATCTAATCCACTCGACAATTAACGAAATCAACAAAAAAATCTTTAAATGACATTCTTCTAGCGCCTGCCTCGGCCTGGGCGCCCTGAGGCTTTGACCAGCCGATCGACTGATCGACGAATCAACTGATCAGCCAAAAGAAAAAAAAAACGTTGCTTGTCAAAAATTTAAATACAAGTACAAAAACCATAATAAATCTGCCTTATCGAAATGTGCTCTCAAGCATTGGCCTTAAGTCGTAAACAAAATTTAACTGCCAATCTTCTATGCAGTCACAATAAAATAAAATCAAATCAAATTGAATAAAATGAAATAAAAACGCCAAACATCAAGTGTTTGTTGTTTGATGCCATTGTCTAGCATCGAGTTTCAATTCCTTAAGCAATTCAGATTCCTGAAACCCCCGACACTTCACCACTTCCCCCCTTGAGACGAATGACAATACTAAGTATTTATAAATTGGTGCTTTAATACTCTAATAGTCTAATATATTCATGGATACCATAGTCGTTGATCGATTCGATCAGCATAAGAAAAAAAATCGCTTTAATTAGAACCAATTTAGAGCGTGGACCAATTTATCAGAAGCATTTTGAAAAGTAGTTGAAAACCAGTTGAGATCAACTTCAACGCCATGTGCACACTAAGCCATACATATATACAGAGCATAGAGACACCTATAGATGGGGGGTCTCAGGTGTTGAGAGGGGCGTGGTTGGATACGGGCTAGCTGCCTGGTCTTTAAACTCCACTATAACTCAACCATTGTCATTATTACGGACTTATTATTGTTGCTGAACTGAACTGAAACTGCCTTTTACGCATTTGGTTTTCTTTGTCAATTATCTGAGCTCTATTGGTTCGTTTATGGTTTATTATAAAAGGTGTAGACCCCAACACCCAGGTTCAAGTGCAAATTACTCACATTGTTTCTTTTATTGTATGTACCTATATAAGGCAGTTCAAGCAAGAACAGTTCAAACAAAAAAAAAAGAATTGGAAATTAGTTCAGTTCAGCTTAAAAGCATTGAACTTTTAAGTATATCAAAATATTCCTAAGATTTTCAACACGAAACTTTGGCTATGATACGATTATAAATACTTGACAACAACATTCATCTAAATAAATTCCCAAAACAAAAAACATTTCCGATGTTTTGACGTAACTTTTAGAGCAACCCTGGAGTTACCGCCCAATTCTATTAGCTTCACTTAGAAACGAGATCATTATTTTGGTTCTTGACAACCGAGAGGCTTGGCGGTTCACTAAATACGAGCCAAATTTTAATTTATATACGCAGAACAATCATTAATTACCTTTCCATTTGTGGTTGTTACCTTGTGAGATGTCATAGAGTCGCCTCTTACCCCAAATACGATCTGACATCAGGGATTATAATGTGCGTTATTTTTAAGGAAGTACATTTAATTACCAGCTGTGAGTTGAGCTGGCATACGAGTCTACATACAACTATATTCTATCTTAAGACTCTCATGGGTATCTTAGTATCTATCATACTTTGTCTTGCTCGGCACGCCAGGCGGTTGACCATTACCAGTCAGACTTTGGTTGTGACTGGGGCTGTGGGTGGCTGCCAGAGTGTAAACCTCGTAATCGCTGATCGCAAAGTTGTAATCACCAAAAAGTGTCAGATGTGCGGCACTTGGACCATCGTAGGAGTGTGGCAAGTTTGAGTAAGAGTCCGTATTCACATTACAGTTGCTGGATATAAGCAAATCAGCACCGGCACCAAATATGGGACCGCAACTGTTGGAGATACACGGATTATGATTAAATTGCATGGAAAACAGGAAGTCGAACTTACTCTGGATGATAACAAATCGCGTAAGGTTTCTTAACAATATCAAATTTGACCGGCTGCTCGCCATTTTGTGGATTGAGCATGAATAGAAAGGCGCGCTCTGAGTGTAAATAGCCGCCTTTGCGACTGGTCTTTGCCCAGGCCACATCAGTGTAGCCGCCGCTGATCTCACCATGCGCTCCCAAGCCAATGATCATGCAGGGTGCAACCCCATCGCAATAGCGATGAAACGAGCTGGAGCCATATCCATGAGTAGAGGCTCGAAAGACCAAGCGCCAGCTCTGCTTCGGCACTCCATACCATCCATTGAGAATGCTCTGCAATGCGAGCTTGTCGTTGCGCAGGATTTGCGAGCCAGGGAACATGTTAACAGTGAGGCGTGGCTGCAGGCGCTTGTCGTTGTCCACCAGTTTGTTGGGATGTAAAGCGGCGTAACGATAACGTTCCAGGGACAGTTCCATGGGCACAGCACCTGTAGGTTCCACTTCTTCAGCAAACACCTGGCTATCGATTAGTAGCAACCGTACGTGTCCCATTACTCCGCTCAAATGCTGGCAGACCCGTGCACGCTCCTCTTCCGTCCAATGGGCTGTGGGTTGTGTGACACCCGCCTGGTACTTGGCCCAGGCCAACACGCAGCGCCAGACTTCTTCCTCTTCCAAACAGAACTGCATATCGAAAAAGAATGAGTATAAGTAATTGTAAGGATTCAGAAATGTTGTGGATGCTCCTACATAATCTGATGAAATGATTTTGATGAGCGCCTCCTTCGTGAGCGTGAGAAATGAATTGGTCTTAACACACTCTCCGGCGTTTTCTCCAATATAGATGATGCATCGTTCCATAAATGAAGCAGCACATTTGGCACCTGCAATGAGAATTAATGCGGACTTTAGTTGGATATGCAATGCAAAGGATTCACCTGCCATTGGTTGTGGCCCTTGCCATTAAAAGTCGTGAATTTTGTATAAAATATGTTGCATTTTATTCTGGATTAGCTTTCGGTTTCGGTTTACAAATAAATTCCTTATATGTATGTTATTAGTAGAGGCAGTTGTTGTTGGATTGGAGTGCAGATTAATCCTTGGTGGGGTTGACATTCTGTATCAGCGTTATGTTGTCCCCCTTGAGCATAATGCGACCCAGAGTCTTGCGTTGGCGCGTCTTTACGTACACTTCCTCGGCATCATCCAGCACCAGGTTCATGTATTCGTCGAAGCCAACAATGTGGCCCTCGATGCGGAGCGAAATGTTCTCAAAGAGCCACACTTGGACGCGCGAGCGACTCTGCAGGTATCGAAAGATCAGGTTGATGGGCTGCACCATCACCTTTTGCACCTTGGGATTGCCCTTAAATGACATTTTGCCGTTTTATAATTTAACTTTTCGTTCGTATAATTATTTTTCGCTAAAACGTTTTCTATTTTTCTTTTTTTTTTTTTAGCCGGCGTCTTTTTCGATTAACGAAAGACTTGTCATCGATACTATCGTTAGCCGCAAAGAAACCCGATAACATGTTTAGCTCATATCGATAGTTGATTGTCGACCGGTTGCGTCAGAAGGAAGGTGCCAAGTTAAAAAAGTTACAAAGTTTTCTTCTCAAAATAAACAAAAAATCATGTCGCACGGAACCGTTGATAAGGGTGAAATTATGGACCAGGTGAAGCAACAGATTGCTGTTGCAAACGCCCAGGAATTGCTTACACAAATGACCACAAAGTGCTTTAAAAAGTGCGTTGGCAAACCCGGAACATCACTTGATGCGTCTGAACAGGTAGATATGTCATGGATACAACAATTCTTTCTTACAATAAGAACACTTATTAATGATGAATCCTTGTTGATTATTACTAGAAATGTGTATCCCTGTGTATGGATCGCTTCATGGATTCATGGAACCTTATCTCCCGAACTTATGGCCAGAGATTACAACGTGAGCAATCGAATATGTGAGCGATTTGAGCAGTCATTGCGGCTTAAAATGACGCCTCTGACTACTCGTTGTAGTTAGTTCTATTTAGTTCTACCCGTTGTTAAAAAATAAATCCATTAAAACAAATTTTTCATACATAAATTGAGTTTTGATTAATAAATAAAACGTGTATAAACGATAGACAGATATCAAATCTATCGACGACACAGTTGACGTAATCGATGATTTTGTGTATGCTCAAGCAACCATCGATATATTTGGTATCGCATGTTTATACTACGAGCACAGCCGAATGGCAAAAGTGCTGCATTCAAAAAATCGATTAGGCGCGAAACTTAAATAAAAATGAATCTTACATTTATATATAACTTGTCTATTTGAGATTTTTGAATACAACTTACCAGCTTTCTCATGAATATCCATGACAGCAGTCAAAAATGTGCAAGCGTTATCTACAGACAATGTGGAGATGACATGATCTTCACAAGCGGCGCGCAATTCAAACACGCCCATGTCTTGAGCCAATGTTAACATTTCGAAAACGCGGTAATCTTGCAGCATAAGCTGTAAATAAAGCAAAAATTGCTTTAAGAAGTTTACAGTAGAGTAATTTCAAGGTATTACCAACCTTTGCAGTATAGACATATAAAATAAACTGGCGAAACAGTTCAGCATTAATATGTGGCAAGCGAATTGCAGTCGGTGTCCCAGATCCAGGTGCTGCCGGTGAAACTGTGCAACCAGGAATGGGAATCCGACAGACTTCCCCTCGTTTGGCGGTCTTAAAGCTCTTGCAACTAGAATTTAAAGCAATACTTAATTAAGTAATCAAACGAATGAGTAGCACGTGCTGATGCCAGGCATTCCAGCATCAGGTGTGGATCACCATAAATGGGCATTGCCACAAGTCGACTTTGCGACAATTAACTTACCGCGCCATCAGGATGCTTCGGTGTGCGTAGATTTTCTCATCATCTCGGCCACATATGAATACTACATCGGCGCTGTCCTGATCTTCGCACAAGCGTTGAAGGTCCTCAATTAGTTGTGGAAGTCCAGCCAGAGCCGGATCACTGTGTGGTGCACGTGTACTCATTACAGGGGATATCTTTCTCTTGTTTGTTTTGCTCCCAGTGAATTTGTGCAAATATTTTCCTGTGTTTTGTTTATGTTTTCACTTCCACGTTCCGCTCGAATCAGATCGTTACGTTTTGGGAGCGTGGCCGAAGAGAGTAGAACCGGTTTCTCTGAAAATGCTGAGACAACACACAAAAACCCACGCCACAAACCAAAAATTGAGTCTGGAAAATAATTATCCAGCACTTTTTCTGATTTCTCAATCTTTTATTCTACACAATTGTTTAGTTAACTGCAGAAAAAACACAAGTTATCTTATTTAACATTTAAATATGCACAGTTTTCACTTGTTTGCTGCAACTATTTCTTAGCAGATATTTTTCATTCATGCGCACTCTCTGCGGACCGTTTATCTCGCTCTCATGAAGTCTTCGAGACTGAAGAAGACGCGTCTCAGTCTGAGACACAGACCGTGGCAGGTAACCTGGCCCTCTCCCTCTTTTACCGGATTCTGTAGTTTTATTTTCGCCTGTTTTCTCTTTGGCCTTTGCAAGAGAGCTGAGAACTGGCCAATGTCGTAGTGGCAATGGAACTTATATCTTTCTGAATATTATCAATTTATATCAAATAAAATTAAACAGTTCGAAAAGGGTGAAGAAAAAAATAATAACTAGTGTTCCGAAAAATGACTTAACATAGAAACTGATATACATATATAATAATAATAAGATGTCGGAGGTGTCTCCTTCTTCCTGTAACATACATTTCAACAAATACTACTCTTTTACTTATATTTATGTAACGGGTATAATAGTAACATAAGATGGTCCTTTAAGCTAAATTATTTGATATCAAAACTAATTGCATGCGGATATTCTACAGGTTTTTTTTTTAAGCCTAAGCTAAGCATTATTTTGCAATTACTATATTTTTAATTCCTTATAATCGACTTTTTAAATAATTATTTAACTACAAGCATTATTTCCAACTCCAAAGGAAATGTTTAAGCGCCACCTAGTAATCAACTGTTGAACTTGAGAGTTTTATCAGAGACAACAACCGGCTCACAGTTAAGTTTTTATATATATGGAGGCGCCATCTGTTAATAGGTAGATACCAGTGCAATTTGGTTTTGTACCAGCATAAAAGTATGCTACTCAATATTATATTTTGCTTATCCAAACCAGGCATCTACTTATGGTTGAGTTCATTCTATTATCGGTTGAAAAGTATGCTACACCATCTTAAATAGATTTTCTTTCCGGCTAGGTTTAAGGTCTTATTATCAGGGGTGTTCGAGAAATTCTGATGAAAATATATTTTTAAAGAATTTAATAAAATTTAAATGCAGAATTAATTAAAATGCCAAATCATGATCAAACTTACATTCCGCTTGAAAATCGGTTCAGTTTTGATCAAGTTGGGACAGTTAGAAGTTGGTCAACTCTTTGATCTAATAACTTTACCGGTACAAACGTTTCGAAATTTGGCTTTTGAAACAGTTTATTTCGGTTACAGTTTTTGTTCCGGTACTAAAAAGGAATCGGTAAGTTTTGGTTATTCGGTAATTTATAGAGTCCAAGATCAGATTAGGTTTGTGACTCCGCTAAAGATAACATTATTTTCTGCTGAAAAGTTATGCAACACAGTATTAAATATTTTGTGTTTATTTGCCCGCCGAAAGTATGCAAGTAGATATTAAAAAAAATGATTATAAACTGCAAATTGCGATCTATTTAAATGAATTAAATTAAAATAAAATAAAACAGTGGCGAATATAGTTGGGTTAAAACTTTGCAGCGGTTTAGCTGTCCCCACGTCCGTACGAATTACACAGAGTTGCCATACAATGGTTGCCGTTCGTCAACACTGTTTGCTTTCGGACTGCAAATATTACAATTTGCATACCATTAGAATCTGAAGTTGAGATATTTATTAAATGCGAAACCACATTCAATGTCTAAATCTCTATGAGATGTGCGAATTAAAAAGTAACTATTTTTAATTTTTCAAATATTTATTATGCATAATATTTACCGTTTGTTTTGTTCTTTTTTTCAATCTTGACTTTACATATGTAATAATTTATTTCGTTTGTTGTTTTTTTGTATATGTTTTATTTGTTTCTGCACTACTTAAATATGAAACGTTGAAGTCAAATTTGTTTGCTTTGTCCATTTACTGTTTAATTTGATTAAACTCTTTTTTCACTTTGTGGGTGCATTTCACTTCCGTTTTGTTGTTTTTGTTTACCGTTTTCTTCTACTACTTTATTCGTAATCCACCCAATTTGCTCCACAATTTGTACATTTTATTTGCATTCTGAATGTCACATAAATAAATAACAATCATAATAATATTTGACAAGACGCGGATTTGTTTTTGTGATATTATTATATGTTATTTATGTATATGTAGCTTATTTGTTAATAACTAATGCCATTAATATGTTGTTGCTTAGCCTTTGCACATTTAAATTTCAATAAATTGTAACAATTTCAAGTCATTTGTTTATAAGCAGATTTCATATATATATATATATATAATTATATAGTGTGCTATTTTTGTCTTAAACTGGGTAAAGTTCTTTGGGCAACTTTAGTAGGCGGTTTTATAAAATTTGTTATATAATTTTTATGTTTGTTGTTTAATAAAATGATTGTTTTATTTTATAACTCTTTGGGTTATTAGCAAAAAAATGATACCAAAATTGCAATTCTGTTCGTCTTTTGTTTTAGTTCTGATTTAATAAACTATTTTTAATTGTAAAATTTGGCCATTAATATAAAATTGCTGAAAACCGTTTTGATTAACCTTCATATAAGTAAGTTAGCTATAATGAAACTTCAACTCTCATCCTTAGTTATTCATCATATTTTCATTGTATAAATTTTGTTCTCGTTCTGGTTCTGGGGTTGGTAGAAATTCTCGTAAATGAAACACAAAATTGACAAAAATTAAAGTACAATACAACTTGTAAAGTTTTTTTGTTTATTTTTTTCAGTTTTATTTACTTTTGCATAGCAATTTTTTTTATAAATCGCGCTTTGTTTGTTGGTTGATTATTTTTTGTTTGTTTTTTTTATTTTGTATAATTTATATAACTTTTTAAATTTGAATAACAATTGTTTATGTTTTTTGCTTAATTTTTCACAATTTAATTTGTTAATCTTTAAAGGTATGTAAACATATACATTTATATTTAATTCTTATTGGTTTTTCTTGTTTAATTATAAATTTATACAATTTTACACATTTTTCGCTGGCTACTCTTAAGGACTAATTAAATTTTGGTTTGCAGTTGTTTTTCTTTATTGGTTTTTCAGTGTGTTTGCGAATTTTGAAAATCACTTAAGAGAATAAACGAAACGGTATTTACCTTTTTTTCTGTTTCTTTTAGAAAGTACAAAACACACAGGCATAAATAATTTATGAAATATGTTTAACAAAAGTTTATAGATTTTTGAAATCTGTGCGCGCTTTCGCTCGGCTCTTGGCTTGGGGTTTTCTAACTATCATCAACTATTTTTTAATAGTTTTATTTTTATTGTATTCCAAAGAATAAACAATAATTCACAAAATGTTGGCAACGAAATCAAAAAGTACGTTACGATATTTATATATATAAATACGAGTATACGATGTCGATACAACGTTGTATATCGATACACACTTGCTTATCGACGACAATAATATTTACAAAGTTCAATTACGAGTATTTGCCATTCGCATGGTACAAAGAAAATAAAGATTGTTTCCTATAAGCTAGTTTAGCATTTTGTTTGCTGTTATCAATGTTTTCAAATTTCCATTACATTTTGTTTTGTTTTTTTTTATAAACTATTTAACTAAATGCCTACAAAAAGCAAAGCTTACAAGTGAAACAGAAAACTACAATTATTTGAATTGTTCAATTAGAAGCTACAATAAATATTAATTTAGTTTATAATATAAACTTTATATGTATGCATGTATGTTTGTTTGTTTGTTTGTTTGTTTTTTAGATGAGTGGAGAATTCTGCACTTACTCGTACTTGCAATATATGTATATATTTGTATATATAGCAGATATATATGCATATTAATGTTCACTTGCTTTGTTGTTTTGTATAAATTTGTTAAATTTAACGCGGCAACTTTTCAGTGTTGTAAAATATTTATAGTACGTTTACGTTATCTTAGATTTGTTTTAGCAATTCGTTTTTGTTTATCTTGTTATTTACTCAGTGGTGGGTTCATTTTGTGTGTATTTTCCTCTCCTCTCCTCTTCTTTCTGGCTTCGGTCTTTCTCTTTCTGTTTTAGCTTCCAACTTAAAGTTAGAATTAAACTAAAATAAAATACATAACAATTAGGCATTATAATTAAAAATAAAATTTGAGGATAGGGAGGGTTTTTGAATAAATTGAGTGATCAGGGGGACGCGCCTGAAAAAAAAACCTATAAAAATCCATATACGAATGAGAAAAAAATTCGTTTTTCCTATCAGTTGAATAATTTGCTAAAATTTTGCAAGCCTCGCTTTAAGTTAGTATCTTTTTAAATGTCTTCGAAGTTTTCGTTTATTTTTGTTGTTGTTGCTTACTTAAAGTTTACAAATAATTACTAATTAGAATTAGCCATTAGAATTAGAATTAGTATTAGAATTAGAGTAAATTATAAAATAATAATTCAAAAAACACACGTATTTATTGTGGTCTCTCAATATACAAAATCAATTTGTTTGTTTTTGTTATCTCATATTTCTCCCCATTTGTTTCATTTTAAAGCTTTGGTTTCAATGTTGATAATTTCTGCAGCAAAGTTGAAGAAATTCAGAAAATAAGTATATACCAAATATATATAGAAAGTAGAAATATAAATAGATATAGAACAGCGATTTTGGAAGCCTAACAAATTTTGTGTTATACGTGAGATCAAAACAAGCTAAAAATTGTTTATAAAAAAGTAAAGAAAAGCTCGACAAGGCGCCTTATACATATTTTTGCAGTATCAAATCGTGTATACCTGTCTTCTGTTAGCAAAGGGTATTCAATGTGCGTTAAGCGTTGAGCATACATTTTTTCAAATTTGTTTCTCTTGCTAGAGAGAGAGAGCAAGACTTTTAGCTAGTTTTCAGAGTGTGTGAAAGAGATGTCAATACCATCTATTTTGGCTAACTGTTAATTGCAATGCGATCAAGGCTGCTTTGAGGGTGAAGGTAGGAATAGGGGTTGTGGGAGCGAGAGGGGTTGTGATTTAGACAATCTCCTTTTTAATTGGTAATTCGCAGTTTGCTGTTGCTGTTGTTGTTGTTGTTATCATTGACGTCGGCGTTGGCGGCGTTTGTTTCTTGCTTGCCTTTGTCGCCATTAAAACGGGCGTCGGTGTTGGCATCTCTGCCGGCGTCGCTGTCGCTGTTGCTGACGTGTCACGTCGCTGGCGTCGCTGCTGCTGTTGCTGCTGTTGTTGTTGTTGCTGTTGCTGTTGCTGTCGCTGCTGCAGCGGCATCTCGTCATCATCGGAGTCATCAGCCAGTTGCCTTTGTCGCTCATTCTTCTCTTCATTATCCGCTTCATCCGCTTCTTCATCCTCTTCCCCGTCTGCTTCTGTTTCCTCGTCGTCGATGTTGTTGTTGCTGTTGATGTTGTTGCTGGTAATCTTGGCCAGCGCTTGGCAGGCGGACATTTGTGCCTTCTTCATGGATGATGCATCGCTGCTGTTGCTGCTGTCAAACAATTGTCCAGCTGTTGCTGCTGAATCTGGTGAAATGGGCGTGGTCGCGGTGGGCGGTGTTGCCAATGTGCTGCTGTGCGGCGCCTGCGCCGTTCTCATGTCCAGCTCATCATCCAGTTCCTCATCCTCCTCGTCATCCTCCTCCCTTTCCGCCTCCTCCTCCTCTTCCTCATCGCTGTGACTTGGACTTGGACTTGGGCACTTGGCGTGTCCATTTAGTTGTTGTTGCTCAGACTTGTCCTTGCTTCTGTCACTGATGTTCTCCTCCTCCTCCTGCTCCTCCGCCTTCTCCTGCTTCCTTCTCATGCAGCTTTAAACGCTTGCTGGCTGGCTCCTCCTCCTCTCCATGTTCCTGCTCGTCCTCATCCTTGAGAGGCGTGGGACTGCGTCTTAAACCATTCGCCTGCGTCTTCAGCAATAACTCACAATTGTTGTTGTTGCGTTGTGGTTGTTGTGATTATTGTTGTTGGCCTGATCCTGCGTTAGCGTCTCATTGCTATCCGCTTCGGGGGAACCAGCCAGCAATAACTCCTCCTCCTCCATCTCCTCCATGCTCCTCCTGCTCCTCTTGCTCGTCGTCCTCGTCCTCATCCTCCTCCTCGTCGCGCAACAATGTTCGCGTTGGCTTTAATGGCACCTCTCGCAGCTTGTCCAACGCCTCCAATTGACGTCGACAGCGCTGCAGCTGATCCCGCAGCTCGGCAATGTGCGCCTCCTGCTTCTGAAAGAGATCGCTGAGCTGCACATTGTTAAAACGATACTGTTGATTCTCCTGCAACAGACGCTGCAACAGATGCAGCACCCGTTCCCGATCCTTGGGCCGTGTGTCCCGTAACGCCTCCACCGCCAACTCCCACGGCGGCAACATGGCGCTGCTGTCCGGCTCCCCGTTCAGACTATCGTCATCCGTATCCGTGGATAGCTCAAATTCACTGCCCAGATGTGGTTTCACATTGCCAATGCCATTGCCATTGTGCAGCGTCGTTGCCAGCGGCAATTGTTGCTGCTGTTGCAGCGGCAACTGTTGCTGTTGCTTGGGATGAGGTGAACTGACCACATTGGAGGAGTGTGTGCTTAGATTGAGGCAAGCGCTGGAAGACTGCGTGGGCGAATAACCCGCTGAGCTTGGCGTCTTGTAAAAGACACCACTTGGCTGTGGATGTGGATGTTGGTGGGGATGTGGCATCGGTGGTTGCAGGGCCAAATTCGTTGCTGTTATTGTTACAGGCTGATGTTGTTGCTGTTGTTGCTGTTGGCTCATCATTAGATTCTTGTTGATTCTAATGCGACTTGGTTCGCTGTGTGTATTATTGTTGTGGTTGCTGTTGTTGCTGTGGTGGTGGTGATTGCTGCTGCTGGGCAACAGCTTGGCATGCTGATTAACGGTGGCAATAATGTGATTGTTGTTGTGCGTTGTTGTTGTTGCTGTTGCTGCTGTTGGCGTACTCGTTGGTGTTGGTCTGTTGTCGTTGGCACCGGCGATGTGGACGAGGTAATCTCATTGCTGCCCGCGGAGAACTCTTCGGCGGAAGTGCGTGGCAAGTGGCGCGCTGCAGGCGGTGCTGCTGTGGGCGTGGCATTGCTGGGCGGGGGCGGTGGTGGCGCGGGCAGGTGGGCGGGCGCGGGTTTGGGCATAGGTGAGCTGCTGTTGGAGCTGTTGCTGTGGTTACTATGATTACTATGGTTGCTGTGGTTACTATGGTTGCTGTGGTTACTATGGTTGCTGCTGTGATTGGTGTGATTGCTGTGGTTGCTGCCACCGTTGTGTGGCTCCAAGCCAGCTGGCGGCGTTGTCGCTCGCTCCTGTTTAATGTGCAGCTGCAGCTCCCGCTGTTGCTCCTGCTCCCTGAGACGTTGTCGCTCCAGCTCACGTTCCTTGTCCCGCTCCCGCTCTCGTTCCCGTTCCCGCTCCTTGCTCAGAATGCTCTTGCGCGGCGCCAGCGCCACATTTGGCTGATAGGAGCGCTCAAAACGATTCAGATCCTTGCTGCTCACCACACGCTCGGGATTCTGCAGCTCTGGTGGCTCCTGGCAGGCATATGGCAGCGAGGATAACGCATTGTAGGCATGCAGGATGGCAGCTGGCGGTGGCTTTGCCGTTCTCCAGGGCTGAAACGCACTGCTCGCCAGCTGCTGACTCACCAAACGCTCTCGTTCCCGCTCTCGTTCCCGCTCCAGTTCCAGCTGCTGCTGCTCTCGTTGTTGTTGTTGTTGTTGCATACAACGGGCGTACAACAGCTGATAGCTTTGAATGTCCAAATGTGGATGATAGGTGTCCAGTGCCTTGTGCTTCTTGCTTGGAATGTCCAACAGCTCCACGGGGGCAACTGCGACGGCAACGCCCACGCCAGCCGCACCACGTTGATGGTGATGATGCGGATGCTGATGCGGATGATGCTTCAAGCTCGCGGACAGCGTCTGGTGCGTTGCTGGCGGTGCTGGAGGCGCCACCAAGCCCAGAGGCCCCAGCAATACGTCCTCCATCAGCATTTCCGCCTGCACAAGAAAGAGAAAGAAACAGAAAAAGCAAAAAAAATCGTTAGTGTTGACATTTTAGCTTATTTATTGCTAGATCAAGTTTATTATTTTTATGTGACATGATTATCGCTGTCATTTCATCCCTTTTTGAAGGCTTTAAACAATTTTTAAAGTAAGAAATACATTATAGTCATACATTTTTCTATATGTTTTAAGTTCAAGGAAAAACAATAACAATAATCTACAGCAAACGCTTTGCTTCGAGTCAAAGCGCTGAACACAAAGTTCGTTTACATCTAATTTAAATTTCAGCTAATTCATTCGTTGTTGATATATTTTATTTAGTTTATAAAATCACTCAGAAAGTATTTTTTGTAGTTTTCTTATTTTAATAATTTAAAAGAATTGATTTGAATTAAAACATATTTAATTATATAAAATATTATACGCTTTGAAACTATGTTTTTGCGTTGCTTTTAAAAATTTAAATGATTAAATATTTTTAAATGTATATAATCGTTAAGTCATTAATTAAATTGACTTAACTAAAATATATGGATTGACTCATTGCAAATATATTAACATATTTAAGCAAATTTTCTGGTTTCAAATCTAGCTTATTTTGAATTTTAAACTTTGGCAACACTATAGAGAATTAGTAGCTGCTCTGCAGTGGTTCTCTGTAGTGCAGTGCAGTTATTAGAAAATTGATCGGCCATAAAAATAGATGCTGGAAAACCAGTAGCCTCTGTCATTAATTTGAATTGCCAGCCCCGTCGCATCGCGTCGCCAGCGTCGTTTTCAAGTGGCTAATTATAAACAAACAAGTGCCCGGTAGGATCACAATGTACACCCCGAACCCCTTCTACCATCCCAATTCCGACCGATCCTTCGATTCTCGCGTCTTGCGATCCATGCGATTCCTCTGCAGGTAAAACGCCCCGCAGTTATGGCGCCAATTGTCATTGAGACAAGCAGACAGCAAATTTCACTGAACGAAAAAGTTTCTGTAATTTCAACGCAGTTCGATATTTAAGTAAAATTCTCTACAATAAAATGTTTGTTGCATAGAATGGAAAATTAAAAACGTTATAAAAAATTAAATAAATCAACTCATTAAAAACTTAAGCAGTTTCAGTCATACACATTTTTAAAATTTGTAGTTGTGAATAGAATTTTGTAGATTGAGGTTATGTTTATTTACACATTTTCTTTTTCATTAATTCAAAAAGTAAACAATTTCTAAAAATATAAACAGAAAGCTTCTTAATTTATTTAAAATAATTTTGTATAAAAAATAGGAAAGTATATCAATAATATATATTTTTTTTTTGGCGATTGAAATTTCAATTTATTTGGTTGTAATTAAATTTAGTATTTTTCACAATTTCAATGTTTAACAAAATTTAGTAAAAAACCGGTTCATCGAAAAAATTCGTATAAATCTTAAAAATCAGAAAATCAATTCTAAATACAAAAAATACAAATACGAAAAGAAAAAAAAAAACAGTATTGGTGCCCTCGATTTTCTCTCAGTGTAACTCACTGTCTGACAACTGGTAACATCTTTGACTGCATATTTTGCATTATCATCAGCGACATTGCTGGAGACATGGAACATGAAAAGGCGTCGACTGGTTCTGCTTTAGACTTTGGCATTGGATTTGCTTTTGCTTTTGGCTTTGGCATTGGTTTTGGTTGCGGTTTGCTTTCCTTTCGGTTGGTCTTTGGTTTGGCTTTTAGGTTGCGTGTTTACCTAGCTGTTAAAATGATTGGCACCGCGGCCAATTATGGTCCCGACGACTGGACCATCAACTTATTTTGAATGGAGGCGGCGCCACTGCAAACTCTGCAAATCTCAGCAGCCTCAACCCCATCCTCAGTCTCATTCTCATTCTCATTCTCAGGCCCATCCTCCCCTTGATGTCGCCTCATTTCTGAAGGTGTCACTTCGACAGTTCAGCAAATGGATATTGAAATATGCCAATAAACAGTCACTGACTGCGAGATTCAGCAAGGGAAGGAGTTCAAGGAGAACAAGGTAAAGAAGCTCTTGGCCATAAAATGTACAAGGCAGCTAATCGTTGGTTAAGCTGATGAGGTGTCATTAGCTTCTTCAGCTCATTAGAATAGCCAAACATTGAAGTTATTGAAGGTATGCTTTTAAAACGATTAAATTCATTCGATATGAACGATGCTAATTAAACTGACCATGGCCTGCTTGATTGTTACTTAAAATGTGTATGTTGGGCTTACAGAAGATAATTATGAGATTAGATGGATTATCACATTGTTTCGATTAGGATTAAAAGTATATATTTTGATGATCTTGGAGAAAGGATAAGCAATACTTAAGACCGAAATGATTTGATTTGACTTGTTATTTTCTATTTGCACTTTTATATTTTGGGCTCTGATGATTCCAAGTATTAAATAAGTATTTCATTTGATATCCAAACAATTTTTATTATGTATATATTTTTGTATATTTTTCTATTTTAAATTACTTTATTTATTTAGTTATATTTTTAAGATACATGCATATGTTTGGATATTTGGATCTGATAATGTGGAGTTAAATTTCAAAATTATTTAACTGTTTTAGTATGTTCCATTTTGACCAAATAATTTTGGCAAATACAAATTAAGTAGTAACGCGGTAAAGTTTCTTTAATAAGTAAATTTAATAGGGACAACAAACTAGAGATTTAAATCTCTTTCAAATGGTGTAACCTCAATTGCTTAGAATTTATTGAGCACTTTACAACATCAAGTTATGCCCGTAGTTAACATTTTCGACAAACAGAAAAACATTTTTCAAAAACATAAGCTATATAGCCACAAAGTATGCAACATAAATTTGGTGATCAGCAGAGTCAAAACAAAAGCAAGAATAAAATGGAGGGGAATAGGGAAAAAAGAAACCGCGCACTAACAATGCAAACAAGAAAATGCAAACAAACAATGCAGTTAACTGAACGCTTGGCCGTAACTTGGCCAAAACGATGGGTAAACAAGTTGGCCAAAACATAGCTGGCGACGCAGCGGCGACTCGACTGCGTTATGCTCAAAAATGTTGAAGCAGAGATTAAGCCAAGCAGAGCAGCAGTCAGAGGATGGAGGTGGAAGAAGTAGACAGTGAGACAGGAGACAGGAGGCAGTAGACCAGAGTGGCACACACACCACACACACATACACAGACATTTAAGCCAAGCTGGCGACGATGTTGGTAAACAAGGAGTCGCAATGGGAAGAGATTGTGGCTGTTTTGGGGGAAGACAAAAGCTAAAGATATAGATGCGGCGATAACAAAACTGGAAGCCAGTCTCACAGACACTGCCACTGAACGACAGAGAACGAGGAAGAGAGAGATAGAGAGATAGAGAGAGAGAGAGAGAGGAGAGAGAGAGGGAGATCTAGAAAGTGGAGAGGGAGACGAAAAAAGCGAGCAGCACACAAATGAACCATTAAACAGCAAAATCATAAAAATCAAGAGCCATAAAGAAGTCGTCGAAGGAGCGCCAGTCGCCAAGCTGCAGTCACCAGTTCACAGTCACCAGTCCACAGTCACCAATCCACAGTCACCAGTCCATAGTTTCCCAATCGCCATCGGCTTGGCCAACACAGCGGGAGCAGAAGACGCCGTCGGTTTTTTTTTTTAACTGTACGCAGATGGCAGCCAGAGATTGAGGCAAAAGCAGTTGCCAGTCTGCCGCAGCACGAGTGGAGAGAGGCAGGAGTGGGTGGGGAGGGAGGAAGGGGTACACTCAATGCTACCGGCAGAAGAGCTACCGATACCCTCGAGTCTCTTTTTGGCGTACGCTTCTCGTCGTCTCGCTGACGGCGCAGTGACAAATTGCCAAAGACTAAAGACTAAAGAAAAAACCGAGAAGGAGTGGGAAGTGTAGAGTGGAAAAGGGGAACCGGGAGTGCACCCAAGATCCGGGTGTGGGTGCTGATCGGGGTACAGTCAATGCTGTGGCTGCTTCTTCTTCTTCTTCTGTTTGAGTCCAAGGTCTTTTGCCATAACTCAACACCCAAAGATGATGTGCAGCAGACAGACCAGAGCAAAAGCAGCCAGATCGACACATGAATACTCTACAAACGAAGCTGATCATTGATGAAACAAAGTGTTATGATCGAAATCTAAAATTTAGTATAAAAGAGCAGAGCTCATTTAATAAACACTTAAAATCCACAAAAATCTCTAGACATTATTAATTAATAAAATTTTTTCAATAAATTTTAGATTTAACCATATCATTTGAGCAGTATTTAGACTTTTGTAATCCATTAAAATATGTTCCACAAAGACCGTTGATTAATTTACGGGTCCTTAATTATTTTTTAGAACTTACCTAAATTTATAAAGAGTAGAGAAATTTAAAGAGATACAAATATAATATTTATAATTTGTATGTACTAAGTATTTTTAAAAATGTAATTTTAATATAAATGAAATAGAGAAGAGATAAAAATATTGTAGTTATAATTAAGTTTGGTGCCTGATTAACATAGCCTATATTCAATTCCTTTTCAATTTCAATGTGTAATGTTAAATTTTCTCACTTTTCATACGGTTTTTAATTGAGAACTACAATAATATTATGACAAGAAATTCAAACTTATTTAAAATTTCTAGGAAATACTTGTAATCTATAACAAGAGTCCACTTCTTTAATCCATATACTTGTATGCCATTTATATTTAATCATGTATTGAAGTTTAATTAGATTTACGAATTAATTAGACACTTGAATTTATGCGATTAGACGGCTTTAAAGTTTTAGTTAATTTGAAAATCTTAAGTCGTATTTTAAATAAGCTGAGACACACCTTAACGAAGTTGATGAGCAAGCTGTGTTGTCCCCAATTGCAAGTGTAAAAGATAGAATAATTGCGCCCAAGTGGCGACTGCAACCAGATGAGACACCAAACAACTGAACAACCAAACAACCGAGTAACAGCAACAACAACAACAACAACACAGCCTTGGCAGGCGACATGACTTTAGTTGACGATAAGATCATGGCAAATATTGACGACGGCAGATGGGAGACCCGTGATGGGAGAGTAGAGACGAAGAGACGGCTTGAAGATGAAGTCAACGATGGCGTTGACAATGAAGCTTCATACACACACACACACACACACAAGAAATACAGCAAGAAATTGCCATTGATTTAGACTGGCAATTATGCAGGCAGGGATCGCTTCATGGATCGACATTGTCGCATGTTGTTTTGTCCCGCTGCTTGCCAATTGATGAGGATGTGGCTCCATGGAAATGGAGCAGCGACCCATATGCAACTTACCAACACTGAAAAAAAGAACAACTTCAAAGATCAAGAACATTCATCTTAAATAATTTGTTTTTAAAAGAAGATTATTTTAAGAAATAATCTTTAAACTAAGATTATTAATCTAAAGAATCTTCAAATCTTAATATAAGAATATAGGTTGTTAGGAAAGTGTTAATATGTTTTCTTTCGTATCAAACAAAAGGTGGACCCGTGGCGCTCTTGACAGAGAAACCGCTTCAGTTTTGAAGCAATTGGTGGCGGTTCGAATCCCACTCGTAACAAAGTAATATAAAATTTATAAAAATTAAAACAGAATAAAACTGTCTACAAATCAAAATAAAAAAAGATAAATATAATAAATAATTTTTATTTTTCTTAATTTCTTTTATTTTAATTTTAAAAATATTTATTCCTATAAAAGAACATGTTTATATTTTAAATGTTCTTAAAAAGAAAATGTGCTTTCCTAATTGAAGAGCTTTATGTACTCGACGCATTTTTAAGACCAAAAATCGTAGTTCTGAGACCAAAATCTTGGTTTTAGAACATTTATTTTTAACAGTGTACCAGAGACACACACACACTCTCACAAACAAAGTCAGAGTCACAGAGAGTCACAGTCAACTGCTGCTGTCAGCTTCATCTGCATTTCTTTGCGTTCGTTTTTAGTCTGTTTCTCCCGCCTGTAACCCTCTCCATCTACCCCCCCCACAATCCCCTCCCCACAGTTGTCTGGGTCTGGCGCGGGCCGTAAACTTGTTTGCCAGTCGAATTGACATTGCCATCCCCAAGAAGTCGCGACATTTACAATTTTAATTCGTGTTGTTGTTGCTGATCTTGTCGGTGCAAGCAGCGAATAAGTAAGACAGAGTCAGAGAGAGAGAGAGAGAGAGAGAGAGAGAGGAGAGGCATCAAGAGGGGTAGCCAGTCAAAGAAAAAATAAAGTATCGACAGACAAAAGATCCGATCATGACTATAAAATACCATGTAAAGTGTTTCTTACATTGCTTAAAAAAAATAAACAAAGCGAATTCTGCAAAGAATTTGAAAGTCATATGAGAGTTCATTTTATAGTGTACTATATTAAATTTTGGATCAAGTAATCTTAAAGTTTCAGTAATATCGATTTTTAAGAAACTAACAAATTTAAACTACTTTATATAGAAAACAATTGTTCCAAGCATATTTAAGCACGTTTTCTAACATTTTTCAATTGTGATGCTGAAATGTCTGCTTTAAGAATAATTTGTAGATATTTTTTAATTTATTTCTGAAAAGTATCAAATTTTTCTATATTTTTGGGAACTTATAAGATTTTTTGTCTATTTACAATGAAATAAAAATGATTGTACATATTCATGCATAACATATTTAAATTCATATATTACATATTAACATTTTAGAAAACTTGCTTTTTTCTTTCTATATATCTTTTGCTTTTTTAAATATACTTATTTTTTTCGATGTTTTTTTTTTTCGTTTCATCTCAGAATTGTTTAGTTTTTGTTCAATGCAGATTGTTTTATTCTTTCATTTCTTATTAGGTTTATTACACAGTTTTTTGTATATTCTGTATCTAGATATATTTAACTATTTCCTGGTGCTACTTTAAATTGCCATATCATTAAATTTTTTATGGCACCTTTGTGAATTTGTGAAATGAGACTCGTGTTTTCTCATTCTTATTAGATCATAATTAGTAAATTTGCCGTAGTGTCTCAACCATCCTCATCCAAATGCCTAGATTAATGGCTGATTTAATTGTAGAGCAGAGCGAAATGAGAGCGCAATAAAACTATAAAAAAAACTAATCTTAATAAAACTATAACTGTAAGGCAACGATGAAATTCTGAAGACGAAGTAGTGAATACAAAAGAGAGAAAGAGAGAGAGAGAGGGGGAAGATAAAATGCATCGTTGGCGAACGCATTTAGAAAAATATTTAAATCAACTTTAATGAAGTTGAAAACAAATTCCATTGCCGGCTATTCTATGGCTCGCTGGCTGCATTTTTGTTTATGTTTTAAAGCCACTGCATAATTAATGAGCAGACAGCAGATAGATGGAGCAAGGGGAGAGGGGGAGGGGGAGAGGGGAGCTGTTAAGCTGCTGCAGCGGCAAACAAAATGAAATTGAAACCGCGCGTAAAATAAATAAAACGCTAATGTGTTGCGCACTAAATCATTGCCCTTAGGTTTGCAGCGGGAGGTGAGGATTCCCCTGCTTCCCATTGCCACGCCCCCGTCTAGTTTGCTGCCCCCCCTGTTATCCAAAAGCTGGGGCAATTTTAGTGTCCAATTAGCGTGCGACGTTTTGAATGATGACCGTCAGTCAGACAATGCGCAGCCGCAACAGAGTTTCCAAGCGTTGCATGCGTCTACCTTCCGCTTCTATCTTTCCCCTCAACACCTCTTCAACTATCCCCCTCACCACTCTTTGACTTTATGTTAATCTGTGCCGCGCTGCTGCAACAACAAAAGCAACAAAAGCAACAGCAACAAACAAATTGCAGCCGCATTGCAATTTTTTATGACAAGCTGCCGTGCAATATTTTTGAAATTTATGACTGTTCGCATTTATCCAACTTGCCCTCTCTCTCTCTCTCTCTCTCTCTCTGTCTCTCTTATTACAATCTCTACCTTCGTTGTTCTTCAGCTGCTGTGCTAATCAAGCGACTCCTTTGTGTGCCCCAATGTTGTTTGTGGCAACAATATCTCGTAGCTCTTCGTTTGGCTTTGCTAAAAATCAAAATTTATTGTCATTAATCATGGATTCAAGCTCGGCATTGCCATTGACTTTGGCATCAGGCATTTCTGCTCTGGGGACTTCAGAACTGCATTGTCATTACCATTGGTCATGGCTTTGATGGGCCACTGCCACTGCCACTGCTGCTGCCACTGCCACTGCGATTGTGGCTTTTATTGATCGGCAACATGTTGCCGCAACATGGCAATTAAGGCTGGCCACATTGTCCGATACCCAAGAAAAGTAGCCGCCTAGGCGATCAGGCTTCACAATTTATTTGTGGCAGTCGCAACATTGTACTTTATATACCCTACAATTAAAGGTATCTCTGATGTTTCGCTAACTCTGTGTAAAATGTGTCCAAATCTATATATATATTTTTCTTTGATCTGTAAGTTCATTTTCTCACTCCATCACTCATGCAAAGCCCAAACGGTTTGAAGCACGACTTTGAAATTTAGCGACAATAATCTTAAGATATTTTTATGTAAATATATTACATTTACTTAAATTCATAGAGTTCTGTTTATTATGATAGAGTAAAGATATATTTCAATTTATTATTTTCATATTTTCGTTAAGGGTGCTGAATTTAAAAATTCTTAAATTGAAGTAAAATAATAATATTAAGTTCAGAAAAGAACTAATTATATAAATTTTAAATAATCACTAAATTATTTTTATACTCTAGGGTATTCCTGCGTCTGTCACATTTTAGTTGGCATTTCAAAGACATGTAGAGTGCTCTACTCCTTTATTATTTATTTTTATTTTTTCCTTCGTTTCTTTTTTTTTGTTTTTACAGTGTTCCTGTACTCGAATATGGCCAAGATAAATGTTGACTTTGTCAGTTTGGCCAGCTTGGGCTGCAGCTTCATTATGGGCCATTTGTTTGCTGCATAATTGGCCCGACAATTGGGCCAGTAAAATTTATGATTTTTAGAGAGGGAAATACACAGAAAGGTAGAGTAAAAAGAAAAGATTCAAACGGTAAATTGGCCAGGCAAACAGCGAACTTTGTTAACTTCGATACAGTTGTTGTTCTTTTGGCCTAATGAAAATCTTTGGGACCTGGCCTAGAGATCAGACTGGCATATAGCATATGGCATATGGCGCCACGCCCACTGCCCATCAAAAGTGGCAGAGGCGTCGCCATCTGACGCTGTGGCAGTTGCCTCAACCATGTCATGTCATTTAAATTAAAAAGTTTAAGCACAGCACAAAATTTAGAGAAATTCTCTTGGGAAACTGTTTGGGAATGCAAGCGCATGTGAATAACTCTTATGCCACGCCCCCCTTCTGACTGAGGGGCGCAAATGGGCCGACGGCCCGAAACGTCAGTTGTGTGTAGCTTTGAAAAGCAGTGGTGTACGGGGTATACATACAGTATGTAGAGTACTGTACACTCAAAAAAAATGCAATTTTGGTCTAAGATACAGAAATTTCCTTAGATTTTTCCTCCAAGTAAAATCACTAAAATTCCTAAAAAAATAATTATAAAAAATGGGAATTGAAATGGAATTACTCAAATTTGTAGACAAAATGAATTTTTTTTTAATTTCAAAAATGAAAAATCTCTCAAATACTTTTTAGGGTAAAAAACTAAGAAAAGTGTTTCTAATATCTAAATAGTTTTTCTAGCTATTTTGCCGATTTTAATTAAAAACTCTACCAAGAACCCAGTCTGGAGATAGTTTTTTTTTTTATATTAGAAAAATAGGCAATTTAAAAATAAAGATGATTTAAAATTAAAGGAAAAATTTTTCAAATAGCTAAACAGTTTTCTTACTTTTGAGGCGATTATTTTGTTGAAAGGAATTTCTTTTTCGAGTGTACGATACATGCTATAGATTCTTGAGTTTTGACTAAGTCAAAGTTGTCAGAATATGTGAGACGCACTTGACTGACAGAGAGAGAGAGCGAGGAAGAGAGAGAGAGAGAGAGAAAGAGAAGGAGGTAGGGAATAGACAACAGGAAGCTTTTGAGAACTAGCAGTGTTTGTCAAACTGTCAGTTTGTTTCGGAGCCTCAAGACATGCGAGCTAAAATCTTGAAGGTGTTTGGCATTTAGCATTTAGCATTTTCATTGTTCGACTCGAAAACGCACCACAGTTGACCACTTGACCCGATCAGCACCATCAGCATCAACATTGCTGCTTGCCACTTGGCGTTGCAACAACGACTGTACTGTTAGAATGGAACTTTGCACAAAAATGCCATAAAGCGAACGGTTGATTCTGTGGCGATTTATGAAAATGTTCGAACCGTGTGTCCTTCTTTAGAGATTTGCGATGCGATTTATTTCGAAGCGAATCCGCCGCACACCAAATGGTCAATGGAAAATGGCCAATGTCCATAGATGGTTACAATAGACCAATCGTTGGCGGCCACTAAAACTTTATGATCAGCCATCAGCTGATCCGCTATTCTGGCCATGCACAATTGGCCAACTGACCAAAACATGTGGGTAGTCGTCTCTTCTTCGGCTTATTCTCTTCTCTTCTCTTTTAGAATCTTGCCTGGTATCTTAATTGTGCACTGGCAGCTTAATTAGAGAGCGAGAGAGAGAGAGGGAGAGAGAGAGAGAGAGAGAGAGAGAGAGAGAGAGAGAGAGAGAGAGAGAGGGAGAGCATAGAGACAGAGTTATCTCTAGATCAGTAGAATAGCTACTTATCCAAAAAAAAAAAAACAAAAAATATATAAATATTCTCACTTAAATTGTTGCTGCGGGTTTTTGCATTGGGGTGTGCCACGTTTTTGTTGTTGCTGTTTTTGTTGCGTCATTGTACCGCCAACTGGAATCTCATTTTATTGCTTGGACTGCAATGTCATTGAACCTGGTAGCAAGTGATGTCGCAATATAAAACCCTACAGGCCACAGCAAAAAAAAAAACGAATAAAATTAAATAAGAAAACCACAGCAGCTCCTTTCCCTGTAGTCCATCTCTCTTTCTCACTCTCAGTCTCTTTCTTTCTGCGTTTCGCTTGCAGCCACCAAAAACATTAATGTGAAATTTTTGTGTAGCAGCACCCTACCTATACACCCTACCCTATACACTTATAGTACAAGGTATAACCAGAGGGCATACCTGTTTTATTTAAAAAAAATGTTGAGAAATTGTTGAAAATCAGATTCATTTTAAACAAAAGAAAGAAAAACTTTTTTTAAAATAACAGCAAACAAAACTCGATTCATAAACTGGAAAAAATTTAAAGTAAATTTCAAAAACACTTTCACAGACAAGTTCCACAATAATGTTAAAGATCTTCTTTAAATGTTAGTTCTTGTCTTATAAATTTGCTTTTTGTTTAAAATATATTCAAAAGTTAGTTTAAATTTCAGACAACATTCCGGCTTTAACAAAAGAGGCCTTGCACAAAAAGGTTCACATTAGCCAGGCTCAACTGTAGTTTCAACTCATATATAGGGCTGTCATTAAACTTTCTAGAAATGCATTACAAAAGAGAATCTTCTTAGCTGAGATCTATTTGTAAATATTAATTTATAGCGAATCCCCTTATATAATCTTCTAAGAATAAAAATCATAGTTTAATTTTTACCCTAGAGTATCTGCAATTCGACAATACAATTTTCAGTGGCTGAGCCGAGCAACGAACCGAAAGTCAAGTTTAATTCATTAATAATGGGGCAGCAATGCACAATGTAAGGGTGGCAAGAGAAGGATTAAGGGAGGCGTTGTAGGACTTGATTTTTACTCAGCTATGCGCCCAAAAGTATGCAATGCAATTAATATGCCCCTTGTTTGCCGAGACTTTTCCCCCTAAGCTGCGGCGCTTTTCAAAATAAACAATAGCATGAAAAACTCCACGTTATCCCATATTTTCATCAAATTCATGCCTGCTTCTTCTTCCTCGCATTTAGGTTACCCTTGAAACGACATGCACAATGCGCACTTCACAAATATCCTTCGGCTTTACTTGCTTCTTATTGCCGCCACATGCCACATGCCACATTGCAGTCAGTGAAATCCTGCCTCAACCTGCACTTTGCCCCTCCCACGCTCTTACTCTCTCTCTCTCTCTCTCTCTCTCTCTTTTTTTCTTTCTGCATCTCAAACCGCAACTTTTGCTGATGTTTTCCCCCGTGATTTTTCTGCTCAGTTGTCTAATTAAATTTTTCCAAGCGCATACAATTTGCTAGCATTTAAAGGCAACCCTATGCACGGACACGCCCACTTACCGCACCACAACTCCCATCCGCCCATCCGCCCATCCGCCCTTCCGCCCATCCACTTGAAACAGCATTGTGGATTACAAAAATACGTGTATTAAAAAATATATATGCTGCAATTCTTTTCATTCGCTACACCCTGTAAGCAGTATTACATTTAAAGGATTTCATCGCATTTTGTAAAACTAAAGTGAAAAATCTATTAAAAGTTTAAAGTTCCAATATAGTATCAGTGCATAGAAGTATTGAATGCTCCGCATTCAGTAGGAATTATTTTGTCCAAATCAATGGCACAAAAACTTAAAAATAATCCTAGTATCAAATCTTCGAAGCACAGAAAAGTGCAAATAACAATAGTCTATTCATTTATTTAAAAAATATCAACTTTATTTCTTATCTTAAGAAACTTTTGTAAGTAGAAGTAATACTAAATTTTGCAATAAAAATTTTATATATAAAATTTGTTAATACATTATTTATAATGAAAATTTAATTCTCTCAGCTTACTATTATTTAATAATTTTATTTCAAATTCTAAGTAATTTTTATTTTCAGCCGATTTCTGCGTTAAATAAATTGATAAACTGAACAGGATAACTGCTAGTCGCTCATAAACAACTAACGAATATTTCTGTTTGCTCGTTTTTTTTTTTTTGGTTCTTTTTTTGTGAACGTATTTGCATTGCCTGCAATTCTTTATTTTGTTTTAATTTCCTCTCCTGATTTTCTGCCGCATTTTGAGCTGAATCCTTGTGGAATTTTGAATGCAAGTTTGCGCTGGAGTGGAACATCGAGAAGAGGAAGATGCAGCAGAAGAAGAGGCAGCAGAACATAAAACAAACACAAAAATATATGTTGAGCAGAGAGTTACAAAAAAAAGAGTAATAAAGTCATTTAGATTTAACAGTGCTTGGGGTAGATATGGCAGCCACAGAGGCAACATCTCCTACTCTCCCTCTTTCTCACCCTCTCACCCCCTCTCGCTCTCTCTTTCTCTCTCTCTCTCACTCTCTCTCTCTCTCTCTCTCTTTCTACCCCTCATTACTGTAGAGGCTGCAGTAAGTAGGCGCTTGGGGAGTTGCCACAGTTTGACAGTCACTGGTACCTGGCAGCGTTTTTAGTTGATGTTAATGAACTCGGTCGCATTAAAAAAACCTTTTTTTTTGTACTTTATACTCTGCTACTTCCCTCTCGCTCTCTCTCTCTCTCTCTTAACCGCCACCTACACTCGAGTTGATTTTCCGTCTGTCGAGAGGTTTATGCAATTTCTCTCCACATTTCTGGCACTTCATTTGCTGGATGAAGTTGAACGTTGTATAGAGAGCCCATCCAGTAGGAATCTATCCTGACCATCCTGCCACGCTCATTAGCACGGCTCAGTGGAACAACAGTTCGCCCCTTAAACTTGCCCTGTGGTTTCCAGTTGCAAATTTGTAAATGCGAGTGGTTTTGGTTTCAAGTTTTGCGCAATGATTTCAGATATTTTTTTTTTTTAGATGCTTTTTAATTGGGCTCCACTGTAGGTTCGAGTAGGAGGCTCTTGAGATTTTTCATGAAAATCAGATGCGAATTTCGTATGAGTTACAATTAAGGCTTAGAGAATTCTAAGCTTGCAAATATTTGAGTGGAATGAATTCTATAGAATATGTAACTGATAAATATGAAGCAAAGAATTTTGAATAAATATATACTAATTATAATAGGAACCAAGTGGGAATGTCTATAGTCCCGACAATAAGATATCAGCTACTTATTAATAAAAACTATTTTATACTTTTTATTAATTGTATTGAATAACTTTATTAATAACTATTTGGCTTTTCAGCTTTTACTGCTGTTCTACTTGTCCAATCTAGCTGCGGTTATATACTCTTTTATTTTTCAATGTAATAATTTCTTTTATGAGAGATCAAAATTTATTTTTAATTAACATAATAGAAAAATGTCAGTTCTTATACACGTTACTTTAAAAATAAGTAATTTAGAATATAAAATAGTTATAATATTATTTGTTATCCTTATATCAAACAAATACCTCGGAAACTTAGTTGGATAAAGACTTAAAGAAAATCAAAGTAATTATATAATTTAAACTTATAAATTTTAAGGAAATCGAAGTAATTTTATGATTAAAAAGGTTGATAAATTCTATATTTAACATATAACACAAAAGATTTTAAATTTATAGGTCCCATATCAAGCAAACTGTTGGGGAAACTCAGTTAATTCACTTAATTTACTTAAGTAATTTCTCATTGTGCTCAATTAAACTGTGAATGTGTGTGTTTTCTGGTCCATTAATTGCGAGGCAGTTGTTTAAATTTAGCTTGAGTAACATAACTTTAATCATCTTTGGTTAGGGTATACCCTGTAATCATTGCATGATATATGGTAGTATCCATTAAGATGTAAATTTAACTATTCTTGATTAGTATAAACAAACAAATCAAGTAGTCAAGTGATGTTTGTTTTTTAATTCCAACGAAATTTATTACTTAAATATAACTGATCATAGGGTAAGTTCTTGGCGAGCAAGCTGCAGTAAATAACTCTGACTTGTCATCGTTTTAGGGTTCTATTTACTTTGAATGTTACATGACTGAGGCACATCAAAATTTGATGTCAAGAGTGTTGTTGTCTGCTGTTGTCAGTATGTGTGTGTGTTGTGACTGATGTATCTATGTGTGTGTGATGTATCTGTGTGTGTCTTGCAGCTTGCAACGTGGCAGCACACAAGCAAGTGTTTGTTTGGGGCGTTGCTTTGAGTGTTGTTGTTGCTGCTGCTGTTGCAAATGTTGTTGCAGTTGTTGCTGTTATTCGCATACACAAATTAGTTTTAATTATAGCGCAAATGCGAATGTCTGAATGAAAGAAATTAATTTCTCAATTGCATTTTGCCACGCATTTTATTGTCGGCGTTGGAGGCGGCAACCAAAACGAACACCAAAGCGAGGGAGGGGTGAGGGGGAGGTAGGGGTACTTTAAAAGGTTGAGAGAGGGGAGTGTATATAATCTTTGGGTCTTTAGCAGCAACTGCAGAGCGAAGCGTCGGCTTATTTGGTGTCTGTAATTTGAAACGCTTCTCTGATTCGGAAAAACTGCAACAACAGCGGCTTTTGGAGGCAACATTTGGTGGCAAACAGCGGATACAGTTTTTCTCCATTTATTATTATTATGTTGTTTTTTTTTGTTTTGTTTTTATACCCGTTACTTAAAAAATAAGTAAATGGGTATTTTGTGTTCGTTAGAATCTAGGTAACAGGCAGAGGAAGGCATTTTCGACCCCATAAAGTATATATATTCTTGATCAGCAACTATAGCAGAGTCGATATAGCCTTGTCTGTCTGTTCGTCTGTATGAACAAAAGGATCTCAGAGACTATTAGAGATAGAGCTACCAAATGTTCACTCACAGACTTTTATATAACCCACGCAGATCAAGTTTGTTTTAAATTTAGGTCACGCTCACCTCTGCCCCTACAAATCGCGAAAAACTGCCACACCCACAGTTTTTAAGATAATACGTTTTTTTGTGATATTTAACGTAGTCTATTAGTATTATCTATTATCCCACTGAATCGCATCAAGATCGAACATAGTAAAACTCCAGTTATAGCGAATTAAAGTTTTCAGGGCAAAACAAGTATTTTCTTTAAAATACTTTTATATATGTCAAAGTAAGTAACGGGTATCCTTTGGTCGGGATCTCGACTATAGCCTAGTTTGATTTTTTTCTTCTAGCCAAAAGCGCCGCTAAATGTCTGCTGAATATTTCAAATCCACACGCAGTTGAAGTTGCAGTTGCAGTTGATGTTGCAGTTGTTGTTGCAGTTGTTGTTGTTGCAGTTGGCAGTTCGACGCGTCGCTGCATTTCCGCTGCGCCGCAGGCAGACGAGTCTGCGACGACCATTATAAATGATGGTTATTTTATAATTGTGGAGTCGCGAATGGAGTTGCAAGCTGCGAGCAGTAAGCAGTGAGTTGCAAGCTCTGGATCAGCAGTTTGGCCATCGCATCCGCTGCAGTCAAAAACGCATTTTGTGGCCATTTTTAATAGTAACTGGCAGCGACTGCAACGGCGACAGCGACTGCGACAGCGACAGCGACGTCGACGTTGTGGCAGTAAATCCATCAAAGAGTTAATTGCCACTTTTGCCGCGATTGCAACTTTAACTGACAACTGGCAGCAGTGGCAGTGGCAACAACAGCAGTAGCAGCAGCAGCAGTAGCCAAATGCCTTGCGGCAGAGATGCGCCACAGTCTGTGGCACGAACCGCAGCAGCTGAGTTGGCGACTGCGATGCCAGCAGATTGATTGTGGGAGGTGAATTGACGGGACCCACTCATCAGTCAAAGAGTCTGAAAAGTCAGTTTGGGGCATGCCACCAGGCAATCAGGCCTACCAACAAAATGCATCACAGTGTCTGCCAAAACGCAGTCAGTTGAAAAATTACCAAAAAAGCGCAAAAAAAAAACCAAAGATGAAGATAAATTTCAGCGTTTAGTTTTCCACTGGTTAAATGGAGCAGTCGATGGGAGGATGTTAAGTTTTTTGCTTTCGGGCGATTGGCACGTGACAAATATCGTGACTAAACTGACGTTTTGTAATCCACTTTAGTTATAAGAAAAATTGGAATAGTAAGAAAAAAAAAGAAACTTAAATGATAAAACGCTCCACATTAATCGCACTAAACGTTTTTAGGAAACTGGACAATGTATACAAAGTGGCGAAAAATTGACTTCAATATGAGATTACAAAAAGTATTTTTGATTTGAGATTAAGAGATTTTAAAAAAATTTATTTTATTTATCGAAACTTTAAAATTTAGCATAAAATTAAAATGATAAACTCTTTTAAAAACGCTTACGCTTTTCAAAGTATATGCAGAAAAAAGTAGAAATGGGCAAAATAAGTTTTATATTAATTTAATTATACTTTTTATTTTTAAATTCAGCAATATACAAAAATTGAAAAATATTTAATAAGCTGCTATTAATTGCTTATACAACTTATAACGGTTGGAGTCCTTGCTTTTATATTAAAATCTAATTGAAATAATTTTGATTTTATGTACAAAATATTAAATAATTAAAGATAAAGAATAATATTATTTTGTATTTTTATTGTGTTATATACTTATTTATTTATTTATGCACGTCTTAAAAGCAGTCGACAGGAAACAAAAAAATTCAAGCATAAAAATTAAATAAAAGATTAAAAATAAATTATGAATATAAGTTATAGACATATTATTCACGTATCATTTGTATTTTGTAACGTATCTATCGAGTCTCTACTTTGACAGTCACTTTATTATTTTATACTTTTGTGATTTTATTATTTTCTATTTCACTTTCCATCAGGACAATTGCAATTTATATTCATTCCTTGCATTTCATTTCTTCCTTCACATCAACTTCAATTTTTGTAATATCAATGTTTGGCACTCTCATATTTTTCTCTATCATTCCCTTTCGCTCTCTCTTTCTCTCTCTCCCTCTGTCTTTTTCTCTTTCTGGCACTTGGCATTGCTGCTGCTTGTGGTGCTGCCGTCACACACTGCGTATGAGTTATGCGCTGCATTTTGCCGCCTTTAGAGCGGCATTTCATGCGTCAAATGGGGCATGGCATAGAAAATGTTTCTTTGGCTCGCATCGCAATGCAATCGCAATGCCAATTTGAATTTTGCATTTTGGACTTTGGGCCCATAAAAAGCACACTTACTTACTGCTTGGTCTCTGATAGTCTCTCTGATTGTGGCAGAGACAGAGAGCGGCAAGGGGCGGGGAGTGGCAACAGTTGCAACTGGGCGCATTTTTGTGGCACCTTCTTTGGGTTGCGTCGGCCATAATTATAATAATTTTTAATGTTTATTGCCATCGAGTGGCGCCAAACCGAAATGGTCAATAGAATTTTTGCAATGGACACAGTGCATTAAGCGTTGTCCCCTCTCTTTCCCCACTTTTCGCAGTTCACGCTCATTAATTTCCCCCTTCTCTTTGCTCCTTCGTCGTTGTCGGCTTTTATTATTTTCAGTTGCTGTTGTTGATGTAATTGAAACCGTTTTTTTTTGCCGCAAAAGAGTTTTCGGTGCCACAACAAAGGACTCTTAATGCCCCTGCCTGCCTATCCTACCCCCTCTCCTATACTCAAGTGGCCTTTTGTTGTTGTTTTTCTGTTTTTTTTTTCTTTGCCTAGAACGTAATTCAAGCCATGGTTTTTACACTCCCGGGGGGAGGTCATTGACAGCGCCAACGCTTTGATGTGCTGCCAGTTTATAATTTAAATACTTTACTTGAACTAAAGCGAAGCTGCAGAGAAACAAAAAGCGAGAGCGAGATTAAAAATAGGGGAAACAACAAGAGGGAGAGAGAGAGAGAGAGAGAGGTTGAGGTTGTTGAGGGGTAAATCAAACTAAATTATTTCACTTTTGTTGTTGACTTTTGCCTGTAATGTCATGCGGTGCGGCGGCCTTTGAAGTGAGGCCAAGTTGGCCAAGAGCGAGAGAGTGAGAAAAAGAAAAGAGAGGCAGGGACAATGAATGATATTTGATATGTGTGTGGTGCATCGGTCACTGTCCAGAGCAAACCATGTGTGATTAACAACTGTTTGAGCCGCATTTGAGCCGCATTTGAGCCATGACTAACTGCAAAAGGGTCAGTGGACAGTCAAAGCATTGGCCACTTCGCTAAAGGTTCAATAACTTGGCAATAGCAACAGGAGACAGCGCCCAAAAACCCAAACAAAACACAAATTAAACAATGATGAAACACTGCAATCGAGCAGACTCGACAGTGACAAACCCTGTACATATTCTGAAGAACACAAAATAAAGAAGAGAAATAAATTTGACCATGTTAAATTGAAATAAATTATGCATTGAAACTCATGTGCTAAACTTTAAAAAAAATAATTTTTTTTTATAATTTTCTTGAATATATTTTTCAATTTTTTTTATTTAACTGCTTTAAATTGAAGTTAAATAAAATAAATAAGGGTCTCCGGTTTTTATAGGCCTACAAAGACAAAAAATCCATTTTAAAAAGCATATTCAAAGCACTTGATTTTAGCTTAAACTTTGTAAGTATGTATTCGGGATGTAATCCCTAAATTAAGATTAAAATCGACATAGAAAAAGTGAAAGAAGCCCAAATTATTTGAACTAACTCAAAACAAATATTACAGAACCCCAAAAATAAAAATATTGTTGAGAAAAATCGGGTTTGATTTAAGTATTTAGTACTTGGATTATAAGAATACGGGATTACTATACTTCTGACACCGCTGGTATTAATTTTAGGCCGGAGTTCCGTACTTTTTTTTCTGTGTATATATACCTATTTGTCTTCTTCTTTATTTTACGCACATTATTTTTTTGGGGAACTCTTGGTAACGTTGAAATACAGGGAACAGGGTACAGCTTATAACGAAAACGGAGAACCAAAAGCAAAAGCAAAAGCAAAGGCAATCCGATGCGATGCGAATTTGAAAACTAGGTGTGTCTGGTCGCAAAGGCCACTCCATAACTGGAATGTGGCTCAGTTGCTGCCACAGACGTGCGTTCCAAAAAGGGCACAGCAACAACAACAACAACAACAACAACAACGACGACGACGACGACGACGTGGAAGACATGAAAGAAGTTGAACGTGAACGTGGACAACGTTTCCTTCCTTGTTGCTGAGTCAGACCTTGAAATGCCGCAGATGTCTGAAAGGCAAAGCCGACGCAGTCTCAGACTCAGTCCAAGTCCCAGTGTAAGTCCCAGTCTCAGTCAAAGTCTTAGTCCGAGTCTCAGTCGCAGTCGCAGTCAGTGTGGAAGTCTCAGCCGAGTTTTACAGCTCCAGCACCGCCGTCTCCTCCAAGGCAAACCAGATTAAACAGCGAAATCAGGTTTTCAGGCAACGTCCTCGAGAAAACCAAAGCGAAATCAAAGAAAGAAAAATGAAACAAAGCAAAAAAAAAAAAAAAAGGCCACAGCAGCAGCAACAAACGATTGTAAAATGGTCAAGATACAGTCGAAAAACGCAATCCAAAATGAGCAAAAAAAGAAATTACAAACATATATATCAAGTTAAAAAGGTCTTTAAAAAGTTATACACTGTCAGATACCCTTAAATGACCAGGGTTCAATAAAAAAATAAGTAAAATGAAAATAAAATAATATAAATGACTAGCAAATAATTACAATAAATAATTGAAATAAATAAGAACCTTAAAATTAATGTAAATAGAAAGCAGAACAATGTGAAATTTATTAAAATATGTACAAATACATATAACCATATTCATATTGTGCGGCTTTTATGAAAATTCTAGTGGCTAGAATATAAATTAATAAATAACTCAATAAAATAGCTTTGATGCCCAAAAATATTAATAAACAAAACAAACATTTAATTGTCTTCAGCTTTAATGGCATTTTCAGAAAAAATTAATGGATGTTTACAATTTTAGTTTGAAAGGTATTTCTTAAATATTTCTTAATTTCATTGAGTAATAGATAGTAATAATGTAGATTTTAAACAATCTTAAATGACCTGAAGAAAGTGCATGAAAATTCTTAAAATAAATATAAACTTTTAATTCTCTTGATATTATAAAACTTAAATGCGAAATATACTCTAAATTTTGGCATTCAGAGAGCAAAATACAAAACGAGTTCTTTGTTTTTTTTTATTTTGTTATTTTTGTTTTTGTTTTGAACAGCAGCAAAGTCCATCAGCTCTTGGCCAAGGCTTAAAGCTACAGTTGAAGCTGCTTTGCGTGTCAGCAGAACTCGGATTCAGACAACGTCTTCAACTCCGTCATCTTCTTCATCTCCTGTTGCAACTTCTGCATTTTCAGCTGCAACTTG
This sequence comes from Drosophila falleni, assembly GCA_035045575.1. Taxonomy (NCBI): domain Eukaryota; kingdom Metazoa; phylum Arthropoda; class Insecta; order Diptera; family Drosophilidae; genus Drosophila; species Drosophila falleni. The sequence goes on along the minus strand of JAWNOV010000171.1, from coordinate 1,354,111 downwards.
AAGTTGCTGCAGCTGCTGCTGCTAGCCAACTTTATTCTTATTCTTTTCTTCATCCTCATCTTGGTCCATTGCTGGCCATATCGAAGTAATAAATGCATTTGGAATTAGAGACTCTTATGCCAATTACAACAAAATGGTTTCAGGTCGCATTATCCTCAAGTTATGACAGTCAGCGACGGTGCCACACACACACACACACACACATCTACACTAAGAGTGTGTGTTTTGTTTTCTAGTGATGTGTGACTTTATGGCTAACTGTGACTGTCAAACTGTTGCCGGGGGGCGATGCTTGATATTCAGTTCGTTTGCTTGCATCTTTCCCTCCTAATTACGCTAAGTGCAAAAGTGCTTTAGGGGGCAGCAGCAGCAACAACAACAACAGCAACAACAACAACAACAGCAGCTAGAACAAGTGCAATGAGAGCTGGCAACAAATCTGCACGAGAGTTTTTCAAATGTCCCAGCAGTGCGTGAAAATGAAAAATTATGAAAAATCATATATATATATACATACACACATACACACATACATTTATATATGTACACATACAGTCAGCTCTCACTCCACTTTGGGTTTACTCTACTCCACTCTCAACTCCAGGCGAGAGTTCAACGTTCTTTGCACAACATTGTGTTTTCTGCTTTCCGCTTATTTTGCTTTAACTCACTCTCAGCTGCCCCTCCTCTTTACCTCCCCACCTCTACCCCTCTACTCAGTGTGTTGTGCGTCGGCACACGCGCTGCACCTTTAAGTGTATCCCTCCCCTCTCTCCTCTCCCCTCTATCACTCCGCTGCAGCCCTTGGCAGCGGCACAGTTACAGGGCCAGGGCAGGAAGCCAACTCCAACTCCAATTGCAACTGCAACTGCCACAGCCACAGCCAAAGTCGAAGTCGATGCCACAAACGGCAAAAGGCAAAAACGTATAGCAAAAACAACAACATAAAAGACAATTTTTTTTATACATACACATACATATATATTTTTTCTCATTGCCTTCTGCTGCCTTGTGCTTATTTATGTGGCATTGCATTTGTATCTTCTCACTCTCTCACTCTCTCACTCTCTCTCTCTCTCTCTCTCCCTCTCTCACTCTTTCTATATGTCTGTTGCAGCTGCTTCTATCTCATCGCTGTCTGCGTTGGCGTCTCGTCGCTGCCCTTTAACTTTGACTCTGCATCCCGCCTCTTTTTTTTTTTTTGCCCCGTTAGACACACCTCAATCTAAATGAGACCCCAGCACCTGATGATGCACCACTTGATAGTCAAATCTATCATTAGCACCTCTCATAATAAGCATGATAACTTCTCTTATTATGCATAGATTCCGGTTGAAGTATCTTAGCATTTAATTTGATATGATCAGAGCAATTAATAACTGGAGACTTAACTAACTATGTAATATCTTTATAGTTTATTTTATTTATGTATTTATGCATAACTCAAGACTGTCAACCAAAAAAAAATTATTAAATACAAAAATTTTGTTAAGAATTTAAAATAAATTTAATATTAAATATATGTGTATGCAAAAATTATAAAAGCATTTGTTGCAAGGATTGGGATTGAAAACCCAGAAGACCCCAAGTTGATAAAAAAAAAAAATTGTGTTGATATTAGTAACAGTATTAATATTAGGACTAGTACAATTTCAGGGAAGGGAAAGTGTTAAACTTTTAATAAACAAATCAAATGTATATGCTTCAAAATATAAACTGAGAAGATACAAGAAATAAGAAATCTATAAGATTTGATTTGGAAAATTGGTAAATATAATTATAGCTATTTGCAAATATTTATTAACAACATTCAATCGAAGAAGTTTTTTTTAAGTATCATTGAAAGCGACTTCGAAACGTTAGAATTTAAAAATTTAACTTTTCAGAAAATTTGGATTTTAAAGCAAATACAAACAAATGTGGGTTTTTTAAGCCTTAAATATAATAATTCATGCTTGTTAATTTTTTCTGATTCATAAGTTCCCCTTTAAACAATTTCTATACATCCGCTCACTTAAGAGAAAAATTTGATCTGATCGATTATAATCGTAATTCATAATTGTGAATGGAGTAATAAAAGTTCATTAGAGATTTTAGAGCCCTGAAGTAACGATTATAGATATCGATATAAAGATTCTTCCAAGATTTGAAAAGAAGTCGGTAGCCTGAAATTAGCATAAACTAAAATATAAGTGAGTAGTTAAATCTGGACACTGAATCATGAAAGCGTTCTTAGTTCTTGACTGGTTATAAACTCTCTTTATGGTCAAGAAACTTCATAAACTTTATGGTCAGTTAACCATTAACAGCTTTAAGGCTTGGCCGTAACAAAAGCAAAAAAAAAATTAAGGAATCTTTTTTGTCTGAGAATAATATAAAAACGAGCTGTGGAATCAAGAGATTTGATGCTGCTAATTCGGTTTTAATGAGATGCCAAGTTGTCACTACAAATTACGCGAGTCTATTAATAAAAAAAAATAAATTCATTTGCCACAAAATGAAGGCATAATATACACTCAACCAAATGAAGCGCTAAGCTCAAATAATATTTTATTTTTGGGCAAGACAAGTTCTTCGATTTTTTTTATATATGTATTTATTTTTTTTTTTTGTTTTTTCACTCGTCTGGCCATGTGGGAGGCTGATTAGCATAATTTAAAAATGTGGTGGAAACAAATCCGAAATTTGAAATCCAAAAACTCATATTGAAAAATTGTCAAATGGGCACAAATCAAAATGTGCGGACACTTTGCAGAGGTGTTCCCCGAACTAGGGAATGGGCCTCGTTCATGGGCCCTAGGCCTGCATTTTTGATACAAATCATTTCAGATTTAACGATCGAAAATGAAAAGCACATATAACATGCCAGATCTAAATTTATACATTTGGATTTGAGGCATTGAAAGTGACCCACACGATGATGAGAAATGACGGCGAGTTGACATTTGTAGACATCGTTTTCAGTTTCAGTTCGACTCTGTAATTTACGGCTAGTTTGGTGTAGCTTTTATGGGAATATGCTCTTCTGGGAATAAACTGGGTCAGTTCTCCCTTCCCACTTCAACCTCTGACCCCCTGCCGCAGGAAAGAATCCCAGGCGGCGACCTACTTCCGCGAATCTCTGAATCTTAGAAAACTTTGGCAAAACGAGCATCCGCCTACAAATCAACCCTGAAAAGAAGCTTCCCCTTTCACAACATCTCTTTACTTTGCCAGCTACCCCTTTGCCTACAAATAAGACAAATAAAAAACCTGGAGCTGTAATTCAATCAACAACTGGCCTATGAATGAATGGACTGTGTCTGTCCTACAATTCCTGGAATTCTCTCAAGACTCTCAAGTCTCTCTCCCGGTTCGGCTTTGTGCGTGGCCATTTGGCATTGTTGTTGCTATCCCTATTATTATTATTATTATTATGATTGTTGTTTAGGTTTATTTATACTTTTTTGCTGTGCCAGCAGCGCGCCAAGAAATTCAGTTCACAACGGCATCCAAAACCAAACGACAAATGCCGCTCCAGACGACAAGAAAACAAAAGACGAAAACAATTCCCGGAACTGCTTTGAAAGCCCCAAGATGATGAAGACGAAGTCGCAGACGAAGCCAAAGAAGCTCAACGTATATCCAAATTTCGAAAACTTCAAAACAAACCCAGACGTAGACATTTCGTGTACTACGATTGCCATTTTCAGCTTCCCCTAACCACTCGTTGTTGTTGTTGTTGTCATCACCGTCTCCTTTGAGCTTGGAATGCAGAGTAACTTATACAAAAGCTCAAATAGCCAACGGTCTAGCTGCCCTAGACAAAGTAAGGGTATTACTGAATAGTCGAAAGATAAATCATGCTTAGAATTAAATTTCAATAATAACAAATAATTTTGTAATTATTGTAGAGTTCAAGCTCATTGATAGCCACTGAAATTCAAGTTAAGTTTTGACTCAATGCTTAAACTAAGAACTTAAAACTGGCAAAAAAAGTTAAATATTTTTTTGTGATAATAAACTTACTTCAATGTAGTTTAACTTTTTCTATTGCATTTTCTCTACAGTTTTTATCGTTTGGAAAGAGTCGTTTTAATAATAGATTTTGGCAGGGAATGAAACCGAAACATATATAGGTTACGGCTTAGGTTCCGATACGTTTCGAAATAACTATTTCGGTAAAAGGTACTATTTTAGTTTTTGTCTTTCGGTTTCGGTATCAGTTCCGGTACGCAATGGTACAGCAAATAAATTTTGAAACATTTTAAAATTAAAGAATGTCGTTTTAAAATAAATATGACAACGAAATAAACACAAAACAAAAATGTTTGAACGAATTCAAAAACATTTAAGTGCAGAATATATATAGAGGCCAAATAATGATTAATATGAAATTCCGATTGAAAAACGGTTAATTTTTGATAAAGTTATGAGAGATCAAAGTTTTTGAAAAAGTGTCAAGGGAGAGGTATGGAAAATTGGCTTATGAATGGCTTAAAATCGAAAAAATATCAAATTTTCAAGATGATAAATTTTAAATGCAGAATCATTATAGCGGTTCAGTTCTGATCAACTTATGACAGTTGGAAGTTGGACCACTTTAAGAGCCAGCAACTTTACCCCGATTGTACCGGTACAACCCAATCAGTTTTTGGATATTGACAAATTTTCTTTCGGCTACGGTTTCAGTTCTGGTACTTAAAATGAAACGGTTAGTTTCGGTTACCAGTTCCGGAGTCGGTTCCGGTGTTTTTCCCTGGATTCTGGCAATGAGCTTTGAGTTTAGTCAGCTACCAAAAACATGTACTAAACTGAGGACGCAGATAATCACATGCACTGTTAGGCAACGTGAGACAGCTTGTTGTTGTGTCTGTTGTACTTGCATGTGGATCAGCTTTGTGGCAGTTTGTGGCAGCAGTTGACCAGTCACGTGAGGCATTCATTTTTCTCCATTTTTTTTATTTTTTTTGGTTTGTGAGTTTTCCATTTGCGACACGATGCGACACATTCCACAGCGGCTGTGTCCAGTAAATTCCGCCTACTGTCAGTCGCTTGGTTGAGCTTTTCAAGCAAAGCTCATTTGCAAATTAAACGTGCGCCGTGAAATATCGCCGCATAAGATGATGACAGACGACAGAGAAGAGGACGAGGGGGATGGGAATGGGGATGGGGATGTTGGTAACGATGACAAGCGGCGGCGACAAAGTTACACAAAGCTGACAACGGGTCATGCGACGGACAGTCAACTGACTATGATGATCATAATGATAATGATAATGACGATGACGTTGTGCGTTGACTGCCTGCCTATCCGCTAGTATGTCTCTCTCTCTCTGTCTCTCTCTCTGTCTGTCTATCTATCTGTCGCTGCTCATTCATCACGTCCAACTCACAGCGACATCTGCACTTGGACTTGGACCTAGGCATGGCGATATAAACTCAATGTGTGTGGTCTTCTCTTTGCTCCTCTTTTTGTGACGCTTCTCAGAGCGAGATAGATGGACAGACGAACGCATAAAAACGCAAACGTCGTCACAAGCAAAAACAACAACAACAACAACAATAAAAGAAAAAAAATGATAAAAAAGTGTGAATTAGAAAAGGCACTCAAGCTTAAATGGCGAGCTGATAAAAAGCGCAGACCACACACAAAGCGCAACAACAACAACAACAAGAACAACAACAACAGCAGTTAACGCTTCACACGAATCAATTGCTCTCGCCGTTTGTCATTGTCATTGCATGTACATATAAAACACGCAGCAACATTGTTGCCGCAACATGCATCTCACGCTCTGTTGCCGTGCTGCTGGCAACAACACACACGTACTTATGTACATGCATTACAGTTAAGCCTAGAATTCATTATGTCATTGCATCTCAAGCAAGCGCAACATTGTTGCAGCAACATGCATGCATCATAGCAAAAACAACAATGTTGCTGTTGCTCTGCTCTTTGGGTTTGTTTCTTTGCTACGCTTCATCAATAAAAATAGCTTTTAATGCGCCGACGCCGCAGTTGTCGTCACACCAGACAAACTGTCTGTGGCACAATCTACACACACACACACATATGTATTTATATATATATATATATATGTATAGCAATTTATATATTTGTATGTGATTTGTGACAGCCGTCGGCATTTTTGTGTGGGCTGCAAACTGTTGGCGTCTGTGTCTCAGTTTCTCGGTCTTGCCGACGAGGTCAAGATGAAGTCATGCTTATAACACGCTGACGCTAACGCTGCTGTTGTTGTTGCTGTTGTTGCTGATAGTGTCTGGTCTGGCAATAATTAGCTGCCCCTGCCACCACATTATGCGTGGCAAACATTTTTGTCAACACCCACAAATTGCTGAGCGCCCATCAAAGCGAGCAACTGCTCCAATTAAACAAAAGCCCATATGAGTTATGGGGCGTGGCATGTCAGTCGGCGTTGCCTTTGAAGCCGATTGAAGTTGTCAGTTGTTGCCGCTAACGCTGACGCTGACGACTGTGTTGCCACATGCCAACCCTCTCTGTCGCACAGTCAAGCGACATGTAATATAAACAAATTGAGAAAAACCAAAAAAAAAAATCTAGATGGAAAAAAACGTAGCACTAAATGAAAGGAATACGAATAGTTTGTTGTAAAGCGGGGTAAGAGGAGGTGCGGGGTTGGGGTTGGGACAAACAAAAGCCAAACACACAAAGGCATGCGAAATGGGCATGTCAGTCCAACAGTCAGTCCAACAGTCATTCCAACAGTCAGTCCGTCAGTCAGTCCGTCAGTCACTCGATTCAACTCAACTCAACTTTGTTTGACCATTGCCCACTGACCAAGCGCAACGCCCCCGCCTATGTTCTACAGCTCCCTTTCCTCCCCTTCTATCACTCTCTCTCTCTCTCTCTCTCTCTCTCTCTCTCTCTCTCTCTCTCTCTCTTTCTACCTCCCTTCTACCGCACACTTTCCTCAGCCTTTTCACGAGCATTTTGGCTTGTGCAAGCGTAAAAGCAAATAGCAAAAAAAAGACCCAGTTCGATGCATAAGTGTGTGTGTGTGTGTATTTGTGTGTGTGTGTGATTATGTGTATGTTGAGTGGTCACTACTCGAGTGCTGGCCCTGGTAATTAAATATGTAATAATCTTTAACTTTGCGGTTTTAAACTAAAGATTAACTTAACTTTAATTACCTATGCATCTAAGTACTATCATAAATACAGCTACATTTTGATGTTGTGTCGGGCTAATTCAAATATTTTATCCTATTTTAGCTAGAGCTTTTGACTAACCATCGGTATGCTAACTTATTATGCGCCACAAATAAAAATTGTTAAGAATTCAGAATACATAACATTTGAGGTAGGTAATCTATAAATATTTTTCATTGCAGTTTAATAAATTAAATTCCAGACTAATATTTTCAAATTGTATCGTAACATTTAATCTTGGCAACGATTAAAATCTGTAAATTAAATGTTATATAAAAATAAACAACAACCGGCCAATTTGTTGCTAGCAACAATGTTGACAACTGTTGACAACAACAAAATGCAGCATGTGTGACGACAGTAATTTGAACAGTAACAACAACAAACAAAAGCTTGACGCATTGTTGCACTATTTGGTGATGAGTGTTTTGTTTAATTGACAACTTAAAATTAGACACAGAAAACGTTGCAACAAAATGAAGCGAAGCAACCAATTTGTAATAAATGTTGACAAAGGATGTTGCCATTGTTAACGCCAGGCAGGCAAATAGTTAGTCAGTGATAAAACAAAAAAAGACATTAAAATGAAACAGCGGCAACAGTTGCTGTAAGTTGTGTTTGCCGTCAGTTGATGCTGTTGCCTTATTTGGCAGTCGCATTTGGCGGCTGAGCAATTAAAATTACATACATTTAAGTCTCGGCGTCTTTTGTCGGCCTCTTAAGAGCCAGTCTAGCAACAACAACAACAGCAACAACAATAGTAAGAGAAACAAAGAGACAGCGCACGATTTTCCATTTAATTAATTTATAGTTGGTTGAAATATAATTGCTAGTGGCACGATGTTGATGGAAATGCTTCAAGTTGTTTGTTAGACTCTAGTTACAATTGTTGTTATGTAGGCGGTGGACTCTCTGCAACAGCAACAACAACAGCAACAAAAACAATGACAACGTGTGTCACACCCACGTGATACAGCATTGGAATCACGATAATTAGACTGATGTTTTACATGCAGATCCAGTGCTGATCAACAACCTCACACCCACTGCACCCCACTCCCACTCCCATTACCACACCCACCTCTCATCCCACCCACTTGCCTTGCTTACCCATAGGCAATTCCTCCCTTCTTGCAACTCACGACAGGTTGATTCCAATTGCATGCGACCTTCGTTGTGGCAACGTCTAAAGGGCAACATGTTGCTTACCTGCAATGACAAAAAAAGATTGACGAAAATTGTAGTTTAATTATAAATGTTGTTAACTTTTCAATGCAGTGTATTAGTCAGTTTTTGTATTCAGAAAGAGTGAGAGAATAGCAACAATAAGAATTGCAACAATCATGCAAATTGTTCACAAATCGAGAAACTAAAATACATAATTTGTGTGGCAAAGAACAACAATAATAACGAGACAGAAAAACCAATTAGCTATTCAAGTGCTTAATAATAGGTGACTATTAAGATACCCTATAAAATAATTGTAATTTCAGTCATGCTTTAAAAACGAACAACATTTTGGAATACTTTATTAGATTTTCCGAAAAATATTACTTTTTTTAACTTTTATTTAATAAGATGTCCAAATTTAAATATTATAAATATATATAAATATTAATTATAGTTAGGATTAATTTCAGATTTATCGACTTCGCATATATAAATTTTTTTTTTAGTACTTAATGTATATGTTGTTTTGGAACAAGTTAATCGAATCATAGATATAATTTTTTTTCAACTTTCATTAAATAGGATGTACAAATTTCAATATATTTTAGTTAAAATTTATTTCAGTTTTATCGACTTCTCAGCTATGAAATTTTTAGTTTAGTTCTTAATATATATGTTGTTTTTGAACAAGTTAATCGAATCATAGATATAATTTTTTTTTTTCACTTATGCTGTTCTGGGGATTGTGATTGTTGAGACCCCCAGAAAGACGCACGCCTCGAAAACAATCAGAACCAATTAACCGAAAATTGAACAATCGAGCAATGAGGCAAACGTTGAATTGGTTTGGGCCGCGAACTTTGTGTGGCTCGATACGAAGCTAATTGCCCCATCGACAAGCAACAACAGCAACAACAGAAACAAGATGAAAAAATAAATAGAAAAACTGTTTGCAGACAGTTTGACGACGGCAAGAGGCAGTTACTCATTGGCAATGCAGAGCGAACTGTGTGCCTGGGACTGACCTCGGCATAACCCAGTTAAAGAGACACACAGACAAATAGATGGATAAAGACACAAAGAGAGAGAGAGAGAGAGAGAGTGAGAGGTGGAGTAGTAGGGGGAGAGAGAGATAGACTGACACACATGCGAGTCCAATGCCAACGCCTCAGTCTTCATGGCGAAGACTAGTCTTAAGTCTCCACTCTACAGTCTTTGGTCTCTGTTAGTTTTTCTATCTTTTTCCTTTTTTTTTACTTTGTAACTAAAATGCAATAATAAAAAGGGTGTATTATGGTTTGAAAAAAAAACATATTCATAGCTGGCAGAAAGAGGCTTGACAAAAATACTTTATAAGAAACAAAAATTATAAAAATAAGAGACAATAGATCCAGAGTTATTAAAAATCCTAAGCCACCCTTACATTGCCGCAAATTGAAAAAACTAATTAATAGAGAAATTTAAAAGTAAAAGCTCTGAATCTTTGCATACAATATAAACAACGTTTTCCAAATGAATTTTAAAAATTTCAACACGATCGTTTAATAAACTTGGTAGTTTTGCAAGTAGGACCAAAGTTTGCATTTTACAGACTAAGTACAGGGTGTCTCACAGTCATGTTAGGTTTCAACTATAACCTTTCATACGAGTTGGTCTTTCTTTTTTGTTTTTTTTTTTTGTGTTTCAATCTTTTTGGGGCCTGTGGCGCGCCTCCGTTGCGCTTGGGCGCATTTCTTGACTTTGAGTTTGAGTTAGAGTTAGAGTTTAGGTTTCCTGCCTCCTCCGCGTGGGCGTCTGTCAAACTTTTTTGGGGCTTGGCCTCCGTTGCAGTTGCAGTTGCAGTCGCCGTCGTGCACTCTAACTGTTGTTTCTGTTTTTTGCTGCGCTGCTCGTGCCAAAACAAAACTACAAAAAAAAACAAAAGAAGGCAGAAACTCGTAGACAATTATAATTTGACGTTTTGATTTGGCGGTGCACATGTGGCCAATGGACGGCAACTTTGAATTTGGCTTTGGCTTTGAATTTAGATTTGCTTGCAGCTTGAATTTGGCTTGTGGCACGTTTTTTGTTGTTGTCGTTGTTGTTGCTGTTGCTGTTGGCGGCTTGCAATTCATGTCATTGACAGCTGGGGCATGCAACTTGCCAGTCGTCTGACTTGAATGTGCTTAACACATTCGAGTATTTGTTTGCTTTTCCAATTGCTCATATGCCTTCAAGGTTTCATTTGCATCGGTACTCAAAAGCAACGTATGTGGCAAAAGGATAGTTTTGCATAAAATAGAAAACCAAATTAGAATACATATTAAACACAAATTGTAATCAAATGTGAATAACAATGAGTTTGAAGATATGCTTATAATGGAAAATAATTAAAGAAATATAAACAAAAAAAGCTTATCAAAAGCAGAAACATTTGATTGGAAAATAACTAAGATATTTGAGAATTTCGCCAATTTGTTGAGAAATTTCACTTTTAAGTTGAACAGATAAATAGAACATTCGATTTATTGTTATCGCACAGAAATACCAAAATAATAACATGAATATTTCAATCTGGCGTTATTATTGGCTTTAGTCCAAATTGGCAACAAACTGTAGCCGAATTGCCGTTGTCGTTGTTGACAGTTGCAAATGTTGCAAGAGAATCTGAATGCAACAAAAAAAAAGCAGCGGCCGCAAAAACAAAGCTAAACCACACACAACATTCAAGATACGTGTACTACACACCACAGTATACTTTACACACTCCCATACTAACACACACACACACACACACACACACACACACACCCTCTGAGGGCATCCTCAGTTGGTTTGTGCTCTGTTCTGTTCTGTTTTTGTCTAAACTTCCGCATTTTGGGGGCGAAGTAGAAGTCAAAGCAGTTGCCATTTATGCTGCCTGCTTGGCTGGCCACAGATTTTTGCAAATGATATAACTTGAGCCAATATTTACATATATATATGTATATGTACTTAATATTTGTATATGTACTTGCATGCATACATGCACTGAGAGAAAATAAATGCGTATTACTTTTGAAGAGAGTTACAGATAGAATATAAAAAAAATAAATGCAATTTAAAGTTTTCCGCTTAACATTTAATTAAACTTTACATTTCTATCTTCCTTAATAATGACAGAATATAGTTTAAACTTAAAAACTATTAAATAAAGCTTAGCTTAACTTAGAAATAGGAACCGCAATATTATTAAAATAATTGTTTCATTATTATTAATAAATTTTACTTGCATTTATTTTAAACGTCAAATAATATTAAAATAATTCATTATTATAATTAAATTTTAGTTTATAATCGGGAATCATTTGATTGCTCTCGAACCCCTTATAATAAGTGACAGTGTTATCTATGTAAGGTAATAAAGCTAAAGTCTCTGTAGAAATTTATATATAGTAAATTTTAAACTAGGAGAAAATGCCTAGAAAACGTAAGCATTACTTTTATGAATTTAGCAACAGTGTCCTTTAACTTTTCTCCAAGTGTATAGAAAGCTGAGCAACTAGAAAATGTTCCAATCTAAGTATGTGCTACAGTTTCACACACACACACACACACACACATAAACACTAAAACTAGAGGGAGGGAGGTGCAAGGGGATGTGGGCACTTTATAAGCAAATCGTGTACGAGTAAAATCCATTCCAAGAAATGAAAAATTACACTGGGGAGTTAATTTTTGTTCGAAATTAGCTGCCAGCTATGTCAGAGCACTAAGATCTGCAGATGCAGATGTAGATGGAGAGTTGCATGTGGAAATGGGAATGAAAATGGATGTGAAGTTGCGTAGAGGGAGGAGAAAAAGGGGGACGATCAAGATGATGGATACAAATGTGCAATACAAATGAGAAACAACAGCGTATTTAAAGTCATGTGTCACACAACTTGAAGGCATTGCTAATGGCAATTAAACAACTGCAACAGCAGCAACAACAACAACAACAGCAACAACTACAACTACAAGTTCCCATTTCACAGCACTTCAGGTCATTTCACTTCACATGACAAGTTCGTTGCAATGATCAAATGTCGGTCAACTTCAAAGTCAGCGTCGAGCACTTGTCTTGACCACATGCAAATGAGTTGCCCACAAAGCTTATTAATAATTATGACAATGTAGCGTACATTGCTATGATTCCCATTTCATAATTGTTAGTAGAGCATAGCAGACTATTGTTGAAATGCTAATATTATTAACTAAAATAAAAATAAATTTTTTTTTAAAATCTATTATTAAGGTCGGAATTTTTTCAAATATTACCGCCAAGATTAAAAAGAACCTACAGCGATTAGGAAAGACCCAGAAAACTTCAATCAGCTTAATAACGGAAGAAAAAACCACTGCTAAAGAAAATTATTTATGTAGTAGGTCATGAAAATAAGTAAACGACATATGTTTTAAAAATTTCGGATACTACTGGCTATTAGAACCATTATTGACTCAGTCATTAAAATAGAAAGTCGACAAATATTTTAATGATTGTGAAAGTCCAGTTTTTGTATAATTTGATTAATCGCACAGATTTTAGAAAATTTAACTACCTGAAATAATAATAAAGTTTTTTTTTTAAAAAATTCTCATGATTTGTTTCTTTTTTTACAGGATATTTGCTAGTCTCTCAGTGTCAATTTCTAATGTTTCTAATGGAATGCCAGATCAGCCACAATGGCGACACTGACTTGTTGACTGCTGTGCTAACTTTTCGTAGTGCTGCCCACGATCGAAGCGAGAACTTGGCCCAACTTGTGGCGACTTCAGAACATTGTGGACGCCGATTGTCACACGACACAACGATAAACGACAATGTGCCACCACCGTTACAACTGAATGTTGTTAATATTGTTGTTGTGGCTGTTGTTGTTATTGTTGTTGTTTTTGTTGTCGTTGTCTTGACCGCTTTTGATCGTGACCACCATTGTGGTTGCCGCCTCGTAAACACGCCAAGTTTTCAGCTCACTTTGGCCAAAGTTTATGCGATGTTGCATTTATAAAGTTTTCAGCGCTTATTTACGATCATTTTGGCTTCCCGTCTCCGAGCACGTACACGGTAAGTCTACACCTCCACCTCCATCTCTATCTCCACCCTCCTGCGCCTTCGTGACCGCATCTATATGGGCGCCCCCGCCTCGTTATCGATTCCAGATCTTCTAGAATCTAGATCTTTTAATGTTAAGCGAGCCGCTCGACTGAAACGATCCACAGACAGCGGTTCAAAGCGCAGCCAAGCGCTGCTCCACCTGTCACTGCTCTTGAAAAGGTATTCCAATTCAACTTGCAATAGGTAAACTGATCAAATATACGATTTAAGATTTAACAAACTTACTTCTGGGTAGCTAGTATAAATCTTTTAAAATAATAATAAAGCGCTAGAAATGCTAATGAAATCAAAAGAAGATTAAAAGCTTAGAATAAATGAAATACGTTTTAATAAGTCTGGTTTTAAAAGTATCTTTGAAGATTAACAAAGATATACGGTTTAAGATTTAACAACTTTATTTCTTGATAGCTAGTATAAATCCTTTAATATAAATAAAGAGCTTTGAAATGCTAATGAAATCAAAAGAAGATTAAAAGCTTAGAATAAATGAAAAACGATTAAATAAGTCTGCTTTAAAAAATATTTGTGGAGATTATCAAAGATTTAAAGCTAGTTATAAATGGACAAAGAAATAATAATTTAGATTTAAAAAATTTCTTTGAGTGCACTTTTAAAGAGAATAGAAAAGTACATTAAGAGATAATTAATTTTAAGCTGATCATAAAGTGCTTAAGCTGTATCAAGTCAGATTTTAAAAAGATTATTAAAGAAACCACAAGATCTTTAATAAATAAAGTTTCAAAAAGACTGATTTTAGAAACAGATTTAAAAAAGATTTTTACAGACTTTTCAAGATCTCAAATAAATAATGATTTTATAAGACTGCTCTTCGAAACAATTATCATTTTATTTTACTATTAATCATTTTATTTTAACTTGGTAAGAAAATTTAAAAAGGTAAAAATATTTTTATTTGAAAAGATCCTTAAAAAATCACGGAAAATAGAAAAACAATTAAGAAAATAAAATAAATTTCTTTGTATAGAATTGAGTCAAACATCAAATGAAACCTTTTCTAAAATGTTGAAGATTTGTAGCCTTGATTTAAGGGGTACATTTTAAAAGCCATTCCAGGCTAGGATAATGCTCCAATGGCTATTATTGTTGTTGTTATTGTTGTGCAGCTGCCAGAGGCGACTGTTAAGCAGCTTAAAGCCTCCCCTTCACTCTCGATCCCCTCCCCTATTGCCTGACCAGGGCGGTGGCAAGTCTAATTGGAGCCATAGAGCTTAGCATGGCCAAGAGCTGCAGTCAAACCAATAACAACAATAGACTTGGAATATAGAGACAAAGAGGTAGAAAGAGAGACGGAGAGAGAGAGAGAGAGAGGGAGAGAGATAGCAAGCATAAATGGCTTATTAAAATGTACAGTTGCATTGGTGGGCGGCATGGGCGCGGCTCAGTGCCAACTGAACAACTTAATTAATGCTATTTATCGATGCGAAATATCTGCACTAGCTACTTGCAACGCAACTGTCGCTACACTGAAAAAAAGAACAACTTCTGAAATCAAAAACATTTATTTTAAAAATTTTTTTTCTAAAATAAGACTATTTTAAGACCAAATTACTAAAACAAAGATTATAAATCTAAAAAATCGTAAGCTCTTAATATAAGAATAAAAATCTCAAATTGTTAGGAGAGTAAAAATATCTACTATTTCGTATCAAACAAAATTTAAATAACATTTATAAATTTACTAAAACAGAAAAAAAAATGTAAAAAAATCAAAATTTAAAAAAGTAAAAAAAATTAAAAATATAAAAAAATAACTTTTACTTATTTTATTTTTTGATATTAATTTTAAGAAAATTCATGCTTAAAATAGGAACTTGGTCTTATCTAAAATGTTCTTAAATTGAAAAGAAAACATCTCCTAATTTAATAATTTTGTGTTCTGAAATCAAATTCTTGATTTTAGAACATTTTTTTTTATCAGTGCACTTGCCACCTGCCACCTGCCACTTGCCACTCATCATCAGAGACTCTCTCCTGAGCTGAACTTGTTGATGCTGCTGTGCGGAAATGCTAATTAAAGTAAATAATAAAGAAATGAGGAGAGACAGCGAGGGGAGATGTTGCAAGTTGAAAGGAGCAACAGCATCTTCAGCCCAGTTGCAAGTTGCAAGGCGGCCAGCGGCAATGGCGGCGGCGTCTGTGATTAGCTTGCTGAGCGTTGCAATTTGGATGGGGGAAACTTGCAACTTGCAGCTAGCAACTTGCAACCTGCCGCGACATAGTCATTATTAGATGGCCTCTCAATGGGCGTGTCCTTTGTGCCCCCAAGGCGATCGCAACGATTATGCATCGATTTAATGAACGGCGTCGTGAACTTTGCTGTGTGGCATGCAGCATGCACCCAGGAGCAGCTCCTGCCACGGCTGCTGCTGCTGCTGTGCCCCATCTTGTGTCTCGTCTAGGCCATTAGCGGGGCACAAATTTGAATGCTGCCTTGGCGCCAAGCTGCGCTGCTGGCGCGTGCTTTTTCCACTTGGGCCAAGACTGGCGCCAGTCTTTGGCTTGATGCCGCCAAAACGGAAATCGCCTGTCAATGGGCCAAGTTAAGAGATCGCTAAGGCAATTGGAATTGTCGCCGGCACAATTGGTTAACAGGAAGCAACATTGATCTGGCGATCGATCGGATTCCTCAAAAACATTGTCTCAAGCTGTTTACATTTTAATTGGCTTGACTACTCTCTACTTGCCACTTGCTACTTGCCACTTGCTAAGCGTGTGAAAAAAGCCAATTGGCAAATCTACTAATTAAAATAATTGAGTTTTGGAGCCGCTCAGAAATTGCGCTTACAGCTGCCAATCAATGTGGCTGATGAACTTGCCACAGTCCAGAAAAATGAGCCACGAGTCACAGACCGAGTTGCAGTTGCAGTTGCCACATTTCGTGTGGCTTGCAACGAGCTGCAAGTGGCAGCTAAGCGCTGCTAAATGCCTGCCTGCAGCCTTGCAACAGTTCAACAGTTGCTGCCACTGCCACTGCCACCGCCTGCTCCAGTTGCTGCCACTTGGACATTGTTATCATTATGCCAGATTATTATCAGTCTGCAAGTTTCTGGAGTCTCGCTTTGCTGCCTGGCATAATTAGTTTTTATTGCCACATCCAACAAATACAACAAAAAAAATAGCCTAAAGACGAGAATTTAAAACTCTCTTCGGCACGTTGAAAATTTAATACCCTTGTGCTTTAAATATTTACAAATTTCAATAAAAAGTAAAAACTAGGCATGCTCTACAAATTTCTTTCTAAGTTTGAACGACTTGATAAAACATTTATTGCAATATAAAAATTGATTGCAATAAATTTAGTTAATTTTTAAAATTAATAAAATATATACATATGAAAAATTGGGATTATAATCTTGCGTATTCAAATTTTATTCTTTTTTTACTTTGAAAATTGTTTAAAAATTAAAAATCTAAAATTTCCTACAAACACTTTTGAAGACAACTGTCATAAAAATTCTCCAAAAAGGACATGTCCTAATTGATTTTGCATGTTCTACAAATTTTATTTTAAGTTTCAACGATTTGTTAAAACATACACATCACATGCACAAATTATTACATTAATTTAAGTTTGTGTTTAAATCCCACAAAAAAAATTGTATACATCTAAAATTATTGTTATTATTTTGCGATAGTCGAAATTTTTCCTTTTTAATAAAAATTCTTAAAAAAGGACTAAAATACGCACATGTACTAATTAAATCAGATTGTTCCAATCAAGAATTGACTGTTTAGATTGGTCACAACTGTTTTGGTAGGTTGCATCTTTAGTGACAATATGACTTTACCCTGTGCAAAGGGTATTCAAAGAACGCGTTGCACAAATTAGCCCTTGCAGGCAACAGGTAGGAGCTGCTGTTACTTTGGCTGTTTGCAACAGTTGCCACAGTTAGGCCAACAGTTGCTGCTAATCCGCAGCGAGCACCTTGCTGAACAAGGAAGTAAAATGGTCAACTCACAGCTCGATCACCTCCTACTTCTTTAGTTGCTATTCTTTCTCCTGCTGCTGCTTCTTCCTATTCTCCTGCCCATTTAATACTTGGCAATTTAATATGAAATTGTTGGCCAACTTTGGCTGCCACCGCGTGCTTCATCTGCTGCTTCTGCTACCTCTGCTGGGTGCTGATAGCCTTGTCTAAGTGCTGCGATCAGTGGGCCAGTCCATGTTGCCCCTGTGCCCCCTGTGCCCACTAACTACTGTCGATGATATTGTTGACGCTGCTTTGGCAATGCGACTCCAACTGCAACTGCAACTTGCAACCTGCAACTGTTGCCGCTTTTGCTTTGGCTGCCTACTTTAGCTGCTAGATAATTTCAATCATTAATTTTGATTATGAACAAGCGTAGAGCCGCATGCCAGGCCAGGGGAGGGCACATCTCATCCCAGGTCTAAGTCCAGTGCCACGCCACGCACGAGCTTTGTGGGTTGGTGTCGGTGCTTCTACACTAAGAAAAATAATGTTCTAATAATATTCAGAACTAAGATTTGTAGTCTAAAAAATGAGTCGAGAAGATAAAATTCTCCAATTAAGAGAACTCATCTTGATTTTAAGAACAATTTATATAAGACCAAGCTTTTATTTAAAAATTAAATATTCCTAAAATAAAAATGATAAAAATAAAAATGATTGTTATATATATGATTATTTCTTTTTTATTAATTTTTTTTATTATTTTATTCTATTTAAGTAATTTTACAAATGTAAGATTAATTTTTTACGAGTGGGATTCGAGCCACCGCCTACTGCCCCACAACTGAAGCGGTTTCTCTAACCAAATTAAGATTTTTATTCTTATAAAAATATTTTAAGATTTTTAAGATATATAATCTTAGTGTTTGTATTTTGGTCTTAAAATAATCTAAATTTAAGAACAACATATTTAAGATGAACGTTAATGATTTTAGAAGTTGGTCTTTTTTCAGTGTAGTTGCTGCAGCTGCTGAACTACAGTAGTTTCCGCACAGCATAAAGCTACGAATTTAATAAATAATTTTTGTTGATTATTTTTTTTAGATTTTTTAAATAAAAAGAAATATGTATGCATCAAATTCATTTCTGAACTTTACTGAAACACTATTTACTATAAATTTCTATATTCTATATTCCTAGCTCTTTATTTTCTCCTTTTAATGTAAATCTTATAAGCAGTTTTATTAATAGTTTCTAGGCGTTCACAGATTGTCGTTGCCATCCCACTGTGCAGTGTCCCGAAATGAGTTCATAAGGCGGCAGCTAGAATACTAAAGGCAATAGACGATATCGAAAGCAACTAGGCATCGACTGCTGCTCGTTTGCAAAGTGAACAGCAGCCAGGAATATTGTGTTGAAAGGGGAATAAGAGGGAGAGAGAGAGAGAGAGAGAGAGAAAGAGAAAGAGCTGCACAGTTGGCCACTTGGTTATTTCAGGCAGCCAGAGAGATGCTGATAAGTTGGCCGGTTTGCTGGCCACGATGAACAGGTGCCACAGTCTCTGTCTATCCCTCCCTCTCTGCCCCTCTGCCTCTCTGCCTCTCTCGCTCCACACAACCCACTCACTCCTCTACACTGTCTGCCCATTCTACATTTATTGCTATAACGATGACTTGCTGCAAAATGTTGGTACAACAACTGCAACACGCACTGACAACGTGTTGAGGGATGTTTTGAGTCATTGTTAGGGGAAGATACTACCTCCTCCTTTGCCTCCTCGTTAAGCTAAAATCAAAGGTCGTTTTGTTTGCTTATCAGCAGTGAGCCACTTCCCAGTACATTGATTGTTTTGTTTACAGACGGACCACGCAATTCGCTTAGGTGCCATTGATAAGGCTCCTATACGGTACGAGGCGGCAACCTTTGCAACCTTATCACACAATACCACAACGAACGTCAAATTTATTGATTACCAAATGTACTTACGAGCATTTTTTCTCTTTTTTTCCTGTATTTATTTCTGTTTCTGGCTTCTATTTTTCTAAACTCCAAAGCAGCAAATGATTGCGCCAAGATTTTCCATGGTGAAATCAACTGGAGAGAGACAATAATAATAGCAACAACAAAAACAACAACAGCAACACATTGTTATCTGTTTTGCGGTCTGGGCCACGGCCGTCTTTCAGCCAAGTAGCGGTTTTCTGGGTTGCGCCTCCGGCCTCAGTTGGCGTCCATTTGCTTAGATTTTGTCTGCTTTATTATAGAAATTTGTCGTAATTCACAGCGGCCACTTAAGATAAATCGAAGGTAGGCGCGTTTTCGACTTGCTGTGGGCGTGGCATATTCGACATGGACATCATAAAGTTGCTGAAAAGATGCTACTGAAGTAGCCGCAAGATCAACGAGAGCTTGGTTTAAGCTGAAGCCACAAGGATTGTCCCAGCAGGAATTCTATATCCAACTTTCGTAAGTCTTTTTTTCCCCTATCCACAAATCGTGCTGACGATGACGCTGCAAAAATCTCCACGAATTCAACGTTGAGCAAAGCTTAATGCATTTGCGTTCTGGGAATTATTCAAACCAGAACTAGAAATTAAAAGCTGTCGAAAAGGATTCCACGACATTGCAAAGGACAACAGTTTCCCAGGGGGAAGCGCGACACTAAAAGCAACGCTGATTACCCAAAGGTAATGTCTATAAAGATGGGATTAAAACGACAATAATGAGAGCAACAATTTTTGCAAAAATATTATTCAACAGCTAGACACTTGAATACCCCTAATATATATGTTAACATAAAAATAAAACAGACTCCAACCAAATTGATATAATATTTAGTGTAATTAATTATATATAAGCACCCATGAAGTATAAATTTAGACTTAAAAATTAATACACACTTTTTTAAATTCTTTGAGCAATTTTCTGATGTTAAAAAATTGGATCCGTCATTGACCTAAGTAATGAATATAATAATTTTATATTGAACTAAAAAACTTTTCGTCTAAAGTTAAAAGTTAAAGTACTGAAATAAATTTATATGTATTATATTCCTTAGAGAAATGTCTATTGAATTAAATTTTATCAATAACCTAAAAATAAAAAGCTTCGTTTAATGCTTATAAATAAAACTCTCGCTAAAGCCGAGTGACATTTGACTATAGGGTATTTGAAATAGCAACGACAATGCGAAAGGAATAACGATGACGATGATGGAAAGAACGACGACGAGAAATGGCAGTAGACAAATAAAAATTCCACTCAAGTAGATGAAAATAGAACGGAAGTGGGTGGCGCTGGGAGGTGATGGCAACGGCGACGTCAACGGCGACGGCGACGTCGACTGAGAAGGAAGCGAAAGCTGTGAAATGGGAGCACGAGCATGAAAATGTAAAGTTGCCAGGCGGAATAATGCGAGAGCAAGACGCAGATGATGAGGAAGAACAAGAGCCAGAAGCAGAGGCAGAGGAAGCATAACACTGGCAAAAAAAAAAACAGAAGAAACTGAAAAAAAACAGGCAAATAAAGCGGCCAAATAGAGAGGAAGACAGTCAGACAGACAGACTGGGAGAAGTGAGACAGACAAGAGACAAACCGACAGCTAACAGTTAGAAACGAGCTAAGAAGCAGTCGCAGAGGAGAGAAAGAGGATCAGCACAAAGAGGACAGAGGAAGAAGACAGCAGACATTGACACAGACGTGGATATATTGCCACAGTGCCAGACCCCAGAGCAACCTAGACTCCCCCTGTTTCATATACCCCCGCTACCAACCGAAAGAACTTACAGTCCTGGCTGACTGACAGACTGGCAGACTGACAGACTGACAGACAGACAGACAGAGAGTCGACTGTTAGACAGACAAAGGGGCGTGTAATGGCAAAGGGTAAGAGGGGAGTGGGAGGGTTTAAGGATTGGGGCAGTGCAAGTCAGCTTCTTTCTAAGAATTTCAGTTTTTCCCCTGCTGTCGCTGCTTATAAAACCATAGAAAAAGCCAATGATTGTGCGGAGACAGCGGCAAAGAGAAATGGCTGCTAAAGTGGAAACAAAGGGAGAAAAGTTTAAAATGAGGGATATGGAATGGGAAACGGGGCATGGGGCATGGAATTTGAAAAGAGCCGAAGCCGCATGAAAAACTTTTTGCGCTTTTCGGTTTCAAGTTGCACAGAGAGACAGACTTTTTGGGCCAGTGACAGGATGGGAGCTAGCGAAGGATCACGCAATGTACACAACTTTTTTGGGGATGAGTACTGAAACTTTAATAGAGCAAAGGCAAAAGGCAAAAGGAAAAGCTGAAAACTGAAAGCAAAATGCCAAATGCGGCTCACAACGGGGATGCCCCAAAGAGATATTTCTTTACTTTTGTTAGAATTGTTGTTGTGACATTGCCATGAAAAGCAATTAGAGCTGACGACTGTCGAGGGGCCTCCCTAATGCAAATACATACATACACATACACATACTGCCAACTTTATATTTCGAATGCAGCACAAAAGTCTAGTTTGCCCCATCAAACGGGCGTAAACTTTTGAATGGCATTTGCTGCATGTAAAAATGAAAAAAAAACAATACTTAACAAAATAAAAGAAAAGAAAGGGTTAAGAAAAGTTTTCTAATTAATAACATTTCCGTTTAAAGTTACAAAAGTCTTCTCATTAACGATAGACAACATTAGGTTGTTTTATTTCTGACTAAACTTTCGATTACTTTTATGTATGCACCGGAAAATTATTTTTGCAAAGAATAATTAGTTTTAGTTAATGCAACTTTTACATCGCAAAGCATTGCAAAGAGTTAAAAATAAGTGATAATTAATTTTATAATTTGAGAAACTTAGGAATATCTTTTTAATAGATCCCAAATTTGAACATCCTTGTGATTTAAATAATAAATATTATTAATTTAGCTTTAATTATCCAAACTATTTCTATTCATATCTTAAACGCCTTTATATGTTTTTACTATATCCACATTCAATATAGTTGAGACTGAAGATTTTTGCTAAAAATTATATTGCCCTTACCGTAGTCAAAATGTTTCATCAAGAAACAAATATATTTTATAAACAATAAACATAATTGATCGCTATAAAATCTCTTGAAGAGGAAAGGAAGTTATTCGTATATCATTACGTTAATTATAAAGTTGCGACTGATGTCCGCCATAAAAAAAAGTATCCAGTTCACAGTAACTAGTAACCACACCAAAAATAAATATCCGGGCTTCCGGGCTAAAATTAATCCGAGCGGTGTCAGAAAAACGGTAATCCCGAACTTGAATCAAGCCCGTTTTTTCTCCACAATATTTCCATTTTTGGGGCTTTGTAATATAAGTCAGTTTTTTAAAATTGTTGCCCTTTTATCTACGTATATTCTCAATTAAGAAATTATATTCCAAATACATACTTAAAAAATTCAAGTTTTTTAAACTTGATTTTTAGAATAGAATTTTTCTTTCTGTGCAGTACCCAATAACGAGTAACCAGTAAGCCAAACCAGTCTAAGGCAACAACTCAACGAACTGTGTAAAACGCAAGCAATGCCAGAAGCAGGACGAAGTCTATTTGGCGAAATTACTTTCATTGCACGGCATTTTCAAGTGGGTGTAACTATGTGTAACTGTGTGTGTGTGTGATGTTTATAGAGAAGGGCTGGTAGCACCTATAAAGAGTGAGAGAGAGACAGAGAGGAAGAGAGAGGGAGGGAGAGAGAGAGGGAGCGAGAGAAATACAGCGATGGCAAACTCAAGAGTCCTTGAGCGTCTGATTTTGTGTATAGACGCGGACGCTATTTGTTTTGCCGAGTGCCGTGTGACGATGCAACGTGCTTGTGTGTATGTGTGTGTGTGTGTGTGTGTGTGTGTTGTAGTTAAGGGCGTGGCAAGCGGCCAGCGGGCACGTGTGTGTATAAGCAAAATAAATTACGCAAAAAGGAAACAAGACGAGGGGCCTCCAACAACAAAAATGGAAAAAAAAATTAAAAGAAAAGGGGGTAAAATGGGGTAGATTTTAATGTTTGTTTTTCACTCTTTGCCTTTCCAGATCTTCTCCATTCTCTCACTTGCTATCTCTTTGCACTTGCTCACTCTCTCCCACTCTATGCTTAAAGCATAAACAAAAGCGCAAAAAGTAAAAACGTCATGAATGTTGCATGCCACAAAAGCGAAAAAAAAAATAAAATATCCCCCAGTGAAAATGAAGTAGGCATCATCACAATGCTGGTGGCATGGATGCAAGGATAGAAGGTTGCAAGTTAACATATAAGACTGCAAATGCAGTCTCTAATGAGCAGTATGAACCACTGACTTGGTAGATGAATCTTTCTGCCTCTATTTTCCCCCTTCTGTTGGTTGATTACTGCAGTCATATGTCGAGTGACAACAACAACAAAAGTGGAAGTCCGAGTAAGAAAGGAGGAGTGAAAATATGGAGGTTGGAGAATAAACCTGAGTCCGATTTCAAGTCAACTTCAGACGGTCGCTTTCATTTCCATGTCATTGTCATAACAAACAGCAACAACAACAACAACAGCAACGATAGCATCAACATAACAGAGTTGACTGAGCAGAGACTTTAGTCACATTCATTATTAGTCATTGCCAGCATAGATTGTTGTTGTAGCTCTTGTAGTTGTTGATGTTGTTGTTATGGAAGTGTGCCCTCCTGGTGTCTGTTATTATGCTTTCTTTTTCTTCTTCTTCCTCTTCCTTTTTTTTTTTTTGTTGCAAGTGAAGCGAAATTAAATGTGAAAAACGTGCTCAGACCTTTGGCTGTGATATTTTCCCTTTTCATCTGCCTCTCCAAGCACTTCCAAAACAGTTACTTCCTTTCTATTCCCTAGCTTTGCATCATCAACTTTTTGCGTACCCTGTAAACTGCCCATGGAGTAAGGGTACACTCAAATAAATTTTATAGTTTTTTGTGTACCTATTTTTTTATTTTACAAATGATTTTATCAAAGTTTTTGAAAAATTGTTTGTTTTTTGAGTCCTTTTAGGCTTCTGAGCTATTTAAAATAAAAAAATTAAATCTACTCTATTTTTCTTTTTTCTTTTTTTGATTCATTAAGAATGTGACATAAAGTAAAATTTGTTTTACAAAGACAAAAATTAAATTCTTTGGAAATTCAATAAATAAAACACATAAATTTATAATTTCTGTAGTGATATAGAAAATTAACAATAAGAGAGTAAAATCTGTGTACTGGAATTAATTTATAATATTGGAATTTTTTTTTAAATATTTATATAAGATGGTCAACAAGTTTTTAACTGCAATATATTTATATTACTTATAGTTTTTTAGAAAAAAAATCCAGTAGTTATTAGATCGAATTTAAATATTTATCCAACTTTTTAATTAACGAGCCAAAACATTTCCCGATATTTATTATTAATAGTTGCTTAAATATTTGTTAGATATGCAATTACGTAGTAACTTATAGTCGTTAAATGTTGAATGCCACTTTTGCGGTTGTTGCTAACGTAACCAATGTCAACTAGAAAGATTTGAGGGGTATTAGGATAAGGAGAGGGAAATGTGTGCTGTTGCTGACGCGGCGGTGGATTAGCTGAAAGTTGCTGATGTTGTTGCTGTTCATGTTGTCAACTAGGCGCAGGATTTGCGCTTAAGTAGTTGCCAGCATGATTGGCTGTGTTTGTGTGTGTCTGACTTAGTCGACAACTTTAAGCAGCTGTTGGAAATGTTGCGCATACGCCACGTTAAACACGCAGTAAATATTTGTCTGCGTTTGTCTACAATTTGAAACAAACTCAGAGAACATCACGCACATTCATACACAGACAGTCACACCTACATACATTTTTATAAATATGCATACACACACAGCCTAAATTGACCTTGAAGCACACGCGACGTATACGCAATGCGAGTGATTTGGGCTCTGCGTCACTCAGTCATTCAGTCAGTCAGTCAGTCAGCTTGTCTGTCTATCTGTCAGTCAGTCAACGATTCTGGCTGGCTTTAAAGCATACAACTGAAACAAGAACACAATTGTGTGTCAGCTTTAAAGACAACAACAGAAAAAACATCAAGCGAAATGCCAGACAATTATCAACAAAATGGAAAGCATGCGTAAGCAGCAGCAGCAGAGAAAAGGAGACAGAGAGAGTAATCAATAAATTAAACACACACAAACGCTCACTCACATACACATATAAATACTTATACATATATACAGCCAACAAATGGCAACCACGTGCTGGCATTTTGGTAGCCGAGCCTGCGGGAAGGACACAGAGAGGCGACTTTGGATAGGCAAACAAATTTCATTTGCCGACGATGAAACAATTTTGCCACGTGGAAAGCGCAGAGCAAACACAGAGAGACACACAAACAAACAGACAGAGAGACAGACAGACAGACAGGGAGAAAGGTAGAGAGGTAGAGAGAGAGCGAAAGTTGGAGTAAAGCGGGTTGCAAGGAAGAGAAACACGCAGCAGACACGTTTCAAACTTACATAACACGTGCGAGAGCAAGACGGAGACAGAGAGGGGAAAGGGAGAGAGGGGGACGCAGAAAACAACGTCGAAGGCTCATTGAATATGCAAATTGTGCCGAAATAATCCACCAGGGGCGCCACTTGCGAAACTTAACTGAGCAGAGAGACGGCAGGAGATTCAGGTGTCTACGTGTGTATGCCAGAAGACAGACAGCGCACAGTAGTATGCAAACAAGCCCAAATGTATGCAAATATTTACTATTAATAATAATTATTATGAACTTAATTTGCTTGTAGTGAAGATAATTTTGTATTTCATTTAATATTAAATTGATTTAAAATTAAAAAGTATTTTAAACTTGGCATTGATTTCTATACATCAAAATAGATAACTGTTAACCTATTTGTATTTTAAAACAGAAACCAACAATTTAATTATTGTTCTATTGTTAATCGCTAGCGAAGTCAATGTGCCATGTCTTAACGGGTAGAGAGACAGCCAGACAAATGTCAGAGAGTCAAGGCAAAATAATGGCGACGTCGTCGTTGATGATTAGTGCCTTGGCGAAGCTTGTTGACTGCAGAGGCGTCGGCTGAGAAGGCAGGGGGACAGGGACAGGGAAGGAGGGACAGAACACAGCGGAAGCGACGGTTGTCAAGTCAAGAGGAACAACACAAGACTGTGGCAAATGTAAAGCCGGAGATGAAGACGGAGACAGAGACAAACGACAGACAAGAGACGACAGACAACGCACACTAGAGAATGACGTAAACCCCAAAAAGGCGCCGCCAAAATGGGTTGGGGTGAGGTGGACCACTGCGACCCCAAAAAGCGAAAGGAATACACATTATCGTTGGAGGCATAATCCACAAAGGCCGCCAACGCAATTGCCTACAGCACTTGTATGTTGTGTATATATATATGTATTTATATGTGTGTGTGTGCATGTGGTTAGTTCACGATTTGAGTGTGCCACACCTCCGCATTCTCAGCACTCGACGCGTGCAAAAGTTAAGCCAAACTTTTGACACTTGCCCACGTCGACATCGTCATTTTCGGGTTAATTTTCGTTGCGTGGCACCCGCAGGACATACCGCCTGCTGACGTGACAGAAACGACACAACACTCATCCTAACCCTAAACATTATAAAAAAAATGCCCAAACGGGCCACAAAACCAGTATTTCTCAAAGTATGAAAAGTAAAAAGACCGCCCATAAGTAGGCTACCATTTGGCTTAGATAAAGATATACGATATGCTACAAGAGTAGTCATAAAACTGTAAAATACTTTATACATTTAGTAACCAATTAGTACATTAATCAATATCTAGTTGAAGTCAATTACACGATATTATGTAATAGTTCAATAGTTTCTATGAGAACAAAAAGCTTATTTTAACTTTATGCAACTAATTAAAAACTTTAAATTTAAATGAATTTAAAATCGATTGATCGCAGATTCATAAAAACGGTCACGATCCTAAGTTTCCTTTTAAATGGAAGAAAATTCCTAGAATAATTGAATTACGCAATGATTTTTTTATTCATCCTTAAAAATATATTTGAATTTATTTGGGCAAAGTACAAACCCATATCCAATTATCTTCCCCAGAATAATATATATAAAAAATAAGTAAACATAGTAAAATACTTTTAAAGCAAAAATTCAGCTGTTGGAAATACGATGATACGTTTATTAAATTAAATTGTAATCAAATCTACATTCGATATTATCATTACAAAAATATAACTTATTTTTCACCAAGCGAGCAGAATTTTGCTCGTTGTCATCTAATTACATAAATGGATTTGAATTCATACCTGTCACAGCTAAATAATAGTTACAAACGAATGTCAGATATATTACAAATTACAAATTATTTAAGTGGTGATTATAATTGGTATTTATTTAGATACCTATTAGGTTCATTACATAAATATTCAAAACTAATTATTTAATAACTAAAATGTTTGGTAATTCTCTCAAGTCTAATCAATTACAAATTGGCTCAGAAATGTTACGCATACGACCTGTTAAGTAAGTTAAGTAAAATGTTATTGTTCATACGACCTGTTGGCCAAAGTTCTTTAGCTGTCACTTGACAACTTTCGCTTAGTATTTTGCCAAACACCAACTTGTGGGCAAACAAATGTTTAAAGTTAGTTAACTGTGTTAGCTCTTCATTTAAAAGTTAACTGTAAATTGTAGTATATTTACAAAATTTACACTTACGTCGCTTGAATGCGACCATAACAGGAAATTCTACACATTTTTCAATATTTATTAAATTCCAGCACGAAAAAATTTAAGTAAATTTGTAAGTGTGTGTGTGTGTAAGTGTGTGTGGGAGTGCTGTGTATGTGTACACTGCCCAAGGGAACAAGAGGCAGAGGTAAGTCCACATAGCAACGTAAAAATATGAAACGCACATGGCACATAAATTCCCAGCTTAGACGACAACATCGTCCTTCTCCTTTTCCTTTTCCTCCTCATTGTTGTCGTTGTTGTCGTCGGCGACGTGCCAGAAAAGGAAGCAAAAGCTGCAACACGAAACCAGTCACAGGAAAATTTCAGTACGGCAAGGAAAGTGATGAATGGGGGGGAGGGTGAAGGGTGGCATGTGGCAAAAATAAAAACCATAGTAGACAAAAGGAACACAAATTTCTGGCCAAAAACGAGAGCACGAGCCAAAAACACCAACACGACTGAAACGATCAGGCAGTAAGAATAGGAAAAGAGACAGAGCAAGAGCAAGAGAAAGAGTGTGAGAGA
The DNA here is from genome assembly GCA_035045575.1 of Drosophila falleni. Classification (NCBI taxonomy): domain Eukaryota; kingdom Metazoa; phylum Arthropoda; class Insecta; order Diptera; family Drosophilidae; genus Drosophila; species Drosophila falleni. The sequence continues at coordinate 1,325,487 of JAWNOV010000171.1, read as the reverse complement.
AAGGGAGGGGTGTTGAAGGGGAGGTGGCCACGTAGGGACACAATGCGGGCCACGTTGTGCGAACAAACTCCTGCTCTGACTGGCAACTTTATGCGCCAAAAAACAACAAAAATACAAAAAATAAGCAAAAGAGGGAAAAACCCAGCAAACAATTTACGAACCAAAAATCCACACGGACCAAGTAGACGACTGTCGGCTGTCTGCTGCCCCGCCCCGCCCCGCTACCCCTGCCGCCTTTCTCCGCTCAACAGTAACGACAATACAACGAAATGAATGGAAAAGTCTTACATATGCACAGTATATACATACACTATATACATATATAAGCTGCTATATACACAAAAATAAATAAAGCGATTATATATAGAGAAAGAGAAAAACTTTTTGGGTTATATAGAAGGAAAAAAGAAAAAAATAGCAATTGCGCCATCTGGCGGCAGCAAGCAGCACTAGACGGCTATGCGAGTGAAGCTGAGTGGGTGAGAAATCGGGAGAGAAAGAGAGAGAGAGATAGAGGGAGTGTGAGAGTGACAGAGAGTGCGCGCGCAAATGTTGGCAAAAATTATAAAAATAAAAATAAAAGTAAAAATAACAAAATATAAATGGCATAAAACTGGTTCATGTCTAACCAAATTGTTGAGCAGCGACGGGTGCAAAAAAAGAGCGAGGTGGAGTGTAAGAGAGTGTAAGAGAAAGAGAGAAACAGAGAGAAAGAAGAGAGGGAGGTCAGTTCCACACAGTTGAGAATTGTTAGTTGTTACGGGGTTTTTGGGTTTATCGCTTGGGCTGTGGCTGCGGCAACTGTTTGTTGTTGCTGTTGTTGTTGTTGCGACGATGTTGCTGCTGTTGTCGATGTTATTCTTGTTGCTGCTGTTGTTGCTGTTCACTGTCTGCCATTTTGTCGACTGTGCTTGTGTGTGTGTCTGTGTGTGTCTGTGTGAGTTAACGATGAGCCCAGCCAGCCATAGCAGCAAATGTTTGTCGTTCTGTCGTTTACGCCAGCGACCTAAAAATCTGTTAGTCGTGTCGGGGTATATGTGTGAATGAGTGTATGCGTTTGTGTGTGTGTGTGTGTGTGTGTAGGTGTGTGTGTCTGTGCTGGAAAAAGGAGTGTCTGCTCTAGAGACGAGACAACAACAACAAATTGTAGCAGCAACAGCAGCTGCGCCAAAAACTGTAGCATACATTTTAGGGCAAAGCACATATATAGAATTTTATACATGTATATATCCAGCATGGCTATATATATATATAGTATATATGAGTGTGTGTGTGTGCTGTAGCTGATGCTGCTGCTATTATGTGCCTTTTAATGGTTAGCAGACAGACTCAGCCACGAAGCATGAGACAAACATACCACAGACAGTCTACAATGGAAAAAGTGATCAATTTTCTGGATATAAATCAGCTGTTCTAAAATAACTTATGTGCAACTTATTAACTGATTTGAAAACAAAATGTATAGAAAAAAAATGTTTATTCATTAAAAGAAATCGTTTTTTATTCTACTGTTCTTAAAGCCGATATATTTTAATCATTTTAATTGGCGGCCAAATGAAGTGTTACATAATAATCCACATAATTGGTATAATCGCTCTGGACAGTAAAAAAATGTTTCAAACAAGACTTGCTCTTGAATCTATTGTTCCTATGACAGCTATTTAAAAAAGTTATTGATCCGACATGAAATATATTTTTCTTTTTAAATATATAAATGTTTGATAGTCATAAGATAAAGGCGGACTCAAGCCAACTTATAAGAGCTGTATTTCCAATTCATATTAGGATTTCAACAAATCTTGTTTTATTTCTGAAATACACATTTTTTTTAATTGGGTTTTATTCCCACTGTGCAGACCAAAAACAGTTGTTAAATGGCCACAACAACAAATTGAGCCCAGTATCCATTACCTGGCACAGTTCTAAGGCCATAAGACACTTAAAGGCAACGTCTTAAAGTCGAACTTTACTTTACTTTTTTACTTCGCTGGCAACAATAAAAAAAAGCATTGCCTACTTTAGAGCGCACAAGATGCAAGCTGAAAGTTGCTGCTAAAGTGCTCTCAGAGAATGTAAAAGTATATGTATGTGTGTGTGTGTGTGTGTGTGTAGCAGCATTATATAGGTTATATAAGTGGCATGTGGCATGTGGCATGTGGCATGTGGTTGTGCTTTTAAAGTGGAGCAACAGCAGAGTGCTGCAACCTACGACAATGCAGCTCGCATTCTGCCTGTTAATTGGGCGTGGATGTGACCGCAGCATGGGGCAACTTGAAAATGGCAGACATGCTGGCGGCCAGTCAGTCCATCCCCCTCCCCCTTCCCCTAGTGATGATGATGATGATGATGATAATGATGATTGCTGCTGTGCTGTGCTGTCGTCTGATCGATGGCGTTGTGGTCACGCGAATTGCAACCACAGCGACATCAGCGACTGTGGGTCGACCTACATTCAATTTGTTGGCGACCGCAAAACGCGTCTGACATTTGACGCTGAACAGTCATGATGATGATGATGACGTTCAGCACTTACAGTATGATGCCGGACAACGGGCTTGGATGACAACGTACCCCAAGTGAGCGACAAAAACGGAAATATGATTTGACAGCAACAGCAAAAACAACATGAACTGTTGCAATATCACATAAATCATGGGGTAGGTTCACTTGTTAGGGGCAGTGTCAGTGGGTCAGTGTGGGTTGATGTCTATGTCGTTCTCATTCTAATTCTCATTCTTGTTGTTGTTGTTATTGTCGACAGTTGTCGTTGCAACAACTGGGTGCATGCAAAATTGTCGTGGGTGTTTTTTGTTTGGCTCTTTAGAATTTTTTTATCAGCACCAAGCATCCGATAAAAGAAGGGCAAACAATACAATTGTTTACAAAATTATTTCTAAAAGGGTTTATGTCAACATTGAAGTATATATTTGAAAGAAATCAATCAACTATAGTTACTTTAACTTTAAATATTTTGTGAATAGAGTAATAGTCAGTTATTATATTTATGTACCTTCAAATATATATGCACAGCAAATGCGATTATATAATATTATAATAATATATATATATGGGAGCTTATTGATATTATTAAAGTAAAGTAAGCATCAAGCGCGAACAATTTTCTCATGCAAATAATATTTTATTTCAAGACAGACAAGGGAACTTCAAAAATTCTATATTTAAATGTTTTGATTTGTTTGAACATTTTGTAGCATACCCGATTTCGCACTTTTAAATCTAAACTAAACACGTAATTAGAATCATTCTTGCTATTGCCCAGACGTGCTTGTAGATAAATGGCAGATAAAATACATATTTGCATGTTTTCAACTGATTGATTCCAGTTCAGTAGTTATTTGAATATATAAATAGCGTATACGCAGTGTTGTATATAATGCAATATGACAACTTAAAATGAGCATGTGAAATTGTAGCACATCTTAAGACTTGAGAAATCTATTCTTTGATCTTCCGACACTTTCGACACCACAAAAGTTGTCAAGAGTTTCGGCATTTGTCTGTCAACGCCTTCAACCAACACATGTGGTTTCTCTCTGTCTACAGATGTGTGTGTTTATGTGAAAGTGTGTATTTTTGCACAAATGTATTTACTATGGTTCTCTAAATGTAAAAGTGACACAACTCAGCTTCCTCGACCATACAAAGTTGTTAGTTACAATTTGGTTTTTAGCAAGCATCCCTCTGCAACCCTTACCCTGTAACCCTTACCCTGCAACCCTTACCCTGCACCACATTACACCACCCGCATGACCTGATTCAGCACTTCTTTTGCATTTCGTTCGAGGGCTGTAAAGGCGGCAGGGAGGCGTGGCAGACCATGCTGAAGGTCGTTGCTTGTAATGAGAAACCAGCAGCCTGCAACCAACTGCCTGGCCCAAAAGTCCTACTCCCCACTTTGTACCACTTTGCCCAACCACACACACATACACACTTACACATACAGCATACACAGCCAGAAACACAACCATATACCACTCTTATACATCCGAGTGTTTGAGGCTCTTTGTTGCCGCTGGCTAAATGGAGAACCAAGCACCACATTTTTGACGAGCACCACATAATGGAGAGCAATGCGAATACAAATACAAATACAACAACAAGACTACAGTGTGCGTGTGTAATGGATGTGTATGTGTGTGTCGAGTGCTCGACTATTTACAATAGAAATGCAGTTGCTTTTGTTGCCACTTTACAGAGCCAAGTCAATCCCTACAGCAATCCTTGCCTCCAAGTTACTTTTAATCCTTACCATCGCTGTCACAATGATTGCAAGAAGTCACTTTTTTTTATGCGTACACTTTTCAAAATGGCGACCGCTCTTTTAAATCCACCAGCAGTCTTTTTCAATATTTGTTGCAACTTTATTTGAAACCCCTAGCCCTCGGTTATGGTTATTCAAGCGGAACGAGTCACTAGCTACCATAAAAGCCAAGTGCATAGCACTCAAAAAAATAGAGCAAAAACATAGAAGGAATGGAGAAAACGAGAGCAAAAAAAAACTGAAAAATAAAAATTCTCTCAAATGGCGTCCGAGCAGGGACAACAGCAAGGGCAAAAATGGCGGTTGTACATTTTGTTATTATTATTATAATACCCTTGAAGTGGGTACTACAACTTTCCGTGTCGTTTATAGAGTAAAAACTTGATATTTCATTTTTTGAAATTTTAAAATTTCGAAGAGGAATTTCTAAATGAACAAAATTTGAATACAGACTGAATATATCAAATTGGCATTCCGATTGATAATCGGGTCAGTTTTCTCCAAGCTATGACAGTTGGAAGATGGACAACTCTTTCACCCAGCAACTTTACCATAAGCATACCGATACAAGCATTTCGGTTTTCAGTTCTTGAAAGAGAATAAATTTATATTACGGTTTCAGTTGAATTACGGTTAAACGGTTATTTTTGGTTCACGGTTTCGATACCTATATAATAATACATCATATCAACCTTAAGTATGCAATCCTCAATTGTATTTTTAAGATGTCTTAACCAATCTCACAAAATATTTATGAACTTCGTGATTTCTTTTAAATTCTGATCCAATTTTATTGAAAATCGTATGACTATAACATATAGCTGTCATAGAAATAATCTTTACGATAACTAAATACAAGGGTATCAAATTATCGGAGTGCTGAAAATATAAAATATTTTATATTTTCGTCCCGCCATGTCATAAAAACATGCCTCATCCACAGTCCTTCCCCCTCCCTTGCTGCTGTCACATTCACAATTTGGTTGCTGCGTCGCGTCTGAGTTTTCATTTATTTTGTCGTCTTTTTCGTCTCTGCTTTGGCTGACATAATTTGCTAACTGAAATGGAAAACATTTTCGACAGACGTTCCCGGGCGGTGGTTGCGATCAGGACGAGGCAGACACGCGCACCAATACACACACACACACATATATATACACACCCGGAGTTGTGGAAAAAAGGACCACACACACATACTGACACACAGAGCAACACACAGACAGGCAACAACAGTACAGACAGGAAAAAGGATGTCGACGCCAAAGTTGTACCAGTATTGTGTATATATTTACTGCGTGTGTGTGTGTGTGTGTGTTTGTATGTTTGTGTCCTTTAGCTGTTGCTGGGTCAGCCCATTGTCCATTGTGCCCGACATTCACATTCCTTATCGATGTTGTTGAGGACCTGCCCAAGTCACAGTCACAGTTATGAACTCATCCCTTTTGTCCTTTCACTCGCTTGTTTATTCTATCATTTTTTGTTGTTTGTCTGTTTGTTAGTGTGATTCCTTTTATTAAAAGCAAATGCTTGTTGTTGCTCTTGTTGGATGTCCTTCGCCACATGTCATAAAACCGAACGTTGGCAGCAACAAGAAATCAAAGTTGAACACAATATCGAAACTGGAATGCTCTCTTGAGATATTATTATGAAGTTGCTTTAAAATATATTTATAATCCTATTTCTATTAAGAATTTCTCACCTGTCAGTCAGTAAAGCGTTTACAAAGGCAACAGAAAAAAAAATTCAGCGGGGATATATGCTCGAAAAAGGACAAAGATATACAGAGAGAAAATCGACAAAATTAAACTTCGATCAATTCTGTACTTTCACAGAAATTAAACATTAAGCACAAACAATATCAATCAGGAAAAAACAAAACTCATCGCAGAAAATATAAACGTTTCAAGAAAATATCGAATACTGATCGAGAAAAAAAACTAAAACTTTGAAGCAAATACCCTCTTATCATTGAAAATATATAGTTCATATCGTATATAAAGCTATTCACATAAATATTAAGATTATAGCTAAAAGAAATTGCTGTAACATAAAGCAAATATAAATAATTTTTAAGTTTATTACAAAATTAATATACACTCAAAAACTGAATACACTATATTATTATAATACAAAATGAGATTGGTTGCGTGTGGAAATGGTTTTTGGTCTGGGTCTGGAATTGAAAGTGGGTTGGGTACTGGGTCTGAGGTTTAAGGAGTTCGAGTCCAGAGTCTAGTTGGAAATAAGCTCGGCGCTTTCTGGACGTCTCAAATACCAACTGTGGTGACTGTTTCTCTTATTCTTTTTGTCTTTGTATGACAGTACATTGAGTATATAGAAATGTATATAGAAATAAAGTTATATTTGAGGACTGTGTTCTTATACAAAACCATTCATTATGCCGGAATGACCTTTGCACTTGTTGTACATTCAAAAATAATGTCTAACATTTTGGGCCTAAACCATCGCCAACTTTCATAACTGGACGACAATTTTCTTGCGCGTGCGAACCAAAAAAAAAATTATAATAACAATAGAAAACATAAAATAAATGTGCAGAACTATTTGCAAGCAAATATTTCGTGTTGAATTAACGTCAAGTTGCTAATATTTCGTAATTTAAGGTCCAGCATGAAAAACAAAAGGCAATGCTAAACGGACTGGGACTCCTAACTAATTAAAATTCATTTGAGTTGGGTTGCTAATGAGAGCGCAAGGAAAAACATCGCACACGTGAGTATCTCCCTCCCGCTCTCTCTCCCTCTCTTTCTCTCTCCCTCTATTTCTGAGGAGAAAAAGGCTTGGATGTTTTGTTCAAACTTTGTTCTGTAAAATTTTTATATTTTCAATTTATAATAAAACATTAGAAAATTATTTTATTTTAAGTGAAAATTAAGAAATGCAATGGTTGATTTAAATATTAAATATAGTTGAATTTTTATATTTTAAAATAAAACAAAATATTAAAGTTTGTTAAGATAAAATTTCTAAAGGTTTTATTGATTTTAATAGATTTAGAAAATACGCGTTACAATAATACTAAACTATTAAATCGTTTGATTAAGGCCATTGTTTGTAGTCTAGTTCACATTTTAAGAAATATGTATTTTTGAATTTGACATAAATTTTAATTCATTTTACTTTTAAATAAATTTGAGTGAGACAACAAAAGAATATTATATTTAATGAATATTAAAGGAGTATTAAGCAAAGAATATAAATTATTAATTGAGCTATTTTTTTTATAAGAATAGATTTCTTTTTAATTTTCTAATAATTTCTAATTTCTTACCCACGCCAATAAAATAAATAAATATTATATAGCTATAAATCTATTCTAAAAATTTTTCGCTGTTGCTTTTCTAGCTTTTGCGGTTTCAAAGCATAAATCTCTATGCTAACTTATACAAACAAACTTTTAAAAAAAGAACTCTCATATGGCACTGACAAGGGCCTATAACTTAAGCAGAAATCAGCTTTTCATGGCCGTCAGGCTTGTGTGATGCGCCTGCAGACAATTGCGATAGATGCAACTGCAACTGCAACTGGAACTGCAACTGCAACGTGAAGAGTCGAGTCTGTTGAAGAAACAAGGTCTGCGTCGTCATCAGCGACCCAAAGGAAGTCGAGGTCTTCACGCTGGTGTTGTTGTTGTTGTTGTTGTTGTTGTTGTTGTTGTTGTTGTTGTTGTTGTTGTTGTTGTTGTTGTTGTCTTGACTTGGCTTTATCTTTGGCACAAGGTTTGCCTTAACTTGCATACAACACAGTGGCAGTGGCAGCTACAATGTTGTTGTTGCTGTTGCTGTTGCTGATTTGGGTGTCTCGTACGTCGACGTCGCCAGGTGATGAATGGTAATGAAAATGTTGCCGTGGCAGTTGTTGCAACGCCGCTTTGTCTGCCACGCCGTCAGCTCAGCCAACTGCCTCAATAAAAACTAATGCAGTGGCAGTTGTTTTTGCTATTATTGCTATTGTTGTTGTTGTTGCTGTTGTTGCTGTTGTCGGTGCGACCGATAATCATCTGCTGCGGTTGTGGCCATGGCTGCTTTTTGTTGCTGTTGTTTCTGTTGTTGTTGTTGCTGTTGGCTTGGCCCACTTGTTGCCACCGTCAAGTAGCAGAAAAACATAAAATTTTATGCATTCGTATTTCTTGTGAAGCGCAGCGCACAAACCTCTTCCCCCCTCTCCCCCTAATGTTATAGTCCCCTGCCCCCTTTGCCACCCAAAACAATTGTCGGTTTTCTCTAACGTCTTTTTGTAGTTATTCTTGTTGTTTTTGCCTGCTTGCTTGGTTCGTTTTGATTAATCTGACATTGTAATGCAAAAATCCATTTGGCAGCTCACAAACAGCAGCAACACAACAAGTTATTACCAAACGAACAGCTGGAAGCATAAGCTTAGAAGTGAAGGGGGGGGGGGGTGGAGTGGGTGAAGTGGCAGGGGAAGTCTCTTACAACTAGGCTCGTGTTCAACCCAGTTAAAAGGCCAAACTTGACCTAGCCATGGAATTTAGACATCGCTCTTGCATTTGAAATTGTTGTTTAACAAGAGAAAACGAACAACAACAAAAAATCACAGCTGCCTGGTCAAAAGAGTTATGGCCTGGTAGACGCCTCCATTGCAAGTTGAAGCACAAATTTCATCTACCTCTTCTCCTATCTACATTATTCGTGGTGTGCTGCCGTTGACGCCCACGTTCCTTGGTGGCACGAGCTGTGCCCCGAGAGAAAGAGAGAGAGAGAGAAAGAGGCAATAAAATTGCGGAAATGATTTCAACAAATTGATAGGCATCGCCAAACTGGGCAACTGTTCAACTGGACAACTGGCCAACTATAGTTGGCCTCACTAAGTAATTGCTGGGCGCGTCTAAAAACGTGCATAGAAATCGCACTGAAAACGCGAGAAAAACGCGCGCGATTTCAATGTGCGTGACCTAAGCAAGGACAAAGCCAAAGACGCTGCTGGCAAATTAAGTTAACACCACCCAAAGGCCAAAAAAAAACAAAAACACAAAAAGTTGGCTAATAATTTATGTTTATGTCTTGCCAACTGAAGTGACATTAACTTCAAAAATATTTTAGCTCTTGTTGTTGTTTTTATTATAACAATTATAGTCGAATGTCTTTATTGAAATAAAGAAAGAAGCTTTAAAAAGTTGAAGTTTAAAAATTAATTGTTAAGTAAGAATAAAGGAATTTATGTCAAATTAACTAAAACAGAAAATAACTTAATAATATAGAATCTGACATGAAGTGTACTTATTATATTTTTAATCTTAGCCTAAGACCCAAAAAATAAAATGAATGATCACATGCGATAAAGAACAAAGTGCTAAATTGAAATGGTACTAGTTATATTTTAAAGAACAGTTCTTTAATCTTAACTTTAAATAAAAGAACCTAGGCTCTGGTTATATTTAGAAATAAATTGACATCGATATCGCTAATATTAAGCAATACAAACAAATAGTAATATTTTACTAAATAATTCAATTACAAAAGTAATTTTGATGTACTGCCAGCTCGCATTAAAAAAGTTTCACTGTACTTTCAACAACTCGAAGCGACATAACTTTGTTTCTGACTACAAATGAGGGAAAAATACGTTTTGCATTGGGGCAAGTGACAAAAGTCACCCCGAAAACTAATGTGCCCACAAGGCATTAAAGTTCAACGCACAAACCGACCACAAAACCACTAAGATAGATCCCCAAAATTCAGAAGGCCCAGAATCCGTAGCCTGTAACAAAAACTCTTATCTTAATTATGCATTGAAAGTCGTGAAATTGTTCAGTGTGGACTTTAAGTTGCCAGAGAAGCTTTAATGTGCTTAAAAAAAAAAGAGAGCGGGCGAGAAAGAGGGAGAAAAAGAAGGACGACAATCGGGATGAGGACGTGGAACGCAAAGCATGTCTGACAACGCCCAAAGGCGCTGGGTATGTCCTAACAATAACAACAACAACAAGAGCAAAAACAACAATAACAACGACAACGAAAACGACATAAACTTGGAATGTTGAATGTGCCTCAAACTTTTGCTGACATGACTGTCACTAATGCCAAACACGCGCCAAAGTTTCAGACACAGACACACACAGATACACACACATATACATATGCAATGCAAACACGCACATGAAACAACCGATATTTGGCACAGAAAAGCACACAACAAAGTTTTAGATGAACACACTCAACACACACCCACACACACACAGACACATTTACTACATATACAGCAACACATAAAACTGTGTCGCAAAGCGTGTTAAAGGCAAAAGGCGTGTAAGACAAAGATAGTGCGCTAGCAGAGAGTGACAGGGAGAGTGGTAGAGACAGAGAGAGCGGAAGAGAGAGGAAGTAAGAGGAAGAGCGAGCGAATGAGGCGCCTGGCGCGTCTAGTAATGCAGGCAAAGGCAGACAGCGTCAGACATACACGCACACACACACAAACACACACAAACACACACATACACATACACACAAACATACAAAAGAGAGCAAAGCGAACAAACGGCACACTTACGAAGCTCAGCCGAACGCTATGCTTACGACACGATGATGCTTCCACAAAAAAAAAAAAAAAAAAAAAAATAGTAAAATAAAAAATACTGAAAAAAAATGCAATTTCCCTTGGCTGTGTCGTTGTCTCGACAGACACTGCCCAGCCACCCAATTAAGTAAGCCATGAGTTAACCCAGCCCACAATTTCACCTCATCTCCTTTACCCTGAGTCTCATCCTCATCCTCATCATCATCCTCACCCATTTCCTCTTCGTCTTCTTATTCTGTCTGTTACAACTTCCAAATCCAACGCACAACCTACAGCAACAAAATTTGTCTGAGGACGTGTCACTTTTAACTATTGCTATCTCTGTTGCACCAACGCAAGCCAAAGCTCTCAGCCCAACCCTCTAACCCACAACCCACAACCCACAGTCCACAGTCCACAACCTTGCTTCTCCGTCTCCAACCCTGGGCATACTCAACAGTCAGACGCCAGGGCAGACAAAATAAAGAAAGAATCATTGAAAGTTCTGCGTTGTATGTGTGTGTCATACACACACACACATACACACACACACATACACACACACAGACACGCTCATATACTCTCTCACTTGTGGTGCGTGTGGAGTATTTGTGTGTGTGTATGTGTGTATAAAGTTTTATCCTGCTTTTGCTTCTTTGCGACTTTCTCGCCTTGTTCTTTCATTTTGTTGTCATATTTGGGGTGTGTGTGTGTGTGTATATGTGGTTAACTAACATAATAGCCAATGCTTCTCTGCATACCCTGTAATTATATTTACAACCTGCTTTTATTTAAAGTTAAGCTTATCTTTTTGTATGCAAGACTTTTTAGCAATCCTACATATATAAATTTATCTGATATGTAGTTTATTTTTATTATTTTTTTATTATTACAGATCCCATTAAATACTAGTATACTTTAAATATTTTGATAAGTAATGATACTCTATTAAAAAAAATATAATTATCATAGACACAGTCGGTTAAGAACTGATCATCGGATCATAATTCTTTTACATCCATCCGTTGGGTTTGGAACAAACTCATTACATATATTTTAAACCTTTTTATATACTATACATTACTATTTGTATATTGTTTTATTTCAACTTAATTTTTGGCATAGTATTAAAATAATAATAGAATGAATACTTATACTATCGTAGGTTTTGAAAGAAAGAAGCTGAAAACTTTACTTGCAGCCTTGGTAGTTTTTTTTAAAGATTTTTATGAAGTGTATGAAATCTTCGGTAAACCTTAGCTAACTTTTTTTCTAATTAGTGCAATTATTTTGCTTCAGTAACTCAAGTCCTGAAACTAGAATGCATCTTCTCTAGTTGCTGCTTTCAATAATTCCTGGGTTTCACATTAAATTTATTGAAATAGTGTATTAGACGAAGAAGGGAGAGAATAAGGGGGTTAACTGCTGACCCGCCAGCTGTATTTGCTCACTCTTTTACTCTCTTGTGTTGTCAGTCTCTCTGTATATCTTTCTCTCTCTCTCTCTCTCTTACTCTCACTCTAGCTGCTGTCTCATGTTTCCACAGCTGAAATTGTGTCAGTAATTTTATTGTTTTTGCTAGCTTTTCAATTTCAATACAATAAATTGAAAGACTCAAGTTTAATAAGCCCACGTGCATTTATAAGTTGTGCTGTTGGTCTTCTAGTTGTTGTTTTTGTCACTCTTTGGCAACTACAATTGTGGTTGTTGTTTTAACTGTGTGTGTTTGTGTGTTGCTTTCAAGTTTCCAGCCGACATCGACACGTGTTGCTGTCAACTCTATTTTTTTTGTTTGCCGGAGCTTAATGATTTACGGTCACACACGCAAACACACGCATAGTGTGTAAGCAGGTGCCAAAACAGAGAAACAACAACAACAACGACAACAAACCAAAACTAGTTGGTCAACAATATACAAAAAGAGACCGAATTCAATTGCAACTTTTTACACTGAAAACATTCAAATACGCATAAGCTGCTCTAATTGTTAATAATCTGACATAAAAGCAAAAAAAAAAAAAAAATACATTTCGATTGACGTTCCGGCTTGTTATAAGTATTATTTATTATTTTGTTGTAATTGTTATTGTTGCCATTGTGACTATACTTTATAGCTGGGGGCATCAGATTGGGCATATTACGATTGCACAACTCTTGGCCCCGTCTCAAGTCTATCAATTAATTCGTGTAGTAGCTGAATAGGCCTAAGATTTGTCATGGTAAGACATTTTTCATTTAATTTACAACATTAAATTGTGTAAAGCCTAAGAATCAAAATAAATGTCATGTAATTGTAAAGAAAGAACAAGATTCAAAAATGCTTTCTTAGGTAATTTTTTTTTGTTGTAATCTGAGAGTGTAAAATAATATTTATTATAGCAAACAAATAGAGTTTTTAAGGTAAGAGCATCTCACATTCGACTACCAATTAATAGTTACCTCATTCCACGCAGTTGTCATTGTTAACGGTCAACAACAATAGAAATTGATTCGAACTCACCTGAAAAGAGAAATAGATGATGGAGAAAAATAAGCAAAAGCAAATAAATGTATAAATATATGTACTTATATACAATACAAATAATATCTCGCATAATTAATCTCTGAAAAACTTGGAAGTCTGATTTGATTGTGTCAAGGAAAAATAGTTATCTTCTACAAATATTTTACTTATTAAAAAATGACAATGTTATGTTCTTGTTTTGCTCAAATTCAAATTAGGCCTTTCCCTAATCCCTTTACTAATCCGTTATTAATGCACTAATGCACATATAAAATGTTGGCTTAATTTTTTTTCCTGTACATATATCTTTTATTTCAATATTCCGAGGCACACATAAATAATTAAAATGAATTTTTGCAAATTGTTTTGTGATTGTTGCCAGAAGCAATTTTAATTGCAGTATTGCCTGCAATTAATTTGTCAATAAAATTCATTTGGCTTTTAGTGAAAGAGAAGCTAAGCACACACACACACAAAAATTGCATTAGGCTGTTCAAATAAATGGCTGAATCATGTGGTGGGGAATGGAGGGGGAAGAGGCAAGGTGGAAACAAGTGTTGGCTAAAATGGGAAAGGGACTGCGAAAGAGTTTTACATGCGCTTCGTTTGACTTTTGTGCCAAGATTTATGTTGTGCCGCATGCCAGCAACGTTAGCCAAATTGTCTTGCTCCCCAGCACAATCCCATCCCTATACCCGACCCCCCCCCCTCCTCTTCCCTCACACACACCCCTCTACATCCCTTGGCACAACAGATTGTTTGACTCGTGGCCTGGCAAATTATTTTACAATTTTTGTTGCAATCTTTTTTTTTCGTTCTGACGTTGGGCGTTGATTTTTCTAAAATTGTTTCACCCGCCAAACGGGTCAACTATACTCTGCTCAATCCCCTCAATTCTCTGTCTTTCTTTCTCTCTTTGTGTCTCCCACATTTTTCTCTTACATTCAAGAATTATTGCATTTGGCTTTTTAGCCATAATGCAAAATGCAAATAAAATGTGAAAAGAGAAGAGTCTCTAACAACGCTTTATTGAAAATATTCTATTCTTATATTGCCATTATTGATAGGGAAGTCAATCGTAGGCAATAAAATAACACTTATACAAATTGCAAGAAACTTAAAAGTAAACCAATATAAAATTTACCAAGACAATTTTATTTATAAATATTTGAATTATTGACACTATATGTACATAAGCACTATATGTACGCTTAAATGCAGGTCTACGACACTGTCATCTTGATACATATATACGATTTGTGTCTGCTTATAATACAAACAAATAAATATGGCAAGCACCAGATGTGTCTGGCAGGTGCAAAATCAAATTCAACAATATATACAAAATTTTAAATAAAAATAATAATAATAATATTGGTAAATAAAAATATATAAATTATATATATATATAAGAAACACAATATTAAATTAATTGAATAAATAAAAAAGTATTTTAATCAGGGGAAAATAACGTGTTTATTTATTTACTGATCGAGTTTAAAAAAAGCTTGGGTTGTCCAGCTGATTCCATTGGGATCTGTATGTTATAGAAAAATTTTAACACTGTCTGTTTATTTGGCAGATTGATCAAAATCAATTATACAATAAAAATAAATATGCTTAATTTAATCGGAGACTTTTGTTTCGACAAATATTACGATGAACCGATAAATAAAAAGAATATATATATAATTAATGAAATTATAGATCAACTTATTTAAAGCTTTCATCAACATAGACTCCTTTACTTTTAAGTTTAATAATATTAAAATAGAACTTAGTTGGTACAAAAACATTTTGGTGGGAGTTCCATGATTGTAGAAAATAAGAGTTAGGAGGGCATATAAATTATGGGAGTGCTTGCAATAATATGCAAATCGCGTTGACTTCTTTGATGGGCAAAACGCAATAAATTAACACAATAAATTCATTGAAAATAAAAAATAGTACACAAATGTCAACAACGATGTGTCAAATGATAAAGGGAAATGGGAAGGGAAAAATGTGAAAGAATTGGGTGTCAACTAGATGGTTATGAGGAAGGGTTGGAAAGGGGCGGGAAGGGGGGAGGGGCTAGGCAATTGGCGACAGTTTGTTTTGTTTGTGTCGCCAGTCGTTGGGCGAGACGCAATCGCTGTTGTTGTTGTTGTTGCTGTTGTTGTCGATTGTCCTTTGCGTGCGTCGACGTCGGCGACAGCGTCAAAATGGCGTCGCCAATATGTCGCCCAGCGTTGGAATATGGCGACAGCGTCTAACCTAAACTCCGGACAAACTATTTTCCGCGCCTGCCACAGCCACGCCTTGTATTCGTTGTTGTTATTGTAATTGTTGTTGTTGTTGTTGTTGTTGTAATTGTTGTTGTTGCTGCTGCTGCTCGTCGGCTGGGCGCGTTAATTGCCCCCTTTGAGCTGACTGACAGCGACGATAAACGAGCAAACAGTTGGGAATGGGAGATGGTAGATGGGGCATGCGGCATGAGGCATGTGGCATGTTGTGTGCGTCTTGTGTGTGTTGGGGAGCCTTTTGTATGCCGCAATATACACACTAATGCGTCTCTAATGTTGCTAAAATTTGTGTGCAACAGCAGCAACAACAACATGATCATTATCATCATCATCTTCCACATTTGCCTCTCTCGTTTTTCTTTTTTTTTTGCCATTTTTTTAATTTAGCAAATGTTGTAAATTTACGCTAATTTATTGCGTGTCGCCTGTGCCGCCAGTCGAGGCATCCACATACACACACACACACACACACACACACAGTCGCCGCACAGGGGCATTAGTCACTTGCTTGGTGGCCAGCTAATTGCCCCAAAAAAAAAAAAAAAAGTAACAACTACAACAAAGAAGAGAAGAGCAGAGAAAAATAGCCACAGACAGTCGGGCAGGCAGCCAGGACATCTTAATCGCCATTAAAAATACAGTTTTGATTTACAGTTCAAAAGCAGTTGTAGACAAGCAGGCACACTTTAGTCAACAGTGTCGGACTACAAAATACCCTGTGTAGCAGGTCGATAGCTAGAGATAGATATATTAAGACTATCGATAGTTTATCGATAAGCTACATCGCACAATGACTTGTGAAAGAGCGGCGGAATAAAGACGCAATTAAGAAAAGTAAAGTGATATTATTCTAAATGGCCACACCTGGGCCCAGGTCTACATATAAAACCTTAAAATCAATCACTTTAACAGCGCAAAAAAAACAAAAGTTCTTTCGCTTCTGTAAAAAAAATTAACATTTAATGTGTATGTTAACATTTTTTTATTAATTTTGTGTTTTATTTAAAAAAAAGTTGTCTCAAATCTGAAAGAAAAAATTCAATTAAAATATATTTGAAATTAAAATCCGACAAACTTTTACTCGAGGGTAGAAAAAGAAAAATGCAGTGTATACCAAGGGAAAGGAGAAAAAAGAGTGCGAACATAATTTAACAATGCTCAGAAATATAAATTATTAAGCTTCAAGTGCAAAGTTCAGATTGGATTCAAATTACAATAAGACAGATAGAGAAACAGCAACACCAGAGAGAGAGAGAGAGAAGCGAGGGAGAGGAGAGTTAGAAAGAGAGGCACGCTATCTAAAACTGTTGTCTTCCCATGATAACAATAAATCACGAGTTGCAGCAAAAGCAACAACAATTCTGCAACTACGCGACAGGTGCAACTTTATTTTCTGCCTCTCCTCTCCCTCTCTTTCTCTCTCTGTCTCTTTTTTTACGGTCCATGCAAAGTGAGCTAATTATGACCATGATGCAGTGACAAAACAGCGAAGCAACATTAACAACAGGAACTTTGGCCACAGGCCACAGCGCATAAAGTAAATCGAGGGAGTCTGGCAGCGTAAGGGAGATGAAAAAACAGAGTGAGAGAGAGAATACGAGAGAGATTGCTAGAGATAGAGAGGCAACATTTAGATGGATGAACAGACAACAGAGTTGCCAACCCCATTCAGACCACATCAAAGCAACTCTAGCACGAAAATGCCTTCTAATTACAACTTGCGCTTCGCAGAGTTTCTGGATGTCAACATTGTCAGTTGTCCCACTGTCCCACGTTGTTGTTCCGTTGCCTCTTTGTCCCGTTGCCCATGGATTCCATATCCATCCGAGTTGTTTCCTTGTTTTGCATAATTTATTGTAATGAGTTTGCGTTGCCCGCGAGATACGCAATGCAATGTGGCTAAAAGACATTGGCCCCCAGGGGTCGACAAATGAGGCCACGGTGGGTGTGTAAGCCAAAGCTTTTCTATTTTTTTTTATCTGTTTGACACATAAATAGTTTAAATCGATGTATCTCGATTGTAACAAATTTATTGTCCATTAATATATGTTTGTTAAATACAATAAAGATAAGCAACTAAAAGTTAAATTTAATTTATGTTTGACAATAAGTAGTTAATTGAAAGCGATATTTGTATATAGATATCGTTAAACTGTCACTAACAAATCTGCTAGCTTAGCCCATTTTCTTCTTAATTTTTCACTGATGCATATTTTATTAATGCAATTTATCACTTTATTATAATATAATTATAATGCCTTTCAATATGGAAATACATTCTTAGATAGACAACTCTTATCAGATCAATGCTATTTAAATGTTTTATCAATCATTTAAATAAATGAATAATTATTTTTATGCCCGTTGCTCCATTGCTGTTGGCAACAAGTCGACAATTTTAATTTAGCATACTTCCTTGACTTTTCATACGCAATTTTCAGCCATCCTTATTTCCTTTCTGTCCCTAAATCTTACTCCTAATCCTTGCACGTCTCTCATTTTTTCGCTCTTAGCTCCCCTTTTGACACCCTTGTAATTTATGATTGCACTGTCTCATTTAAGTGTTTTCCTTGCCGCAAAGTGCCGTGATTAATTTTAATTAATGCGTCTCGTCTATTTCCTTGAATCTCGCAAAGTAATAAAAGCAAAAAAACGTAGCAAAAACCTTTTCATTTTAAGAAAAAACGTCACATCAAATTTTTCATCACGCTGCAAAAATTGTGAAAAACCCACAGCACCAAAAACTAACAAACAAAACGTCAAATTGGAAATGCACACAAAAAAAAATACAAACAAAATATGTTGAAAAAAAAAATTTAAATGGAAAATGTGGCGCAGCAAAATTTCAATTAATGTGCGCCGCGAATTGCAATTGAAAAGCTCGCAAGGAAAAATTCTTAACGCCACTCAAAACAAACATCAAATATGGCAAATGCCAGAGGAGTACCCCTGACCCCCCCCCCCCTGCATCCCCTACTCATCCCCTGCAACCCGCCGATTGTTTTGTTTGTTCAGCAACTGCACTGAAATATTAATTAGCGCCCAAGTCAAATAAAAACGCAGCGTACTAAAAATAGAAAAAAAATTGTGAGAAAAATATGTGTGTGTTTTTTTTATTTTAAGGCATAAAAAAGTGATAAGGGAAGGTCGCTGAGGGAATGAGGGAGGTAGGTAGCTATGTAGAAAATGCAATCAGTCTGAGTCGCAAGTTGGCCAAAAAGTCGACATGTTAATCTGAAGAACAGCAGCTGCCACTGCAGCAGAAGCCGGCAACAAGATGAGTAACAAGGACATCAGCCCGTAGCAATTAAGGACATTCGGCAAACTCGTAATGGGGATGCAAAGCATGCGACTGGCATGCTCCAAAAGATAAATGCTGCCTACATAGCTGGAAAATCTGTGAAAATCTGTTGTGCCCCAGAACAATAATAAAGTGAAAGCAGCAACAGCAAAACTTGGCCAGAAAACCACTACGCTCTAGGACCTGACTGGGCCAACAAGCTGGTAAAGGGATGGAAGCAGAGGAAGGAAACTAAAGGAGAGCTAAAGGATGAGGCGCCAGTCACAAACTGGGTCAAAATTATAAACACGTTATCATCATGCAAATGGCACAGGGACATGCTAACAAAAGTGGGCCAGCAGCTGACAGAGACGGCACAGAGAGAGCGAGAGAGCAAGATAAAAAGAGAGAGTGAGAGCGACTGGCAGAGAAATTATTCTGACCAGGCAGGCAACATCACAAATGGTCGCAGGAGCTGCACCCATATTGTCTGTGGCACTGTTGTTGTTGTGGTTGTTGTTGTTGCTGGTGCCTGTCCGCAGGACATGCCAAACTGCGGCATGTACCTCCTCACTTCATGCCACACATGACATATCATCGTCTACCCCGTCGACAATCCCCTTGTGTGTCTCATTGCTATACCAATTTGGGTTTGACTTTCGCCGAAAATCTATAGTCCACTTTGGGGCAGCTCTTTAATAATTTCAACATTTTAAAGCAGCATTTGAAAAAGATTTATAGTTTTGTGAAAGCTTTTAAATAATAATAAGACTTGTACCTTACATTCACCAATAAATTAAAGCGACTAAGTACTTTTATATAATGTCTATAATGCCCATTTTAATTATTCTTTTTTAAAAATTTGATGACTTTTCTCAGCTTAAAAAAATCTTTAGAAAAAGCAACAATTTAAAGTTACATTTTATTTTAAATTTACTTTCTTTTTGGAAAAAATAAAGTAATAAATATTCACATATTAAATCTATAAATTATATTTAAGAAAAAACTCCCTAAATCACTTCTATTGTCTTTAGGAATGCTTATAGAGTCAATGAATATTGAAAAATTACAACAAGAGATTTGATTTATAATATTCTTTAGACCTACAGCTTTTCAAAAATTTTCCACAGTCATGTCCACAATAATTCTCCCAGTTTTTCAAGCATTTTTCTTAACTTTTTAGAAATGTAAATGTAACCTTGAGATACTTTGGACATACTTTGGGACTTCGCGATAGTAGAAATATAGTTTAACCAGTGAAAAAGTGGGCGGGGTCGCTTCAATGCGCTTCGCTGCCCAGCAACAACTCTAACAGCAATAACAACAATTTGATTGATGTAAATGGCCACACAATTCGCACAATAAAACAAGTTGTAATTGCAGCTGCCGGCAATTCAGATACAAGATACATTTCTATCTCTATGTGCATCTATAGCTGTATCTGTATCTGTTGATTTACTGCTCTACAACTTGACTCAAAATGAACACTTTAGATTGCGTGTGTCCAACTTTAACTCTAACTTCAATTCCAAGTCCAAGTGCAAGTGCAAGTCTTTATACTAGTGATTCACTGTAATTATAAAAAATGCACAAATTGCGTGTGCCAGAGGTTTCGGAACTGAAACTGGAACTGGAACTCAAACTGCTGTTGGATTAACCATTTTTCCGTTGAACTAATTACAAATGCAGACTTTAATTAAATGATTAAAATCGTTTTCGTCAGAGACAGAAAATGAAAAAATAAAAAAAGGAGAGAGAAAGAGATAGTGAGACGGAGAAAATTAAACAGACTTTAAGACTGGCCAGTTGGTCATCATTCTATCATTCTATCATTCAGTCAAGTCAATCAGTCATTCAGTTTCTTAGAATTTCTCACACAATTTTCGCGCGCTTTTCACTCATTTTCCGTGGATGCAAACGGAAATGGTAAACTGTACACAAATTGGCCACAGACTTGAAGATTGCTGCAGTTGCAGTTGCAACTACATACTACTATATTGATGCGCATTCGTCACACAGATGTCCAAGATTGTGGCACATTCTCATCAGCATGTAGGGAAAACTGGAAAACTGAAAAGCTGGCAGAAAAATAAATGTAATCAAGCAGCCAAGTAGCCACAAAATGCTGACCGCTGTGAAACTCAGTAAAATTCTTTGAGTCTTACGAATATGGACCTGAGGTGGAAATTCAAATATTTGTTGAGCTTGTGACATGTGGACTGAGGATCGTTCAGGCATTGCCAATTCTGGCTATCTCTCTCCTTCTCGCTCTCTTTCTCTATCTATCTCTCTCTACCTATCTTTGTCTATCTTTCTAGCTGAGTTGTTTAATTGCCAGCTCACGTTTTGGCTTTGGCTTTTGACTTGATTGCTGTGCCTGTCGCATTGACATTTGCGCTCTGCATTCTGCCAGACAAATCGCTCAGACAATTACAGCAACAACAAGAGCAACAATAGCAACAATTGCCCAAAAACAACAACAACAATTGCAGCACGAACAACAACTGCAACAATGGCATTGAGTCGGATAATCAACAACGACGGCCAACTCCAAATGTAATGCCAATGCAAATGCCAATGCGGCACACACACACACACACACACACACACACACACACACACACACACACACACACACACACACACACACACACACACACACACACACACACACACACACACACATACATACACATACACCACATACAAACATAAATTATGCCAAGTCTGTGCCATAACTATAAAGAGGCCACTAAGAGATTGGAGCGTGAGTATCGCACTCAAAATAAAGGATTTAAACAAAAAAGTTTTGTGTAAAATTAAAGTAATAAAAACTAAAAAAAGGATACATTAAAAATTATACTTTCCTATCCAATAAAGGAGAAACATTGAAGCATTAGTCGATTCAAATTAGAATTATTCAGATTTCCTGATAGTCTCAATTCAAAAACTTGTGATTTTTCTGAAATTGATGAAAAGCTTTTTCGATCACCTTTGCATTAGTTTTTTGAAAATAAAGGTTTTATTATTATCCTTTATTTTATATATTTTGAATATATTCGCTATTAATCGCATGTTAATTCACTTCACTTAATTATAAACTAATGCCTATATAAATTTTAAAAATCCCTCATTAAATATATATATATTTTTAAAAGCAAGATAAGAGCAATTATAAAACAAATTAGAATATTTTTATCTTCGAATTCGTACGCTAATGAGGAACAACATTTTTAATTTAATAAGTTTCAGCGTATGCAACTGCGATTAGAAAACAATAAGAAACATCGTTCTATTAAAATTGTAAATGTACCATTAAATTTGTATGCGCTTATTTTTGGACATCGAGAAATCATCATTTTTTGTAATTATTTTATAAGTACTACTATTAAATTTATATTATTTTTACGATTGATAACGACACTTTTGCGAGTGAAAGAAAAATTTAAACATTTATTGAAACAACATAACGCAGCAAATGTAAAAGAAATGTAAATTAATCGATATTTATATTGATTTCAATGCTGCCGTCTAGCACGCTCCCATCTCTAACAAAGCCGGAGACGTTGAATCAATGTTGCCGCATTGGGCTCATGGCATCTTGGGGACGAGTTATGTGTGTGTGTGTGTGTGTATGGTACATATGTATGTCAGTGTGTGTTCATGTGGAGAGTTCAAGCCACAGCACAGCACGTGTTGTTGGCCTTGGCTTCGTGTGGCAACTTCAACAGCGTCAACAGCGACAACTATCGACTGTGGACTATCGACGCCTGTGGCATTGTGGGTGGGCCAAAACCATCGTTTGCCGAGACGTGTTTAGTTTTTAATTGCAAATCAGGTAATGGCAAGTAGTGAGAAGAAGAAGGGGAGTATAAGGTGCATGGCAGAGCATAACTGTGTAAAAGCCGCAACGCGTTGAGCTCTGCAACATTGAAAACAAAGTTCAAACAAAGCGGACACACAGACCGCTCACCCTTCTCCTTCTATCTGCGGTCCGTCCTAGCCGCCGACTGACTGACGGACTGTCAGACGAGGCATGGCACATCAATTCCACATGAGTTGAGGCCCCATTTCATGCCCCTCTCCCCTCTCTCTCTCTCTAGCTCTCTCTCTCTCTTCCTCTCCCTCTCTCATTTCTGCCTGTTTTCGCTCAGGCCACGTTGCAGGCGGCGGTTGCCACAATTTTTTATGACCGCCGCCGTCGTCGGCGTTGTTTGCATTTCCACATTGTTGCAGTTTGTTGCCGTTGCTGTTGTTGCAGTTGCTGCAGTTGTTGTTGTTCCAGTTGTTGTTGTTGCTTTTGCCGTTTGCCGCTTTAAATGTAGCGTGCAAAACTTCAGTTTTAATTGCCAACGCATGCATTGGACCGCCACCTGGCTGAGCTGTCGCCCCGTTCCCTTCCCCGTCCCCTGCCACATCGTCCTCCTCCTCCACCAATGTTCTTTTTGTTGTAGCTAAGTTTTCAAATATATTTCGTCAAGCAGGCACACACACACACTCACACACACCGACTGCCAACAGTTCCTGAGTGGGTGGAAACTCGTGTCGTTGTCACAGGTTGTGTGCCCAGCTGCAGGTGCCAATAACAAGGCCAAAACACACTTCACTTACTCTCACTCCCAGCTCTCTCTTCTTCTCTCCCTTTCCACCCTACAATCATCCATAGGTACACATATTTTGCGTATTTTATGCAGTTCATACAAATCTCATAAATTTTCTATGACGTGTCCACAAAACGGGGCGTATACGCAATGAAAACTACGAATAAGAACAACGACCGCTTGAAATGTACAAATTTATATATATAATATACAAATATAAATATATATATACAAATATGGCCTTTACTTGGTTATTTTTATTTATAACATACATTTTATATGTTTATTTATAGCTCAAAAATTTATAATAATAAAAAATATTTATATAAACTATCCAAATTGTAATTTTAATTATTTAAAAACAAAAAGTATATTAAATTGACAGCAACATATATGCGTACACTAATTACCTAACTTAGTCCCAATTTTGTTTTAATTGATTGTTTTATTTTTTTATTTTTAAATGTTCATGGTACAATTAGGTCTATTTAAACAAATCTCTTTATCAGCTAATGTAAGGGATAACCGGGAATAAATATAAACATTTTAAGTAAACTCTCTCAAAAGCCGATTAGCTAGTTTTTATCATTTTCTAAGCTCATATTACGACTATCGCACTCATAGCTCATTAGAGATTTGTGTAAACTCATGCTGTAAACATGTATGTACTCAACTTCATAATTATATTCACATTTATTTTCATAATGAGTAGATAAGTCTAGTGATTACCCCTAACGACAATATTACTTATTATAGAGTTTTTTTTTATAGACCGCACGATCCACAAATATAGGAATAATTATGCACAGGTGATGACTTTGATGACTGCACAACGGACTGATTGTCTGATTGACTGACTGATTGACTGACTGATTGACTGACGCATGTGTCATTGTCTTTCATTTGCTTTATCGTTGTTTGGTTTATTGCGCTTTGCATTGGTTTGATTTGATTGCTTGTTTGTTGGTCGTGTTTGCCGCTTTGACTTTACACCTATTTGCACAGGTAAAACACATTGCAATGGACACGACGTCAACCGTGTTGCATGCCACCACTCCACCACAAACTGTTTGCTTTGACTGACAGCTTTGCCAAGTCAAAAGTCCTTTTTGCCAGGTCAAAGGCTCAAAGTAAGTACCTGGCAGTTGTTGTTGTTTTTTCCCTGTTAAATTGTTCCTTTAACACGTTTCCTTTGCTGAAAAACTGATTATGATTTTCTGTGCCTTTGAGCTAAAGTTTTTACATTTTTCTTAAATTTAAGAAAAGGAAAATGCAAAAAACTTAATAAAAAAATGTATTTTCGAGTTCTTTCTGACAAAATCATGTATACCCAGTCCCAGTACTAAACTTCAAACTGTCATAACTATGCCAATTCTTAACCGATTTCCTTGCGGAATAACATTTTGATCATTATTTAGCCTCTATATTGATTCTGCATACAAATATTTTTAACTTTTTAAAAAAAATCTATTTACGAATTTTTTCCGACAAAATCATGTAGTCCCCCCTTTGAAATTTCGAAAATTCCAAATTTTAAATTTCAAGGTTTCACTTTTAATCAATTCCTTATATAGTAATTCTCATTTTTTTGTAAAAAATCATGAAGAATTGGATACAAATTTTAACTTGTAAAGTGACTAGTTTCGAAATCTGACCAACTTCAAACTGTCATATCTCGATAAAAACTGAACCGATTATTAAACGGAATATCATTTTAATCATTATTTGCCATTTTAATTCATTCTGTAATTAAGTTTTATTAAATTCTTAAAAAAAATATTTACTAGATTCTACTAGATATTGATTTCAATGCAATGGCTTTAAAGAGCTTTTGGCTTATTACTATTACTTCTGGCTTATTACTATTAGTCAATGCGGTTCTCGACGCTGACTCAGCCAGCAGTAACAACAACAACCGAAGCAGCAGAAACAACAGAAGCAGCAAGAGCAACAATATCAACAGCAGCAATTTGGGAAAAGTTCGTTGTCAAACATTTGCATTTCGCTTGAATTTCTGATTGCAGCAAGAGAGTGGAGTGGAGAGTTTGCGAGCGGAGAGTGGAGAGTGTGGAGTGGAGAAAGAAGTGGGGAGAGAAGTGAGAGAGAAGGGAGCCGCTGGCCACTGGCAAATTGCAGACGGCAAATTAATGCCAGCGCATTTATTTTTGTCACAAATGCAAACAACAGCAACAACGACGTTGGCGTCTGGCGCTGCCAAAAGCGAAAGCAGCGCCAAGAAATAAATAACGCAAATAAATAAGAAAAGTGCCCCAGGGCACACACACATACACATACACAGACACACACTCAAATAGAGAAACAGACAGACAGCGAGAGTGTGAAAAAGAGATAGAGCAATGGGCAACACATGAGCAGGAGATGCGTCAATGTTGCAGCTGCCATCCCGTTGGCAACATGCATGCAACGGCGCAAAGGGCCAACAAATGATGAAAAATGTTTACAAAAGATTTTTTTTTAGGCGGCCACGCCCACAGCAAAAAAAGTCATGTTGCCAGCACATTTGCCAATTAATTTGAAGCTGCTGTGTTCCCCCCTCCAACAATAATAATAATAACAACAACAACAACAACAGTTACTGCTGCTGTCAGTTAATGCTTGTTGTCGTTGTTGCTGTCGCTGCTGCTGCTGCAGGGGCATGAAATGTTGAACAAATAAATAAAGCAGCAGCAACAATAATAAAAATATGTAGCAATGGGAAAAGGGGAGGGGGAGCTTTGACAAGCCAATGCCATGACAAAACCCACTGCAGCATTGCTAAAAGCCACAGCAGCAACCCCTATCCCCAACCCCAATTCCCTTTACACCCTCGTGTTGCTCTTCTTGCCACCAAACAGTCGCCACAATCTGTAAATTGCAAAAGTTGCACGCGTTTCCCTTCATTTTGCATACGTTTCATATTCATGTCGAGGAGCCACAGCAGCAACAGCAGCAACAGCAGCAACAACAACAACTGCAGCAGCAGCTGAAGCAACAACAACAACTGCAGCAGCAGTTGCAGCACTTCAGTGAGTTCGTTGCCCGCCCACTTGAAGCCACGCCCCTTTGGTTTGCTGCCTGTGTTAGCCCAGACATGGCGACGCTGCCGCTGACGAGCTGTGTTTACAGTTAGAACGGCGGCAAATTGAATGTGCGTAAGTTGCAAAAAAGAGGGGAAAATAAAATGCAATTCCAAATTGCGACATCAAAAACAGCAACAGCAGCAGCGACAACGGAGGCCATTGCAATTTTGAAATTAAACCCTAAAAAAACCAACAACAAATGGAATGACAACAATGAAAATTTGCAATCTATGGTGTCATATCAATTAGCATATTTAGCTAGAAATAAGTCTAAGACAATGTCTAGACAAGGGCGCCACCTAGCGACAAATTTGTTGTAGAGCTGATGACCTGCTGTTATCGTTGATCGCATATCGATTAACCGCTTTACCATTGCAAAGCCAATGACGTCATTGTCATTGTTATTGTCGCCTGTTGATTGATTATCGTTACATTGTCAACGATAAGCAAAAAAATATGTAGCACAGTGAGGCAAATACGGTGAGAAATGCAATTAAATTGTAAAACAGTTTCAGTTAAAAAATGTTATTAAATTTCATGTTTCTTTTTTAAATAAAGAATATTAATTACAATTTTAACCAATTTTTAGTTAAAAACTAATCATATTATTATTTTTAAATTTTTACAATACAATGTGAAATTAAAAAAATACCAGTCTTTAGAATTTTTATAATCCAATATGAAATTAAAATTTCAAATTCTAAGCTTCACTAAAATTTATTTTTTCATTCCATTCAAATAAAATTAAAACATTTATTTTTTATTTAATATATTTAAAGCCATTTCTTAAACATTATCGCCAAAAACACTATATACTAACAATAAATATTAAACTTAGCAGCGCTGTCAAATTCAGGTTCGAGCTGTTAAGCAAGTCGCATAATTTGAGTTTTGTCATTAACTTTTTGCTCATTTTGCAAACTTCCGTTTCATATCTTCTCTTTCCTCTGACTCCCTTTCCACTGAGACTTTGAATATTGGCCACGCGTTTGTTGCATGTCTGCAGCGGTAATTTAAGTGGTCTTTTTGGCAACATGTCATTCATTAACCCTTCTGTTAGCACCTTGCAGAAAATTACACAAAAAGTTAAACAAAAATACAGACAACAACAAAAAGAGTAGAAAAACGGCAATAATTATTTGAGCAGACGATGATAATTGACCTTGAACATTGAGTTGTAGTTGACGCTGGTTATCGGTCAACGGTTCGTATGCATGATATTTTGACCACATCTAATCTAAGACTATTAAAATGCAGTGAAAGTGAACATATGAGCAGGACAACTAGATGTTATTTTTGTGTTGTGTAATGTCTTGTTGTTGTCCCTTTCATTAGCTTTGTCTGTTCCTTGTCGCTGTCAGAGTTTTGCCTTTTCGGTTAATGTTTATTTTAAAAGCTCTACATCATATTCGAAAATAAATTAGCAAAGCAAACAAGCAAAAATAAATTGGGGAAAAAAATCTGAAATTGTAGAAAGGCAATTCATTGTGTTAGTCTGAATCTTCCTACTCTCTCTCTCTCTCTGTCTCTCTCTCTATCTATCTTCTTTTTTTTTTGGGTTGTCTCGCTCAATTTGTTGTTTATTTTTGCACTTTGATGGAAAACTGCGCGAAAAGAAGAGGCAGCAAATCAAAAATTTCAGGCGAGTTGTCGATCTTGCGATCTGATCAGACAACGAGGCAGCCACCAGACAGTTGCTTTGATGTTTACATATCCGTCTGCTTGTCCAACTGTCTGACTTGTCTATCGAATCAACTATCTAACAGTAAGTGCAAACGTATCTTTGTATCTATATCTACATATGTGTGTCGGTTAGCATTACGTTAGTTTAGCGTCTGGACGGCGGTTATTCAATGGCAAATTTATGGGCTAGACGTGCTGCGAAATTAGCTGCCTGCCTGACGCAGCCATACCACTCTCTGCTCTCCCTTCTTCTCTCTATTGACTCATTTGCCCCGACTTTATACCCGCAGGTACGATACTTACACGCGTACAATTTTTATGCCCTCTAATTATGAGTACAAAAATAAAAGAGGTTGCATAGACTATAATATGTGCTTATGTAATTAATTTAACTAAATCTTGCAATTTATTTCAAATTAAACTAATCAACATTTGTTTTTGTTTTACAATACTTCCATTCTGAACATTTATAGTTCTTACCAAAATATATGTCTTAAATATTTCTATTAGCTTAATGTCTTTTATAGTTTCATTAACGCTTTTATTTTGTTAGCTGCCAATAAAAGTTAATTACTCCCGACATTATAGCATCAATTTACCAAGCTGTTAGACTATTTAAATCCTATGACTAAAATAGATACAATGCCTATGCTTATCTCGTAATAAGCGTTATCTTTACTAATCCTAAAAGTTTCAGTTGAATCGCAAAAGGTGAAAGTATACTTACCATAAATATTTAAATAAGAATATTTATGGTCATTTTAGTAAAAATATAATAATTATTTCGACGAATTTTGTACCGTCTTGCTTAATTACCTATAGAGTATTGGCATAGCCGTTGTCTCCGGTTATTTATCGTTGCCACTTGTCACAGTTTGATTGATGATGAACTGAACTTGAAACTGTTAGAGCAAAAATCAATGAATGCTTTGATTTTCGCAGCAAGTAAAACCAAACGAGTCGATTCAAGTCGAGACAAGTTAAGTCGCGTCGCGTCGTTTCGACTTCAGTTGAGTGGAGTCTTAAGATCAGCAACGAGAATAGAACTGTATATATATATTAGATGAATGTACTGTGAAGCTGTGGCAACGATTTTACCACAATGCGAAGGCCATATATCAAGCTGAAGCTGAATCTGAAGTTGTGGCCAATGAATGAGAGATTGACTGACTGAATGACTGAATCTATGAACCATTTGGCCAGAGCTCAGTGAGGCAGTTGTCAGTCGTACGACTGATAATTGTAACGCTAATTTCCAGTCAACTCAGATACGAATGTATCTTTAAGTTGTATGTATCTGTATCTGTATATGTATCTGTTTCTGTGTCTCTGAATCTGCATTTGTTGTGCCTGATTTTGATGTCTCTTTGTTTTGATTTGTTAATTGCATTCTATGATACTTGTTATTTTTCTTGTTGTTTTTTAAATTTATTTTTCAAGTGCAGGCTGCAACTTGTGATTGGCACTCTGAATTGTAGAATTGTGGTTGTTTCCGTTGCTATAAATGCAAATATTTTAATTAACTAAATGCCATTTACAATGTGCGGAAACTCAAATCAATGTCAGCTTGAAAATTGCGTATTATGCACATTAAGACTAATTTTTTTTTAGCCTTAGATATAGACAGCATTTGGTTTTTCGTGCCACGTGACATCATTTGTAATGCCACATGCGGCAGGCATAATAAACAATAAACAAAGACAACTTCAACTTCAGGTCTAACTACAAATTTGTCGTCAGTTGCTTTCGCCGAATCGACGACGCGTCGTCACCTTCTGTTGATGTGTGCAAAACTTTGTCGCTTCGCGCCGCGGCCAATGACCAGACAATGACCCAACCGACCAGCGCCATTAGCATTATCATCGAGCCCGGGTTCCAGTCGACAATGCCAGTTACAATAACACCAACACCAACATCAACACCAACAACAGCAACAATAACACACGGCGTCGGCGACAACGTCGGCAACAACGAAGCAGCAATAAAAATTATTAACATTTAAACGCTGCTTTGAAAAAGCCACACGCAGCGACCGCCAAATGCCGTCGTCAATTGACCAAGCTCAACGGAACGCACAGTGGTTTCAAGCTGTCAATAAAGCTAGCCAAATATTTATCTGAAATAAGCATAAAAATTCAAATGAGCATAAAAAATAACTTTTTTTTTAATTGTGTTTATTTCTTCTTGAGGTCTTTTTAAGATAATAATTTATTTATTTATTTCCTTGGTTTAAGTTGCTTAGTGGAAAGTAATAATAAAACATAAAAGTAATAATAACAATGTCTTATAAACCGTAAATTAAAACAAATGGAAATTAAACTAAACTGTGATGGTTTCAAGAAACTATTGTTTTCTATACCTGCTACTTCAAAACGTTTTCATTATAATAATATTTTGTTTTCAATTAATTGATATAAAAGCAATAATTAAAATAAATAAAATATTGTACCCAATGTGAAGTTTAAATTAATTATATTTTAAATAACTTGACATATAGGAAATACCTCAATTTAAAATCAAGCATGTTTTAAATTTACAGTTGATTTTTTTGGTAATAAACTTCATAAAAGGTGTTGGATCTTCACACCACGGTGCGGACAGTGTCATTGTATTCATGATGTTTACGATCATCAGCATAAACCATCAACGCTTTGGTACTTTAAGACACATGCGGCTAGCCGCGGGCAAAGCTCAGGCAAAGCCAACAATAACATTTGGGTTACTAAAACAGCAAAACGACGACGACATGTTCGTAATAGCTGTGAACCCCAAAAAACGAAGCGAGAAACGAAAACCGAAGCCAAAAAGCGGAACTTGTAATTTTATTTCGTGTATTTCACGTTTAGCGAGGTGTCGCTAGCGCACTTGTTGTTGTTGTTGTTGTTGTTGTTGTTGTTGTTGTTGTTGTAAGTGTTGATATATTTGTTGTTGTAAGCTAGCTGGTGTCTGTCTTAATGAGCTGGCGGCTTTTTTTGCGCTAGTCTCACGGCCCAATTGTAAACTAATTGCAAACGCAAACGTTTGAGCCAAAAAGAGGGATAGAGAGTTGTGAAAAGCAGGAGGGAGAGAGCGAGGGAGAGAGAGAGTGAGGTGTTGAGGGAGAAGAGGAAGGAGAGAAGCAGTTGAGCTGACACCTGAGATGCACTTGAGCGCAAATAATGGCACACGACATGGCTCGGAGATTTGTAGATCTGACTTTATTATTATTTATATTTACTTTTATTATATATATATTTTTTTTTGTGGTCAAGTTGCAGCCACATGCTGCCAATTTGAATTAGAATATTAAACATCAGACGTGTGTTTTGGGGCGTGGTAATAATGTGGCAGCTTTTATCTTGTCTCTAACGTTCATTTATAATGTCAACATAACAATTTCTGCTTATCTAATTGCAACAATTTCATGCTACAATCCAAAGCCAAGTCCAGTTCCATGCAACGTGCAACGTGCAACATGCAGCGAGGCAGATGAGCAGGTGTTTTGCACTAAGTGCCAGGCATGTCGCTGACTAAAAAGACAGACGACACAAAAAAAAAAAAAAAAAAAAAGAAAAGTTGAGGATGCAACATTGCAACAGAGCCTTAACGTCTCTAGAAATCTAACGTCGCGACTTTTATCTTTCACTTCGTCGTGGTCGGTAAGACAAAGTTTGCCTTAATTTGACTAGACTTACGCATTTAGAACCGGAAATGTACGAGTCAACTGTCATTTTGTGCAAATGACACAAAAGACGACAGCCACATCGAGACTGGAAGACTAAAAAACAGCGGGACTGAGAGACTTGGAGACTGGGAGAGGCCAAAAGGAGTTCTTGCTCCATCTTGCAACATGAAATGGAGCTGCAACAACAACAACAACAACGACGACATAGATGAATGACTGTGTGGACTTCGCACAGCTGCCCAAAGGGGTCTTATTCTCATACGTACTTGTAACTGCCGTCTTATTAACTGTTGGAGTTCTTTTTAACTCAAGTGGCAATTGTCTACATACCTGCAATTGAAAGAGAAGAACAGAAATATTAAAATTTAGTTTCATGCTTTGCATATACATATTTTGAGTTAAGTACTGAAAGATTAAGTCTACAAATAAAATTTCTCACAAATATCAGTTCAGTTTTGCGAAAGATTGATTATTTCAATGCTAAATATTTATCAATTTTGTCAAAATTAAAAAAAAAATGTATCGATTTAAGAGTGTTGTTTTTAATTAAATTAAATATATTTAATTTTTTTAATATTTATATATTTGAAAAAAAATTAATTCCCAGATTATTCCATGAGCCAAATTAAATATTTTCACATACACACACTTATATGTACAGTTGACAATGTAGGCTCCCTAAAAAAATTCTAAAGTGTAACATGTGATGATTGTATTTGTAGTTGTGAAATACTCGTTCTAACTTTAATCATATCACAGTACAAAGTACACCGATAAGAAATTGATGTTTCGCTAAAATGCTCTTAAGAGAAACGCTTAAATATGAAACCTAAGATTCAGTTTACAATTTAAAGGCGAAAGTAACCGAAAATATCCGCTTGATAAGGCATTAACTGATAATGGAGTACTTAATTCTTTCGCCCATTGATCTCAAAAGTCTCTAGATGTTTTCTCTATTCATTTACACCCAAAACCCCTTCCCTTTAATACGCATAATTAGATTTTTACTGTGTTGACTGTCAGTGGGCCATGACAAAGATGCCAACAAAGTCAAACTGCAGAGACCTCAGCGATGAGGATGATGTTATTGTTGTTGTTGTTGTTTATGTTGATGATGATGCGGTCCATTTGGCAGCACAGAGAGTGTCAAGTGATGACATCTCCCGTTGACCTTCAAGCGAGCGGCTTTTCTCAATGAAAAGTGGATCACACACACACACATAAAAGGGGCGCTAGAAGTTCAACAAATTCGTACTTGAAAGCAAAGCAATGTCTGTCGTAAGTCTTCCGAAAAACAACAAAAAACCAACTCAAGTGAATATTATCAGCAACAATAACAACAACAACAGCAACTATGAGCACATACTCAAAGATTGCCGTTAATTTTCTTATCAACCACAAAAACAAAAAGCAAAAATAATAATAATAATAGACAAGAAAATTTCAAAATTTATAAAAAAAAAATAGAACACAAAATTGGCGACGATGTCGCGACGACCAGACAAAAATAAAATTCAGCGATAAGCAAAAGCAAATAAAATAAAACAGTCACAAAATAGCAAAAAAAAAAAAAAGTTCAGAGAAAATACAACAATAATAATAACAATAACTACAGTTAGACCCCAACGGAACAGCAACAAGAATCAAATGAAAATGCTCTAATTGAGAGCCTGCACGACTAACAGATGCCCTTCATCAATTACATGTATAAATACATAATATGCGAATTGAAAATTTGTAGAACAAATCGTTAACATTCTTAACTACTTGCAAACTAAATAAAATGTAATTGTTTATAAGACTTTGCATGTAATTTGATTTTAATAATCTGTTGCTGTTGGCCAAAACGTATTCTATTATAATGGCCACGTTAAGAGCGAAAAAAGCAAAAGGCAATGACAGTAGGGAAGAAATGTATAAAAATCATTGGCGCTTGGCCAATTGTCAGCAGCAACAACAAGAACTGTCGACAGCAGAGTGGGAAAAAATAAATAAAATATATCTCAATGTGTATAATATTCATAAATGTATATACTAACAAATAAACATAAATATGTAAGTATGTGTGTACGAGTAAATAGCCTAAAGACAGAGGCAAAGGCAAAATTCAAATAGAGCAAAGCAAATGAGACGCAAAATCTAAATACCAGACAGAACAACAAAGCCAAAGTTTTATATTTTCTCTCGCTCTCGCACTCTCTCTCTCTCTCTCTCTCTCGAATTGTCTCTCGCTCTCACTCTTGCTCAATGCGTGAGGGGATGCGTATGAAAAACCCAGCGAAATATCTTAATTAAAATTGTCTTATTTTATAATTTATGTTGGCAGCATTAATTCGCAGGCAACGTCGCCGATTGACGGGCGGCATTTATTCACAGCTGGACAAAATATCTAAGAAATACACAAAGATACAAACGTCTACAAGTAACAACTACTTTTAACGAATATGTATAACAAATTGCTGTCAACATTTATGAATATATTCTATACTTGAGAATAGTTGCAAAAGATACACCTTTACCTAAACTACAAGAATTTTGATAGAAATAGGGATCACAAAAATTGATTAAAATTGAATCATTGAACAGCCAAAATTTGAATTAGGTTTATGATTCATAGACATTCCAAACAAAACTGGACAGAATGATTAAGAAAATTAAACTGAGATAAAAGTATAGGAAAATATTTGAGTATTTTAATGATGCTTAGTTTTTATAGCATAAAAATAAAGTCATGTGGAACATTAATAGAAACATTATGATCAGTGTTTGAATCAGTTTTGACTCAGAGTTTGAATTTTATATTTGAAATGTCTGAAAGTTGACAGTAAATTGTTGGAAAACTCAATTTGGTGTTTGAAAATAAATAAAATATTAAGAGTTTTGTGAAAGCTGCTTAATCATTAATGAATTAAAATAATATAATGTTGATAGAAAGTAATAGATACGCATCATTTTAAATTTTGAATTATGTTTGAATTTAAAAATAATATACTCTATTTAAAATCATCCTTGACAAATTTCTGAAAATTGACAATAAATTGTTTGGTAAACCCAATTTTAAGTTAACAAAAGAATATGAGCAGCTTTGTAAAAGTCAAAGTATAATTTCTGTCACGTGCTCATTCCTAATGTCAGCTGGAAGTTTTGTATTAGCACTCACTGTGCCTGCGTGTGATTGCGACTGTAGCTCAAGTTGGAGTTGAAAGTTGAAACAGAAGTTGTAATGGAATGTGCACATCCCTAATGTAAAAGTGCCACATCTAAACTCTGACAATTCCAGCTTTGGGCACATAAAAAACGGATTTCTGTAGTGCGCGAGAGTCCCCAATGAAAACGAAGTCAGGCAGCAGGAACTTAAGAAATAGCAGCGTCAGTTGAGTACAACGCACCGACAATGAGGTCGACGAGAACGACAAGAACGATGACGACATGTTTGCCCCCGCCCCAAATTGGCAGAAGAGTGAACGCATTGTCATTGAAAGGAACTTGAACAGCGAGTAGAAAGGACAAACAACAATGCAACTTGGCATCTAACAAAGCAAAGCAAAGCAAAGGAAGAATTGGAAACAGAGGGCACCGACTGAAGGCGGCCAGGGGCAGCGACCGCAGCAGGTTCGGTAAACGTAAACGAGTTCCCCAACAACGACGACGACGACGTCATCATCATCATCATGTCCTGCATGAACAAAGTCTTTAACCTTTCAAGGATTTTCTACACATTGCCAAGTCACATTTATTGAACATTTGGTCTAACAACTGACAATGTTTGCCTGTTAGGGCTTTAACAATAGCAGAGAGGGGCACGAGAAGAGAGGAAAAGACTATATACATACATATATATTTGGAGGGGAGATCGCCATTGCCTGGCAACAGCAAACTGTGTGCAGATCTTATATCAGGATAAATGCTGAAACGAGTGCAAAAATCTAATAAATTCAACTTGCGAAACTTGGGGGGGAAAAATAGAGAAGGTATAAGTGTCCCGCACAAAAGTTGATGAACTTTTAAGCTAAAGTAAGGGCAACTGACTGCGATGAAAAAAGACCGAAAAGAGAGGGAGAGAGATAGGAAGAAGTTGGAGATTGCGTTACGCACTAAGTTGAGCTACCTGAAAGAAGCAACTCCTACCCTAAAATACTGATAATAACAAAGAAACTGCCTTAAGCAAAGTACGAGAATTCTGTATAGAAATCATATAAATGGCAAACTGTTCACGAGGGAGGTACTAAAAGTTGACAGAACTAAGTAAATACAAATATTAAACAATACAAATAAATAAACAACTAAAAATGCATAAAATTATAAGTTAAAATAAAGTTTTATTTTAGATCCATGCAAATTTAATTAATGAAAAAGTTATATTTGCATTACAAAATTGGTTGTTTTCAGTTTTAAAATAAAATTTTTTTAAATTGTCCATTGTACAACTATTTTTTACATTTTATGTTAAAATTTACAAAAATTCGATTTTCTTAAGATGTAATGCCATATAAATTCGGATCTTTTTATTAATGTTTATTTAAAGAAAATCTAAAATTTTCTTTCCCTAATTTCTGATTGACTATTTAATCTCACTCTTGGGGTTTATTATTACTTTTTGAAATTCCTTTACGATCTGCCCTCTCATTAATGTTATACCTTTAACTATATCACACTATATGTACATATGTGCACATATCTATGCTATATAATAGATTCAAGCAACCCTAACTGCCAAGGTGTTGCTTTGTCCTGAATGCTCTACGCATATTGCCAAACTCAAAAGCAACGCAATTTACTTTTGTCTTTTGGGGTTGGCTTTTGTGGCTTTTGTGTGCTGTAGATAGAAAGAATACTCGGACTTGTATGTTTGCTAGGGGTTGTCCTACTCATTATTGTTGTTGCTGTGTTTTCTTTAATGTCATAGGTCGGAAGAAGGGAAGAATGAACAGAGGGAATAGGAAAACACGCACTTTCGTCAATATTTGCAATGCGTTTGCAATTAAAAATTTAAAAAGCTGTTAAAGCAAAAAATAAAGATAAAACCATCATTAAAAATTATCATTGCCCCAGGAAGCAAAGGGTTGTAATGCATTGAAGAAAGGAAGTAGAATAGAAATTGGGGGAGAACTCGTATGGTTTAATTGCCTTTTTTGCCAAAGATTAATGCCTGCGATAGAACGCTGCAAATTGCCATAGATAAAGAATAAAAGATAGCTGCAAAACTAAGGCAAATTTGTCATTAAAGGATAATGAAAAGAAAAAATTAAAGAAACTTGCAGTATTACGTATACGTAATGCAAGAAACAAATCTTTTAAGGCAACGGCACTTGGTTCATGCTATTCAGTCTCTAAAATTTTGTTATAGATTGCGTTTCTTTACTTTTTTTATTTTCGTTTTGCCATTTCACACATAAATTTGATTTATTTGCTGCCTATTTTTAGACGCAAAGCAAAAAGCGACGAAGACGTCGGCTAATTGTTGCTGACATGGCTAGAACAAGCAAATAAGAAAAACAACAACTGGACTGTACTTATACCTAAAAGAAAGAGATTCTTAATTTAGACAAGAGAGATAGGCACAGAAATACTCTTTCCTATTGATACACGTACTTGGAGTTATAATTTACAAGCTTAGCTATTGATAACAGCATTATCATAGATTTATTTTACTCTTTAGATATTATCTACATGTATTTGAAATAAAGAAAACGTAATTATGAAGATCTAAATTTGATCAAATATTTCGTAAAATTATTTTACGCATTTTTTATTAGCACATCAAAAAAATTCAATAAATAAGAAATTTTAAACACCAACATTTTTCAAAATAAAATATTTCTTAAATCATTCACAATATTCGTCAACGCATAGCTGATATTCCCCGTTTAAAAGCTACATGAGAAATTTCCATAAATTTTAAATATTTGGCTTGTTTGCACTTTCGGCATATTTTTTCAAAATTATTTCACTTTGTTGTTAAACTTTTTTTTTTTTTGCTTTTGTTGCATTTGTTGGCAGTCAAAATTGTTTGTCGTTTGTCGTCAACGTAGACCACGCCCACATCAGTTTTGCTGTCTGTGAGTATTCAATTTTTCTATTCTTTTTAACACATTTTTTTAATGAACAAAATATTTTCGCTTGAGAGGAAAAAACAAATGAAAGCAAAATAATAATTTTTCAAACGAATTTCATGAGAATTTAGCATGAGCTGGTTGGCCTGTTGGCGGTTGTCCATTGACGGTTTTGTGAATTGGTGGGTTGGCTGCTGCTGGTTTAACCAAAACGTCCCGGCAATACTTTGGCAAGGTTGTCGCCTGGTTGACTCATGCGAAGAGGTTCACAACTACGTGTATTGCGAAGCTGCCTCTCAATGAATGCCAACAATGTGCGCCATAATTAACTTGGAAATGCGCTATTGGAAAAATGGAAAATGGAAAATTACTTTGCCTCGTTGACTTAACGTACAGTGGGTCAAATGCGTTTGGGTTTTTCGACGAATCAGTCTCGGCTTATAGTTGGCTAAAACCACTTAAAGTATTTAACCAAAAAGCGCTCTGCAGAATTTAACCGCCGAAATGCTTGATAAATTGCATAACTCTCGAGAAGAACGAAACATCAAACAGCTGCAAGCAACTGTGCAACTGTGCAACTGTGCAACGTTAACAAGTGGGGCACACAGACATTTCCATGTTGTCTTTTTAAGGTCATGGCGCAAAACCAACTGCAATTGGCATAATTGAGCCGCAAGTAGGCGGCATGGGCGTGCCAACGAGAAACAACAACTGCAACAATAACAATAGCAACAACGGCAAAAACAATTGCGGCAGCACATGGTTGAAATGGCAATGGCAACAAGTTGCAGCCACACATTGTTGCATTCACACACAGCTAGCGCTAAACAAAGAGAAAAATGTTTAAAACGTAACAAATTTATTTATATTTATCAAAATGTTGCCAACATGAAACATATAGAAATGTAGCATGCAACATGACTAATTTATATATTCATTTACCATTTGATAATATATTATTTTAAATTTAATAAATAACATAATCCACATTTTCTGCATCTCGAGTATGCCAAATGTTGCCAACATTGGCCCGCAATTTATTTTCTGTTGGCCAACATTTTGGCCAATTGGCAATTGGCAACCGGTTCAGCGGCCCAAATAATTGCCATTGCCTGACTGGACTGTGTTTTTCAAATCAAGTTCAAAACTGCAATTTAATTAGTGCCTGATTGTGTTCATGATGATGTTCAGCTTGATAATGTTGCTGATAATGATGTGAAGGAAAACTTACTGCAAAAAAATAACGAACAAAAAAATAGCAACAGTTGACGCATATTTTCGTTAGCCGTTTACATAAGCCAAGGGCTCTCGGGACAGACATTGCAGGCAATTAGACAGCGACGACGACGACGACGACGACTGAGTCGGCCCAGACACTTGGCCAACAACAATCTTGAGAGTTGCCTGTCACGTGTAAAAAGTCAATAGATTGCACAATGCGGCGTGAAGTGCGCCTGACAAGGGGCAACGGGGGGCAGAAAGAGAGAGAAAGAGATGGGTAGTGAGTAGCGACAATAAAGAGGTCGCTCGCTTTTGTTTTGCTGCGTCAATATTTCCGTAAGCAAGAACGCGCTAGAGAAATAAGTGAATACAGAGAAAGAGACACCTAGAGAGTGTGAATGAAATACAGAGAGAGAGAGAGAGAGAGAGAGCGCAATTTGTGGCAGCTGAGAGAGAGAGAGAGAGACAAACATTTCATTAATTACAAAATTAAGCAACAACGTTATAGTCGTGTCCCTGGCTTAAAGATACCTGTTACTCAATTCAATAAATGTAATATTTATCGATATTGATGGGATTTAAAGGAAGTGTTGTAAACATAAAAAGGAAGTTTACCATCAAAAAGAGCTTTCTATCTAGCAAAAGAGGACCTGATGATTTTTTTAAAACACTTTAATGTCTGTGAGCTTCAAATTTAATTGCTTTATAATCTCTTATAATCCCTGAGAACTGTTTGTTTATACAGACGCACTTGATGTTGATCAAAACCAAATATCCTTTATTCATCTGTCACGCAACTTCTTTCCTGTAATATACCCTTTGTACTCTGCGACTAACGAGTATAACAATGCACAGCGACAGCACAACAACACAAGAATTTCTAAATGCACGTTACGCTAACATTACACAAAATACCCCCTAATATACCTCCCTTTTCACCCCCTTTCTCCCACACCCGCCCCCTGAACTGGTGTCGTCTTCGTCTTCGTAGCGTTGTCTGCTTCTAATATTTCATTAGCCGAGAGTCGCGTGCCTTCTGCCGACTTAAAGCCGCGTCAGCAACGTCAGACTTGAGGTAGGACAAGGAGGGAAGGGGAGGGGTAACTAGTACGCTTTGGGGGTTATATGCGCGCAATTTGTGTGTGCCAATTAAAAAAAAAAAAAGATGTCAAGCGCGGCTTGTGCGGGTTGCAGGGGTGGGTATTTTTCTGGGGTGTGGGTGAGTTAGGGAAGGTCTATTGCAGTCGGGGATTGAGCTGCTGACAACAATGTAACTGGCCGCAGTGAGCGCATTTTATAGTTCAGTGCCTGCGACAACAACAACCAATGTGGGTAAGGCAAAACCTTAAAAAAACTGAAACTTAAAAACCGAACGACTCTTAAATGCTCTACTGGGAATTTTAAGAAAATTAACTGAATTGGAAATAAAGCAGTTAATAGGTTGTAGAAGCGTTTGAAGCTATTAATTTAAAAATTAAAAATTTTAAATTGTAACTTTTTAATTGTGTCATTTAAACCTTAACAATAACATTAAAAGGCACACTTTAACAATAAACATAAGACCTGACACTTTAACATAAATTATATTAATTTTTTTGATTAGAATTAGAATTCGAGATCTAGGGAAAATTAGCTGATCGTTTTTAAAACTATAGATCTTAAAAAAGTAAAAGAATACAAATTAAATAAGCATTCATATGTATTATGGACCCAGTACTATTTATTAACATTATTATAATGATGATTTTTAATATATTTTCATTTAAGAAAATCCATTTTTTTTAATGATTGTATTATTTATATGTATTAACAAAATTATTCTTATTATTAATTCTGCAATTTCTAATGTTTGTTTTTTTTTTGTGATAACCGAAAATAGAGTTATGCCCCAATTTGTGTGTTAAAGTAGTTGCATTAACTAATGCAAATATTTGTTAGTGTATTGACAGCGTCATTGCTGTTGTCTTGGAGCATTACATTTTGTGGCATCCACGGCGTCACTAGCAACAACATTTTGCTGGGCACTATGCAAATATGTATGCGAGTGTGTGTGTGTGTGTGTTTGTGTGTGTTTGTGTGTGTGTGTGTGACAACAATATCATTTACAACAAGCAAATGCCGTTGACGTGTTGGCTAAGAGGCGACTGGTAGCGGCTGTTGTTGTTACTGCTGTTGTTTTTTTTTTTTTTTTTTTGTTGCTGCTGTTGCATTTGCCGCCATGTCGCGCGAAATTTACAATTGACGTCGTTGTCGACGTTGTTGCTGTTATTGTTTGTTTTGCTTTTATTTTTTTTTTTTTTGCAATGCTCTCCCATAGCTAGACACTCGGCTCAATGTTCACTCATGCGCAGTGACAGGCGGCTGCAACAACTACAACAACAACTGCAACAACAACAACAATAGCTGCCACATTTGACGTGCAAAACGTCTAGAATTTCTCTTGACGGCTTTTGGTTCGATGCTAAACACGAGTAGCCGTTGAAATTCAAAACACCCACCCAACAACAGCAGCAACAACAGCAGCAACAACAGCAGCAACAACAGCAGCAACAACTACGACAACAGCAACATTAACAATAGCAACAGCTGCACGCAAATCTAACACAATTTTGTTTTGTTTTTCGGCAGAACAGCAGCAACAATTCTTTGGATTATTGTTGTTGCTATTATCGCGTGTGAAAGTGCCGCCAGAGTTATCAACCTAGACACGAAAGTTATAAAGTTTTAACTTTTGAGATTTGTACATATTTTATTTTGAACAACATGTCATGTTGTTGTTGTTTAGTTGGTTTAATGAAGTTGATGACGGGGTCGGATTAAGACGAGTTTATTTCACTATCTAAATGCCCCATAAAACGTACGTCAAGTCTCGTCTTACAACTGCTGTCAATCAATTACTTCTTGACAAGTGCAAAAGTAGAAACCAAACCCATTTGCAAACCGAAACCACATTGCCAACCGTTACACATTTGACAAGGTTACAACTGTGCAGAGTGAAAATTATGTGTGATTTTTCTTAAAGTTTATCATTTATATACTATATAATTTTCAAATAAATGCATATCAAGCTAACGAACTAAATTTATAATAATAAAACAATCATTTTACCTCTGAAAAATTAGGAAAACTAAATTGTTTTTTTCTTGCTTTAAATATAATCAAATCATAATGAAAAAAACAAAATTTCAAATTTATAAATTTTACGAATTACTTGTACTAAATGTTCGAATTTTAAAAACAATTTTTGGTACAAGTCAGAAACAGTTAAATCAGGGCCAAAATTGCATTACAAATAATTTAATATGCAAAGATAAAAGGAGATATATGGTTAACATATTGTAAATCTAATTAAAAACTATGGACAAATTGACCTTTTAGAAGAGCATAATAAAAAGTCAAATTAAAGTGCCAAATCAGGCTAGTACTGCATTCCAGATGAAATTTTTGGTTCAGTTCTTAAAATAAATTGGCATACTTCTCTGTCCCTCTCTTTCTCCCATTCTGTCATTCGCTATTCATTAGTCTGAATTTCTTTCTCTCTGTATCTCTCTTTCCCTCTTTTACAAGGTCGTTAAATAATCAAAGTTCAAGTTGTATTGTCTCCTTTCTCTTTCTATCTAGTTATATCTTTTTTTAAAAAGAAAATAGTCACAATAAAAAAATTTGCTCCAGGTGATTTCGCTGTTGTTGTTATTCTTTCTATATTTTATGATTGCTACCGCGACTTTTATCGATTTGAAAAGCAATTAGCGGAAAAAAAGAGAAAAAAATTTGTATGTAAGTAGTGTATTCGCATAAATTTTTTGTACAGTTTTATGAATGCGAAATCATCATTCATATCATTTATGAAATTATTTTGATTGCCAATATGTGTATGTATGAATTAATGTATTGCATCTGCTGTGATTTTACTTTATGGCGGATAAACTTCAATTGGCTGCCCAATTAGCGATGATTGTGTTGAGGGAAGAGCGTAGAGTAGTAACTAAAAAGACTTGAAGGTGTCAACTCATTGCGAATTTCCGCTTAGACGGACCAAGTAACCGTTAAGCAAATAGGAAGGAAATAAACAAGGTCCAAAAGCAGACATAACTAGAACCTGAACTCAGACCAAGACCAATCTACAGATGCAAATAAATAGAGAGGGACAGAGAGAGAGAGAGAGAGAGGAGGAAGGGGAGAGGGAGAGGGATAACCAGTGAAGCAAGTCGCCATCGTCATAGACCGTCACCTGTGCCAGGTGTAAACTGTCAGATGTTGCGAGTGGCAAGGGGATCGGGAGAAAGAGGTGGCAGGGTCTATAACGTCTGACGGAAACGTTGGCCAGCGAGAACATGGGAAATGACACTAGGAAATCGCTTGTAAA
Source organism: Drosophila falleni (assembly GCA_035045575.1). NCBI lineage: Eukaryota > Metazoa > Arthropoda > Insecta > Diptera > Drosophilidae > Drosophila > Drosophila falleni. The sequence continues at coordinate 1,281,938 of JAWNOV010000171.1, read as the reverse complement.
CAACTCGCTCAATGTGTGACTGAGTGTGGAATGGCCAACATTATCATCAAGAACATCATCATCATCATGATCATCATACTGAAATGTTGCACAGCTCAAGATTTGTGATAGCATCGCTTAAAACGTTGCATGCAAATTCTGTCACGTCTTTCACAAGAGACGACGCTTAGACGTGGTGCTAAAGGTGCTGCCCGGATAGATATGGATATAGAGAACTTATTCCCAGACCAGATACCAATGGAATATGTGTTATTCTCACAGCACATCGCACTGATAAGAACTAATATATTAAACAGCTGATAAGCGCGAATAAAAGACTAAGAATGCGAAAGAAAAAGAGAGAGAGAGAGAGTGTGAGAAAAGAGGTAATCAGAGATAAGAAAGACTGCGCAAGGCAACCTCATAAGTAGTTTTATTATACTATACATTCATATATTACAATATGTGTACCATGTATTTGTATTATCAGCAGAGCTTCAATTCAATTATCAATTATACAAATGTATGTACATAACATACTATACTATACTATACTATTTATATTACAAAGTGAACACTTCTATACAAATTTAGTTGAGACATTTGTAACACATTTTAAGTTGCCAGCAACACGAACAAATATATAGTAATGCATATAAAAACACAAGCAACAATAAAAACAAGGTCATTGCCTATTAGCAAAATAAGTAAAAATAAATAAAAATTCCAAAGTACAATGTCAGCTGTAAAGACGAATACGCAATGCCCTATATATGTACATACAATAATAAAATTTGATTTTAATTAAAGAAAAGTTCAGCGAATCATTGCAATAGTTGAGTAGAGTCGCCATCTAGCGGTCAGAACTTTTCATGTTATAATAACAGTGAATATATTAAGCAAATGAAAATTAAAGCTAAGTAAGTTCCAGCGGTCAGAAAAGTCAATAATATATTCATTAATATTAAAATATTGTAGCTTAAGATGTACTTAAGTGATATTTTAGCCAAATTCTAATCAGTTAAGGCCAATTTTCCATTACAAATCTTAATAAAAATGTTCAGCGCATAACGATACAAATAATAACTGCAATAATGTTGATTGGAATCATTAACAAAATATTTACATAATAATTTTCACCTTTGCTCGCGCAAAGAAGACGAAAACGAAAATAATAAATAACAAAAATGTTGAAACACGTTTCGGTTATTTAAATATTTTCACTAATTTGTGTGTGCGCTAAAAAAAATCCACATATTTCAAGTCAATTGAAAAACGATACGCAACAGGAACAACAATAGGAAGAACAACAACAACAACAGCATGCCAATATCATTAGCAACTATAGAAAAAGTTGAAGTTTCAAATTTAATCGCTGGGCTTAATTAAAATAAACACGAGAATGATTTTCAAGCATTTGCTTAGTGGGCAGTGAGGAGTGTTGCTAGAGGGCGTGGGTAAAATTTTTAGACGTCACTGAGACGGGTCTGTGCTCCAAGACTGTGTCTGAGTCTGAGTCTGTACCTATGTCTGAGTATGAGACTGAGTCTAGTCTTCCCAGAGGCCACCAGGGGAACTGCAACAACAAGCAAACTATTTAGATTTGAGATCAGCGATAAACGACGCATAAGAGTTGTCTAAGTCGAGGTTCAGCCACATACACACCTGTCCCAGTAACAACAATAACAACAAAAAACGTATGCAAAAGTACTCAGTGTCGTACTCAAGGCAGGTACTGACTTATAGAAGCACCTAGCCCAGGCCTAGACCCGACCACACCTTAACAGACCTTGCCTTTAGTTCTCTCCGTTCAAGTTTTTTTTTTCGCATTAGCAAAAAGAAAAACAGAACCTAAAAAAATATAATAAATTTAAAAAAAAAACTTCACAAAGTGTACATCACATGACATGATGATGCGAGGAGGTCTCGAGACTTGCCAGCGGGGTTTTTTAATAGATCAGCAATAAGAGTGAGGGAGCGTACGATGGACTGGCTTATCGCGCTTATCACATCGCCAACTGTCAGCGTCTCCCAACAACAAGCTCAACGAAGCAAATCCCTGCGGTTAATAATCATATACATACATAAAAACGCATACATATATTTAATTAGAACAACAACAACTTGGCAGCAACAATTGCCGGATGAGGGACAAAAAAGATTAGATCCATACGAAGCCAAGAACTTAACCAGAAGAAGGTTAAAAGTTTTATATTATTTAATAAGTAAAAATTAATGGAGAATTGTAATATTTTTTTATTTTAGAAGTCGAAAAAAACTTTACAATGCTTAATACGAGCTCTACAAAAAAAATAATTTTTTCAAACATTTCACAATAATAGAAATATTTTATGTTCATCATGACAGTCCAATTAGCTGATCACATAGTCCATCACTAATCAAATTGTTTAAATTAATAAGAGAGAATGATCAATGGTGAGCGAAACACGAGTTTTCCTAATCGCGAGCTTCCTCTTTCTTTTTTTTTAAAGAAGGTAAACTGAAGAATTGTAATTATGACTAGGCCGCGAAAGATCTGATAAGAATCAATTGGACTTTATGGATTGTTCGATTAAAGGTAACCCTGACTAAATAAGTTTTATTACAATTTTTCTTTGTTACTCTTGTTTTTTGGCTAATTTAAAACGTGGTCAACGAAAATATTGTGCAGACTTTATCAGGCTAGCTGAAAGATAAGATAAACGAATGTCCAATGGCTCGAAGCTTTTGGGACGTGCCAAGCGTTCAATTTTTGATTTGTTATTTCATGCATTCAGCCAGAAATACATAACAACTGAGGAGCAAAAAATAAGCCAAGCAATAACAAAAGCCCCAAAGAGACGCGTATTATATATTGAAAGCAGAGATATGCGCAAAGATTAAAGCATTTATGTAAATTTTGGTAATTTTATGAGCGATAAGCAAAAACCCGTTGATACAGTTTTGTTTCGTTTTAAAAACAGAAAAAAATCCACATGAAATTCCAAAACAAAAAAACAAAAATAAACAAAATTTGCGATTTGAAATAATTCTGAGTGGCAGCAAACTTGCAGATTCGAGTGTGTTATGTAAGCAGTAAAGAGAGAGAAAGAGAGAGAGAGAGAGAGATAGCGTGAAGAGAATAAGTAAGATAGAGCGAGAGATAATGAGAGCAGGCAGCGAAAGTCATCAGGCGGCTGCGAGGGCTGCCAACTTGATTAGTCACAAACAGGCGCTGATCATGAAGCAAAAACAACAACAAAAAGCTCAACCAGTGACAACTCTTCGAAGGGCAGGCAAAAAATTAAAAACACAAAAGGTCTGCCGACTGCTCAGTCAAAGTCTGCGCCTCGTGACAACAACAGCGACAGCGTCGTTATTGTTTTTGTTGCTATCGACGTCGTCGTCGTCGTCGACTATCACGTTCATTGGCATTTCAATGCTAGTTTGTTTGCATGCTGCGCCTGTTAGGGCGCTCTTTAGCTTCGCCCCTCTCACGCAAGCTCTCTGTCTGCTGCCAAATGCTGCCGCAGTCGCTGCTGTTTCTGCCTTTGCGTCTGGCGGCGGCGCTGCTGCTTGTTATTGTTATACTGAATTGTATACATCTACACATTTTTATATGATGGTGTGTTCCTTTTTATTTGTATTTTTTTTTCTCAACAAGCAACACTGGCAGTTGCGACTGCGCGGCGCCTAATCAACAGCAGCAACCAAAGAGAGTGGGGAAGAGAGAATGATTGAGAGCAAAGTACACAGCAAGTAGCAGACAGACGTCAACCGGTTTTTGCGATTTATTTTTGCCTATGCTCCCCGTTAAGCGCCCAGCCAACCACTGTAGCCATGCCTTTAAGCCCTTATTATAATATAACATATTTGCTGGATTTTTGCAGCTCAAATAAAAAGATTTCTGCCACTCGCGCAGTCAGCGTCGCTGCGACCGCGCAAGCAACAAGATGACAAGCAAAAAGCACAACAAGAGAAGCTAAATTGAGCGCAAAAAAGTTGAAACGGTGTCGATATGTCTGTCATGTTTATTGAATTCCGATTTATAAATAAATCGACAAGCTATCACTGTGGCACTCGATTGTAATTAAATTTTAAAGACCATATCGATATTTTGATTAATTTCACTTACGTTATTTTCGACACACTAAAAATAATCGGCGCTCGTCATTGTTCTTGTTGTTTGCCAACAAACAGACGTCAGCAGAGACAAGTTGTCGTCGTTGCAGCGCCGCTTTGGCTTCGGCCACGGCCACCGCAGACGCGCTGGCAGCGCAGTGAGCACGACGCAACTAAAAAAGCTTTGGGCCAAACAATAAAAAACTGTGGTATTTAATTTAATCATAACAAAAAAAAGATCGAGTGCGCTGTTTAAGCATAAATTTAAGTAGTTTAAAAAAAAAAAAAACGCCAGTTGCCGGACCAAGAGCAACAATATTTTTTGCTGTTTTTATTTTTTGTGGGTGCAGCAGAGGGAGCAAAAGAGATAGCAATCGAAATATTTAATTAATATACAATTTTAATCTGTAGATATTATTATTTAAAATGCTTGTCTGCTGCGCATTTTTTATGACAGCGCTGCTGTCGCAGTCGCTGCCTCAGTCGCTGTCAAAGACGATGCCCCCGTAAGTGATCTCTCTTTCTCGCTCGCTCTGCCGCTGTCTACGTTTGACTTGCCTTTTTGTACTTTTATGAGATTTTAACGGGGCAAAGCAAACGACGAAATGTCGTTAAAGAAGATCGAATTGAATACGAATGCGAAATTCGAAATGTGAATGAGAATTCAGCAACAGCAACCGAAACAACAACAACAGCAAAGACAACCAAATATGGCGCCGCCTCAGTCGCCGCTAGTGGGCGCTGCAGTAGCTTAAGGTGTGAAGAAACCGACGGCGCCGTTTATTTTCACTGTCAAAGAGAGGGTCGAGGAATAAAGAGCATAAAAATCAGCGGGATGCCAAAAGCGCTATTCAACGGAAAGAACCGAAAAGCGAAATTACTTAAGAATTAATATTTATGTATTTATGTCTGTTATGTACGTGTATGGTTAATCACCGTATCGAATACATTTTGAAGAAAATAAAACGGCTCATAAACTACTTCAAATACACATAAATATGAATGACTTTGAATACTATTCATTCAAAATTTGTCAAATTGCTCGCAACTTTTTGCAGTTCGTAGAACCGTTAAGTTGATCGTTTATTTTCTACGCTCTTAAATTGAAGTTTACGAAAAAAGAGGACGCTAAGAGCAGTGATTGTTGATAAAAATGACGATGTATCAATATATCGATAAACATGTTCGGTAATCAAATATTTTTGGACGATAATGTCAAGCCGTTTCTGTAATCGGTATTTAAATGTTAATTTTTGTTATCAACAATTACAAAATTCACTTTTTATGATACAGAAAAAATATTTAAATTTCGGATATTTGAATTTTTGAATCTATAACTCGAAAGTTTCACAATTCGACTTTAAAAAGCTTAACGTTTTTTAGTATCTATAGAATATTCTATTAAGAAAACACCCAAAAAAATAATGTTATAGGTAATAAAAACGGCTTTGACATTTTTAAGAATATTAACACCCCTAGTAAAGGTAGTTTTTCTTACCTTGCGTTTTTTATGATCCAATTCGCATTGCGCTTTGTGCATTTCCTTTAACTCGACCTCCTTCAGTTCATCCAAAATGCGTTGATATTTCTCGCGATTCTCGACATCGAGCGCCACATGGAGATAATCGTGCCAATTGCGCGAATCGAATCCCCAGTGGCAGGTGCGATTCTCGAATTTGCGATGAACGTGTCCCACGAATTTCTGTGGCGAGAACCAACCCTCACATTCCAGGCACTTGATGCAAGTGGGCTTCTGGTATGAGTACATGTCCGGCGTACAAATGCCCTCGCATTTACCAAAGCACTTGTGATACACCTGAAAGCTGAGCGCTCCCTTGGCCAGACTCTCCACGGGCACATAACTATTCCGATCCGATCGATGCAACAATGCGGCACAAAGTCGCTCCGCATCGGTGCGTGTTATCAGTCCGCTTGCCTTCACATCCGACGGTAGAATCTTGGCGGCCTTGAACTCCACCAGTTGATCGGGCGTACACTGTGAACAATAGATGCCCAGCTCATCAAAGATGCGATTGATCTGCTCGAGCGTAAAGTCATTCAACACATTGTTGAGAAATTGTGGCAAACACAAACGCATCTCGCCACCCAGCGAGAAGCATCCAATTGCCTTGCCCTCCAGCCGTGTCTCATACAGCTCACCACATCCCGAATCTGGCTGTGATAATATCGGCTGCGATAATTCCGGTGGCAGCGGCAATGGAGCTGCATAGATTTGTGATCGATTGCTGTTAACTGTGATCGGAGCAACCGTGCTGCTTGCCTCATGTGGATGTGAATGTTGCTGCTGCTGCTGATGGAGCTCATGTGGCTCCGGTGAGCTGAGTATTTCCTTTTTGATGAGTGCCACTGCTGGACCCTGCAAGCTCTTTGTTGCACTATTCTGATACTTTTTCAGCACGCTGCTGATCATCGGCGTCACGTACTCGGTCATTGTATTAATATCGATCACACGATTGCCCGTTAAGTCGCTCGATAGTCTTGCTGATTGCTGCTAGATGTCGCTGTTGTCGTTGCTGCTGTTTGATTCAAATTCACGTTGGCGACAACATTTTCTTTGTTCTCAATATTTATTGCAATTATTATTATGAATACATGTTAAACAATTTGGCACTTTGTACATTTCTCGTAAAATTTCATCTTTGATTTCCTACATTTGCCGACGGCGCGCTGCGCTGCGCTCTCTCCCTCTCTTTCTCTTCGCTGAGCGTAAGAGCTTTTTTTTTCTGTTGTGATGGCGCGCGTGTTGCGCTCTGCCAGCGTCGTCGCTGGCGCTGGCGTTGACGTTGGACGCTGTTGCAGCAACGCGAAGCCGATGCGACGGGCACAATATTTAAATTTATATTTATTTTCTATTTAAAAATAAAACTTTGCCAGGATTTCAACTTGTGCGCACTTTGACTTGACGACGACAGTTGATGTGTTTAGTTGTTGTTGTTGTTGTTATTCACTTATTAAATTTTTGCCATAAATTAATTTCCACTTTTTAAGCGGTTCACACACTTCGGAGGCGCAATAGAATTTCTACACTTGAATCTCGCATTCGTGTATTCTTAACTTGTATCTTGACGACAACAGAGATACGGATACGACAAGACGAAACCGACGGATACAGATACAGACGCTACCGCAGCCGTTGTTGGGGACGGCGACGGCGACGTCGACGCTAGCGGAGACGAAGACGAAGGCCGGCAGACACAGACACACCGGCCGGACACAAACACAGCGAAGCACAAGCACGCCACGCACACACACAGACACTCACACACACACACAGACGCACACAGCACTGGCAGAGACAGAGACTGAGGCAGAGACAGACGCAAAAGCCGCCGCGCCGCCTGACAATTCTTATTTGCGGCTGCTGCCCGAATATGCCGCCTTGTTTGTGCACTATTTATAAATTATTTATTTTGTTGTATTTCTTTTTTTTACTTTTAATATACTTGTTGTGCTCGCAAATAATTTTTTTGCATTCTTAACGATTCGCGTTTGTCGTTATTGAATATTTATTTAGAATTTGCTCTTTGCTCTTTCTAACACATAAGCCTGCACTCGGCAGAGCCACACACAAAATATGCGTTGCGTTTCGTTTTGTATCTTTTATTTTTGTTTTGTGCTTCTAAATAGGCGAACTTGCCGTATCGACGCGTTCGCACGTGCGAGCTTTCTGACGACCGCCACAAAACTGTTCAAAACGTCCGTTCGTAGCGGCAAATTAAAAGAGAATGAATCGCAATGTTTCTCTTTAAAAACTTTCAGATACTTTGAAGTTCGTACCGTACGAATGCTTATGCTCGTGCTCTCTCTCTCTCTCGCTCTCTCTCTCACTCACTCACTCTCTGGCATAGTCAAAGCAACCACCATTTGCTCTGAAGCACTTGCTCTCTATGTGTGCTTTTTGGCGGCGTGTCAAGCACGAGAATCCTCTCCGGATTAAAAGCATAATTGGAGAGAAACATTGCCAAAAAATAACACGTTCCATTATTGACAGAGATATTTACCGAGATCAATGTGCAAAAAACAATAATATTAGTTTGATATGAATTTATTATATTAACAATTAATCAGAAGTTTGCAATATATTTAAAAATTACGAACAAATATTATGTACTTTTCACTTATAACATATACTATATCTATGAGTTTGATCAACTGTAGCGGAGACCCTCGCTAAGAGATATGTTGCCATAAGCTTCGATTGCTGGTGTGTGTTGCCAATGCTTAGTTATTGTTGACGCAACATGTATCGTCAATAACATAATGTTGCGAATGATACATGTATATCGATAATGCTGCCAAAGATATATGTATATCGATAAATTAAAATATAAGCAATCGGAATCGAGCGCAATAATTGTCTCACGCGAAGTTGGCTGCACGCAGATATTAGCTCACCTAAATATTGCCAGCTAGCTGAAATCGCAGTTCGCCAATGAGCCACTGCTGCCAGCTTAGCTATTTTTTTTGTTACTTTTGGTCATTTTCAAAGTTTGATTTCTAAAAAAATGCTTAATATTTCAATTAGACGGAAATCTGCCTAATTTTGATATTAATTTAGCTATGTGGAATAGAAAATATGGTACATTAAATACCGAAAAGATATGAATGAAAAAAGGAATATTATTTAAAAGTTAACTATACATTTAGCTAGTTTGATTTAAAGTTTAGCTTTGTCAGGTGCTTTCCCGCTGCTTTTTCTCAAAAAAAAAGGTTGGCAGCACTGATAAGCACATACAAATTGCGCTACATAGATTTTAGCTCTTCACACACACTATTTCTCATCTCTTTCGCACAGCCGTCAGCTGTTTGTTGTTTTTAGCTGCTGGTTTGATTCGGGTAAAATTTTGTTAAATACATTAAATGCGACTGCAACTTGTGTAAAAGCAGCAATAATTAATCATACAAGTGATTTATAACTTACAGAACGCCGAGAAGCTAAAAAATGCCGGAGCCACGCAGTCCAATGGCCAGTTTCGCACAATCCGTGCAGAATGCAATTGATGGCCCCATAACTTGGTTCCGTGGTAATTATTGCATTTAAAAGATGCACAAACTGCAATCAAGACATTGAAACACACTGTTTAAGCAAGTAATTGCTGTAATTAGCTTGGGCGAAGACAGTGAAAAATGCAGTTTTGAAATTACATAATAACATAACCTCAAATGTGTACAGCGGCTTTGTTTTTGTTTACATGATTTACATGATCTTATATGCAGAATCGATTGTGGAACCAAATCAACAGAAATACAATTGGTATCATCAGCGCTTCCGTCGCGTGCCCACCATCGATCAGTGCTACACGGACGACGCCGTCTGCCGCTTCGAGGCCGATCAGCAATTCCGCCGGGATCGCATGGTGGACAACGAAGTCGTTAACATTTTGCGTCAACGCTTCGAGGATTGCATGCTGTACGAGGCTCCCGATCATATGGTCAAGTGTCGTCCACTGCTCGACACATACGAAAAGGCAACCGAGAACTGGTTCATCAAGTGTAAGTGCAGAAATCTCGGAACTGTCACAACAATTCAGTAATTTCCACTCTTTCCCAGATGGAGATTTGGGTGGCTATGCCAATGCCAAGACAGCGTACATGAAGCAGAAGCATCGCCTGATCTGGGAACGTCGTCATGGTCCCGTTGGCAGCGGCATGAAGCAGGAGGAAAATGTTGCACACTAAAAACCAATTCAGTTTCAGTTTAAACCCAATTTGTTCATAGTCTGTGACGAGGATTTACAAAATATACACAAACAATAGTAAAATGCAATTGAAATCGGTTGGGAATCAGTTTAAATACTATGTTGAATGTCTAAATCGTAAAACAAGTTTATCTGACAAGTGACAAGCCTTGGAATCAGTCCTTAAAAGTTGGCTAAAGTTGGTTAAAGCAATTCATCCAAAGAATCAAACCAAAACCAATAAAGTGAACGTTTTTGGTTCCGGTACATTTCCAAAAAACTATTACGCTAAAAGGTTATATTTCAGTTTTCTTATTTCGGTAAAGGTTACAGTACCGGTATCTATTGTGAAGCATTTTAAAATAATAATAATAATTTAGTTAACTTAAATACAAATGTTGTCAGATTAGTTACGATATCTCATAAAACAAAAATGTTTTGCATACTAAGACTTAATTTTCGCACGATCGGTCCTATGACAGCTATATTAAATTATTTCTCTATATTCGAACTCGTACTTTTTCCTCAGTTTCTCTTTGTTTTTCTTACCCTCTCTACTACTGCTACTATAAATACTACTATTAATATTACTCCTCCCAGTTCCTCTCCCAGGCACCGCTCCCAGTCCCGCTCCCAGTCCCCGCTCCCAGTCCCGCTCCCAGTCCCTCTCCTAGTCCCTCTCCCAGGCCCCGCTCCCAGTCCCGCTCCCAGTCCCTCTCCCAGGCCTCGCTCCCAGTCCCTCTCCCAGGCCCCGCTCCCAGTCCCTCTTCCGGGTCCCTCTCCCAGTCCCTTTTCCAGGCCCCGCTCCCAGGCCCCGCTCCCAGTCATTTTAAATATCTATATCCAGAGGAATCCAAATTTTTGAACGAATTTAGTATAATTTGAAAACAGAATGAATTTAGAGGGCAAAACATGATCAAAATGACATTCCGCTTGAAAATCGGATCAGTTTTGACAAAGTTATCAGAGATCAAAGTTTTTGGAAATATGTCAAGGGGTAGGTATGGAAAATTGGCTTAGAATCGAAAAATTCTCAAATTTTCTAGATTTAAATGCAGAATTATTTAAGCGGCTAAATTATGATCAAAATGACATTCCACTTGAAAATCGGTTGGTTTTGGGCAAAGTTATGACAGTACAAAGGTGCTCAAGCCTCTGACCTAGCAACTTTACAAGTCAAAATTTTTCTTAATTTTGACATGATATTTTACAAGAAAAAGAAAGGCGTCGGAATCAAGTATATAGTGTTGTTGTTTTAATTAACTGTCTAATTAAGATATAAGGAGTTGATTTATATATTTTATTAAATGTCTAAATTGTATAGAATGTTAATCTTACAAGCATCTGAACTTTGAGGCGTCACAAGGAAGCTCCTCAAAGTGTAAATCCTTGTCATCATTAGTCCTTAAAAGCTGCCTAAAGCATTAGCTAAAGTAATTATTCAGTTATATAGTTTATTAAATGTCTAAATTGTATAGAATGTTGATCTGACAAGGATCTTTGAGACACCTCAAAGTGGAAATTCTTGTCATCATCAGTCCTTAAAAGTTGGCTAAAACATTAGTTAAATTATTTCATCATTTATATAGTGCATTAAATATTAATCGAACAAGAATCTGAACTTTGAGGCGTCACAAGGAGTGTGAAAATTCTTGCCATCATCAGTCCTTAAAAGTTGGCTAAAACATCAGCTAAAGTACTTCACTAACTTATAGATACGAGTGGTTTGTTCATGAGGCTTTTCTTGAGCTTGGCCAGAGCACTGGTTGCGGTGGCATCGCCTGGCTTTTTGTCCTTGTTCTTGGGTCCCAGCGGAATCATGCTGGTGTCGATGAGACGTCGACGGAAGTTCTTGTAGAATTGTAGCACCTGTGGATTGGCCCACACCTGTTTGGCATCAAAGTCCAAGATGCGCACCGATTGCAACGACTTGGCACGCGACAGAGCCACATAAGCCTGTCCAGCCTCGAATACCTTGGAGAGCGACATCTCAACGCAGTCCAAGGTTAATCCCTGACTTTTGTGTATGGAGAATGCCCAGGCCAGCTTTAGCGGCACCTGGCGACGTGTGAGGACGCCACCAGTTGCCGTCTTGATGATCCATTTCTCGTGCCGGCAGACGTACTCCTGGTTGTTCTTGAAACGCACCACGGGCAGACCCTTCTCAATGCGAACGACCACACCGCGGGCGCCATTGACCAAGCCGTTGGCAATGTTGATGTTCTTGAGCAGCATCACCTGGGCATTGATCTTCAGATAGAGCTGCGATGGCGCCTGCACCTGCTGATCCAGTTGCTTGCTCATGTTGGCATCCGAATCCTCGGCACGGAACAATACCTTGTCGCCGTTTAAATTCTCCAGCTTGGACTCGTTGATGGAATTGGCGTCGTTGGTGTGGGAGCAGAGTTGAGTGGCCAAAATGCCGTTGCCTTCGATCTTCTGCTTTGAGGTGGACACCAAGCGTGTCGAGATGCCATCGTTGACATGTCCGATGCGCAGATGATTGAGTATCTTGACAAATTCCGGATCGGATTGTCGATGCACCTGTTTCAGTTCATAGACACATTGGATGCAGCTTTCCCAGGCACTCGACTGAAAGCAGAAACGTTGCTGGGCTCCCGTCTCCCCCTTAACCACAGGTGGCAGCTGCAGGAAGTCGCCACATAGTATCAATTGAATGCCGCCAAAGGGACGCTCATTGCGTCTTATATGACGCGCCACAGCCTCGATTTTCTGTTAAAGAATGTTAGAGATAAGCTAATGGATAGACTCCTTCGTTGCTACACAGACTCACCTCAAAGAACTGCCCGTCCACCATGGAGATCTCGTCAATAACCAGTCGCTTGCACTTGCGCCACGTTTGTGCGCTCGATGGACGCGACGCCAGCTCCAGGCAGCGCTTCATGGTGGCATCTCCGCCGCCAATGCCGGCAAAGGCGTGCAGTGTGGTGCCGCCAATTAGACAGGCAGCCACGCCCGTGGATGCCGTTGCCACGGTGCCATCCGGCGGCAATGCCGAGATAATCTTACGCAGCAGAAAACTCTTGCCGGTGCCGGCGGAGCCCGTAAAGAACACATTCTTGCCGGCGGTGCAAGCGCGCAGCACTTCCATTTGCTCCTTACTCAAACGCAACGAATCCTCCGAGTCGCCAGCGGCTAATGGTGATTCCTGATACAGTTTCTTGGCAGCAGGCACGCTGCTCTTATCCTCAGCACCTCCCTTCAGCTCTTCGAAGCGACGCTTCTTGGCCGCCTGTGGCGATGGCGTCGTCGTCGTACCACGCGTGATTAGACCAGCTTTTTTGCGCGCCAAAACCATCTCGGCTGTGGTCACGGGTGAGATATCCTCAAAGCTGCTCGGCTTGCCGGACAACATGTGCTCGCGCAGTTTCTTTTGCATGGTCGCCTCGTCTCCTCCTCCTCCTCCATCAGCCACACCATTCATTTTGATGAACAGCGTGCGCAGGAAGAGCATTAAGGGTCCGGGCGGTGCATTGGACAGGTAGATTGCGCATTGCTCTGCTTTAAAGGTAAACGTGGCCTTGCCCTCATTCATAAACTTCTTGTGCACCATTATGTCCTTCAACTTGAATTGGAGCGGCTTCAGTTTCTCGGGCGTCACTTCCACAAACATTTCACGCAAATCGTTTCGCTGCAAACGCAGCGTCGCCGTCTTGTAGGTGAGCTTGCGGCCCGTTATGCCCACCGAATTTGTCCATTGTATGTTAACCGCGCACGTTATCACGGCATCGTTAAGATCCATGACTATTTCTTAAATTACCTATTTAAAATTTTCAATCCCTGGCCTGGCAAAAAGAGTGTGCACACCTCCCGCCAAAATAAATAATGACCGATTGTCGATCGATAGACAATCAATGTGCCACACTTTGCCAATCGATATTTGCTTGGACAAAGACACAGCGATAGTTTGTCATGACAACAGATGGCGCCAGCAGGTTCCGCGCTGTAACGGGCGCACAATTTGAATTGCTTAAGGTTTTTTCCTTTTGGCAATAATACGACAGAAACTTAATTAAATAAAAAGTTTTTATATGAAAATAGGTAAAAATAAAGGATAATTTCTATGATTGTTGTGCCTTAGAGGTAGAAGTTGTGTAACTTAGTTTAGTTTATTTTATTCTTATAACTTGACAAAATTCTTAGAAAATTACTTCAAAAATGTTCAAAATTTTATTTTTAAAATTATAGAAGTTACAGATTTAAATGCATTTCGGAAATTGATCACAATATGAAAATGGGCTTAAATTAGTTAACTTAGCCTGCCAACTCATGTTTTGTTGCGTCATTACTGTTGCGACCGACTTCCTTATCACCAAACAATTACACTAATGCACATTCTAACACTTACATTCAGTTTCGCGAACCGCACTCGCAGTTCTATGAAATTAGGAGAAACCCCAGTGTGACGAGTATATCATTGTCAATAACTGATAAGTCAAGAAAAAGATTAAATAAATTTTTTTCAACTTGCAAAAGTAAAAAATTCAAATAAACAAAAAATTCCGTTTGACTTTTCGCTGAAAATTGTTTTTTATTGCATCATCAAGATTAATATGGGGATAAACTTTTACAATGAAGTTGAGGCGCGTTGCACTATTTATTTAAGATCGATTGTTTTATTCACAAACAGACTAGCCAAAAAGTTCATGAAACTCTCGTGTTTTTAAAAGTGAAAAGTTCATTGATCGTCGAGAAGGTTTCAAGTTCGATTCAAGAAATTTCCATAGATTCTCTTTTCCCTTACTTTTTAGCAAACTCCCAATACATTATTAATATATTATAATGCAAACAAAAAACAGAAAGTGAGTTGGGAGACATCCAAAATTTAAAATAAAAAAAATTCGAGCGTTTCGGTTTTAGAAATCTTATCACTTGAGTATTTGGTCTAGTCATTTCGTTGATTGGCATAATTACCTCAGGAAATTATGTATGCGCCATGCAGTCTGGACCATATTTCATAAAATGCGGGCTCACATGCAATTCTTCAAAGTTAGAAATAGCAGCCGCGGTCCGATCTGTTGATTTATTTGAACCTATTAAATTGCGTCTTTTGTTTAAGATAATTTATTTTGTTTATTTTGCACCGAGTTTGTTTTTCATATTTTCAATAAGCAAAGTCAACCGATTTTTTTTGTAAACGTTTCAACTTTCGGGGCCGGCGTCATCTAAAATCAAAAACAAACAATTTTATATATGTTTTCTTACATATATATGTATATTCAAATACATAAACAGATTCACAAACAAATTTTTTGTGGGTCATCGACGTCGATGCTGAAAAATTTAAATAATGCTTTTTTCAATACCCTGTAAGTTAAGGAAAGTCTGCCATTTTGAATAACTGTGCATCATTAGGGTCAAAAATTTTTATATTCTATTAAAACAGAATTAATTATTTTTTTTTTAGTACATGCTTAAAAATTATTATGTTTTCTTCGTAAAAATCTTAGTATCATAAAGGTTATCTACCATGGTATCAAAGAATTTTCTTTAAATCTTTTTTTTAAGTTATTAAAATATTTTATTTCGTGAAAAAACCCAACATGTGTATCATTAAAGGTGCATTGTTAATAAGGCTTATCAGTCAATCAGATGACAAATGTGAATGAATTGAACAGACAGAATTCCTCAGAATTAATACGTACATATGGTAAACTTATCAAAAAGAAATAGCTTCGCAAAAAACATAGTATTAGTTACTTATATTTAGAAATGATTTAGGAAATCTTAAAACGCAGGGTATTAAAGACGTCGAGATGAGCAAAGATTTGATGATTGGCTCGTTTAATTCTCGTTTTCCGGCTCTCAGAGACAATTGGAAAGAGCGCCTTCATTCATAACAAACTATCAACGCATTGAATAGAAATAGCTAAATTAAGATGCTAATATTATAAAAGTCTGTGCATGTATTTTTATACAAATACACACAAATGTATATATAGATATAGATAGTACTTTTTAGAGCTGTCGCAACAGAAATGTGCAATTTCATCAGCCATGTTGGATTAACGAAAAACACATTTTGAATGTCTGGCGCCGCGCATCAACGGACGAGGGGTGCGAGGGCGTCTAAAGGGGCTGCAAACCTTACCTGTGTCCCATTTTGATTATTTTCCAAGACGCATTTTCACTCTCAACCACTGCGCAAGTACAAACAACAAAGACGCAACTAAATCCAAACTGGTTTTTTAAACCCAAGGGTTGACAAGCCCCCAAGAGAGATAGAGAGAGAGAGAGAGAGAGAGAGAGAGAGAGAGAGAGATGGAAAATCTCGCATAGGCCTGCACCCGCACGTAGGGCTGTTTTATGTTGTGGACTACGTGCTGGATGACACGACAAAACTGTTGCTGTTCTACGTTTAGTTTGTTTATCACCTGATTTTCGGGGTTAGCACTTAAGCATATTTGTGTTTGTATGTCTCTCTGTAGATATGGATATTCCCTTTGTAAGAATTGGGTTAATTGTACAAGTGTAAATGCAACTATTTTTAAACCAAATGCGTTTCATTTTCTAGCAACACGCATTTCCCCCATCAAGGTCATATAAAAGTGCGATGCCACAGATCTTCTTAATGTTTATCGTGAATGAGCACACGTGGCGTTAGTTTTGTCCTTGTTCGATACATATTCCTAGTCGTCAGCATTTTCGAATGTGGGCGTTACGTGTGATAAATATTGTCCCACTTTCATAGCCAAAAAGATCATTCTTAAGATCGGGGTCTTACACGTGGCGCCATTACAAACACACTCCAAGGTCAAGGTATGGCCGTTGGCCAAAACAACAAGGCTACAATCGAGAGAGCCTGACTGTGAAAGTCTCTGTACTTGTTTTGAAACCTGTAAATGTGTAGAAAAAAAAACTTACCCTACTTTTTATTTATTTGGTAATAGTGTACTGTGCTGGATCAACATTAGTTACACAAAACAACAACAAAACTTGGCAATTTTGTATGGAAACTTCAAGGATTTAAAAAAAAAAAGTTGATAAATTGCCCTATTGTTAAGGTCTTTTTTTTTTATTTGGAGTCGTACCAGACCCTTACCAATTATTTTATTTTAGTTATAATAGTTTATTACAGTACTTTTTGGACAAGCTAAAAAAAAACTTCAATGAACTAAACTATTTTGAAAAATTAAACTAAAAACACTTTCTTAACTAACTGCATATACTTTATGGAGTCTGCCACGCCTCTATTTGTCTGATACGCACATTTCGCTTGTGTCAAACTAAATATACCCTTTTACCATTTTAAGTACAGGGTTAAAGAACAGCCAACTACGTCGAATTGTGTCCCACGTAAATCTTGTAGCTACCAAAAATCGTAGTATTTACATGCGTTCAACATCAAATGTCGTCAACATCGCCCCCGCACGTTGTTTTGCGGCTCGTGCCGGTCAATTTAATTGATATGCTCGCTTCATACGTCAGTAATTAGCCGGCAACGTGACTTTATGCTAAATATTCGTTTCTCTATGGAAGTGTGTGTGTGTTTCTGTCGATAATTCGCAAATAGAGAAGACATGACTGAGTCATCAGTGCATAAATCAATGCAAGCGATATCGATAACCAATTTATTGATCTTATTGTTTGTGCGTTTGTCTCCAAGTATTTCTAAATAACTCTTGTTTACCAACTAATACTTTACGAGCGCGCGATTAAGGTAAACATATTAGAACCGGTCAACAACAAAAACCCGCACCCGCTCAAGGCTGATATCGTCTCATTCCCCACAAAATGAAATGACTCGAACGGTCTGCGGCTGCAACACCTAAAGATATAGAACAACACAAGTATGAATAGCAAGAACAACAAGCACAGTTGTCAGTTTGTACTACGCAGAAATTCTGTAGAAAACAAAAACAAGAAAAAACAAAACAAAAACATCAGCAGACCGCAACCCCAAACGTAGTTGAGCGAATGAGAGAGAGTGAGAGAGAAAGAGCGCGCGCTCTCGGAGAGAGCAGTTTTAAGTGTGTTTGTGTGTGTTATTGTTTTGTTTGCACGTTTAACGATAGAAAGAGGAAGAGCGCACAGTATAAATAGAGCTTCCCAATGCCGTCTTGTATCAATTGGACTCGCAAAGCGAACCTCAACGTACGGAGCAGCAGCAGCAGCAACAGCTGATAAGCCTACAACGCAATTTCGTGCTAACAAACAAAAGTCGTTCGATTACGAATTACAAGTGCAATTTCCACAAATTAACGGAAAGTTTTATAAGAATAAAATAAAGATGTCTGCATCTCCCACCGCTCGTCAAGCCATCTCTCATGCGCTGCCTCTGGCCATGACCAAGACCAAGACCAAGAAGATTGTCATTTCGGATCCCATCCAAATGCCGGAGGTGTACTCATCCACCCCTGGTGGCACTCTCTACTCCACCACCCCTGGCGGTAAGTTGCAAAGATATTTCGTTTACTGTGAATCAGTCAAAATTTTTGTGATAACTCTCAGTCTAGTCGAGCACATGTTTCTGACTCACCTGCTTGCGCAGCTGTCTTATCACCTGAACTACGTCTGATGCAAGAATCAATGACACCTTACTCATAGTTTATTTTTATTGCAGGCACCAAACTGATCTATGAACGTGCCTTCATGAAGAATCTGAGGGAATCACCATTGAGTCAAACGCCTCCCAGCAACATCCCAAGTTGTTTGCTGCGTGGTACTCCCCGTACACCCTTCCGCAAGTGTGTTCCCGTGCCTACGGATTTGGTGAAGAAAACACAATCGCTGAAAATTGAGGACCAGGAGCAGTTCCAATTGGAGCTGTAACCGAGCAAGCCATGCATCCCAATTCCAAGCAGCTACTGCCAAAACTCATATACCATATCCGCACACTTTATTTATCACAACCCATCAACCTAGTTGTATTATTATATTCATAGTTATCAATTCTCATTATATCTATTTACCACGAAATTGTTCATATAGCTTTTAAGTTTGTAGCTCTTCCCGTCGATTGAGGCGATTGTTCAGTTTTCAGTCATATTGATTGAATTGTTTTTTGTATTTAGTATATTTAGCTCTTAAGCAACTCATGCAATAAAATGAATATTACTATTTAATCGAATTAATCAACACTTTCTGTCTAATTTTATCAGCTTATTAACCTTGAGACGCTTTCTAATGAGTCGACTAGCCAAGTTATCAAAAAACTGCTTAAATGATTGCCACTTTTACCTTGGCTCAACTCTGTATAAATTGGTATTTTCTTAGAGGTTTGTTGAACTTCTGGAAATACCGGCCGGCTTGTTTGTCGAGAAAACAAAATGCGTTTTTAAATTGCTGCGCAATTTGCATTCAGTTCTCTTGCCAAATACACCACTTTTAACGCCTTTCCTCTTCTTCTTTTCTAGCAACTAATTTAAGCATACAATGTTTTATTATTAATAGGATAGGACAAAAATAAAATATTCTTATTATTTCAGAATATTAATTATTTTTGAAATGCAATTGTCTTTAAAATTAATTTAATTAATAGATTTACTAAGGTATTATTTAAACGATTTAATGACAGATATAAAA
This sequence comes from Drosophila falleni, assembly GCA_035045575.1. NCBI lineage: Eukaryota > Metazoa > Arthropoda > Insecta > Diptera > Drosophilidae > Drosophila > Drosophila falleni. Next base: position 1,262,613 of record JAWNOV010000171.1, on the reverse strand, counting down.
TCAATTAAATATATATTTCTTAAAGTTTCAGAGATTGATTTATTTATATTGAGATGCTAAGAGACCGATAAATACGAATACACCGAATAGGTTAGGTCGACGATCCCCGTCTTTTGTTTTGACAGACGTTTCCTATCTTTCTTTAGAATTTTTATTGGAGTTTAAACGCAATTCACTAAAATATAGCTTAAAACACATTGTCACTCTACATTTTTCTATGAATACTTTGTAATCAGTAATACTTGCAGTCTAAGCAAATTAATCACATTTTTGTTGCATGAAAAACATTAGAAATTACCTGATTAAAATAAAACAAATGGCCTACAGATAACAAAAAACAATAACAAAATCACTGCGGACGGCAGTTCGCGTTAGTGACGAAAGCAGCACGAAGGGTGCGAAAGGCGACTAACAACTATATACAGCTAAGTTGGAAAATTTGCTACGACTGTCCGATCAGATCGAGTTATATACCGATCGAAAGGTTTAGTCCTAACTTACAAAATGGCATACTAAAACTTTTGCTAATTTACCTGGGTCATGAGATACGGGGGTGTAAGTGGGAGGGGAAAAATTTATATGATCGCAGCTTATGGAGCCGTTGGGGCTTTTACGTAAAACTTTTTATTTTTTAAAAATTCTTATCAAAAATACGCGTCGTTTGATACCTTGATGACCCAAATCCGATAACTGGTTCAAAAGATATATTTGAAAATTTTATAGAATACTAAAAATGAAGTGAAAAAGTTTCTTTGTTGGTCTGTTTGTCTGTTTGTATCAAAGCGCTAAAAAAGCGTAGATGTTATGATGGGGATTTGTTCATTTTTGAAAATCTAGAAATGTTTGTTTTACGACTTTTTCAATTTCCCGCTAGTTTAGCGGGAAATCCAAATCCCGCTAAATTTGAAACCTCACCAGTTTCCATACCATAGAAGCTTAGATATGTTCTGGGTATCATTGGAAAGGTGTGCTTGAGGGCTTTTAGGCGTACCTTTAAACTTTTTTTCTAAAGTACTCAGTAAATTTTACAGGTGAAATAAAGTTTTTTAGCTTACATTTTGGCGATTTCTGACAAAACGGCTCTAACGATTTTTATTAAATTTTAGTATTTTGTACTGAATTTTGCGTTTTTTATATATAAATAAATTTGACCAAGGGGTTTGGAAGATATTGCTTGTTAACTGAATGTATAATTTTTCTATCGGTCGAAAATCAGGTTTTAGTACGAAAAACTTTTTGGTTGTATAAGATACTCAAACAAACTTACACAAACGTATTTAACTTGGTTTTATATATTCTGTGCAAGTTGGTTCAAATCGGACCACTATAACATATAGCTGTCATAGGACCGATCGGGGAAAATGGAGTCTTAGTACGAAAAACTTTTTGTTTTATGAGATACTCAACCAAACTGATAAAATATGCATTTAACTTCGTTTTATATATCCTGGCCAAATTGTTCAAATCGACCACTATAACATATAGCTGTCATAGGACCGATCGGGGGAAAATGAGTCTTAGTACGAAAAACTTTTTTGTTTTATAGATATCTCAACCAAACTGTAAAATATGCATTTAACTTCGTTTTATATATCCTGGCCAAAGTTGGTTCAAATCGGACCACTATATCATATAGCTGTCATAGGACCGATCGGGCGAAAATGGAGTCTTAGTACGAAAAACTTTTTTGTTTTATGAGATATCTCAACCAAACTGATAAAATATGCATTTAACTTCGTTTTATATTCCCTGGCCAAAGTTGGTTCAAATCGGACCACTATATCATATAGCTGTCATAGGACCGATCAGGCGAAATGGAGTCTTAGTACGAAAAACTTTTTTGTTTTATGAGATATCTCAACCAAACTGATAAAATATGCATTTAACTTCGTTTTATATATCCTGGCCAAAGTTGGTTCAAATCGGACCACTATATCATATAGCTGTCATAGGACCGATCGGGCGAAAATGGAGTCTTAGTACGAAAAACTTATTTGTTTTATGAGATATCTCAACCAAACTGATAAAATATGCATTTAACTTCGTTTTATATATCCTGGCCAAAGTTGGTTCAAATCGGACCACTATATCATATAGCTGTCATAGGACCGATCGGGCGAAGTCTAAGTCTTAGTATGAGAAACTTTTTTTTCTCACAGTAGGTACGGGGCTTCCGACAGTAGAGTAGCAACTTAAGCGATGCGAGCAGGGGGTGGAGCCCCCTACTTTTCTTTATAATTAAAAAAAAATTTGTTTTTAAATATGAAAAAATATTCAACAATGATAAATTTACAATGTCAACAGCAAAAGCAATTGCAAAAATTTCTGATATCCCACAAAAAAAAACCTCTAAACGAGGTAAAAGTCTAGTGACGAAAGCAATTTCCAGCCCCAAAATTTCTGATATCCAATTTTGTGACGAACAAAATTGAGTTTAATATAAAAATTTTAAATAAATATATAAATTAATAAAAAAAAACAATTGGCATTCGGCACTGTGCAAAAAGTAATTTTTATGTACAAAGAAGCTCACCCTTTTTGCGCACAGTGCACAAGGCCAATTGTTTTTTTTTATTAATTTTTATATTTATTTAAAATTTTTATATTAAACTCAATTTTGTTCGTCACAAAATTGGATATCAGAAATTTTGGGGCTGGAAATTGCTTTCGTCACTAGACTTTTACCTCGTTTAGAGGTTTTTTTTGTGGGATTTCAAAAGACTACTGCTACTTAAATTATGAATGTACATCCTTACATATGTATGAATTAATGGATGTATGTAACTTTGTATGTTGTCAACAAAAAACATTAGATATGGAAGACTAAAAAGTAATGCGTATGTAATTACATAATATGCATAATCTAGTGTTGATCCAGGTGTTACATGCATTCGTAAATATAATCATAAACACATTCATACATATTATTGTCCCTTTAAGGTATATTTATAAAATGAGCATATTGATAGTACCAATTGAGCGAAAGAGAAAGAGCGCCAGAAAGAGAGCCAACGGAGAGAGCGTAGTGCAGTTACGCCATCGTGACACGTGTGTTTGTATATGTATGTGAGTCTTTGTTTTGTTTACGCTCCCCACGACAGAAAGAAGAAGAGCGCGCAGTATAAATAGAGCTTCCCAATGCCGTCTTTTGTCAATTGGACTCGCAAAGCGAACGTGAACGGACGGAGCAGCAGCAACAGCAACAGCTGATAAGCCAACAACGCAATTTCGTGCTAACAAACAAAAGTCGTTCGATTACGATTACGATTACGAATTACAAGTGCAATTTCAACAAATTAACGGAAAGTTTTATAAGAATAAAATAAAGATGTCTGCATCTCCCACCGCTCGTCAAGCCATCTCTCATGCGCTGCCTCTGGCCATGACCAAGACCAAGACCAAGAAGATTGTCATTTCGGATCCCATCCAAATGCCGGAGGTGTACTCATCCACCCCTGGTGGCACCCTCTACTCCACCACCCCTGGCGGTAAGTTGCAAAGATATTTCGTTTACTGTGAATCAGTCAAAATTTTTGTGATAACTCTCAGTCTAGTCGAGCACATGTGAGTCACACCCACATTTGTTTGCGCAGCTGTCTTATCACCTGAACTGCGTCTGATGCAAGAATCAACGACACCTTACTCATAGTTTATTTTCATTTCTTTTGATTGCAGGCACCAAATTGATCTATGAACGTGCTTTCATGAAGAATCTTCGGGGATCTCCCATGAGTCAAACGCCTCCCAGCAACATCCCAAGTTGTTTGCTGCGTGGTACTCCCCGTACACCCTTCCGCAAGTGTGTTCCCGTGCCTACGGATTTGGTGAAGAAAACACAATCGCTGAAAATTGAGGACCAGGAGCAGTTCCAATTGGAGCTGTAAACAAAAATTTCAATTCCAAGCAGCTACTGCCAAATCTCATTTACCCTAAATTCTAATTATTACAAGACATCAAGCTAGTTGTATTATGGAGTACTCAATACTGATTTTATAGTCATAGTTCTCCATTTGATTGCATAGTTCCTTTGTTTAAAATTCTGCTTGTCGTTAGTGACAATTGTTTAATTCTTTAGTCATATTGACTACATTTGTTTAGCAAATATATTTTATTTTTTATTGTATTTAGCATTTAAGCAACTCTTAATAAACAGTAAATAATATTAGAATTATTCAATGGTGTTTAATTAATTTATCAACTAATGTGATAAGCTCGAGATCTTTCGAATGAGCCGAGTTATCAAACAAACTGGTTTCATTTATAAATATTTCTATAAAATTCTTTTTGTTCTTCATTTCAAATGATTATTATCTTGTCTTGAATACCCATAAATATATCTTTATATTTTTAATTTTAAGATCTGATCTTTTATCGACTGCTCCTAGTTGACGCTAAATAAATAAATAAATCCACCTAGGCATGACGTGTCATTGTGTATCTTTGTATCTTAGAGGTTTGTTGAACTTTTGGAATTGCCGGCCGGCCGGCATATGTATGTCTGTTTTGCCGCCTATTATTAAACTAAGAAAAACAAGAACTACAACTAGTCTGGTGAAACGGGGAGGGCCTTGACAAACATACGCGTGGCAGTAGTGGCTCATAACCCACATTTTAAATATTTATTTACATAAATACACATACAGATGAACACATAAAATTATAACACATACACACTTAAGAAACCGGCACTTATCACAAAAAATAGATTTTAAGCAACTGCGCAGTTTGCGAATATCGCCCCCTTCAGCATTTGCGACCCAAAGCAAAGCAAAGCGCCTCGTTAAATGCGCATAATTCGAATTCCCAACAATATGTCAAATATGTACATATGTATGTAAGTACTCACGCCTACAAACGCATCTGGCTGGAAAACATCCGATAAGAAGCTTTAAAATCAAAGCAAAATAGCGAACTTTTATTGTTAAATTAATAGATTTTTCTAAATTTAACTTGGTTACACAACTTTTCCCCCAGAGGCACAACAAACTTCCAGCATTCATAAAAAAAATTAGCCTTTGTTTTTTCTAATATCAAAAGTAAATTTTTTTTTTTAAGTTTACATTTTTGCCAAACTATTGCCAAGAAAACCAAAACTTTGAATGTTAGCCGTTTACAGATTTTGATTCATAATTTTCATACTTTAAGTGTGCAGCCCTGGCGGCAGTTTAGCGCCAAAAAATACCTTTGCATACTTTTGCGCGCTAATATAAATTCAAATTTAAACTAAATTATTGTATTTTTTATAAATTGTTGGAAAATAATGATGTTGTGTTGTGATAATGTTGTGACTATTGAAAATAGCTTTCAATTAATAATTTATTAAATAAATTATCAAAACCATAAACAAATTTAAAAATATCACATCAAATATCGCAAAGTAGGCAAGAATTTTATTTTTCACTAAATAAAAGCTGATGTCTTAAGTTCTTAATTTTGCCCATGAATGGTAAAAATTACATTATTTTTGAGAAAAGAAAATTAAACTCAATGAATAAACATTATTTTTATAAGTTTTAAAATAAACCTTAAAATAAATGAGAATTTTGTGACTATACTGATAATAAAGTCGTAATTTAGTAAATCGTGATGAAAATGCATAGAGCTGCATTCCATTAGCTGTGTGAATGATGATGGAATTGGATAGCATGAGCTGATCTCGTGTGCCACTCGGGTTGGAGTTGTTGTCATTCATTTGGCAACGAAGAGCGCGTGATTTTAATCGGATGATTCCCTGAAGTGGATCGCGTTTCGTCGAGCTCAGCAGAAGCTCAGCGGTTCAAGCACTTCCATTGAAAGCAGAAACCCAAACGAAGTCCACATGGAAAACGCTATAACAAAATTCGGTTTATATGCTCTTTTATTTTTATTTTTGTTTTCATATATATATTTTTTCTTTTTCTTTTACTTGTTTCGTTTTTATTTTCATTTGTTATTTACGAACACTCTTTTGTTTCTTGTTTTTGTTGCTATTTTTTTGTGGTATTGTTCTTTAGACACGAATACAAATAGAGACATATATATTTAAATTTTTCTCTAAAATCTACTACAAAAAAATTGTTGTTTTTAGCTGTTGAACCAATTTGTGGCAGGTTAGCTCTTAAGAACTACAACATATAGCAAATACATACATACACCAATGTATGTATGCATATGCGACATATATATATTTATATATTTCATATAAAAAATACAACAAATTTGTAATTCGTTATCATTTGTCGGCTCAGCACAGCGCCAAAAACGTTGTCCATTGGGATTATTTGTTTATCGCTCACATTATTCTCCAACTTCCATCTTACATTTAATTATGGCAAAGTCAGCTTTTTTCTCAAATGTAAAATACAGTATTCCTTCTTTTCAATTTTTTTTTTCGTTGATTTCTTTTCTTTTTTGTTGTTTGAAACGTATTCTACATACTAAATTTTAAAACTTATAAAATACTACAACGTACGAGATCCGCTGAAATCTCATAGCATTAAAAAAATAAAAATATTATTATAGTAAACAGATGAAATTACGAATTACATGTTAAATAAATTAAATTAACTGTTGCATTAGCAGTATTACATATACATATCGTATTTTATATATAAAAAATAATAATAATAATATATTGTGAGTGTTGTTGTTGTTATGTTATTGTTGTTGTCGTGTGTTGTGTTGTGTATAAAAACAAATTGCCTGATTCTGAAGGAAATGTAACAGGAAACGCACCGCAAGAGTAAAATTAGACACACCGAAAACTTGATGCCCTTTTCAAAGTTTCAGAAATTGAGACACTGAACATGAACTGGTATATAACAAATACAAATTGCACAAGACTTATAATTTACCTAATTGGTTTTGGAAAGAGCATGTAAAAACGCATAGCAGGTGGGTTAAATATGCATTAATATACTACAAACTGAAGCTTCTTTTCTTTTTTTTTTTTTTTTTGCATATTGCAGCAGATTTCGATGATAGGTTTTTATTCTTTTTTTCTTTTTATGAATCATTTGTTTTGACCATCTTTCATTTTTTGTATAAATAACAAATGTAAAAAGTTTGTTTTATTCTTCTTTTCTTTTCTTTCGTTTGCCGATTGCACTTTTGTTTCTCATCGTTGTTGTTGTGTGTGTTTGTTTGTTTGTTTTGGTGTGTGTGTATTTGTGATTGTGTTTAGCGTATACTGTCTATAAAGTTAATTAATTATTGTAAAATAAAACACACAAAATGATGTATAACTATAGATGGATTACAGAAAAAAAAAAACAAAATAATTACGATTAAGTAGCAACAGACAACTGATCACATCGAGTAAACATACTTATTGTAAATTGTACTTAAAACTATTTCAAAATCATTTAGACTCGTAATAACAACAAATAATTTGGTGGTCGGATTGGATTGCCCGTTGCGATTATCAAAATCTGTTATATCGGATGACGAAACCGTTACCGATCGACCGAATTCCAAAACTAATATATATATGCATATATATATATACATATATATATTTACTTACAACGACAACGACAAAGAGTTTTCGCATTTTTCAGTTAATGAATTTATGATTATAATGTTTTTATCTGATCCGTTCTAAATCGGTTTTACGTTGAAGACGCGCAGCGTGCAAGGTTCTACCGATCTTAACTTTAATACAGATTAGACGCTTCTTAATATGGTAATTACGTGGAGAGGAGACTCCAATAATTCATATAGCAGTTGGCCTGATGTTATCACTTATCAAGCGAAATGCATTGTTACAAAAAGGAAACAATAACGTAAACGCGTACCACATATACATACACATATGGAGATATATATTGGATAGATATATACATATTATATGTATATTTTTTATATGCGACATCAACATGATCACCAAATTACTTGTTACTGTTTTGTTTGCTGTTTGTTGTTTTGTTTTTTTTTTTTTTGCTTTAAAAGCGGCGATGCGGGCCTGACAGTTGAACTGTTTTGTTCCCGAGCTGCCGCCATCACACATAAATTGTTTCCTTTTTTTTGTTATTGAATATATATGATTAAGAGAGATACCATTATAAGGGGGACTGGGAAGTGGGGGGACAGGGTGAAAGATGCATCGCAGGGATTCCTGTGAGAGATAGCTAGCCTAAGGTATTGGCTTGGATACTTGTAGCACAGGGAGATTTTGTTTCAGAAGGGGGGATTTGGGTTTGCTTGGTTGGGCTCTTTCATCACCTATTGCGATGTGCTAAAGTTGGAAGGCGATATGGATGCCGGTGGCGTTTCCGTTTCGCTGCTGCCCAGCGATGCATCGACAGTGTCATGGCCGCTATGTTCTCGTGATCGTGTCGTAGGTATTGGTGCACTGCTGCTGGCTGTCATTGCAGTCATTGCTGTCATTAGTTCTGCTTCCTGTGCTAGTCGTTCCTGCTCCTCAGACTCCAGCTCCTCCTGCAGCTGTGCCAATACATTCTGTTTGTCCTCTAGCCAATAGAGCACCGGAATGCGCAACACTGTCGTCAGCGTGTCATTGTGCTCCTCCAGCGAATTGCAGGCATAATGCTCCACCAATTTATTCAGCGACGAATATATGTTGTAGGGAGCGGCAAAACCAAATCCCGTCTCCGTCTCATAAATGATACAATGGTGAATGCCCGCCTTGCAGACAATGGATAGCGCATAGTGTCCGGCATCGCGCACCCGTATCAGGAATGTGCCAGTTGGTGCGCCCTTCAGCAGCTCCTCGGCATCCCGTCGCTTAGCATCCTTGATTAACCACAGTGATTCATTGCGATGCGGCTGATTTGATGCCTTATCATAATATTGCTTCCACTTTTCGAAGCCCATTTCCAGTATTACGTTTAGATCATCCTCGGTTAGACCAAAGCCTTTCAGACGCCTGCAAGGAAACAAAATACGCTTGATCTTTAGACAGAAATTCCAATTAACAAGTAAGAAAAATTATTATTGATACAGATTATAATAATATTTGAATTTCCTTCAAGCTGATTATGTATTTGTGATGAAATTCAAAGGATAGATATGCACTTTCCTATACGTTAAACGTGTTAAATCTCAAGGTTTTATTATTACTATTCAGAATGAAGAACATGAATCAAGAATATATATACTTCATGGGTTCCGTCACGTGTCCTTTCGCCTGTTAAATACGTTACACAACTAAAATACAGGGTATAAAAGGTAAATTGGCTTTTGGCTCGATAGCTACGTGCTCTAGACGTCGCGCTGTCTGCAATTATTCGATTCAACTGCTAGACTAGGTGGCAATTTCATCATCCCGCTGTCGGGGACTATGAGATTGACTCAACCCTATTCCATTGCATTAAAAAAAAATATGAAATTAATCAAATATAAGTATAGATATAGGTATATATACAATGAGTATATCTGTATAGAGAATACTATATGCATTTATGTAGACATACCTAATATCTTATCAGCCTTTGTGATGTCATCGTCTTGCTGGCAATTTTGGATCAAGACAAGGGACTTGGAACTTAACAACCCAAAGATATCTATTCATTATTATGCGTGTATTTACACACATTACAAATGGGAAATCATAATATTAAGGCTAATTTTAACTTATAATGTATGCAATCTTATCGCCATCGATATTAATCAAACGACAAACGTTTTTTTCTTTCTAAGTATAAGACAATAAATGATAATTTTAAATAAAACAAATTTTTTTAGAGTTTCTTAGATTTAAGCAAGCTTATTTGGAAATCGAAATGTATTTACAAATCTTGGCAAATAATGATTAGCAGTTAACAGTCATTCCATTATTAATAGTTCGTGCAAAATTTATTTTTGTCCCTAAAGAAATTTCGCATAGAACGCAATTGGGAATAAATCTGATTTGATTCGCACATTTAACGACCTCTCCAATGTGTTATCTGGGGTGGCCACCACAACTATCGCATGATTTTAATCACTTCCCTCACTCGACCTAGGCCTCTGTCGAGCCCGAGCAACTGCTTATGACGCGAACGACGTGAGGAATTGAGAGAAACCCCAATTGAGAGAATACCTATGCTGAATCCCGAAATGTGTACAATGTACATGCCTAGAATCATGTATGCCAACAGCCATCGTTGGGCTTAATCTTAATTAAAATAGAGGACTTAAAGAGCAACAAATAAATAATAAAACAAAAGGTTTGCGAATATAAAATAAAAAAAAAAAATGCCAAGAAAACCAAAGGCAACAAAAAAAGAAAAATTTAAGCACTCGGCAAACAATAATGTCCGCCAGCCAGATAACGATAGTGTCTTATCTGGGACCCAACAGACACAGTCCAGAACACAACAATAGAAACTCAACTCGAGTCACAGCTGCTCCTAATACAATCATCGATGACAAAACTCTTTAAAAATACAAAATATGAGAAAGTTAACCAAAATGTTGTAGTTGCTATGGGAGCATATTTGGTGTGGCTTATGATATTTTAACAAGTTTCTAGAGTTAATACCAAAAAATAGCAAGATTCCCCAAGTAGATAAGAGGAATATGTAATAAGACTGATAAATGTAAAATTTGTTGGCTTTTAATGGGGCTTCAGGGGGATTCAGCAACAACAATAAAAAAAAAACTAATTGTTGAAAGAGATAAAACTGTAGATAGTGCAAAAAATCAGGCGTGTATATAAGATTCGCTCTAATATGGTTCAAGGTTCGACTGATTACCATAATCAACATCGTCATCATCACCATCGGTGACGAATTTGGCTATGACAATGACACTAGCTGAAGTTTAGAGTTTAAAACTTCACGAATCAAAAAAAAAAACAGGGTATAATAAGAATTGCATATATTAAATGAGATTCCAATCAATAAATTGTAAAATGATTATGCAAGATTAAGATTGTTTAAAACAGTGATAAGCTCATGAAGCATGCTAATTACTTATTAGAATTGCCAACTGAAAGTTTTTGCTGTTCAAGTCGATTTGTTCAAATTGCAAGTGAGAGCCAATTGAGACTCGCACATGTCTGTATAAGATATACTATATGCATATATAACTCTTATTTAATATTGCAGCCTGACAGCCTGCCTCAATTATTGGGTAAGTTTATCAACAATTGTCATTGGCCAACAGGCGGAATGGAATATACTCGGAATATATATTCGGTTTCAGGGCAGCGCAACGCATCTATATACATAGTTACATTATATGCGGGCACGTAGGCCAGTCAGCGTGTCGAATTGAAAACCGAAGCCAGACGAGCGGTTCTAAACGGCAACAACAAATGGCAAAAAATCGTCATTTCGATATTATATGTATTATTATTATCGGTCAACCGAACAAACGAAGCGTCGGTGGCGACAACAGCAGATCAAGAAAACAGCCAAAATGGCCAACAAGCGAGCCGCGTGTAAAATGAGCCAGAACTCTGAGCATTAAAATTCCTTGGTTGGCAAAAAAAAAAAAAACAAAACAAAACTAAAACTGCAATGAACAAGCAAGCAAGTGGGCAGTGGGTGAGGGTAGGAGGCATGCATGAGGGGGATAACATGCAGCCGTAGAGCATGAAGCGAATGAGTGTCGAAATATATCTCAACTGACGAGCTGACGAGCTGACGAACTGACAAACTGACTGACTAAGTTCGTGTTACTCCCTGCAAAGCACTTTAACCATATTCTCGGACTAACTCGAGTGTTGACCGTCTGTCTGTCGCGCTGACTCGACGCTAATCAGTTTTGGCACTTGAAATATATATACATATATAGTACATAATATATATTGTAACTATGACGTCAGTCAATTTGACTCGGACACCATATTGTGGATGACACTCACTCAATGTGCTTGTCCTTGCGCAATTGTAATTCCTGCAGCTCCGGCTTGCTGGCATTTATTTGACGTTCCAGCAACTGTTCGATCTCCTTTCGAGACAAAATCTCCAGATTCATGGTATCCATATGACCGATCACTTCTTCGAGATAGGCTTTCATACCCGACAGATTATATTGCAATTGCAAATCTGGATCCTCCTTGTTGGACTTCATCATAAACGATTCAAACATTTCTATTTGACTGCGAAACATCTTTTCCGCATTGGCAAATGCACGTTGATGCAATTTCTTCTCACGCAGTTCCTCACGAATTTCATTAAATGCCGTCTTCTTCTGATCGAGCGCCTGCTCCCGTTGCAGTAGAATTTGCGAGCATCGTATAAATTCATCACTTAATACATGTAAATCACCCTGAGGCTGTGCATCATCATCATCGAAGGGGCAATAAATTGGATTGCTGAGCGTTATGTCCAGCGTCTTATTGTACATCTTCAGCGAGTTGATCGTATAATAGTTGATCATTTCCACAACCGAATTGAACTGATATTTTTCAACAAATCCATAGTTTCCATTTATGTGGCAAATTTTGATAAGTTTCTCGTTGCCATCCTTCATCAGGGTCAATGTATATTCCCCCTTCTGCAAGTGCAAATAAAAAAATATACACATATATTATATATATATTATATTGTATATATTGTTATTTTTAGTTTTTTTATTCCAGCTGGCGTTTAATATGAACAAGTAAATGTGTCAACTGAATGTGTTGATAAATAATAATTGTTTTTTTTTTATTATTTTTTTTTTTAAAAATAGTTAAAGCCTTAGAATGTTACAATTTATTTTACTTTTTTAAATGTTGTATGAACCAAAAGCAACTAAATTTAAATGAGAAAGCCAAGTAAAAAGGTTGTCTAAACAATTACTTGACTCACTGTATGTGTATGTAGTATGTATGTCATCTGAGCCAATAAGTAAATATCTGTTTAGTTAATTTGACTTACTTTTGCTTGGGCATCGCGAACTAAAAAACTGCCATCCGGTTTGCCGAACAATACGTTCTTAGCCTGCTCTCGCGTTATATTGCCCCAGTACCACGGTGCAGTGCGGAGCTCATCCTTTTTGGGATCGTGCACTGTCGGCGCCTGTGGCCTCATCGTCGAATAGTGCAGCGGTGAGGGAAGCACTGCATCCGAAACGGAAAGGATAAAAATTAATCAAATATATTTAGATATGTACATATATAATATTAATCACATTTTATACATTAGTTTTAGTGTTTGCCTAATAAATGCATACACACAAGCATTTACAAACATATGCATGTAAGCACATACATATCTACATATGTGCATGTATGTACATATGTTTGTATGTATGCAGCGGCTTTTGCTTGTTGCCAAGCGCCCCCAAAACGCATTTGACTTGCGAATTGGGATTGCAAGCACAGCGACAAAGTATCTTTGCTTTACTCACTTTTTGATTTGCTTTAATTCCAATTATGAACTGGAGAATTTCTTGATCACTCTTTGCCCAAAACAAAAAAAATGTTGGGGTATTTATATATATTATTTTATTTCACGCTTACAATTTACCGAGCACCATCTTTCTATTCTCAATTTCGCGAATCAACTGAGAAACTCGCAGGCAAACACACACTTGTACACTCACATACACCTATAAGTTCACACACACACACTCACATACATGCTCACTATACACAGGCATACATATAAATATAGTTAAAACTTTTAATAACGTGCTGGAATCGGTATTTAAAGATGCGTTCGCTTTGTAGCTTTTTTATTATGATTATTATCAAATTAAACACATTTGTTGGTTTTTAGATTCTTATTATTTATAATCTAATCACAATCGCACACCATTTCTTTTTTGTGGAAGAAATCGCCCTCAACACTGCACTGGCACTGAAAGACGTTGCCACCTGGCTGAAAGATGCTTCCGTTTATTTGAACATTGCCAGACTTTTGGAATTCGCGCCAGCATGTTGCTGTATTTTTACGCTGTTCAGCACTAATTTAAAAAATAGGCTAAATAGAAATACCACTGCACTACAATGCGGAAAACGCTGTAGCCAACCAAGTTAGCTATTTTAAAGAAAATACTTTCTATTTTCAGTTTTGTGAAAGTTTCAATTAGCCGAAATTTGCCCATTTTATATATATATTCAGCTATGTTTTTTTGCTTTAATATTTTGGTAAAATCATGAAATGTAGATGCTTTTCAACCATAAACAGCTAATTTTTCCTCTCAAAAGTTGGCAACATTGGCGGAAATCCTCTTTTTTTGTATTTAAAAACCAGTTTTCTAACTTTTGAATCAATTATAAATTCTGAAGGACAATAGCCACTTTTTTTTAAATATGCTCAAAGTTGTATTAGGTTCAACGATGTTGGCAATACTGTTGTAAATAGGAAATTCGCGACCTTGAGGAAACTGATATTGTCTGATTATAGTTTTCTTAAACACATTTTTCTGAAATAACCGATTATTTTAAATTTGAAAAAGTACTCATTGCTTTAAAGCATGCCTTTTATATAATTAACATTATAATCTTTAATGTTAAAGTGCGGTTCTTTTTTGTAAATTGTTGGAAAACTATTGGCAAATAAAAAGTATCAATTTAAATATTTTGTAATATACAATTACCTTTGTTTGACTTGTATTTATGTTACATTGAAAAACTTATTTTTAGAGCTAAGCTACAGCATATTATGTAGAATGAATTTGAGGACCACGGTTTGTTTGTGGTACAACTCCACCAACATCTGCGTAAATCAACTATGCAGACAGTGTAGACATTAGTGTTGTATGTAATTGTTTGCCTTTAGTGAGCTTAGTCGTTCCAGCGTTTAGCATTGCGATATCAATATCCAATATAGTTTCTTATTTTGGAAATGTTATTTAGTTTAGAGGGCGCGCAATGCGTTTTCTTAGTTCAATTCTAATGTATATGCATATTGGTTGTTTTGTGTCTCCTGAATGTTAGCGATAGATGTGGATATTTGGATAACGCTAGTCCTAATGTATCTGTATAATGCCCGATTCCAGCAGCTTCATTATCTTATCAGCGATGGCTGGATTTTGTAAGTGTCTATAATAGAGAAAGACAATGGTTAACGAAAGTTGCGTTTTTTAAAAATTAAATTGACTTACTCCTTGACAGCATTAGGATCATTTTGCATCTGTTCGAGAATCATCCGCATGGCCGGATCCTTGAGAATTTGCTGAATTTCTGGATCGGACATGGCATTCTTGAGCACTTCTTGAGGATTGCGTTGGAAGTTCATTGAACATTGACGATAGCCGTCAATTGCTTCGGCATTGTTAGGATCCAGTTCAAGTGCCTTCTGGTATGCCGTCGAAGCCTTTGAGGTTTGTTGCATGCCCTAAAGTATACAAAAAACGAACTTATTAAATGCTGCCAATATTATTTCTTTCTTTAAACCACTTGCCTGCAGAATTTTGCCCTTTCGTATATAACCCTTGATGAATTTCTCGTCCAGCTTGATGCAAGTGTCGCAATCCTTTAGGCCCAGATCAAAAGCGGCTAGCTTTGTGTAGCAGGCAGCGCGATTGCTGTACAGTTTGGGATCATCGGGATTGCGCCTAATGGCCTCCGTATAATGTTTAACGGCATTGCTGTAATCACCCTTCTTGAAGTACTCATTGCCCTTTTCCTTTTCCTCCTCAGCTTTGGTCGGATCAATATAGGCACGTCGTTCCTCCTCCTTGATTTTAGCTTCCACCTCGCTCAACGAAGTCTTGATCTCAGGAGTGCGATGCTCCGACATGGCCTTTTCATAGTAGAACTTTGCCTGCTTGTAGTTCTCCATTTTGCGATAAGTATTGCCAATGCGAGCCAAAGACTTGGCAATCAGCTTAAAGTCCGCCCGATTCTCGCGACCCACTTCAATACCCTTTTCACACTGCTTGATGCAGGCATCGTACTCCTTGCGCTCAAAGTAAACGGCCGCAATGTTGTTGTGAAACGTGATATCAGTCGGATCGTGCTCAATGGCAGCATTATAGTGCTGGAGGGCAGTATCGAATTCCTTCTTTTTGTATGCCGCATTGCCCAGTTCCTTTTCCTTCTTGGCAAAGTACTTGTTGCGCTCCTCCTCGGTCATATCCTCTGGTCTGGGCTCAGCCGGCTTTGGTGGCTCAGCCGGCTTGGATGCTGGTGTTGAGTCAAAGCTATTGCCTCCACCACCTCCACCCCGTCCGCTGCTACTGGTCTGCTGGGGATCAATATCCATGGGAATGTCACCCTGCGATTGCATATAGTTCAGCACTGAGGCAGTGATTTCTTGGCGACCTTGCAACAGCATTGCATTCTGCGGATCGTACTTCAAACCTACACACACACACACACATACAGAAGTACACACAGATACACAGTGTTAGTGAGGTTATGTTGTTGCAAGAATCAATATAGAAATACGGAAAACACACGCTTACCCTCATTGTACGCTTCAAAGGCCTTCATATAGTCACGCAGACCTGCAGCAGCAGCACCCTTACGGGAATAGCCCTTCGCCCAGCTTGGATTCAATGCAATGGTCTTCTCCGCATCCTCCAGGGCTTCCCTGAACTTGGCGGCTTTGGCATAGGCCGCGGACCGGTTACTGAACAGCACATGATTATTAGCATCCAGCGCAATGGCTTCTGTGTAGGCCGCAATCGCCTCGTCAAACTTTTCGGCATTTAGCGCCGTGTTGCCTTTTTCTTTCAGTTCGTTCACCTGCAATGACAAAATCATGCAAAATGCTCGCACATGAGATCGCTTTGTTTCTTTTAATTTTGTACTGCTAGCTAGTTTGTTACATACCTTGTCCATACTATACCACTTGCAATGTCTTTTTCTTTACTGATTAATTAATTTTAAATTGCGATAAACCCACCGTTACCACGCAAAGTAATGAGCAGAAATTGCAATAATGCCGATGTCGGACTTTTCTAGAAATAAATGAGTTTGTGCCTTGCTCAGTTCTCGTGTTCTCTCTTCTCTCTCTCTCTTTGTCGAAATGTCAGACGCGCAACGTTGCCAACAATCTCGGAGACCAAAATTGCGTTGCCAGACTGTTTTGCAGAAAATATAATTAATATGAAAAAACTTGCATTAAATTGATTAATATTGCTTAGTGACAATAAAAAAATATGGAAATATCAATGAACTAAATAATTGTATTCGAGAATTGTTGAATTTCCGGCAAGCAGAAAATAAGTTGGCAGCCCCGCACAAATTGATATGATTATTTTTACCTGGCAACGTTGTCGCAAAATACGACAGACGCTGTTTTTTTGCGTGCGCCTGAAAAATTGTTGTTAAAAATTTGTCAAAATATAGAGAAACGACGTGTAACAAGCTTGTTGCGAACGGCCCAAATAAAAGATAATTGTGAAACACAGCAGTTCATTACAGGTGCACCGTAATGGCCGAGTATTTGGCATCAATTTTTGGCACGGAAAAGGACAAGTAAGTAATGGCAAAAACACAGTCCGCATGTTCCTGCTGCTCCTCCTCCTCCTTTACCTCCTGTACTTTATCCGGCAAACAATAATTGACAATGCTTTTGTTTGTAGAGTCAACTGCTCGTTTTACTTTAAAATTGGAGCTTGCCGGCATGGAGATCGCTGCTCCCGCATACACAATAAACCGACGTTTTCGCAAACGGTGCTGCTGCAGAATCTGTACGTCAATCCGCAGAATTCGGCCAAATCGGCGGATGGTTCACATTTGGTGGCAAATGTCTCCGACGAGGAGATGCAGGAGCATTATGACAATTTCTTCGAAGATGTCTTTGTTGAGTGCGAGGACAAGTATGGAGAGATTGAAGAGATGAACGTTTGCGACAATTTGGGCGATCATTTAGTCGGCAATGTGTACATCAAATTCCGCAATGAGGCCGACGCCGAGAAGGCGGCGAATGATTTAAACAATCGCTGGTTTGGCGGACGACCCGTCTACTCGGAACTATCGCCGGTCACCGATTTCCGTGAGGCCTGCTGCAGACAATACGAGATGGGTGAATGCACACGCTCGGGCTTTTGCAATTTCATGCACTTGAAGCCCATATCACGCGAGCTGAGAAGGTATTTATACTCACGCCGTCGTCGCAATCGTTCCCGCTCCCGATCCGGTGGACCACGACGTCGTTCTCGCAGTCGCTCCCGCTCGCCCCGCCGTCGACGTGAGGATCGTGGCATTGGAGGTGGCACGGATCGGGGTGAGCGGGGTATTGTTGGTGGAACTGATCGCGGTGGTGAGCGAGGCATTGGTGGTGGCACTGACCGAGGTGATCGCAATGATCGTGACGGCAATGATCGTGATCGACGTAAAGGCGGTGGTGGCGGCGGAGGAGGTGGTGGAGGCGGCGGCGGCGGCGGCGGTGGACGATATTAGTTAATGGCCCACAGTTTGGACTCCCGACTATGGAACTACATTGGTGGCAATGAGAAACGGACAATGAACGCCAAGAATCGTGTATTTCTCAGCTCTTCAGTCTCCTTTTTTTCTGTTTTTTTATATGATTTAGAAAGGGGTGTCCACCACATAAATATGTATTTATGTATGTATGTACAAACCACCCAAATACGCTATGTGAGTTACTTTATCGAACGCCCATTAGAATTGTAATTACTTATACACACATTCGTAATAATAAAATTGAGTAATAATTATAAATAAATACAAAACAAAAAATCAACAAAAACTAACAATTAAGTCAGTCAGTAAATAACATTTCCTTTTTTGTCTGTACTTGGAATATAAATAATTTGCATTTTATCTAGTTAATAATAGAGTTGACTTCATAAATTTTGTGCAACTATGGCGGTGGTTGCAGCGCAACGGCATCCAGATTGGGAGTTTTATTCTTGTCCGTAGAATTCTCGGGTTTTTCCCCCGGCTTTGTTTGCATCGATTTCAACTGTTTGGTTATGTCAATCTGTTGCTGCAAGGCGTATGTATTTTCGTGCTTGCGTCGCTGCTGCTGTTCAACATCACGTAGTACACCTTGGTGCAGTTTTAATCTGTAAGACAATCATCAATTTGGTGTTTGTTTTTATTCAAGAAATATACTTTGCTTACCGGTCTTCTGACTGTTTATAGTGGACATAACCTATAATGGCACCAGATATACCAATTGCTGCTCCCAATGTGATTTTGGCCGACAACGACATGCTTTTAATTTAGCGACCCGTTGGTTAATTTGGAATAATAAATTTCATTTCATAAAGACTTGGTGCCAGTAAGCAGTTGGTTACGACACAACTTATCAAATTACTAAAAGCAGATCCACAGAAAATTGAAAACAAAACAAAAGCCGGATAATTTAAATGTTGTTTATTGTCAGCTGACCTGCCTAAAAGCTCTCTATAGCCGAGTTACTTTGTGTAAATAGTTTATGCATTTATCCAATTTGTTGTTTGTTTAATTTTTGTTAACAACATAGTATGCGTGAGCAACAATAATATCAGCGCGAAAAAGATTTGTACACACAATTTGTAATATATACACACACAAACATATATACGTTCAGTGTCGCCAAGACTGCCACCCAGTTAAAGTTTCCGATCTGGCTCGAATTCTGAAATTATTGTACCTAGAATTTAGTTATTTGAAGTACTTTTGTAAGACTTTTATCAATTTTTTTTATATATTTTTTAGAATTAAATTTTAAACTTCTCTTTTCATTGGAATATTGGTTGTATAGGCAAATATTGGTCAAATTTAAATCTAGGGCTGCACTCACAATAGCTGTTGTCAGTGTTCGTAAACGATGACGAAATGCGCGCGTCATTTTATCAGTTCAAACGCAATTGATTGAACAAGCTGTTATCTTTTAGTTTGACATGCATCATTTGGACGATGTATTTAAAATTATATTTATTTTGTTTGTTTAAAGTTTGCATTTATTTAGTACAATGACGCAAGTGCATAGTTAAATTTAGAATCAGTTGTTAATTCAAAGGTGCTTATTACTGTGACTTGTTGTGGTTGCTCTAATAAATACGTTGACCTGCTGCCACAGTAACGCCTGGTATACAGACGCAAAGCCCAAACTTCGGACCTGCCACACGCAGCTAAAATTCTGGACATGCGCATCAGTTGCACGCAATTCGAAAGCAACAGCACAAGTACAACATACGAATGTGCTTTTTGTATGTGGACGAAAGTAAAAGCGACAAGCAGCCAATGCGGCGTATGAGCAACATTATTTATCCATTGCCAGTGCGACTCCAGTTTTTCATACACTAACTTGTGCGCGCCAGTTTCGGTGCTGACAGACAAAAAAAATAATAAAAAAACTAACCAAAGTAAATAAAAATAATAAGACAAAACTATAATATATAGAAAAATATTTGTGCGTGTGCGTCGTGTGCTACAAGATTTATTTGAAAATATTCAACAATCAACAATTGCGTTGACTAGCAAATAAAATTCTATTAACATATGTAAATTATAAACACCGACCCCAGGCGTCAAGCAACTTCAATGTGTGGTTTTCCATCCAATTTCATTTCGGATTGGTAGTTTTTTAAATATTTATGTCAGTGGCGCAAGTATTGGTTGCGTTTTATGTTCACCCGGGGAGTCTTTAAGTGGGTGCTAAGACTTTGCTAAGTCTTCGACTTTTCTTTCACCTTTTCAAAGGTTGCTCCTACCTTTTTCCCTTAATTTGTTAGGTACTCGTACCTTTTATTGCCTTAGAAATTAAAGTTTGTTTCTAGTCAGTTTTGCAGTTTTCGACCAATAGATACGATTTAAAGACATTTATTGCACAAGATGACCAAAGTGGAGCTATATAAATCTCGTGTCTTTGTAACAATTATACACTTGTGTGCATTAGGACAATTTGCCTATGGATTATACTACAGCAGTTTTGAAATACAACGGAGCTACAAGCTCAAAACCAGCTTGAATCGTCGCCTGGTGCCCGAAAACTTTCCACAAAAATTGCGATTCCTGAGCTATTGGTCTCTGGTAAGTAATAGTACTCGAATTTGCGATATGCAAATTAATCAAAATGAAAAATCTATATGTGGAACCTCAATCATATATTATGGTCATTATAATATGACGGAAATGCGGCCGCAGCCACAATCGTTTCAAGTGTGTTCCAGTTTCAAAAGGAAAAATAAAATAAAATAAAATAAAGAAAATAAAAAATTGGTTATTATTGTCTCCCATTTATGTCTGCCATATGTTTGTTTATATACACATATATCGATGTTTTTTATCTTGCGTTTTTTGGCTGGGGGTCAACAACTGCGTGTGCTGCATCCGCGTATCTTTAAGATACATTTTTAATTCCATTCAACCATTAAACATTCAATTGTTGTCGCTGCAAAGTGTTACACATCGCCTTAATATGCCATGAACAATTTTTATTATTTATTTTCTCAGACGAGAGTGAAAATTCTTGCTGAAAAAAATATCGGTGAAAAACTCTTTTGCTTTATTGAATTGTAAAGCAGCCCACAAATCAAAATGCTACAAAACAAAAGGCGTCTTGCCCGATTTTTATTGGCGCTGATAGATGCCAGATTATCTTATTGGCGTGAATGTAAATATGCCATACGGTTGCTGGAGGCAACAGCCGGACAATTGGGGATGGTGGTTAGGGGAAAGGGGAAAAGCTAGAATGTTGGCAAACTCATTTACATGTCGTAAAATATTCTCAGAATTCGATCATCTATTATGGATTTTCACACACACTTAGCAACAATTCATTCAGATTATTTCATGCTGCTTTTTTCCTTAGCTTCAATTTACATAAATTGCATTTAATTTTTGCTACAATTCTATTAGAACTTTTCCTCTAAGCACATTTTTATATTTGCTATAATTCTATTAGATTTGAGTCCTTTCAAATGCAATTTAAAGTGATACAATTTAAAGGAGAGCAAAAATAATTTATATACTTCAGAGATTGACGTTTTTAACAGATAGACTGAAGGCTAGATTGACTCAACGGTTCATGTTAAATATTTTTGTAAATTAGTGTGGGATATCTTACATTATTATTGTGTATAAATTGTAATGAAAGCTAATAAATTTTCAAATTTTTTTGAGTGCTTTTTATTCTTAGACTCAAATTAATTTTTTAGTTTGAATTAATTTAATTTTCTTTATCATTCTTGCAATACTATGAGGAAAATACTTAAAAATCCAGAATTTTCTTTCTTTAAGACAGTTGTTTTTTTTATGAATACAAAGTACTTTTACTTTACTTCCTGTAAGTTGATTGAAAGTTTTAGAATATATATTCGCAGACAACTTTGATGACCTTGCGTGCCCTTGATTTATAATCACAGCACAATAAATACTTTGATCTTGGCGTAAAGTGTTTTATATCTTAGCGTTTATATCTTAACGTGGACACGAGTGCTGCTGTTATTTTCTTTAGCTGGTGTTTTCACTAGATTTTTTTTGTATTATTTTTTTTATTTTAACAAATAGCTTTCATGTGGAAATCATACCATGACCGGGTCATGCACACGCACCATTACCATCCGGTTGTTTTGGCATTCCAATGGCTTCCGTCAAATCCGCGCGCCTCCGGACTCCGAATTGTTTATGTATCGCCGAAATCAAAATGAAAATAAACGTTTCTTCCTTTTCGCCAAACAATTGCATTGTAAAACAGAAGATTCGATTATTCAATGATCGGCATATGCTCAGATATATTCACTTATGTATTTTTCGCTATATGTATGTCTGGATTTTCGATAAACATTTATGTGTACCGTTAGCGGCGCACGTTCGTCTCCACTCGTTGATTTTGTGCAATTTATTACTTGCAAATTTATTAGCCAAATTTGTTGAGCAGTTTATAGAGAATTTTTAGAATTTTTGAGCTGTTGACCAATCCAGTTACAAATGCCGATTTTTCGCATAAGACTTCAAAATAAAAAGGGCAAGAAGAAACTATACATAGAAAATATGAACAGTGATGGGAAAAAATTAAACTTGGTAATTTTGTTGCAGAATGAAAATAAAGGTCGAAATATGATAATATTTATATTCTCCAAGAAAATCGGTATTTGACAAAGTTATAACAGTTTGATAATTAATATTAACAGATTTTTCATATGATCGACTAGTTTTATATTTAAATAGTGATATCTATATCAAATCAATCTTGATGAAATTGTTAGAGTTAAACCAAAGAAAACAGTTCTTAAATAACCAATCTTTTAAAGGTATTCCCTTGGGCGTTGAGACGCTCGTTAGGAATTTTTTAACATCAATTTCTGCCAATGAATTTTATTATTTTAGAGTATTTTATTTTCACTCGGTATTTGATAATTATCTGGGAATGAAACGCCCCCAAAAATTCTCGTAATTAAAAATTGTCGCTGGGTTCATAGTGTGAAATGTGCTTTGGTGAGAACATGTTGCAGCTGAAACGAGTCTTGATTATAGTGGGCAGTCTGCTCCTGCTGGAGGTGGACACAACGACCATCAAATGGCATAGTGCTGGTGCTCCATTTGGAAGTCCTTCGGCCTGGTTGGATAATTATTTGCCCTGTGTCCACGATTTGGTTGTCTTTCCTGAGTATTATCCGGCTATAATGCCGCTGCCGACGGATGTATCCGTTAGGGGTTTCATGCTGCCACGTCAGGGAGCTTTGCTGCTTGCCGAGGATTCAACCATTAACTTGGTCACGGCAAAAGAAACTGGTCGAGGACTTAATCCCGATTGTGACAGCGATGAACATCAGGCGTTTTTAAAGCCCCCAAAGACGAGCAAATGGTTCGATCCCAGCAGCTGGAGTCTGCAACCAGGAGTGGCAGGTGAAAGTAGCGTCAGTTTGTCCGCTGTGCCAGAGCTGGAACGGGTGCCCTGTGATGATGAGCACGTGGTGATTCCCAGTGGGAATGGCGCCCTCTCCTTTGATCTGGAAAATGTGCAGTATCTGCGACTGGGACAGTTGGTCTTGGCCGGCTCATCCATATCGAGGAGCTATCTGCAGGAGCTGATGAGTCGGGAATTGGGACAGCTGCTCTTCCACAACGCACAAGGTGTGAGTGTAGAATATTATAGAGGTGAGCTCTGTGGCTGCCACAAGGATTACGAGCATCTGATCGAGCCAGTCTGTCGCAATGTGGAATCGCAGTGTGAACAACCACATTGTGTCTCCCCGATTCGTCCCCTTGGCACCTGTTGTTTCCACTGCGGCGCTATGTTGACTCTGTCGAGTCCAAGCTGCATGGCGGAGAGTCGACAAAGTCTACTTTCCTATATGAACAAGTTAATTAACAGAGAGAATCTGGCGGATGAGCTGCAGGTGCATGTGGATTTTGTGGGTTCCAAGGAATATGGCAACCACCTGCAAGCCATTATCCTAGATCGTGGCAGTTACAGTGGACGCAGCATTGAGTTCACCCGCCGTTTGGAGGCACTGAGGAATGAGAGTGAATTTCTGAGCACGGCGACCGGACTGGAGGTGAAGTATGCGGGTCATCCATATAATCCCAATGTGACCTTCGCCTCGGTTCTCCTCATACTCTTCTGTGTGGTGCTCGTGGGCGTCGTATCGATCATTATCTTGGCCCACTATATGCCTCAGAATCCGTATTTGAATCGCATTCCACAGTGGATACACGATCCACGACGCTGGCGTTGGCGTCACTTGGGTATTCGTTTGCGTAGAAATCTGCTCTTTAATCGCTTTGATGATGCATCTCCTGGTGCTCCAACTGGCGCCGGCAGTGCCGTTGAGCGTCTGGCCGTGATTGGTTACGATGCCGAGAGCGGAGAGGTGCGGGAACGCTCTTTCAATAATCCCATGTTCGAGCAGGAGCAGATGATACCAACAACAGCGGAAATGTCTCAGCCAAGTGTTAAGAATGAATCGTGTCCGAATATCTTGTCACCCAATGTGGAAACGGGTGAGCTGGACAGCTGCAGCGTGGAGGAGCAGGAACTCACTGAAATCAATTTGGAGTCCTCCGAAGCGGAAAGCGATTTTGAGGCGGAAACCAAAGAATAAATGAATTCAATTATTATTATCTCATAATGACGTGTTTGTTTCTAATATCTAGTAAACAATCCCATGTAACATTATATGTGTCTTATTTTTGACTTTCCACAATTTATCAAATTCCGCTGAAAACATAGAACAGAAACCCTAATGGAATTATTTACATTCAAACAATGTTAATTACTTTTTCAAGGAAGAAAAGTATAAAAATGTCAGAAAAAGTTACATATTTCTGAAGTTTGAAAATGATTTTAAACATTTCTTACATATGTAAATTTGGAAAATTGAAAAAATAAAATATATTTAATAAAATGCTTTCTAACAGTTGTTCGTTTCTACTTTAAGGCTAAGAAGTTTAAATTATGTGGATTATGATACCACATAAATGTATATATATATATATATATATATATATATATATATATAGCGTTGCGTCTATTTTCTGGGCTTGACCCTTGACCTTCGCGCACCTTTGAAACAACGTTCGAATTTAAATCGATAGTTCGCATTAGTTATGGCGACAACAGATTCAATAGACTTTGTGCTATTCTTAGCCTAACGGCAATATTCTCACTTTGCCTCCCTTCCAATCAAGAAAAAATGGATTTCCAATTGGATTTCAGGTTGACAGCACGCCAGGGCAGCTGTAACTGTCATAACGGAGAAAGTGTTTCAATTTCAATGTCGTTTCCGTTGCGTTCCGTGTTTC
This sequence comes from Drosophila falleni, assembly GCA_035045575.1. NCBI lineage: Eukaryota > Metazoa > Arthropoda > Insecta > Diptera > Drosophilidae > Drosophila > Drosophila falleni. The sequence continues at coordinate 1,237,100 of JAWNOV010000171.1, read as the reverse complement.
TGTCCACTATTTATATATATTATTTATAGATACATATATACTTTTGCACCAGCTGCAATATCAACACACACACATAATCTTAAATCAAAGCCAATAGTCATGGTGATAAGCAGTCTTATCAGTGCCCGACCCAGAGCAAAAACACGGTGTGGACAGCGACAAACATTAACGTAGATAGTACAAGTGTAATGCATATAAACTTTATACATAGATTGTACCCAGCCGGCTAATCAGTATGAAGTGGACTTTTGTGCGGTAAACATGGCAAGATCCAAGTCCAACAATAAGGGCTCCACGCCCGCAGGCTTCAGTCGCGCAGTGCAATTAATGCTGCATATTACGGCAGTGATTCAGTTTAATTATGGCGTCTACTACTTTTATAATCTGAAAATGCCATCGTCAATTTTCCATCCATTTGCCGGCAAATTCAAATTTTTGACATTCATCTGTGCGGTAAGCGAACCAGTAGATAATGCAGCCCTAACAAATATCGATAATTGATATCTATTCCTCCCGATTGGCAGTCTTTAGCGCCCAATCAATAAATTTTAAAAAATGTGATGTCAAGCATTTTCATTTTAATTTGTTGCCCATAAAATCAGCAGTAAAAGATGAGTTTTAATTCTAAACTTATTAAAGCATCACAATAACATAAAGTATGTTTTGTAAAGCTATTTCTCGTACATTTAAGCTGAAATTATACCAGTGACTCCACATTAAACTTTTATATGTTTTAAAACTATATATTCTTATATGGTTTAATGGTTTCATTTATTACCTTCCGTTATTGTTTTTGTCTGCTTATAACTTCCTGTACAATGATTGGCAAAAATATGGTACCATATATGGGAAACGCTGCCATAAAATTTCGAGTGCCCTACCTTCCAACAGAACTCACCCCCTCCGCAAGCGACAAACCAAAAACGTAATTTGTATGAAAGATAATTTCTAGTTTTTTTTAGTATTTTAGAATAAGTGAGCATAAGTCCATTGTTATATATGTTTTTTTCAGTCGCATAAATTCTAGCATAATATTTAGCTAATTTTCAATGTGCTAAAGGTATAAGAAGTCAAAGAAAAACAATTTTCACACTTTCATTTGTCAATTAATGTTTTTCCACTTTTTTTATCTCTCGAAATCTTTCAAAATCAAATTAGTGTGCAAAAAGGATTGTCCCTTAAACAGATTCAGAGATGCTTAAGTCCGATTTAGGAATACCAGCACTAATTTTAAATTTATGGCGAGAAAAGCTAATACAATGTGCCCACACGTTGATAAAAATCGCAAGGTCTGATGATAGCATATCGATAAATTAATTGTTGAAGGACCACGGTCACACTGCGAACAAACCGTCTTCAGTCTTACATTTTTGCTGGCCGGCTGTTGTTCGTTGCCGTGAAAAAATCAATTACGATATTAAAATGGCCACAAGCACAGCAACAAATTCGCTTCTTAAGAGTGTTTTTGGCGCTCTTCGAACACTGCTGCATTTGACAGCGGCAGTTCAATTCACGTATGGAATCTATTATGATTACAAATACGTTGAATTTCCAAATTCCACTGATACAAATTCGAAATTAATTCATCATCCCTTTGGGGGAAAGTTCAAATATTTAACTTTCTTGGATGCGGTAAGCAGTTGACAAATTATTACTTGAATTTAGATTGACTTTTATGTATTATTGTCTTATCTTAATCAAGTATATAGGTATTAGCACAAAATAATGATAACCGGTTTGGGTTTTTGTAAAGGTTCAATGATTTTGCGGCTTGCAATCTATTCCACTTGAATTACATCTACTTCACCCCCTAAGCACAATCACAACCCCTCAGTTGTTAAGCACACGCATCTCTCTAACCACTTTATGCACTTACAGATAATTCAGGCGCTTTATTACATTGTATCGCTTGCAAATGACTTTGTGGGCACAAATGAGTTGGTGCCAAAGCGCCCGCCAGCTATACGCAGGTTCAAGGACTGGCTGATGGCCACCCTTGCCTTCCCCGTGGCCTTGAATGTGGGTGTAACCTTTTGGACGCTGTATGCTATCGATCGGGAACTTGTCTTTCCCAAAGTCCTGGACCCCGTCTTCCCTAGGTGAGTTAAATAAATTTAATATCTTTTTCTTAATAACACTAATATTATTTCTCATATTATAGCTGGCTCAATCATGTGCTGCATACCAACATTGTGGTCTTCATAGTGCTGGAGATGTTCACCTCGTATCGTGCCTATCCTAATCGCAGCAAGGGTCTCACTGGCTTAGGCATCTTCATGGGCAGCTATCTGGTCTGGATTCACATTATCAAGCATTATTCGAATGTCTGGGTCTATCCAGTATTGGAAGTTCTTCAGCTGCCACAGCGCATCGTATTCTTTGTAGCTGTGCTTGGTTTCACCTTTGCCCTTTATCTACTCGGCGAATTTGTGAACAACATTGTGTGGGCCAAGGAAGTAAAATTGTCTCAGCGCAAGTCCAAATAGGCTGCGTCTTTAGGTCTATAGTCAGTAGCATGTCTGTGTCCTCGTCTTTAAATAGCAACTATTTAAATCAGCAGAAATTAAGAAATTCAATTGTCGCTTATATTTTACACAACAATCTAATAAATTATAAAGTTGATCTAATCCTATATCCTATATTTAAAGCAATAAACTTTTGTAGATTTCAATTAATTTGCACTTGCAATTGTAAATTCAAGTTTGTCAAAGATCATTTGGTTATTTTTTAGATGAGCATAATTAACATTAAAGTACGAGTATTTCAATTGCATAATTCATATCAAAGCAGAGCACAGCAACAACTACCTGCATAAATCTGTAAATTTCAATATTAGAATCATTACAATTACTACAATAAACGAGATCTAATTAACTTATTAGAAACTTTCAACTAAACTTCGTTTTAATTTGAAATGTCAACAAAATTGCCGCCAACTGTCACTTTTCAAACTCAACTTTAAATAATCAGGTATCTATTATCTTTAAAGCAGCTGCATTTTAGTTACTGGAGTCTGTGGGTGGTCTTGCCACACCCAATGACAACTCGAACAAAACAAAAGCTCCCAATGCAGCTCTGTATTGTTAATCAGCTGTTGCAATTCTTGTGATCTGATGTTTGCGAACAAAAGTTGAAAAAGAATATTTAATAAATACGCGTTAAAAGTCGCTGTGAAAACAATCTACAAGTAATTTATTTAAATTCAGTCTAGGTGTATTATTTATATTTGATATTAGAAAAATTAATTTAAAGTCAAATAGTTGATTATCGAAAAAAATAATTCCTCAATTCCTCTTTAGCACCGAACGATTATTTTTCTCAGCCAAGTGTAACATTTCTGTAGAAATTATCTAATGGTTCGTAGCAACTGTTGTTGGCACATTTTACCTGTTGTTTTTACCACTGAAACGCCCTCTTTCCGGCTTAGGGCGTTGCCTCTACCTGCTGTACGCACAAGTCCAGAGGTCAGCTTAAAAACCTGTAACGACCTTTTGGGAACACATTTCTTTTTGTTTTCTATGGTTTCTCTGAATTTGAAACTTTTGAAGTATCTAAAATAGTTCCAGTATAAGTAGTTTTAGAGACTGTTTCAGTTCTTCAAAGATATTTTTATACCTTAGCAGGGGGTATTATAAACATAGGCGTTCAATGCAAAACCGCTTCTCCAAAGCAGATTACCATTCGAATAAATTTTAAATGTACAAATCATAATAAATAATAAAATTAATCATTATTTATAATATTTTTGATTCATATTGCTCTTTCCGGGAATAGTTTAACGACTTTTTACACAATAAAAATTATTTTAATGTGCTTGATCTTGAGAATTATTGTTGTTTTAAAATGTTTATTACCGAGGCACCTAATTAATAAGAATAGTGTAAATTTTATTACTTTCCACATATCAATTTTACAGCAAAATCATAATTGAAAACCAAAATACATGTGTGTTTGTTTATTTTTCTTGTAGACCGAAGAAAATAAACGCCTAGAGATTAGAAATCCCCGAGGCAATGTTTTCAAATTGTAAACAAGTGCTATAATTGATATGCAACCCGTTATATATATAAAAGATTGCTGTTTTTGAATTGGGATTTATAATCGGTTTATTAGTTACAAAATGTTAATTGTAAGGTTTTTTAGGCACTTTGTAACACAATTCGTTTCGTTTTCGTTGTGCTTGATTTGCCCAATAGGGCGACTTAATTGTACATTTAAAACAACATACATCGATACTCCTATAAATTCTACAGTCTAGTTTAAGGAAACAGTCAATATAGCGACATATAAATGGTAACACACAGATCTTAAATGCTTATTCTCTGTTTTCATGCAAAAATATGAGATTTGTAAACTTTTCAAAACTTAATTACTATGAGTATTCGTATTCATAATCGTTAACCGATTGTAATGGAAGATGAGAGTTTTAAAAACTTAAGTAAATGCATTTCGTTAAATGAACCACTCCACTCTAGTAAAACTTCTATTTGGAGGGCAGCAGTAACATTTTAAGTTTATCGGATTCACTCATAATGGTTGGTTCCCTGTGATGTCGTGGTCCGAGCAGGGATTGCATTTCAGTGGCATCCTCTGCCATCATCTCGTTGCGTTGACGACTTGCCGCATTGAGCAGACGCATTGCCTGCTGCAGCTCATCATTGCCATAGGTGGGCAATGTGTGCGTAGCAATGTCAAAAGGATTTGCCTGTATGCCAACATCACAGCTGGTCTTGCTGTTGCGCGAATTGGGTTTGCCCGTGGACAGGCCGGAGAAGGAACTGTGTAGCATAATATCCAGAGGGATATCTAGCTCAACGGAGGAACAGCTTACAGAGTCACCATTCACATCAATCGCTGCCGTTAATTGTCGCACATATTGCTGCTTAAAATCGCTAGTTGAGTCCACATCCAAATCCATGTCGAGCTCCAAGTCTCCGTGACGCTGTGACTTGGCGTGATCTTTGCGTGACCTGCGACTCCGCTGTGAGTTTCGTGAATGACGATTTCCATTGCAATTGGATTCGCTGGACTTTTGTATGTGCTTGAAGAAATGTTCCATTGCGGCGGCCTTGCTATCATTGCTGGGTAGCTCTTGAATCTGTGGTCCATCATTATTTATCATTAAATCATCATCATCGCTCAGCTCCTGCTTGACCACCACATTGAGGTCGTGTATTTTGAAAGAGGCACGCGAATTATCCTCCTCATCTGAGGAGGTTGTCATGCCCTGGTTTTGCAAAAATGGCAATATTAACTGTCCATTCTTTTGTATGAAATCATTGATGATGGAGGGATCTAATCCCCCATTACGACGCCTAGTGCTGTTGTGCTTTTTGGTGCTCTGGGCAAACATGCCCACTTTGTGACTAGCATTCGGATAAGTGGTCTTCTTTAACGCTATAACTTGTGACTCGACAGAGGTGCTGCTTTCACGTCGTCCTCGTCCACCACTGGAGTACTTTGTGCGTCCGCTGCTGGCCGCAATGAAATCTCTGCGTCGCTGCGATCTCTTGTTGCTGCTCGACGAGTAAGCATGCTTGCCATGTTGTCGCGATCTCGATGCTACTTTGGTCTTCATCTCGGCTATCTTCACAGACACCTGTGAGTCTACAGAGTTGCGTCGCGATTCCACGGACACATGTCGCACACTGACACTGATCTCCGAGTCCAAGGAGTTTTTGCGTCCAGCCTGACCCTGACTGGAGGAGTTTGTATTACCAGGCGTGGCGCCCGTCAGTGCCATGCGACGTTTCACACACTGTGGTAAATAATGCACCCAGGTAGAGCTAATCTCGTTCGTTTCCGAAGAGTTTAGATCGTTTACATCGAAATTTAGACCCACGGGATCGGTATGTGTGTTATACAATGTTATGGAGAGTCTTCCCTTGTCCTCAAAGTCCTTGCGCTTGGCCCAAGTCTGTGCAATGACCTTGTGTTTGGACATTTTGACCTCTTCGACGACTTCTTTTCCACACTTTCTGGCAAAAAGAAACCAAAGAAAAGTTGCAGACAATTCGATAAAAATGTTACTACAAAACTTACTTTTTTATGTAGCGTTTCCAGGTTTCAATGGAGGACGGCGTCCAGCACCAAGTGGACATAAGTATGCCAGAGCTAAACAAGCACAGCAGGTGCAATTGAAGCACTCCCACACTGGGACGATTCTCAATCTTGCAGACGCTGTTCTCATCAAAAACGGAGCTGATGCGGCAACTGTAAGGGAATGTTTTTTTATTTTATTTATCTATTTAAAGTAGACTTCAAGCAGTCAACAAACAAATTATAGCATTTAAGAGATATAACAGTAATTGACTCGTATAATAAATTAATTAATAAACAACATTAATTATGTCCTATTATTTTAAGCATTTTTAGTAGACGTCTCAAATATTGGAATAATGCGAAAAGAGTATAAGATTTATGAAAATACATAATTTTTTAGAATAACCTTTGTTTCTTTAAATTAAAAAAGTAATTATTCGACAATACTTACATAATGTAGTGCCTAAAACTTTCAGCCCACTCGGCTGAATGGCGAAACTCTGCCACATGGCAGGCAATGGCAACCAAAATGAATATTAATGTTAACAGCGCACAGACGCCCATACGCATGATAATCAAATGAATTTTATTGCTGGCCGAGGTTGATTTGATGTCATTGGCAAAATGTTTTAGGCCAAAAAGCATAATCATACCGCGCGTGATGAAGTAACCGCCAATTAGAATGACGCCACAAAGGGGTCCCAAGAGTAGACCAGCTCGCATCGAATGATTGATGTAGCCAACGAAACAGATGCCCACAATGCCGTTGCCATCGACCTCACTGAGCGCCATTATCGTAATGGTGAGCACCAAGGGTAGTGACCAAGCAACCAGATGAAAGTATGATCCCTTCTTATCGATGCGATCCTGGACATGTCCCATGGCACGCCAATGCCAGGCATAGGTAAGAAATACAAACCACACCATGCCGGCGGTAAGAAAGTAATACACAAGCACAAATATCACAATACATGACAGATTCTCTCCAGCCGTTGGCTCCGAGTGACGCAGCGTGCCATCCTTGCGACAGACAATATCTTCCCGTGATCCGGACGTAAACTGCACCAGCCAACTGTTAAGAATTAGATAAATTAAATAACAAATAAAAATAAAATATATACGTTAATCCCTCCAGTTTCGACTAATTATTCCTACAACCTATGATATAGTGGACCGACTAAAACCAGATTTGATCAGGTTGTAGAAGTCCAAGGAAAACCATATGTGAGAGTAATCTAAAAGTAGTTTATACTAAAGGTGTCAGTAAAATGTCCAGCCTATACCTATTTTTATTAAGATCAAAACTAGGAGATAAAGCTATGTTGACTCAAATCGTTATCTTGTTCAAGAATATATTGCTTTATGTTGCAGTATTATTAAAGTTAAATCTGTAGTTAATAAACTCACCCAAAGCAGGAGATGAGAAAGCAGAGATTTATGTAGAAAACGATCACAGCTGGATATTTGTTGGCATTCTGCCAGTCTATGAGAAACGTTGCGACCACAAACAGATTGGAGAGCAGGCACAATGTGCCGCCATATCCAATTAATTTGTGTATTTGCCGATGCTCATCATCCGTGTACAATGGATCCTTGCATTGAACACCGCAGCCCTCGATGCCGGGATAATAGCTGGCTGCGTTATCTGCCGGCACTAAAGGTGGCATACATTTTCCGGTTACATTGAACTTCATTTCACGTGCATCGTTGCTGCACTTAGTGGGAAATAGCGTTTCGTTGCAACGCAGAAATTTTGGGAAAAATGTGGTGTTATACAGCATGCGACATGGCTCGAGTGTAATCTTGCACATTTCGTAGGAAGGCAGGTAGACCATGTCCTGTCCGTTGATTTCCTCGCATTTGGGCTTGAAAACAGCGCAAAGAAATGGCTGTAAAGACAACAATTATTTGGGTTTTCACCATGTATATGAGTATTAGTGCTTACCTGTATAACAGCCCAACATTTGGGAACATGTCGCAGGGCATAATAATCACTTAAGGCTTCATCCAATTCCTTTTCCTTGTGATAGTCGGTTAAACCAAGACTGGTTAAGGCATACGGCAACTTGGAGCCCAAGCATGTATTGTGTGTGGTGTTCACCTCCAGGCAACGTCCACGACGTACACACTGTATTTGTCGACTGTCAATGCCATCAAACCAGGGCTTATCATCCTTGCCCTTTTTGCCATAGAGCCGATAATTCATTGTGCCATTGATTGGCTCCAAATCGACTTGTATTAAGGTGGCTGGCGTAGTGCTTGCACTTAATTTCGCGGAACTGGGACTTGCCAAGGAAAGGCTAGCTAGCAGCAGGCAGCAGACAGTGAGAGTATTCCTGGTAAACAGGCCAAGATTTGAATAAACATTTAAATGATAATGGCAAATTGATTTGACGCTTCCAGCATACTTACGTCTTCATAATGAGCGAGTGCGAATTTTTTATGTGACTGCCACAAAATATATTCGCTATTAATATATAAAAAGCGAAGCTTTTGTGAATATTAATGCTCCAGCGTAGAGTTGCAGACGGTGGGAGACGAACACGAAGAAGCGCCTTGTTTGGTACTACAAAATCTCGCCATCAGCGCATTTTGGTGCCGTTTTTTTGTTGCTCACGCAAATGCTACTCTCACAATATCTTGTATTTTCAATTGCGTTTGATGATTTTAATTCATAAAAATAAAACAAACCGAGAAAAAATTAAAAACTAAAATGCGCCGCGAACAGACACACACGAAAAGCAACAAATGAGCGTTTGATTGTGTCGCAGACCACCCACAAAGTCGTCAGTTATCGGAATCGTCTGCAGAGTATCGATAATCGATTGCAACCATAACACGCAGGTCGCTGAAAACATATCGATGTGTGGCGTTCTTTACAACCCTGGCCGCAGTTTGGCTTGTGCAAATTTTTACAAAAAAAAGAAGGCTTGATTTAAATAAAACTTGTGCATTTGTTAATTTCGGTGGCCACAAATTGAAGCCATGGATGCCGCTCCAGTGGTAGCACCGCACGCTGCTAATGAGACAAAGCCACAAACTCAGCCCACGGCCCCGGCGGCCGCTGCGGCAAATGAAAATGGTGTACAAACAGCAGTAAAAAAATCGGAAACAACGACTGTCGCTGGGACTGGGTCTTCTGGTACGTATAAACGATGTGAACTCTGCCATGAGATGAGTTTGGGTGTGTACCCAATGTTGTTGTTTGGTTTAATTTCAAATTTGTTTATTTGTCGTTTTGTCGCAGAAATGCATTCCAATGTTGAGGCTGGAAAAGTGCCAGACGCGCAGAAAACGAAATTAAAAACCGATTTACCCACTGAAAAGGTATTGATTACAATATGTAGCGCTGATCGCAAGATTAAAAAGACCTTCATGTCCTTGCCCAGTCGAAAGGACGTAATAGAAAAAGGTATTTATTTAATTTGAACACAAATATGGAATACTTATTTATTTGTAATATCTACAATTAATTTATTTGCACACAGCACACAAATTTGGCCTGGCTGGCAACACCATAGTGCTGGAGAGCAATGGCTGTGAGATATGCGAGGATGAAGTACTCTTGTTTGCCGCCAAAGAGAAAATATTGCTTATGCTGTTGGCCGAAAGTGACGAATATGTTATTCTACCTCCACCATCGCCACTGAATCGTTCAGAACGTGCGGGCAGCTCGCTGGATCCCAGTTTTGTATCGAATGCCAACGACTCGACAGTATCCAATGACGAAACTCTTTCACTGACGAGTGTGACACCAAGCAACTCTATGACATCAAAGGCACAATTTAAGGAGTTCTCGATACCTTGGTCCAAGGTACCGAACGATATTATGAAGCTTTTACGCAGCAAAACCAGCCTGGGTAAGCGACTGAATACGCTGGCCAATCTACTCGTAGATTCGTTACGCGAGCGCTCAGTCCACATACCCTTACGTGTGTTTCGCGAGGTGGCTCAACAGGCGGCCGAAAAGTATCCCGATTCGTTGCTAGAAAAGGATCGCGAAGGACAACAGATTGCCACATCGCCGCAGTCACTTATCTCGAAGATGATTAATCGTAATAATGCGTTGAATCGTCCACAGAAGCGCGCAAGCTCCGGTAGCTCTGAGATACACATAACCAGCAGCAGCAACAAGAAGCGTAAGACCGGCACCGGAGCAGCTGGTGGATTAGCGGCAAATGGCAACGCCAAATCGATGGCAATCAATCGCGACCTTGAGGAGAAGAAGGAGCTGCTAATTTCCAGCTATCGTGGCAGTACCAAAGTTGAGCCCGCCACCATTGCCGAGTACATGAAGGAATGCTTTCCACTGCAGCGTGCATTCTTCAATAACAGCGAGAAGATACCGGATATAACGGCCATAAAGGAGAACTGGCCGTATATATTCAATAAGGACTTGCTCTACCAGCATTTTGAGTTACTCATGTCAATTGATCCGCGCTTGTTGGAGAAACGCTTTGCCAGCGAAAGAGAGCGCATTTTTAAATTCTTCAAAACGTCCAAAAATAAGAAAGTTAGCGCTCTGGAGGAGAACAACACAAATATGGTACGGGGCTTGGCATACCATTTCAACGAGGATCCCGATTACATATTCAAGCAAATCGACAACGGACCCTTGTCCAAAGATGTGCTACAACACATGAATCCAACCAATGCACCCTGGGTGGCTCTAGTCAGTAAGTATATCGCCGCTTTGGCTCATGGTAATCCATTTAATTGAAAGCTATTCTACATCATTATAGATACGCCAGCAGCTGAAGCCCAGAGTGCCAAGACCGAGGCAATGGTATATATTGAGGGTCAGATAATGAGCACATTTGCAGCCGTGGATGGTGATGTGCCCGATATCATTGCCCAATTGCTCTGCTACTATTATACCTTCAACATGATGTACCCCAAGGAAGCCAATCAAACACTCGAATTTATTGTCATTTATTTTCTACAACATGCGCCAGAGCAGGCGCGAAATTCCAAAAAGAGCGTCACATCCAACAGTAAATTCAATCAGCTTATTGCCAAATTGGCCAATGCAAATGGTTGAGCCTCAAATGAAGCAGCCGGATCAATTGTCGTCTCATACTGTTTAGTTTACATATTTATTTTGCAAATCCATTCACATATTCTCCTATTTCTAAGATGATTTACATTAAAGTGTGTAGTACTTATGTGTTGTGTATACATTTCGGATTTGTCCCAAAAACACACTATAGTTTTTTTTTATTGTTTTTTCTCATCTCGAATCTTTTTGAAATTTTGTGGTTTCACAAGGTTATTTTTTTTCATGTCAGATATAATATCTTGCAGCTTTGCTTCCTTATATTTACGACCCACCATTTTCGTTAATTTCTGACGTACGAAATTACGTTCCCAATGATTCAGATTCTCTGGATTTCTATTATGTATCACTTGTCCATCTACTTTCATTTTCAAATTCATTTTGAATTTGAACGGCGCAGAAGGAGCAGCATTATCATCATCATCGAACGATTCCCATGTGGTCTTTTCATTGCGCTTTGCTTCGATTATGTTGCGCCTGTGATTTTGTTCTCGTTGCTTCAGTATATCCTTGGCCTTTTGGCTGTCCATATTGAAGCGATCCGAGCTACGCAGTTCCTCCTCGTCATCGAGAATGTCATTTTTCACATGTTGCCATGGTTTCGCCGTTTCTGGCACTGGTGCTGGTGCTTGTGTTGTGCGGACAAACGGCTTGGGCTTAAACTTCGATTTACCCCACGATTTTGAGCGATTTTGTATCTCTCGCTTAAATTTATTTTGAAATGTTCTTTGAGACATTTTTGTAACACCACTTATTTTGGTCGCTTGATATTTTGATAAGTTTATTGATACTTTCCGATAGGACTGTTGATAAAATGCTTATATATCGATAGCAATTTTTTTATTCTAACAATATGTCGGTATCGATATAATTGTGTGATACTATCGTCTGTTATTTTCACCGTTTTTTTTTAACTTATTGAAATATAATTTAATATAACGTGATGGTTAAGGAAAGAGGCAAATGCAATGACAAAATCTACGACACTAAATCCAAGTACAAGCTTTGAAGTAATAGTGTAAACTTCAGTGGATACACAACTAATTTAAAATATAAATACGACTGATTTAAAGTCGCGCTCAGATATTGATATATTCGATATTTTACTTTTCGGAAATTAAACTCGATATGTTGTTATAAATTCGTTTTATCGATGACAAATCGATAATGGTCATTAACCTGCGGGTTATCGAACTAATAAAACACGTGCCAGCGGTCGGTATTATTTTTTTGACTACGGTTTGAGATGCAAAACGGCAGGGAACGACTTTCTGGTGGCAATTGGCACAACAACTCCGGCTCAGACCGTTTTCAATATCATAATAACAGTGGTGACCAGTTAAATAGAAGCTGGACCGACAACAACAGAGGAGGAAACAGACGCGGGAAGGAACAGAACCATAACAACAACTTTAACAGAAACACTCGAGGACAAGCATGTGCTGATGTCATAAATAATCAAGAATCGTTTACCAAGTTTCGAGATTCCAGCCAACAGCAGCAACCGAATCATCAGCCAATAAACCAACAACTGGAACGTGGAGGCATTAGTGGAAATGGACATGATATTGAGAATAACAAGCATCGCCGCGGCGGTGATCAGAATCGTGGCGGTCGCAAAGGCGGCGGTGGAAATAACGATGGCGGCGGTCGCGGCCGCGGTGGTGGACGTCATGGTAACGGTGGTCGGAATGGCGGCCGAAATGGTGGGCGTAATGGTAGACGTGGCGGCGGTGGCCGTAACGATAATGAGCGAAATACTGGAGGTAATACAGTCGGACCCTGGTATGACGAGCCAATGGAAAATGACATTTTTTATTTCACTAATGGGCAACTGAATCAAGAGGACGGTGTGCCGCCATCACTATTGCCACCGGTACAAACTGCTCCTGAGGCACCAATTGTGCCGACTCCTGAACCACCAAAAGCTCCTGTTGTGGAAACTCCCAAAGAGACGATTCCAGCAGCATTACCTCCTGCTCAGCCAGAAACACCAACTAGACTCATTAATGCGATCAACATAAAGAAAGAGAAGAAAGATACAACACCCAAGCCGGCGGCGGCAGTGCGACAGGAAAGCAGTGACGATAGTTCCTCCAGCAGCTCCGATGACAGTCACGAAGATGGTGAAGTCATAAAGCAAACACCAGCAATGAAAACAAAGGCCGCAGTGTTGCAAAAGACAAAGATCAAAGCTGAGGTCATTGCTAAACCTCCTGCTCCATCCTCTTCGTCCGAAGAGGAATCGTCTAGCGAGGAGGAGAAAGCACCGCCAGTCAAAGCTAAGAACACTGTCAAGGAAACTATTGCAAAGTCCCCGAAAAAATTAAAAAAAACCGTATCCGAAGACGATGTTGTATGCATTGGTAATTTGACCAGAAAATATACGATTCCTGATGACAATGAAGTTGAGGATGAGGAGGAGGAAGAGGAGGATACAGAGGAGGGCAGTGAGGCAGACTTGAAAGCGGAGCAAAAGGTCAGCAAGACGAAACCCAAAGCAGCCATTATGTGTGCCCTATGCGACAAGAAGGTAAGTATATGATTTACCTTCATGTTAGATCTCTTTTAAATCATTGAAATTACAGGGACATACTTCATTTGAGTGCCAGATGATCTGCCGGAACTGTTCAGCGCCATATCATAGCTTGAAGAATTGCCCAAATCCACCCAACTTAACAATTGCACTTCAGGCTTTCATGGAGTTTACCATGCAACAAATGTCGGTCTTTAATATGGAGAAGCACTTTGCATTTCCTGCCGGCGTGGCGACAGCACCAACAGCTCCACCTGTAGCGGTTCCTGCTTCTGTTACAACCAAGACAAAGAAGGAAAAACGGCCTGCTGCCAAGAAGTCAAAGAAGACGCCCAAAAAGAAAATTAAAGTTGAAGCTAACGAAAGTGATGATGACGAAGAGGATGATGTCGATGAAGCAACCTCGGCAGAATCATCCAGTGAAAGTGAATTAAGTGAATCCAGCAGCGAACCGCAGCCAGCTACCAAGGCGAAACGCAAACGCACCTCCAAGCAAGCGAGCACACAACCAGCTCCAAAAATGACAACAGCAGGAGCATTTCCTTTCCCCTTGCTCGCTCCCGGTGCACCTTACAACCACATGATGTATCCGTATGCGGCGCCGTTTAATTTCCCTAAATAAGTTCATTAATTATACAATTTATGCTTGTATAGAACTTAATGAAATCAAAAAGTAATTTCTTATATAAAATCTATGATTTGGATAATTTGTGGAGATTACTACATGTTTGAATTTAAACATATTTCAGTTATAAGCATTTTTCGTTTATACGTATAAATGTTAAGTTATAATTAAGATTTAAGTAAATTTTGTGAACCTGTATATGTGGTTTTAAAACTAAAACACTTCAGTCTGCCAAAGGAGCATTTTAAATGAAAGCTGGGTAGGAAACAGATTTGCCTTTGCAAGCTCAAATATTTAAAAAAAATCAATTGAAAATGATTGTTTAATAGCGGCGAATTCAAAAATGCGATAGTCGCAGAGTTGCCTAGGAGAAAATCGAAATTTGTTACTGCAGCCCTGGTCAGAGACCAGCTGTTGCTTGTCTACCATGCTGCAGCTTGTTTTCTGTTTACAACAAATTAGGTTGTGTTATAAATTTGTGATTTAAGTCAAGTTTGGATAAAAAAGGGCACAAAGAGGCACTAAATATTTTTAATTCACACAGTAAGTAGCTAATATATATATATTTGACTTGCAATTTTTGCGACATAAACAACAAAAACCTGTAGTTTCTATACAACGATTAGGAATTGGGAAAATGCGGGAGACAAAACATTTCTGCCCAAATTAACTTGAGCAAAATGAACGCAATTCACGATCGCGATCGGTGCCGCAGCTGGTTGGATGCGACATGCCGCGCGGATCGATGCCCGGCTTTAGTAGCGTCTGTTGCAGCTCCCAAATGATTTCGCTAGAGAGAACATTGACCGCGAGCATGAGAGCTGTCTCAAAGTTAAGCGGATTGACAGCGAAACTGAGAATGCCAAGGGCAATTTGATTATAGAGAAAGTCTTTATCCAGTTCAAGCAACTCCTCGCGCACCTCCATAATGCGATTCTCAAAGTGACACTGTATGGCGGCAAATACCTGCTTGTCCAGGCCAACTAACAATTCGCGCTTAAATTTGACCAAATAGTGTTCGATGAAGACAACTTCGCTGCGATTTAGATGCGGCAGATGAACCTTCTCCTGTATCACTTGATCGCCAATCTGGCTAACCACCAAGGAGGTCAGCGATCCCGCCGGTGTCGGACGTCGATCTGTGCAGGGTCTGACATCAACAAACGGATGTATCTCGTAGCTTCCCATGCCAATGGTGCATGCAACGCCACTAAATGATACATGCGATACACGCGAGTGATTCTTCTGTGGCATGGGAGACTTCACTGCTGTCGATGGTATCTCCATGGCCTTGTTATCCCGGGCAAAGCCAATAATCTGTACCGATTTCTGTAATTAAAAGAAGTTGTTACGATTATTAATCAGAACAAGAAAGAATGCTATATTTTGAGGGAGCTTTACAAATATGTATAAAGAAATTCCCTAAGGAATTTCTCTAATAAAGAACATGCTTAACTGAGAAACCTTGCAAGACATTCGTTACGAAATCATAAATTCGCTAGGGTTCCTAACCCAGGGAATTTTATGACAAAGACTATCATACACAATTTTCAAGTCAAATGGAACCTATAATACTAAGCCAAGACTAAAGATTGTAGCTTTAAAATGTATCTTGTAAATAGGTGGTATAAGGGATGACAAAATTCTAAACAAAAACTTCATTTGCATGCCCAAAATAAGGGTGTTGTCAGGAACTTAATAGCTCTAATAGTTACTAAGACCTATGTGTTCTTAAAGGAAAGTTCATGCATTTCTACTCACATAATTGACATATTTCTTGGCATCGCACATAAAGTTCATGATGCGATTGATAAGAACGGACTGAGCGCACTCATCATCACTGAGATCAATGTTGAAATCCTGTAGTATATGATTAAGTATGTATTGTGCTGCCTTATAGATGGGATCATTTGGAGCAAAGGTCACCGGCGCATGACCATCTAATGCAATAGCAGCATTCAATGCATAGCATAGCTCGCTGTCCAGAAGACCATCAAAGGTAGCCTGGAATTCATCACAGAACGAAGGTTGCATGCGTTTCGGTGTACTCTTCTTCTTCTTTTTCTTTGGACGTTTGGGCTTACGAGCCTGTAATACCTTGTGAGATCGTTCCTTAATCTCATTTTGTATTTCCTCCCACTTGGCACGATACTTTTGCTTGTGACTCTCTATGAAACTTTCCCGTTCGACTTCCATCTCAGCAAGCAAAAGTTCAATTCTTCGTTGATTTGCAATGCGTTCGTTTAAACGCTTGTGCCAGGATTGTATCTGACCCTCGGTGTGCTTCATTAGGCGCTGTTTGTGCAGATTACGCATATTTTTATTGTAGCGATCCTTTTTAAACTGAAACAACTTCTTCAGCTTAATGAGATGTTTCCGCTGCAGATCCTGATGCAATCCAATGTGCGCCTCAACACGCATATTTGTCAGCATTTTGCGATGCTCCAGCAACATTTGTTGCATGGCTGACATATTCTCCAAACGCTTGAACTTCTCCTCCGTAATGTTGTAGAGCTGAACCTTACGCATATGACGCTCTTCGTCCAAACGTTGTTTACGCGCCAAGACCTCCTCTTGGGTATGATGACGTCCAGCAGGATTGAGATCATCTCGTCTGGAAATGCCTTCAGCATTGGCAATCAGCAAACGATCATGACGCTCCGCCTCACGTTGTCTGTATGCCTGCAGGACATAGTACAGCTGCGATTTGTGCAGATCCTCACGAAATTGATTGAAATCCTTCAAATTGCAAATGACCTCGTTATCATCAGTAATCTCTCCATTCTCACGGAGACGCTTCAGATTCCGCTCATTCGAATAGAAGGTCTTTAAATTAGAATCGTGCAATGGATTGTACTCTGGTATATGAACCGTCACCGATGAATCAAACTCCTGCATACTACATTTAAACTAAGAAAATGAAACGAAATCTTAAGATGACAAAAGTATAAATAAATATTTAAAAAAAGTCCCACCGTATTGCCGATTTTGTCTTTTGAGAATATAACCTGATTACCGGGACACTTGAGCATGGGTAGTTTACAGTTCAGCGGTATTAATTCCCAACCTGGCAAACTATTTATGGGTAATCCAGTCTTGTAACTTGGCTGCTTGGCCGTCGTCTGACCAGCAGCCACTTTGTGGCGTCGCGGTAATGATAATATATCAATCATATCTATATCTTATATTCTCCACTGATGATTCGACCAATGAAATTTTGGTTATCTTTCAATTAACACAAAACATTCGAAATAAATACTTTTATTTTTGTATACCTCACATACTTGTGTTTGTAAAAAACTGAACGTTTTAATTATTTTTGTTTTTATCCATGAAAATTTGTTTATTTGCCTACTGTGACAGCTTTTCAAGTGTATTGACACTGGTGTTAGAGCAGCCTTTTTGTACGTAAACAGTTTTCGCTATTTTTTTATAAGGAGTTTTTCTTTCTGCGGTCGATTCGCTTCCAGTGTAACTTGCCTTAAAGCAGAAATTTACACAATTAGCATTGATGTTCATATAAACCAAATTTTCGCTTAATATTTGTAGTATGAACTTGATTTTTAAAACATAAACATTTTATTACAATTGCTTTTTACTGATTTTTGTTGGAAAACATTGATTTTTTAGCCTTTTTTCGAACAGCTTTAAAAGTTGGCAGCACTTCTCTTAGATGAAGTATTTACTCGCTTGTAAAAGCTCTCTCTCTCTCTCTTGAGTTGAAAGCTGACAGCTTCCGTTGTCCTTTTAACTTGTTACTTTTACTCTTGTTTGTTTATTTTGTTGCTCTTTATGTGTCTTTTGGCTTATCAAAGCTTTCCCTGTTGTCATTTTAGTTGCTTGTATCTCTTCTCCCTTCTGTGCAGGTCTTTGTTCAATTTGTTATGGTTGCCAGGGGGCACATTGAACCGGAAACTACAGAAAATGCAATTTATTTCAAAGCAAAACTCAATCGTCTATAGGTAAAGAACTTAATAAGCATTTAATAAATTTGAAAATGCAATTTATTCTCCTTTATTATGCTTTTCTTCATGAAATGAACAACATTGTTTCTTATTAATTTATATATATAGTCTGTAAGCAACAATCATCTAGGTTCAATATTTAGATTTAAAAACAAAGGAAACTTTAACAATGATTGTATAAGAAATTACCTATCATATGGCTGTAGAAAATATACGTTTTTCTATGGTTTATCTTATGCAGATTAAACAAAATTTGTCATTTTATTGGTACATAATTTTCGTATGTCTGTTTTTGTAATAAGTGTTACGATTTTACGATGACCTCCGCCCGCAATATCCACCGTAGTTATTGGCATGTCCTAGTTGTCATTAGTCGCGCTTGATTTGATATTGCGACAAGTTATATAAGTCGCCGTCTTGGGTCGACCTCGTTGACTGCATTGAAGTTGCGGCATCAGCTTGTAGCATCAGCATAAATATTTGCCAATCCGTCCGTCGGTGGGTTAGTGAGTCAGTTGACAAGTCGAACATTGTGGCGTCGTGAAGTCTGCGGTATTTCTTCTCACGGGTGCCATGTAAATAAAATCACTTCAAGTGCTGAAAGTACTTACTGGTCGCACGTGCTCCAAATACGCTCTCGAGTGTGCTTTCCATTTCAGCTAACATCCCAAAACAGGCTCACCACAGGCCGCCGCACCTGAAAGGCAATGATATAAATAAAAAATGATACCTAGCATCTCTTCTCCAAAAAAATAAACAAACAAAAGTGAGAAACGAAAGGTGCGTGCCAATCTCTGGTGATAAGTTCTTGCCTAGCATGGCCTATTTCCTCTTATATAATAGTTACTTCCTGTTGCCAGCTGAATCAGCGATGACATCGTGAATCATCTGCAAATTAATTCCGCATTTAAATTTTTTTTATCTAGAAAATTTGAGAATTTTTCGATTCTAAGCCAATTTTCCATACGTTCATTTTTTCAAAACTTAACCTTAACATAATATTTTTTCAGAATTTGTGATTTTTTGGTCTTAAAAATTAAGCATTTCTTAAAAAGTTGGTCCGAAAAACACACAATAGTTATTGAGTATTTGTTCATATAATTTTTGAAACTCGTACAGAACTATTATTAGACGCTTTTAGTTATATTCTGCATCTGCATAAATCTTAAGCGAAAAAAAACGAAATATTTGCGAAAACTCTTATAACCATCATCCAATATATTCTATGCTTAATCCAATGTTTTACTTTTGACTATATTTGACTACTCAATTCCAACATAAGCAATGTTCACGCGCTCATCACGATGTTGAACTACTCACTCCAATGCCCAGCGCAACTCTCGCTCCAACTTCACAATCTACCCCCAAAAAAGCATACCACACACACACATATATATATGTCTATATATATATATATATAGACATATCGGGATAGTTAGTTTATATGTGTGTTGTGTCGCTCCAGGCCGGTCTTTAAGCTGAAAACGCTTTATACCGGCAACCAGACAGCTGTGACACGTCGCTCTCTCACTCTCTCTCTCTCTCGCTTTCAATAGTTCAAAAGCTTTGGGAGTGCTTTCAATTCGCTTTCAACTTCAATCGCTTGACTTTGTGCTTTCAATGGCAGCAGACTTGACAGAGCTTTTCTCAGTTGCTTCGCGTCTGTCTGACGAGTTGGTTCGTTGTTTGTAAGCGTTGTCTTGCGTTACGGGTATTTCGTTATTTGCTCCCCACTCTATTTCTGTCTCGCTCTCGCTATCGCTTTCTCTTGCTCTCGCCAACTGACTGTCGCTGTGCGTGTGTGTGTGTCTCCGTATGCGTATGTGTGGGAGCCAAACACAACAGCAAGAACAACAACAAAAACAACAAGAAAAAAAAGAAAAGCAAAAGCAAAGGCAAATCATAGAGCAAGAATTCATGTGAATGGGGGTGGGAGCAGAGTAGCAAACGACAATCCTGTAAGCACCACCCCCTCGGAACGTGTTTAAGCGTGATTCTTAACTGCGCCATTCACACAAGCATCCTCACACACACACATAAATGCAAGCGTATTTACAACTGACAACAAACAAATAAACAAACAAACAAAAAAGTGACAACAGAGACAAACAACGAAGTGAGCAACGCGCAGGATAATTGCAGGCGGATTACATAAACAACACTCAACGTGCTGCGCCTTGCCACGATTCGCAGTGGGCGTGGCATTATAATAATAACAATAACAGAAATAATAATAATAATAACAACAATATAAACAACAGCTGTAATGTGCCATTGCCAGCAATTGGAAAAATTTCACATCATCTATTCATCAATTTCATCATTATCATTATTAACAACATGCGCAACGCGTCCAGAGCGACGCCATTAGCGACGCCAGTTGCCAAACAGGAGGAGCAGGATCACATCATAACCATCAGCACTGCCAGCCTGTCGGAGCACTCACAGGAGGCGCCAATTAAGCACTACACACAAGCAACAACAGCAACAACAACGATAACAACACAAGAAGCAGCTCTAAGTGGAACTAGAACTAGAATTGGAACTGAAAGTGGAACTGGAACTGGAATTGAAAGTGTTGCAGCATCGAGTTCAGTTCAAGGATCCCAGCAATCGGAACCATTAAAGGCTTCTAATTGCCGCTCTTTCTGCCGTTTTAGTGAGCTGATTAGCTATCAGAATAACATTGCGGATGTGCAACATCGCCGTGGACGTCGTCTGCATGGATTGCAACTGCCGCTGCATCCGTTGCAGTTGTTTGGTTGGCTGGTCCTGTTGCTCTTTGGTGTGGCCAGTTATTGGGTGTTGATACCAGCATTTCATGCCCCCATACAGGGACCATTGTATGGTCTAATCTCTGGCCTATATATTGTACATATTGCCGCCCATTTGACAGCACTTTTAACGGATCCCGCGGATAAGGAGCTACGACGTGTGCATCGTAACGATCGCATTGTGCCAGAATTTGATCGGAGTAAACACGGTCACGTTATCGAGAACGGCAGGTGTCATTTGTGCAACATCCGCACCTCAACGCCACGAACGAAACATTGCTCCGTGTGCAACAAGTGTGTGGGCAAGTTTGATCATCATTGCAAGTGGCTGAATCACTGCATCGGTTCCCGCAACTATGTGGCCTTTCTAATGTGCGTCGTTAGTGCGGTGGTGGCCACCCTGGTCATTGTGGCCGCCGTCATTGGCCAAATTGTGCTGTACTATGTGCAGCCGGATTGGCTCAGCTTCTATTGGTGCAACAGCCGATCGGAGGGCACATTGGAGTCCAGTGATTATATCAATCTTACGCTCAGTCTCAGCAATGGCACAATGATGCTGCTCGAACAGGAACAGGAGCAACAGCAGTTATATGCCGATGATCAGCTGGATAATCTCACCGTCTCCACGTTGCCCACACTGCTGGACAATTTTACAGCGCTGCTGGAGCCGAGCACGGCAATACCGCAGGTGAATCACACGGTGACGCCGCTCGTAGCCGGCATTGGTGTCCATGAGACAATATATTTATTGTTGCTTGGAGTGCTGGGATTGCTAGCGGCGATTAGCGCTGGTTTGTTGTTGCATCTGTGCTTCTTTCACATCTACATTTCGTTCCTGGGCTTGACGACGTACGAGTATATAAGGAATCATCGCCAGGCACAGGAGGCAAAGGCCAAACAGTTGCTGGAGCAGGGCAAGAATGGTGGCGTTCACTTTAATCCCAACCTGCCCACAGTCAATCATCCGTCCAAATTGCCGGCAGCTGGCACACAGCTCTACTGTTGCTCCAGCGTGCCGCATCCCAATCAACAGCATCAACAACAACAGCTGGAGGTTGCCGAAGGTGAAGGTGAAGTTGGAACTCGCTTGCATTGCTGTGCCAGCTCCCGGGAGTTCCATCAGGCACGACAGGCTGTCTACATGTGCTCGCTGCTCCAGGAGCGACACGGTGATCGCATTCAACTGGAACCGGACACGGAACGTGATGATCCCGCATTGCGTGCCTTTCACTGTTGCTCCAGTTTTGCGGCTAGCTCCATGCAGCGTCGCGTGAGCACAGCTGCCAATGCCAAGGCGGCACTGGAGCCACGTCACCGTGCTGCCGTACAGAGATCATCGGCAGCCGCGTATTTGCAGTATACGGAACAGTGCACACTCTGCACTTTCCAGCTGCGCAGTCCATTGCGAGGAGGCAGTGCAGCCGGCAGCAGCAGCACTCGCACACTGGCTAGTCAAACGGCCACGCCCTCCTCATCCGCCTCGGCGGCTGGTAATATTTCCAAGCATCAGCGTTGGCGACGAAAATGGAATTGTTGTGCCAGTGTGCCGGATAGTCCGGATGTGCCCAATGATCTGTTAGCAGCGCTCTCGTACCGCGAGAATGCCACCGTTAGCGCCAAGATCAATGCCACCGAGTTGCCGGTGCAGTTCATACGCAGTCTCAATGGCGGCTTGGAGGTGCCACTCGCCGCCGCCGAGGTGCCACTGAAGACGACACGTAGCTCCCGACTGCGTCACATGCTGCGTCTGTTGGGCAGATATAGACGTGCCCGTTGCCATCGTGGTGGCAATCATCATGGCAATCATGGTGTGGCTGCCGCCGAGCAGCATGTGGCTGCCATCAAACAGAATCAAATACGTCCGTTGCAGCTGCAAGCGGGCCGTGGTTATGACAATGCCTCTCCAACAACGACAACGACACCGCCACCGCCGGCTAGTTCGCCCAGCAGCAGCAGCAGCATTGGCGCCAGCAGCAGCGAACTGAGCACGGATTATTGTGCGGGCAAGGAACTGATGCTACTGCCCACCAGCGTTATACGGGATGACACGGTGACCACCAGTTATACGTTGACGCTGCCACCAGCATTGCCACCGCCCACGCGTCGCAAGATGCCCAATGCCAGTGAATTGGCTGAGCTAGCCGAAACTCTGGGCTTTGTCACTTCCCACATTCAGACGCAATCCCATTCGAATTCCCATCAATCGTCTAATTGCAGCCGACAGTTGCCCGGATTGGGCAATGTGTATCGCCGACAACGCAGGAAACATTTTTTGCGCACACGCTCTCCGACATTGTCGCCGATCCATGAATCCGGGCTATCGAATCCCACGTCGCCACAACCGTTGCGTCACAATCTGGCGACCAGTTCGGGTTCCATTGCCAGCTCCAATGCTAAGTGCTCGCCGGATGTGGCCCGCTCGTCCGCAACGCTCGTCCAGAATCTCTGCGGTCTGGCTGGAGAGGCACTAAGGAAGACCGCCTCCAACAGTTCACTGCAGAGCATTAGCTCCAATTCGAGCAGCACCTAAAAAGGATTGTAGACAGTTCCTTGCATGGTTTCTGCTTAGTCCATAGGTTAGTCATAGATCGTCGTCGTTTATCCCCAGTCCAGTTTCCGAGAAACAAGTCATAAATTACTTTTGCTTCGGGGATTCACAATCTGTCGTTGGAGTCGTTCCGGAATACCAAATTAGAATTCGAGACTTTTTTTCTCTGTAATCCTATTACCCAACTCTATGGGCGCTATACGTATGATATTATTATATTAAATATGCAGTAATTGCTAAAACTAGCCCTATTGTTTATTTCTCGTTTCTTGTCTTTAGACTTTAAATCTCTGAGTTTTTAGTTTACAATTTTTTCCAAATTTTTCGTTGACACTAAAGGCTTTAAAATCTTGCATCTTTCACTCGGTTTTTTTAAAGAATCAAACCGAAACCAATAAAGGTTGCGGTTTCGGTACGTTCTGAAATAACTATTTCGGTAAAAAGTTCTATTTCAGTTTTCTTCTTTCGGTTTTTTCTTAATTTTCATTCCGTTACTAAAAATTAAGTAGTTAGTTTCGGTTAACGGTGATACTGGTTAAAGTGTTCAAATATGGAAGTTTCTCGATACAAATATGCTAAAAAAGAGAAATGACTCTTCATTAAAAAATGGACTGAATATGTCCAAAAACTTTTTGTATCTTGTAACAACGACCAGATACTTAAATCACCAAAATGGCCGTAGAACTCAAAAAATTCTTTGATTTTTCTACAAAAAATGGGAGTTACTCATTCTTATTTTTCATCTTTCATTCATCTTTTATTTTTCATCTTATCTATTACTGATTATTTTTTCGATTCACATTTCTTGTCTAAGTATTCGCTTTTGTATTCTCAAAATGCAATCATCTAAACTGTAAAGGTATTCTAAGAATCGTAAAGGTATTTCAAGTACTTAACATATTTTTCAACTCATAAATGTATGCTTTACATTTTTGAGATTTGCACATCAATCCTTTGCCATTTATAGAGAACACTTAACCGCACACAAGCACTTCTTTACACACACATTCAAACAACAAGACATTGTTAGTTGTCGTTGCAGAAAGTGGGAAGTGGAAAGGGGAGGCAACTAAATATCTCAGTTGTATCTGTTGGATGGCTTCGCATACGCGTTAAATATGCAACAGCATGTCATGTACAATTGATTGGGGAATACAAGAGTGAAGAGAGGGGAAGTACCAATGGGAGGGGGTTGCAGTTGTATTTACTCACTCTTCTAGGCGATATTGATTTTCATTTTGAAAACTGTTAGCTGGGGCGTTTGGTGATTACGTACGAGTAAATGTATCTGTATCTGTATCTGTATCTCTCGATGTCTTTGTCAATGTATCTGTGTCTATGTTGTTACGTGAGGTTCCATCCTCTTTTGACTTTGCAGCATTTACGCAAACAAAAGCCAACATCATTGTTGCAGTTGGCAAAATAGTTACGCAAATGTTTTGCATTCAAATTCCAACTTGGCAAATCTCCTGTTTAACAATGGCCAAATGTTAGCGGAGAGTGGGTGGAAATTGCGTAATACATACAGCATAATCATATGTGTATAGATAAAGACAAAGAGTGAACTAGAAAGAGAGAGAAAAATTTACACTTTAAAAAAGTTTAACTTCATAGTTGTGTTTTTCCCCAAAAGAATGAAGTAAGGAAATATGAAAATGATCACACATTCAATATGCTACAAAACTGGATAGCTTAGTCCACAGCTGAAAATGGAAATTATGCGTCAAAAAAAAATTGTGATTGAGTCGAGACTGACACGTACGTCAGATAGGCAGACAAACAGACAGTGACAGCAAACTAAATGAATGAATACTTGCTGCAGATACTTGTAAAGACTGTTAGATAGACAACCATAATGCACACACACGGAGAAGGACAGATGAAGTAAGTGAAAGAGAGAGAGAGAGAGAGAGAGAGAGAGAGAGAGAGAGAGAGAGAGAGGGAGAGAGAGAGATAGAAAGAGAGAGAAAGAGTGGCAGACAGACAACACTCCAATCTACTCTTTAAGTCGACAGTTTATGCCATTGAGACTGACAGCGGCAAAAGTGGAAGATTAGTTGGCATATCTCTTGACTTCAAACTGATTTTCAGTTTATTGTCGCAGTCACAATTGCTTACACAGAGCAAGAGTATTACAAACTTGTAACAACCTAACACAATGAAAAGTCCAACTCAATAAATATATAATGTCTTTAACTCTATCTATTTAAATTTAATAAAGTTTCCGATGTCTGTCACTCTTCAAGAATTAAATTAATAATTCAATTTCTCTCGTATTTTCCTCCTCAACAAATCAAACTTTGCAAGTGATTATCAACTAACTCAATTTTCAACATTTCTCAAATAACAATAATTTGATTTTATCCCAATTTGTTTAAAAATTTTCACTTTGCAACAGGCTGGTCACACTGTACGCAATTGTGCCACAACTGACAAGTTAATTACAGTTTCTAAGCTGGGTCATTCCTCTATTCACACAGAGACACACTCATGACTATATGATTGCTATATATAGTTGCATTGTTGTTGTGCTTTTCATAATTGTTATTTTTGTTCCCTACTTCCCTCCTTCCCTCTACACTCCGTATAACACGTCAGCTAAACTAACTCGTGTCTCTAATTCCGACTTCAGAGCAACTGACATGCATTTCATTTTATCGTCTCGTGTGACATGACTCAAAAATAAAAATAAAAATTCTGAAATGGAGTTAAATTGAAGTTCTTTAACTGCACTTCAGCTCTAACGTTGTTGTCTGTGGCGTTCAAAATGTCGAGCTAATTTCCAGTGCAGTTGCTCATTTCCGGTTGGAAAATAAAATGGCACATAAACAAATGTTGCATACTTTTTAGCGCATGTCTTCATATGAGTTTTAGACTGTTAGTGTGTGTATGTGAGTGTATGTGTGTCTGTGTGTGTGCGGTGCTAAAATGCTTAAATTGATGGCTCTTGGCATTAACAATTTAGAGCTGCACCTGCTGCCACAACAAACCCACTCGCACCCACACACAAAACTGCTGCTTCTTTATATTTAACTTGCTGTCAAGTTGTTTATACCTTTACAAAGAGCTCATTAACTTTGCTATCGCTTTGACAATGCATTGTTATAGACATGTTTTAACTGATTTGCGCTTTTCTACTTTCTTTTAAATTTATTTACGTATATAACTTTTTAACTTAATGTGGATTGTTGTATACAAAATTGAAGTTAATAATATAATAAATTATATAATGATATAAAATCTTTTATATATATTATAATATTGTAAGAAATGTTCGATTTTTCGGAGATACTTTCAAGCTGAAATTTATGAGAGACTTCATATAATTAAGGAGGCATTTGTTTCAAGGATTCTTCTTGTATTTTCTAAGAAAAAAGTGTATTGAATCTCAAATTAATCTTCTACAATATAAATACGGGAAATTTTAGATGCATGAGAAGAAAATTGTTTTAAAGAATTTTTCTTCTGTAATTATCAACATACTAATTACTCTTTGTTTGTCTTTTTTTGTACATACAACCTTTGCGTCAACTTTAAGTATATGTATATCCTTAAAACCTACTGTGGTTAATTTTAAACTATATAATTTTCTTTTCCTATTAAATATTCTTAACTTGCCCTCTGACCGCGCTCACATATGGGAAAATTGCACTTGGGCGATTTGTGACTACACTTGACTGCCAAAAGGGCGTGGCAAGGGTTGGCCAGTCGTGCAACATGTCTCTAGCCTTGAGAAATGCCAAGGTTTTCACCTGGGATTGCCTCGTTAGGGTTTTTTTTTTTTTTGGTGGAACGCGATTCGCACTTTAGCAAGTTGACAGCCAACAAGTTTGTACACGTATTCATTTTGTTTTCCGTTGTGTCTGTTGTAAATTACAACAAAATTATACTACTTTTACTACTGTGTCCTTTAAACCGGATAAGAAACATACAAATTGTCGTATTTTGACAGCGAAAATATCAAACATTTTAATTTGCAAACAAAAAAAATATTTTTTCCATTTTATTTTTATTTATTTTCTCGATATTTGAATAGTTGCATATGTTTGTAAAAGCAAGAATAATATATATAGATTTTATTTTATGGGGCCTAACAAAAACAATTATTTTGATCAGCTGTACATATTTTGGGCTAACTAAAAAATGCCCCTTTGCCTAGCAACGCCCTTAAAATTCAATTCAACTACGTTGTCTTCTCGTTAAAGTTTGTTTATGGCTCCAAGCGGCGACTCCACCCTCTCACCTGCCCCCTCCTCACTCCACTCAGCTGCCCCATGGCAACAGTTACTTGTTGTCATAAGGTATTGTTGTTGTTATTGTTGTTATATTTTGCAGTCGCAACAATTACAACAATTATTTGCATTGGACACGCAACAAGAGCTGACAAAATATACACAAATTGTGGGGAGAGAGAATTGCAGAGAGAGAGGAAGAATGTCCATTACCAAAGAGATGAACTAGCTGCTTGATTGGTCGCTGTCTATCTTTCAATAGGTGCTCCTTCAACAGGCTTAACACAATTTCCCCTACCGAGTTACGATGTGTGGAAACGCTAAAGGGAGGGACAGAGGGAATGGAGGGAGCAGTGGATACTGCACCCAATTGAATTATGATTGATTTACTTGGAAATTGGTCGCTTCACAGGCCAGACAGAGAAACGTCTACGCCTCTGGCTATGCCCTTGCTTTCTTGGAAATATACCTTTTCCGACTATGCCTCATCCTGCTTTTTTTTCTGCACAGACAGGACCCTTCTCTTTCAACTGTTTATCATACAATGCTCACGCCTTTAGCTACTCCCCCTTCTCCTTCTCTTTCTTCTCCTTCTCAAAGACCTGGTTGTCATTAGCAATCGCCGTTTGGGCGTTTCTATCAGTTGACTGGCTAACCTGTAACGGGATACGACCAAGCCCATACTCTTTCCTTACATTTCCTAACTGAATTTTGCCTCCTGCTGCTTTTGTTTGCGACTCGCTTTGTTTTTTATTTTTAGGGGAAAGGAAGCTTGCCACGACAATTTTTGCTGCGCTTTCCACTATTTTCTTTTATTTTTTGTGGTTCAACGAACTTGTCGCTTGTATAAGCAACGTGAGTCCTTTTCCAGCAACAGAATGTTTAACACTTGATATGGTTTTCAATTAAGTTAATGACTTTTTAGATAGGATAGGCACTTCACTGAAACTGGGCTGGAATGGATCGGCTATTTGGGGGAAAAACAAAAACACCAAGTGCATGAGACTGGAAAATTGCAAGCGAGAAAATGACGTGAAAACTCATTAGTTAAAAAAAAACATAATAATAAAAGCAAATATTGACATTAATTGAAAATTTAATAAGAGCTAATTATGCATGCGCAACAATTAATTGTAATTAAAGTAATCTTAATAGAATATATTTTGATAACAATACAAATGTCCATTATTGTAAACGAAGTTATTTTAGTAAAAGTATTCAACCTAAGCACTAAGAAAATATGTATGTAAAATTAAAGTAAACTTAACTTAATAATTATCAGACAATGGGAAACAATTTCAGTCCAAATACTGTTCAAAATACACAATAATAAAAAATAGTTATCTTTGGTCAGACAAATCCCTAATACACTTGCAGAAACTTTTGATAAAAAATGATAAATCCTAAAGTATCTAAATTAGCTTGAGATGTTACAAAATTTCAAATTAAATGTCTTTCTTATAGAATGTTATAAAAAGCTGTGCCAAGTTTCAGTCAGAAAGAGATATATTATTATTTTCTGCGCGGATATAAATAAACCATTTATTTGTATGAAGGCTAATTCAATGTCTAGAATAAGAAAAAATACAAAATATAATAGAAAATCATAAATCTTGGTATACTTCATGTATGCTTACGTCAATGTATAGTGTATTAGTATATTTTGGTATTTGTAATGTAGTCCTAAGTCTGATGCGATCGAAATAAAAAGTTGGTCAAAAACTATGTTATAAAAGCAATTATTGGTCGCCAGGTGGCGTGATGTTCTCCGCCCTTAAAATGCAGAGCGGAAAGAAGAAAGGGTAGAAAGTAAAGGAATGTGTCATCAAACTTGATTCTCGTGTGGTGACCCCCTTTTTCAGTGGCATTTTAAATATTTACCAAGCCAGTTCAGTTGGTAGTTGGTCTGTATCCAAACAGTGGCACATACACGTTCATATGTGTTGACACTACCATTGCAGGCAGACGACGACTCAACTCGACCCATTGTGGTCATCATGGTCAACATTATGGGGCGTCATCATGTCGTTGTCATTTGGCTTTATGTAGATATAGATGTGACCTGTGTTTACCCAAGGATTGTGTCCTCGATTAACGACTAAACTACAGCATTTGATTAAAGTTTATGCGCACATCGTCGACGATAAAGTTAAACAAGTTGCCAAAATAATAAAGAGATCGTGACGAGTCAAACACAAAGTTAAGCTAAAGCTTTGCGAATAGTTTATTAAGTTAATGCTAATTTAAAAATTTATTTTATTCTGTTTAATAATTTAAAAAGATTATTGGAAATGTTATTTTTCAAGAAGAGAAGTAAATTTGTTAGGTCTCAAAAATACACAGTTTTTATTTTTAATTTCCCATTTAATTTATTAAAATTTATTCTAAGTTTTAAGATAAAATATTGGTAGTTTTGAGATAAAGAAATCTCAATTTTTGAACTTAGTTTTGATCAGCGTATGTATTTAGAATCGCTCCTGGTTGCAATAAAGGACATTTCACCTTGAAGCAATCTCTCCTTTTGTAGCTTTAGGCTTATCCTGCTTATTTGAGCTTTAATTCGATTAGTAATACGTATATCAAATATGAAATAAATAGCTAATCAATAAGTAGTTCGCCTGCTGAATGAATTGTTGCTATAGAAAATCTTGAGGAAATATTAATTACGTCTCTAATTCGAATTGAAATATTAATAAATATTATTGCGTATACGCAGTGTGAGCTGCTTTAGGACAGCCAAGTATAAGTAAATATTGATAAATGTCGAGAAATGTGGCCCGGACAGGGGATGGTAGGTTAGTTGTCATCATCTGCTGCCTTTAACTTAACTCGTATATATGTATTATTTATGCAAATTGATTGCGTAAATTAACAAAGTAAATTGTTGTTTGGCATTTTTTATATTTCCTGTTTGCCTTTAGATGCCGTTTGGCATTTGGCGCGACGTCATGTGTTTGTCCCGGCAAAACAAATCACACAAATGTGACAGGACGCACACCCACATAAAAACAACACACACACACACACGCACATACATATAATGTACATTTGGAGCCTTAAGCCGAACACTCGGCAATAAAACGCTGGGGATTTATTTGTACGTGTCATTTGGCTTGTTTGTGTCCCCATGTCCCGTATATGTACATAAGTATGCACCATTATACAGCTTGTACATACATATATACACCTTTAGATACGCACACACACGCACACACGCATGCAAATACATTTATTGCTGCAAGGCAACAAAATAACAAATAAACAAATCCAACAACTAAAGTGTTCTCCTTCGCATTCATTTATCATTCGCTTCAACAGGCTAACAAAGGGAATGACGCCTTTTGGCTAGGCAACGATTTCAAGTACATCAGCTATGAGAAAAAGCAAGTTGGCAATTTAAAGAGTGCCAGTAAATATAGAACTACATATGTCAAAAACTGAAGTGTTCTGTCAAAGTTTCAAAGGTTTACATCTGAAATCAGTATTTATTAATTCAATGTGTGCATGGAAATACGTCCGGAATTCCGGAATACAATCAATCCATTTCGGTGTCAAAAGTACGGTTATCCCAGATTTTATTTCATCAAATACAAATTACTTTACTCAAGCAAGATTTTTCCAACAATATTTGGGTTTTGGAGTTTTCTATGTAATTACATTATACTGATAAAAAAAAATTAAATATCCAGGAAAATTTTTTAGATTTTATTTCATCGACTATAAAATCAAGCCTTGAGTAAGCAATGGACATCTCTATTAAAATAAGTTAAGATTAAAAAATATATTATTAAAAAAATTAAAATGTGAAAGAAGATGAAATTAATTTAAAAAATTACTGAAATGACTATTTTTAAAATAGGGTTCTAGTTCTAAATTTAAAGCAATTTTTTAAAGGAAAATAAAATATACAGATACAAAAAAAATATGTTCAGAAAAGGACTTGATATTTTGGAGAACACTTTAAAGTAAAATTTCATCATTTAATAAAATTTTCATTTTAATTTACAAGTTAATTTACAAGTTAGCTTTATTTTTCCTTAAGTGTATTGCTGCGTTGGCTATCGCCAAATTAAATTCAGATTTCTATTGCTGTCAACTCAAGAAGTGCAGTAACAAAATGCGCAATAAGAACTTGCAACTTGAACACCTCGCAGCACTTAGTTCTCACTTCACACGAGTCCTTCAGGCTCTTAGAATATACACGTACCCTGCTCCACTTACTATCTCCATCTCTGGTTGTATCCAGCGCTTTTTCTTCGCTGCATCGAGTCAATCAGTGGATTTCACGTTCAATTTGCTTGTTGGCCTCATCTGGCGTCGTTGTCTGGAGTCCATGCGAGTACAAATATAATTAAGTGCCAGACTAACACGCCAGACACACACACACACCTTTACACACACACACCTTCGTACAGTCATAGACATACAGACATGTTCATATGTGAGTGGATGGAGATTGATGCTGGTCATGGCTGTTGCTTCATTATCGCCTCCTTCTTGGCATTCAAAGCTCAAGTTTGCGCAACGTTTTATTTTATTTTTATGCCCGTTACATAAAAAATGACTAATAGGGTATATTGTGTTCATTGGAAAGTATGTAACAGGGAGATGGAGGTATCTCCGACCCTATAATGAATATATATTCTTGATCAGCATCAACAGCCGAGTCAATATAGCCATGTCTGTCTATCCGTCTGTATGAACAAAAGATTCCCAGAGATCACGAGAGGTAGAGTGACCAAATATAGCACACATATTTCTATATACCAATCGCAAAAAAAGACACCACACCCATACTTCTTAAGATAATACTTTTTTGTGGTTATCAAAGCTATTTATTAGTATTATATATTATCCCACTGAATCGCATCCAAATCAGACAAGTAGAACGACAGTTATGGCGATTTAATGTTTTCAAAGTAATATAATTAATTTGTTTAAAGTACTTTTATATATAATGAAATAGGTACCGGGTATGCTATGGTCGGTATCTCGACAATAGCCTTTCTCACTTGTTTTTTATGTACTTATTTACTTGTACATGTTGTTATTGTTGCTTTTGGACTGTAACTTTGAGCTGACAGCAAGGCGGCCAACAAGCATCATTAGTCCTAATGAGCTGTGTAATAAAATTTCATCAAAAGTGTGCAAACAAAGTTGGCAGAGGCGTCGCGTGTCCTTCCATTGACTGCGTCTAGAGCTTCTCCAAAAGTCTTTGCGCCCAAAATAATTAATAAACCAATTTTAATTGCCAGGCAATCGAGGAAGGGATGTGAAGAAGTAGGATTTTCAGCTGCTACTCTAATCAATATCCGTTGATTACGTGTTCCCCTTTCCCTTCCCACTGTCACAGCCAACGATTTTGGCCAGCTTTTGATGCTGGCTGCATTGTTAAACCTGCCACGCCCCCTACAGTTTAACGCCCATCTAAAAACGTCGCCAAATTGTCCTCTCAACTTTCTAGTTGTTGTCACTCGCCATTGTCCTTGAGCTCTGAGCACAATGCGACCTTTTATTATGGTTTATTGCGTCAGCGTCGCTCTGCAGAAATGTCGTGAATCCCCGCCTCTTCCCGGACTCCTTCCGCCTAGCACTTGCCACTTGGCAGTGCGCCCTGACTTTGACCTCGTTGCATAACAAAAGGCTAACGAAACCGCGCCCAGCGAATGCATTTTACAATGCGACCCATGCACCTGACAGGACTCAAGTTAACCCCATTAACCAACTTGTTATATAAAATTCCAAATGATTTTCTTCGTATTGAATGCGATACAATGGAAAAGATGTTATGAATGACTAAAATGGTAAACAAAAAATTCTTAGAATAATAAATATAATGAGGAACTTGTTTACAACATTACAGAAATTCAACTATAGTACTTTAAATCTTTTCTCATGCAGCAAAATTAAAGATCTCAATTGGTTTTTGGATTTTTAAACACTGTTTTTAATTCGTAACTTGTTTTTATTGTACATTTTTGTATCTTTAATAAAATATTTGTTCAATTTTTTTAAATTTTTCATTAAATCATTAAATAAAATATACCTTTACTGTCTGCTAATTATTTTTGGTTTTACTCTGATAATTCCTTAAACAGCTAGCTCATTTAAGAAAATTTAAAAATCTTTCTTATGTAAATGAAATTATTCAAGTAATAAAATTTTTTTTAAGAACTTTTATACTCGTTCCATATTAATGTTGAAAAGTGAGTTTTAAAATGAGTTCACATATTTAAATTTATTTATTTAATATATATTTTAATTAGTGAAGTAAACCATTGACAACTATGGTTTACTGTGGTAGACATTACCACAAATGGTACTTATTTCATATATATTTACATACTATTAGCAAAATAGTTCAATTATCGAATATACTAGATATTCGAGTTACTGTATCAATCAATAACTGAAAGGACACTACGTTAGTTTATAATCCTTTAAAAATGTTTAATTAGTAGAACGTCCTATATTCGCTACTGGCCAACAAAAATAGCAACTACAATGAGGACAACAAAAACTGTGATAATTGCTTGAAAAGCAGTTGTTGTGGAAATGAAATGAAAATGAAAATTCCATAAGTATCTCTTTTGGTCTAGGGCAACTTAATCCACTTTGGGTGAGCTATTTAATAGGTTAATCGCAATTTCCACCTTCGTGTAAGTGCAGTACAATGAATTAATGGATATTTCTGGTTTTCCTTTTGTGCTTGCACGCAAAGAGGTTTTTCCTTGGTTTTTTTTTATGTATATATATTTTGTTTTCTTTTCATTTGGATTTCCAGCACGCCAACGCCAAAGGGGAATTTGCAATATACTCAGTCCCATATCCACTCCGCACCCTCGTTTAACCACTCGAAATGTCATTGCGTTTGCAGGCTGTAAAACATGTACAAGTTTTACGTTTTTTTTTTTCATTTCGCTGCTCGTTGCACTTTTTTTATTGCTTTTCTGCTTGGTTGTAATATATTTCTTTGCCTCAGACTTGTCCACAGAGCGTATGCGTAATGGCTGACTTTATATTGTTTGTGTGCGTGCGTTTGTGGGTGTATGTGTGTGTGTGCGTGTGTGGTTGTTGGCCAAAATGAGGTCATATTTTGGCGCCGGCTTCGCCATCTTTGAAACGTCTGACAGATCCACAGAGAAACCCACTGAAAAAAATTCCAGTAAATCAAAATTAAAAAAAAAAATTTTAAATATAAAAAATAATTTTTACTTTTTTAATTTATTGATTTAAATTTTAAAAACATTTATTCTTAAAATAAGAACTTGGATCTATTTAAAAGGTTCTTAAAATTTAGATGTGATCTCCTTATTTAAGAATTTAATGTTCTCGACGCATTTTTTAGACCAAAAATCTTAGTTCTGAGACCAGAATATTGATATTAGAAGAATTTTTTTTATCAGTGCAGAAACAGAAAAACAGATACTGACAATAAAACAGCAGCAAAAGCAGCTGCGAGTAGCAAATTGCGGCTAATTGTGGAAAGCAAATGGGTTGGAGTATTTGGAGGGGGTCTTAAGAATTGTAACAGCCTCTCCCTCATTCTACCCTCGGCGGCTCCCCAAGTAAACCGCAAAAAACATGTCAAAGTTGAAACGCCAAGCAGCCAGTGACTCTGACTCTGCCTCTGTCTACGTCTCTGAATTGTGCTTGAAAGGATTTAACGCCTCGTTGAATGCAATCCAGTTAATTCACATTTTTTGCGCATTGGCAATTTTCTTTATTTTTGTATTTTTTTTATTGAGTTTCAAGTTGGCTTCGGGTCGCTTTAACATTCGAGGCGTGGCAGCTAAAGAAATTGCTGACTGGCCAATATTTCTGGCTGGAGATAGATAATGATACCTTGCAGGAAATGCCTAGATCTGGTCTGCTGATTTTCCATACCAATTATATTATATTAAATATATGTAATTATTATTAAATTTGATACTAACATTCATTAATAATAATTCCTAGATTAAAGCTTTTTGATTATGTCAATTTTGTATTCGATGAATTTGGATTTAAGAGGAACCAGAATTATAATAATTAATGTTACTTAGAATTAGCTTTATTTCTTTTCTATGTACAAGCTTTTGTCTTGTACTTATTTTACATTTTCTACGCTACTACTAGGTTTTAAATCCTAACTAGTATATCACTGGTTCCTGAAGCATTATATAAAAGTACTATTTATTACTATACTATTTAGTTCTATAATTTTTTATTACGCAAAAAGTTTACTAAATGTTAATCTTATACTATTTTTTTTTTTCCTTATAATATATACAAATCCTAAAACAATGGTTCTCATCTATTCCGTTTATTAAGCTGTTGGTTCATGAAAGGATTCATCAAATATCCATCCCTGGTTGCTGACTGCTCTCTTAGCTTTTTTTTTTCAATTTTTCCTTTACATTTTTTATGGACTGACCAGTGCTGGAAGGTGACCATTAAATAAACAACATTGGCCCGCTACGATTAGCCAGTGAAACCATTTTGAAAATTGGAAAATGGACGCATGTCGGGGCAATACTAAATGAAAATTACTTGCAA
Source organism: Drosophila falleni (assembly GCA_035045575.1). Taxonomy (NCBI): domain Eukaryota; kingdom Metazoa; phylum Arthropoda; class Insecta; order Diptera; family Drosophilidae; genus Drosophila; species Drosophila falleni. The sequence continues at coordinate 1,200,784 of JAWNOV010000171.1, read as the reverse complement.
GTGGAGGTAAGAGAAGAGGTCGTTCCTGCAACTGCAACAACGCATGCAACATGCTGGGGGAAAAGAGAAGAAGAGAAGAAGGGGAGGGAATATACATTGCTCCATGCTTGACTGCCTGACTGTGTAGTCAATTTGTTATCTATCGTTTCGAGTGAAAGCCACTACAATTGAATACCACAACCACAGAGCCAAGAGCAAGTGCATTGTGGTAAACCTTGGCACGCTCTTGCATTGTATACTTGATATTGAACCATCTTAATTAGTGCGGAAATTATTAACTATCTTTGTGGCGTTTACCATTAATTTAAGTTTTGGGACCATGCTGCCAACTCTTTGAAAGCACTGTTTTGTAGTTGAATACAATTTAAATTGTTTTTTTTTCTTTTCTAATTTGGAGACATTATATGAGGTCTTTCAATTACTTAACATCGCTTTGGTCATTTTGCGGTCTTTTGTTTTTGTACGCTACTGTCAAAAGAATGCTAAAGCTTTTAGGTTCCAATCAAACTTGTATCTACAACATAATGATGGAATATTAAATCTTCGATGTCATTTGATTTTATTTAAATATAATTTCAAAATTAAATGTAAATAATCTAAAAAATAACTTAAATGTCTTCCTAATAATATCTTTATAAATATAATGTATATCAAAAGTCTGTAAAACAAGCAAAAACATTTAAAAATGTTAAGATGTCGTTTTATAATAAATGTCACATCAAAAAAAAATTTTTGTTTACCATATTTAAATTATTTGAATGCAGAATAAATTAGATTAGATCCAATACTAAAAATGCAACAGATATTTTCGGTTATTGGTTCCGGTATTATTCTGGTTCCGGTTGCGTTATTCCTGCAATTTTGCCTGAATTTAGTAAAGTCTGAATATGCCCACCAGACATTGCCTAATTAAATATTTATTTATGATTTCATTTACAATTTTAAAGTTTTTGCTTGTTAGTCCAGCAATTTACATATTTTAAACTGTGAATTAATTTAAATGTGCAATTATTTCAACAATAATAATTGCATTTCCTGGAAATACTGCAATAATACAGTTACAGGGGCTGCTGAAAGAGCATTCATTTTAAATGTAGCACGGCCAAAAAGAGTGCAGTGAGCTGCTTCCTTTACAACATTGCTTTACTTGCTTCTTCTTGTTACAGTTTTTCTCTCACTCTCGCGCTGTCTTGCTCACACTCACTACTGACATTTTGGTTTCTTTTTGCACAATTTGCAGAAAGTTTTTAATTGCAAAATGCCCATTTCTGCGGCAAGAAAGTTGTTTCCCTGTGCTTGCAGCAAGCTGTAGTAAGCTTGGTAAGTTGCTTGTAATTTGGGCATAATTATGACACTGGCAACATCTGTCATGTCTACAACATTGTCGCGCCCCCAAAGTGTACGCCTCCCTAGCATTTATTCTTATGCAATTTACGTGAGTTAAAAACTTTTCCCTAGATTTAAACTTAAACTTTAATTACTCGCAGACATTGGCTGCCAAAGTGCCTGGCATTGTCAGCACAAATAAAACTAAAAGAAATAAAAATAAAAAGCTTTTCAGCTGCTTAAAACAAAAATAACAACAGCAACAACAGCAAAGGGGATTCCAATTACAACATTAGCAAAAAAGGGGGAAGAACCAGAAGCTTCGCCATTGATAAAATTGCATGCCATTTCCGGTCAGTAAACTTTCAATGCAAAAAGTTTTATTTGTGCTCACGTCGCACGTGAAATCAGATTTACAATTGAGCCAAGTTATGCAAGTTCTTGTTGGCCTTTACAAACACACACACACACAGGTAAAACTTATCTCTATACCTAGTGTTGCTTTCTTAAGTATTTTAAAGCCGTTTAAAGTTTAAGCGAGTTACAGAAATTAAATTGAAAATTTCATTAAATTGCATTTCATTCGAGTAACTCAATTAGTCTAGTCATTGTTATATTTAATGCATTGTTGCAATCGACTTTAAGCGCTTTTTTTACGCTACTTTGCACGCAGCGAGCCCGAAAGCGAAACCCATCGTGTGGAAAGTGAAATGCATACCGTCCATACACACACACACATACACACTTTACACTCTTATATACACTCTTATACACATGCACACTTATACCTTTGTATACTTGCCAGCCATACATGCGTTTAATTGGAGCAAACTGAAAGTGAAACGCCCACAGCTCACACGATTCTCCTGCTACCTCTAATATAAATTTATTTAGCTTTGCACTTTGTAGAACTGCTTGACGCACGACTGCGCCCAGTTTTGGCTAATGTGTCGCTAATTAGCTTGGCCCGACGGTTGCCGGTTGGCTAGCGGTTAGAAAAATTGCCCACAATTTCACGCAATAATTTTGACGTTTTGTCAAAATGGCGCCTTAGAACCTAGAGACCTGTTAACTGGTTGTGAATGACAAACGCCGATCGACAACGATTACAAATCCTTGTGTTTGACAAATGGTCATTGATAACTATAACTGACTATAATTTCTGCGATACAATAATTTCAATATGGATATAGTGGGTAATTTCGAAGGGTAAGCAATCCGTTGCGATTGACAAATGACATTACATGGCTGCGATACAACTTTGAAGAGCTGCAAATGAACTGATAAGTTGATAACTTTTGGCAAATGATAATCGATAACTATTACTGGTTACAAATATGCGATTACACAATTGGAATATAGGGCTGCCAAAATAGTGGGTAATTTTGAAGGCTAAGTTATGATAACGATAGCTCACTACAAGCCTGCGATTACATTTACAAGAATTAAAATTAACTGATAATTTGAAACTATAATGTAATATTTGAATTGATTTGCAGTTGCAGCAACCAAATGAAATGGTGAACGACAATCAAGAAGCTAACAACAAACTATCCGGCTATGAGTTCTATCATCGTGTACTGGGCTCACCGCGCTATGTGGTGGCCCCAATGGTGGATCAAAGTGAATTGGCCTGGCGAATGCTCTGTCGTCGCTATGGCGCCCAACTGTGCTACTCGCCCATGTTCCATGCCAATTTATTTGCCAACGACCTCAAGTATCGCAAGGATGCACTGCAAACGTGTCCTGAGGATCGGCCATTGATCATACAGTTCTGTGGCAATGATCCACAACAGTTACTTGAGGCAGCGCTGGCGGCACAGGATTACTGCGATGCTGTGGACATTAATCTGGGCTGTCCGCAGGCCATTGCCAAGCGTGGACATTACGGCTCTTTCTTGCAGGATGAGTGGGAGTTGTTGTCCCAAATCGGTTAGTCTATAAAATTGACTCAATAAATGGGAAATTTATATAGTTTAATTTTCTTGATTTCAGTTCGCACGCTGCATGAGAAGCTCTCCGTGCCGGTGACCTGTAAAATACGACGTTTTGAGGATCGAGAGAAGACTATTAATTATGCTAAAATGCTGGAAGCTGCCGGCTGTCAATTGCTAACGGTACATGGACGCACACGGGAACAGAAGGGACCACTAACTGGCATTGCCGATTGGAGTTACATTAAGGATGTGAGGCAGCACATTAAGATACCCATGTTTGCCAATGGCAATATTTTGGGTCTGGATGATGTGCATCGGTGTCTGGATGAAACTGGCGTTGATGGTGTCATGACAGCCGAGGGAAATCTACACAATCCCGCTTTATTTAAAGGCATCTCACCGCCCGTCTGGCAAATGGCCACAGAGTACTTGGAATTTGTGGATCTTTACCCATGTCCCACCTCCTATATACGCGGTCATCTCTTCAAGCTCTTTCACCATATGTAAGCATGTGATATATACCATACATATGTGAAGATCATTCTTTTAATTCAATTATTTCACTTTACAGCATGAATATAAAACAGAACTCGGAGCTGCGGGAACAGCTGGCGACGGCTAATCAACTGGAGCAATTCCACAGCGTTGTGACCAAAGTAAAGGATAAATACGAGGCTTATCACACAGGTAGCGTTCCCTACGAGCCGGAAGAGATGGAGCTTAATATGTGCGCAGATGAATCAGGAGAGGTAAGAATTATAACTACTTTCCAAACTCTTTTATTTAAATGAAGTATCTATTTGTCTTAGCTGCATCCTTGGTTGTGCCAACCTTATATACGTGCTTCACCCGAGTCACATCGCCAGAAGATCGCCGAAAAGGAGCGTGAAGCTATCGATCCGAATCGCACAAAACGACAGTACTTTGACAATGCTGGCAATGAAATCTCCCGGAAACGCATGAAGAAGCTGCGACGTCGACAGCGGCGTCCCTCAAAAACGGATGCACAAATCCAACTGCGACACGAACGTCATCTTGAGTATTGCACACAATGCGCTAATCCTCTGGGCTCCAAGTGCGAGTTTCGATTGTGTCGCATCTGCTGTCGGGACAAATGTTATGCGGAGGATTGTGACTGCCCGGGACATGGCATACTCATTAAATCACGACGTGCCAAGGCCAAAAAATACGAGGAGCATTCCAGGCAGCAAAATAACACTGACTCCCAAGTTGTTGCTGAAAAGTCACAGACTATAGACAATGATGATAATAATGCATTAACTGCCAATGTTTCTTGATATCGAATTACGGATGCTAGCGAATTTGTACCATATAATATAGGAAAGTACTTTTACTATTGTTCCTATGCCCTTGTGTGCGAATAAAACAAATCTACAAAGTTTAATTAGCTTCCAATTTTTTTAAATTTAAATTTAACTGCTTTTAAGATCAACCGTGATAAAAAAATAATCACCTTCGGTTTAATTTAGTCTAAATGTTAACTAAAATTTTTCATTAAATTAATTTATTTCAAACTTATTGCAATATGAGCTGAAAATAAATTCACTTTTAATTTGCATAATTCGGGAGCATTCCTGCAATGTTTTTAATGAACTAAAATTTAAAATTTCGTTCGTTAAAAATAAGTTTAATTGAACTGGTCATTCGGCTTAAGTTCAAATAAATCTTTAAGGCGTTCGGATCCCCTTGTGTCGCCACCTATTGTCTATTTTACGAAACATACATCTGTTGTGACGAACAAAATTGAGTTTAATATAAAAATTTTTAATAAAAATATAAATTAATAAAAAAAAACATTAATAAAACAAAAAATTTAAAGGTACGCCTAAAAGCCCTCAAGCACACCTTTCCAATGATATCCAGAACATATCTATAGCTTCTATGGTATGGAAACTGGTGAGGTTTCAAATTTAGCGGGAATTAGCAATTTCCCGCTAAACTAGCGGGAAATTGAAAAAGTCGTAAAACAAACATTTCTAGATTTTCAAAAATGAACAAATCCCCATCATAACATCTACGCTTTTTTAGCGCTTTGATACAAACAGACAAACAGACAAACAAAAAAACTAATTTTTCACTTCATTTTTAGTATTCTACTAAAATTTTCAAATTTATTTATCTTTTGAACCAGTTATCGGATTTGGGTCATCAAGGTATCAAACAACGCGTATTTTTGATAAGAATTTTTAAAAAATAAAAAATTTTACGTAAAAGCCCCAACGGCTCTATAAGCTGCGATCATATAAATTTTTCCCCTCCCACTTACACCCCCGTATTTCATAACCCAGGTGAATTAGCAAAAGTTTTAGTATGCCATTTTGTAAGTTAGGACTAATCCTTTCGATCGGTATATAACTCAATCTGATCGGACAGTCGTAGCAAGTTTTCCAACTTAGCTGTATATATTGTTAGTCGCCTTTCGCACCCTTCGTGCTGCTTTCGTCACTAACGCGAACTGCCGTCCGCAGTGATCAGGTCTGCTGATTTTCCATGCCAATTATATTATATTAAATAAATGTTTTGTTTTTTTTTAATTTGATATTAACATTTATTAATAATAATTTCTAGATTAAGCTTTTTGATTATGTCATTTTGTATTCGATGAATTTGTATAAAAAAGGAACCAGAATTATAATAATTAATGTTACTTATTAGGCTTTTGCCTTGTACTTATTTTACATTTTCTACATGTTTGCATAATTCGGGAGCATTCCTGCAATGTTTTTAATGAACTAAAATTTAAAATTTCGTTCGTTAAAAATAAGTTTAATTGAACTGGTCATTCGGCTTAAGTTCAAATAAATCTTTAAGGCGTTCGGATCCCCTTGTGTCGCCACCTATTGTCTATTTTACGAAACATACATCTGTTGGCCAACGCTGCCACACTTTTCAAAACTATCGGTGCCTCTTTCATGTGGCATCACTAGAACACAACTAAAACATAAATTTAAACTAGGTGGCAGCCCATTATTTGCACACAAACAAAACACAAACAAAAAAGAATTAACTATTTATTTTAATAGTATACTAACGAAGACTGGGAAATAATCTCTACGTGACACTGACAGGTGAGTGGTAATGGCTATTATAAAGATGTTACCAGGTATTAAAGCACCTAATTCATAGATTAAACAACATTGTACGTGGCGTCATCTCGAAGAATTCTCTCGGAAATTGACTATTGAAATAGTTGCTGCGGTTAAAAATACAAAATGGAAGAGAACAAATCATTTAAATGCAATGTCCCTGAATGCGAAAAGGCGTTCTGGTTTAAGTCGGCATTAACGCGACACTTGAAAAGACATAAAGAGAAAGAAGATCCAGATGCACCCGCAGTTACATTTGGTTGCAGTGATTGTCCAAAACAGTTTGCTAAAATCGAGTCATTGCGACGACACTATAGGTAAATAAAAATGAAGAAAAAGCTAAATAGGACAAAAAAGACACAATCTGTAAACTGGGTAAAGAAATCTTAGAATTCAACAAAGTTTTTCATACTAAATGTTGATTTTTAAATAATTTCTTCTATACCCTTTGCAAGTGTTTCCAAAATTAATTACATTTCGAGAACTTTAATTACTAATTTACTAGTATATTACAGAACGACGCATGGCAATGTATATGTATATCCATGCGAATACGAGGGCTGCAATCAAATGTTTCAGCGGAGGGATAATCTCACCAGGCATGCGGCCTCGCACAGCGAGAACAAGAATAATTGTGATGTTTGTGGTAAATCTTTTGCTAGAAAAGATGCCCTAACCAGACATAAAAGGTAAGTATTGCTCTTTCCAACCAGAGTCTCCTTATTTATACACCCTATGGTTCTTAGAATTCACACGAGAAAAGTGCAATCATCAAGAAACACAAAGGATGGACGTCCTCCCACCCAAGATCATTTAAATACAACTTCGGATGAAGCGTGGACGCTAAAATGTGATGAGATGATATTTCAAATCGATGCTAAGAAAGGTATTATATTTACATAACATCACAACTTGGTTCAAAACTCGATTAATTCTTTTACAGAAGTATTAGAATTCTGACTGTTTTCCGTGTCCGTTTCAGAGTCCAAAGAAAATACTTCAATCTAGGAACAGAACTAGAAGAATATATGACTTCCACTTTACTTTCGGGTCGAGGTATTCAGGAATATTATCATATATGATTCTTTGCTCAGATGAGTGACAGGACATATTGCGTTATAAATTTGTGTATTGTATAAAAATTATTTAATTTTAATGTTGGAAATGGATAAATAATAATAAAATCTTTATATTAGTAATATTTTTTTTAAGTTGAAAAAAATATTTATGATGAAATTATTTTTACTCTCACTACAATTATTAAGTTAATAGTCAAAATAACATGGCAATAAATTGGAACAGAATCAATCATAAATATTTTTGTTTTTTAAATAAAAATTTCATTTGTAATAGTAGCTTTTATTATGAAAAATAAAACTGCAATATTTTTTTTACAGTATGTGGTTTGTTAGGATGCATGATTAAAAAAATAATATATATTTATAATGTTCAACTCAAACTTCACTCTTATCCTAATAGAACTAAATATTTTGAATTTTACGCTAGGCGGGTAACATTATATGCTTGTTCTTCTTCGATAGCCGTGCAGTTGGCTCGATATATTGTACAGAGCATCTCTGACACAACACACGTTGTGCGACTGCCGCTTTAAAGAATGGAACAAACAAAAGGATTTTACGACTTTTGCATACCTTTTAACAAAGATGACAAGATTATGCGGGCTATTTTGGATGAGCTGGTCGAGCTGGGATATAAAACGATAGCAATTGACCAGAGTTTCGATCACAGCAAAAAGGAGGCTGGCAAACGTGGAACCGAAATGTTTCCGGAGCCGCACAGCATTGAACATTTGCGTAAGGAATTTGCGGACAAATTGAGGATACTGCAGCGGATAACAATCTTATATGTAGACGTTAATGTAGCGCACGCAATGGTAATGCTGTCCACAGTTGGCAACTGAAGCAATAACTCACATAACTCATCTCCAACTCATCTAGAGTGTATCCATGAATCTGCGCAAGTTCAATCTCATTGCTGGCCAACCCAAAACAGATGCCGCCTTAACGGTAAGGATTTCAACTTTCGAAAGGAATATAAACAAAATGTTTTCTATTAATCTTTCAGCATTGTTGCACATCATTTAGTGGTGATATTATCACTTTTGATTCCGTTGCCGGCTCCCGACTACTCGTTAACCGGAAGGCCTACCAAATAGCTGTACGCCGTGGCATGTTCTTTGAGATTAAATATGCACCGGCAATAGCAGATTCCAACAATCGCAAGGACATGATTAAAGTGGCCCAAAACTACTGCACCAAGGGAAAGTCAAAGAACGTCATCTTCAGCAGCGGCGCTTTCCACGAATTCCAGCTGCGCGGCCCTTACGATGTAGCCAATCTGTGAGTTATTCCCAGGCATTGGAAGCGAAGAATTCTTAAAATAATTATTATTACAGAGCCTTCATTTTTGGACTCTCTGAGGATCAGGGAAAGAACGCCATCGATCGTTTCTGTCGCCAGCTCTTTTTACGTGCCGAATCCCGACGTATTGGGAAAACAATAATGTTTGTCAAAAGCAAAGGACCAATTGTCTTTTCCGACAGTTCTGACGACAACAACGAAAGTGCTGACGAGGACATTGAAATAAACGCCTTAGTAAATGAAGAGAATCAAAATACAGACAGTCAAGATAGAAAAAGATTGAAAATTTCATAGCGAAATAAAAACACTCTTTTTTTATTAAAGCTCCTATTAATTAATACAACATCCATAATAATTATCACAATTATCTAATTTGATTTCGAAGTGAAGTTGTGTATTTATAAAAAAAAAAAATTATTGCAAAATAAAACAATTGTTAAGCAATTTAATTTTATATTTAAAATGTGCGCTATAATGTTTTATTTGAGAACCGTCGATAGGTTGTGGCGGTCGGGAGATAAGCTAACTATTCATCGTGAGCAATTCATCACTTTATTTAGTTATTCATGAACGAAACCAGCTCTTGATTCTTTCTCAGCAAAAAAGTAAGCAGCGAAATTATTTTTGTCGAACGCGTTAAGTCGACGAAAAATTAATAAATTCACGAGGAACAATTAAATAATTAACTAGATAGTTCGTGAGCAAATGGCTAGAGTTTTCGTGACCGACTTGTGTATCGTTCATCTGATACGATGAATAGTTTCGTTCACAAGTCATTTCAAAGACCCGTTCAAGTGAACTTGTTCTGAACGAAACGACACAGCTCTAAACAAAATGGAGGTCTTTGATGTGGTGCGTACATGTCTGACAAAGTGCTGCTAAAAATTTGCGTAAAACGGTAAAAATAAATAGATTAATTAATTAAAAGTTGCAAGAAAATGCAAACAAAGTTGCCGGCAACAATTTGCGCTAAAAACCAAATGAAAATTGAGCGTATTTTAAGTGTTATATGATTTTCCATACGATAACCGAAAAACCAGACACTTGGGTGAAGAAAAAATGTGAAAGAAGTAGAGAGCGAGAGTACAAGACGACGGCGACAACGACAACCGAACGACGAGAAAAACGGCAAAAGAAATATGTATTTCGCGAGACGACGACCGCAGCGGCAGCAGCAGCAGCAGCCAATTTTCAATTGTTTTTTTTCCGAATTATGGCCAAGTGCATGTGTATATGTGTGTGTGTTAATTAATTAATTGGCATATTTAGACAAATTGTAAATCAAACTAAATGAATGTATAAATGTGAATTAGTTTGATTGCGATCATTATGATGTCGATTCTGCTCTCGAACTTTATGCCTTTTACATTTTCGATACCTTTTGTATAATTAAAAATGGACATTACTGTCTGTATGTACATATGTATGTTTTGTGCATTTGCTACTGTATGTTTGTCTGTATATCTGCTATATGTGTGTGTGTGTGTGTGTGTGACGACGATGCTCGATTTTCGCTTGATAATGATGTTTGATTATAATAATGATTATTGCCTCCCTGACTTTTTGTCTTTTTTATGTGCGTGTGATTGTGTATGTGTAAGTGTGTGAGTGTCGGCTACGTTTTCGTTTGCTGCTTCGGCAGCTAAATAATTTGTGGGGGTGGCAAAAGATAAAGTTCACTAATTTAGTATTTTTTAATTAATATTATTATAAAAGTGAGAAACCACAATGTCGTATTACTCAAATAACAGAAATGATATAATGAAAAACGGCGTCCAGTCGATGTTTTAAAGTTATTTAATGTCTTTGCTTGTGTTGTGTGTGTGTGTGTGAGTGCAATAAAATGTCTTACATTTGTTTTCTGGCGTGTTGTATATTGTAATTATTCGCCGAGGCGAGTTCGCCATTTATATTTTCATTTCTTTGTGTCCGCTGTTTCTTTCGACATTTGTAGTGTTGTTGTTGTATCTTTTGTGAGTGGCGTGTCGTCGGTTGTGTGTCCCGCGTTGATTTTGCAATGCTCAAAAACTTTTTCGCAGGCAGCATACATATTGTGTATGTATTGGTTTCTCGCTCGCTGCAGCGTTGCCTCACACTTCACACACACGCGCATATTCGCATGCAGATGCACACACCTGTCTGTGCAAATGTGCTGCCTGCGAAAACACAAGCTCACCAAATGCGTCGACGTCGCTGTCGCATGTAGTTCGGCTTGCAGCGCGCCCCCGCTGTGTGCCCATTTACGTGGTTGCTGTTGCTCTTCTTCTTCACTGCCTCTGTATTCACATTTCGTACTTTGTGTAATGAGTGTGTACATCTTCACTGATTTACGCGTTCGCTCAAATGGACAACATCTGCATGCAACGGTATCCATTTATCGTCAAATGTACATAGTATGTGTGTGTTGGTGTGTGTAACTGTTCCGGCAATGACAGTGCACAATTGTTGTTGTTGTTTTTGTATTCAGATGCTATAGTTGCAAAGCAAAGCGCATTGTCTTTACCACAGTACCATTTGATTTGTCTCGTCTCTGTCTCTGCCTGTCATCTTTCCGTCTTCTTTGCACACACACACACACACACATTCATAGGCCAGCAGCCACACGTTTTTCTAGCCGGGGCACTCGCTGTTTGTGTCGTCCGCGCTCTCGCACTACGCGCAATTGATGAGAGCGTAAAATTCATGAGCTTGTCTCGCTCCCGCTCCCGCTGCTTCTGCTTCTGCTGCTCTCGGCGCCATCAACGACAACAGCAGCAGTCGCAGTCTCGTCGTCTGCGGCGGCTGTAACATTAATTTTTTTTTCTATTTTGTCTTTTCATGACTTCTTTTAATCTGCTTCTGCCTCACCTCCACCCCCCATGCAATGTGGTTGCCACGGTTGCTTTTCCTTTTCCAATTACACACACACAACAGCTTTCACGTCTTTTGTGCCCATCTCACTCACTCATTTTTTTTTTATTCAGTTCATATCTATCGATTCATTTAATATCTATCGATTTCTTTGTTTAACTCTGTCCACCTATTTTCCCAACTCCCGATTGCTTCGCGTATATCATGCTTAATTGTAATTATCGCGTGTGTGGGTATGTGTGGCAGTGTAAATGGATTGTGTGTGTGTGTGTGTGTGTGTATGAGCTACATATTTGCTCAAGTCACAGCAGCAAAAGATGATGATGATGATGATAATGACGATGAAAATGATGAAGCAATGGGCAGCCTCAGTCGTTGCGCTTTTATAGTTTTCACTGTTTCTGTTACAAAAACAACAGCAGCAGCAGCAACAACTTCTGCCATTGCTTTTTTTCTGCTTCTGGCTCATAGGCGATTTCGCTGTGTCTGCTATTTTGTTGTTGTTGTTGTTGCAATTGTGCTACAATTATTATTTCGCATGTGTTGCTCCGTTGTGTGTATCTACACTTGAATTAGCATTGTTGTTGTTGTTGTTCTTATTGTCGTTGCCATTCGCACTCGCATTCGCCCGTCCGTCATTGTTCGTCATCATTCACATTTCAAAGTTGTCGATGTCGCAAAAGGCAAATGGCGCTGCATGCATAACTATCGATATGTTCGTCGTTCAGTTTTCAATCGGGGAAAAAACAACGAATGCATCAACACAAAACGTATCTAATGTGTGTGTGTAATAAAACAGCAACAGCAGCAACAACCAAATAAACACTTAAAAGTCAAATGGATTAGCAGCCATCGGTAACGAAAGAAAACTAATTCGCAAAAAGAAAAGAAGGTGAGTTTTTAACAGCAAACAAACAATTTTGTAGTTATAATATATGTTGTACATTAGACATAGTTGTAGTTAATTAAGTTTGGTAATGAAACTTAAAATCGTGAAACTTAGAATCGTGAAATTTCGAGAAATTTACAACAATGGCAAGGCAGAAAATGCTTTTTAGAAATAATTATGTATCTTTAACCAAAAGATACACACACACACAAGCACACGCAAGGCGGCCGCTGCCAGCAGTCAGTCACTCAGCCAGCAAATAAAAATGAACGAGCACACATACAAACACACACACACATATATGTACGCACACAATGAAGCGAATTGAGAGAATAACGAATATATACACACACACATACAAACCCGAAATAATTTCAATCAACTCTTTGCTTTGGCTAGCCGACAGAAAAGTATGTACCAAAAGTAAAAAAATGAAATAAACGTCACACGCGCCCCCAAACAACGTGTTGTCCCTCTTCCCCCACTAACTACTAAAACAACAACAACAACTTACAAAGAGAGAGGGAGAAAGAGAAAGAGAGAGACCGGGTGGAGACCGGCCAGGCAGTTCTGTTTTGGGTATTTTTTTTCTTCATCTGGGTGTTGGTGGAGCTGCGGCGAAAAAATTAAAGTAATAAAACTACAACGCGCTTTACGTGACGTGCAAATGAGAACGACGGCGAATCACTTGAACTGGCGACAAAAGAAAAACAGAATAAAAACAGCACACAAAACTGAAGCAAACAATTCATCGAGGCAGAGCAAGAGCGCAACGACATACACTCACACACACGCACATACTTACACTCATGCATGACCGGTCGTCGTTCGCGAGAGCCAAACGGCAAATGGAGAGAAGAGCGCGAGAATGGATGGATGGATGAAAAGCAGCAACAGCAACAGAGCAGTCAACAACGGGGCAGCAGACGAGGGAGGCAGTCAGGGAGACGGCAATCCAAAACCAAACCATATCATCCATCCAAAACCGAATCAAAACCGACCAAACAACAAGCAAAAACATATGAACGACGACGACCCCAACGCACCAACACACACACGTATAAAACGGCAGGCAAATACACAAACATACACACACAGCCCATGACAGTACACAGATACGATACACGTACACATACACTAATATAAGCGATATGCGAATGCGAATAAAATAGCAACAACAACAACAAATGCAAACAACATACCAACGACTGTCGCTGCCGCCGCCGCCGCAGCAGGGCAACAACTATGCGGCGAATTTGCACGAATCATGCGAATCTCCAATACACACAAACAGAGACACACACACATGCACATGCATACACTTAATACGTGTTTTGTACTTGTCGCCGTCTTCGTCATCATCGTCATCGTCATTGTCGCTGGCCATTCTCGCCATCTCGCCATCATGGCTGCTACGCGCTTTGTTGTATCTACGCGACGCGTTGTTGTTGTTCGTTAGATTTCAGCCGTTAACCGCAGCCTGCCTCTTAGATTTCGCTTTTTCTGTATATTGCGATAAGTACGTACTCATTTTTTTTTTTTGCAGCCCAATCCCCTCCAACAACTAACGCTAATACTTCTAATACAACAACAATAATCACATCTTTCAGCCAACTTCCAAAGTTATCACCTCATCTATTTTGCCATGCTTTTCGCTCAGTTCATTCGCATTTTTGTTTTGACTGCTCTTGTCAACCGGTCGTCTCTTTTCGACGCTCTTTCTATACTAAAGCCACCGATGTCGCAGTCGCAGTCTGGCGTTCAGTCGACGCTGCCGTCGCCTCCAACATTGTCGGCCATCTGTCTAACACGACGCTGGCGCCTCTGTTGACGTTGCTGCCTTGCTCAGTCTCTGCCGCCAAAGGCCGGCACACGCTGTTGGTGTTGCTCCAACCCACTACTGCTCTCCCCTACTCTCTTCGCATGGCTCTCAGCATGCTATCGGCTGTGGCAGCACGTGATATACTCGCTTTGCTTTTGTTATTTCGCTTTTGGTTTTCTCTTTATCGCACGCTACGCTTTAGCCGGACGTTTTTGTTGTTTTTTTTTCACTTGTTGGGCTGTTTTTTTCAGTTTCTTCTTTGTTGTAGTCTTTTTACTCGCCGCTACTCTACTCGGCTACTCTCTCAGCCGGCGCTGAACTCTCTCGCGCTCGCTCTCGTTATACGACTCTCGTTCTCTCATTTCGTAGCGCTCTCGCTCTCTCAGCGGCTGTTTGCAAGTTTGTTTCACCTCTGGTCTGTGTGTGTGTGTGCGTGTTTGTTTGTTGTTGTTTTTGCACACACAATGGCACTATCCGGTTTAGGTCCAGGTGCAAATTTTATACAACAGTTTAACTCGATAATCGGGTCAGGCTATGGCTATTTGTTCTACACGTTTTTTTTTTATTATTATTTTTTTTGGCAATTCTAGCGGGAAACATGGCGTCAGTTTTTGTCATTGTCATCACAGGGTTCTACTTTTTATTTTGCTATTCCTTTCGGTCGAATTTCCTTCCTTTTGGGGCTTTCAAGAATTGCAACGGCAACAGTAGATTTCAGTGTTGCCACCCAATTAGAATTCAGGCACGTCATAAATGCACCGTTACACATTCAAAAGCTAAGACATGTTGTAATTTATGTATGTTGTTGGTGTATTTGTGCTCTTTGGCTCTTTCGAAAACTGTGTGTGGCTGAGGCTGTTACTTTACCTATTTTATTACCATTTTTATTTTTCATGTGTGCGCACAGCGCCCATCATCTGCTGCTCTGGCTGGCTGGTTGGTTGGCTGCTGCTATTGCTGTTGCTTTTCTTACAAAAACCAACTGTACTTTTTAGTTACTGTTACCCGGTACATGCCAAAAGCCACTTGACTACTTGACTTGATTGTCATTAGAGCGCAATATGTACACAAATACAGACAAATGTAGATACACATGTAACTCGCATTTATTTCAGTTCTTCTTAAGTGTCACTACATACACTCCACTTCACATTCCATTCCCATTCCGTTTCATTATTATTTATTGTGGGTCAAATGTTGGTTACATTCCACAACGAATACCAGAGTCAAACGCAAAGCTCAACTGCCCAAAAAAAAAAAAAACAAAAAACGTTAGCGCGCATCAAACTAAACATAAAAAAGTAATAATTTTAAGGAGGGTGAATGAACTTTTGTTGCTCGCTCTCTCATTGTTGTTATTTCTGTTGCAAAATGTTTAATCATATTCTTCTATTGCTTGTAGTTGATGTTTAA
Source organism: Drosophila falleni (assembly GCA_035045575.1). Classification (NCBI taxonomy): domain Eukaryota; kingdom Metazoa; phylum Arthropoda; class Insecta; order Diptera; family Drosophilidae; genus Drosophila; species Drosophila falleni. The sequence goes on along the minus strand of JAWNOV010000171.1, from coordinate 1,185,059 downwards.
GTTGTTTGTTGCGATTTTATTTCGACTTGCTGCTTGTTCGCCTCTTCATCTTCTTCTTTTATAGTGCTGCCATCTTTTGTAGTTTCTCCGCTGTGTTGTTGTTATTTTAATTGCGATCGTTTTGGAACATTTGACTATCGGATGTTTAAGATGCGCATTTTGAGCACTTACAAAACTGTTGGACAACACTCAGTTCGTTTCGCCGGACAGCAACTGATTTTATGACCCCCCATAAAATATTGTCGCACAATAAATATAGAAAAACACAAACATAGGTATATAATAATTAAAAGTAAAAAGAGAGACAAACCCGAAACCTAATGCTATTGTTGCTATACTCGCCTCTGCCCACCGCATCAAGCACATAGCGACGTCGCGTCGTCGTCGGGTCACAGTCATAGCAGCAGCAGCAGAGACAGAGGCAGCAGCAGCAACAAAAGCAACGTAGTCGTCACCAAGTTGGACACACAGAAATTTGCTTGTCTATTATCACCTTTAATCGATTTTTCGCTTATTTAAAACAAAAGTACAGTTGTGCGCGCATAGCCAGTACACAGATATATAAATATAAATCATATATACAATAAGTATATACAAATGTATCTATGTACATTTATATAAAATCACAAATTTTCAGCTGCTTGTTGCCTTTGTTGTTGTTGCTTTACATATTAGTATATTGCTTTTAGTTTATTGTTTTTGCAATTACTTCGCGACGTTAAAATCGAAGCAAATAAAGAAGAAGAAAATGAGAAAAATAAAAAAATAAAACGTAAACTCAATGACATGAAGCGAGTATATGTATCTACAAATAGACATACAAATATACAAAGCTATCTGCTAGATACAAAACTTTTGCCCACACATATAAACACACACAATTATAAGGCAAATACCTCGACTAATAATACTGGAAAAAAGCTGAAACTAAATAAATAAATAGCTGAAATCGCAAAAGCAAAATGTAATTGATTACAAACAACAACAGCAACAATAAAAACAACGGCGACTGACTAAATGATTGCCCAATGAGCGCAAGAAACTCACAAAGCAAGGGAAGAAAGAGATAAAGAAGGGAAAAGTGGGGTTAGGAAAAGGAGAGCGAGGAAGGAAGGTAATCTGGGAGCGTGCGAGAGGGAGGTATAGTCTAAGCTCGCTTAGCGCTCATGTCATGCACTCCACATAAGTTTTTGTTACACTTGTATATGTGAGTGGGAGTGTGTGTGTGTGGCTGTGGTTGGCTGACTGCCTGTCTGGCAAAAACAAAATATGTGTGCACGTATTTATAACAGTACACTGTGTGTGTGACTTAGTAACTGCATATCTAAGTTTAAATATATGTATGTGTGGCTCGCTGTAGTTTGTATCTGTTTCTCTACTCATAATACACTTTCCATTTGCAAATACACACACACTCACACCTTTACTGGGCTGCTGTTTGGCAACATTTGCATATCTTTGGCCATTTTCTGCTCCTTTTGGCTCATTCCATCTACAACTGTAACCATCAGCATTATATTGTTCTTGTTGTTTTTCTTTTCTTCATTTGCTTTTCTGCTACTTTAGATTTTTTTGGGCTAAAGCGCTGACATTGCGAAAAATCGATAGCGTTACCATTGTTTTTTCTTACTGCAAAGATGTCACCACCAACACTAACACAATCATCACCAGCAACATCAACATCCGCAAAGCCATAAGAAATCCCTGACAAAATCTAAAAGGGGTTACACCATGTCCAAACAACAACAACAACAACCAGTCTTAATCCACGCCTCATTAATTGGCAACACTTTCCTTTTTGCCTTTTCTTTCAAATTTTTGGCTCATTTTTGAAGCTTCTTTTGTTGAAATTTTGGGGGATGAAACTAGTATTTGGTTAGAGTACAGCCAAGCTCAAAAGCTTTGATATTTTTCAAAATGATACAAATACCCTCAGCAATGTTCTTATAAGCTTGAAACTTACTTTTTGTAAATTTAAAAATTGACAACTGCCAAAATAATACTATTAGAATAAAACCATATATTTGTATTTATCTTTTAGTTATTTTAAGACCAACACTCAAATTTTTAAGGGGTCAAACTGTACGTTATATGTGTAATTGTTAAAATTCATAAGCGTATAGCTTTTCCCCTTAAAAGTTGATGTGGCAACTGCAACAATGGTGAGCAAATGTGATGTATCTTATTTTAAGCAAAACTTAAGTTCACTAACCTTTTTTAAAGCTAATTATTTCATTTTCTATCTCTTTGCAGAATTTTCTACATTTAAAATACGCTCAATAGATTGATTAATTTACCGTTTTACACAAATTTTACGTTTTAGTGCTCTTTGAACTCAGGGAGCTATCGGGATTTCATTAAATGTTTTATTCAATAATTATTTTTACAGCTGTGAGCAAATGTTTCACTGCGAATATGTCAAAGGTCGGCCATGAAGTGTGCGAAACAACAATTAATAATACAAATCCAACAAAAAGGACAAAAACAAATGTGCATACATTATAAATGAAAAGAATATAAAGGAAAACGTTCCAATAATCTGCACATGAGCTGTAATTAAGTTTAGTAGTTAGAACAAACAAACAAAAGCAAGCATAAACATAACCACAACAACAACAACACAAGATAACAATAATAACAATAATTGAAAATTGACTAAAACGCAAAAATCGCGTTTAAATTGACATTTAAAGGATTCGGATTGGGACTTTTGATGTGCGCATCCTTCTAACACTGCGCTGTTGTTAAATGAGTCGACGTCGCGTCAGGATTCAACCTGCCAGTCGAAGACTGATAACGAAAGTCGCCGCAACGTGGTGAGTGCGTCATTGGAGACTCTCGACACTTTGACATCATCTGCAACGAAAGCGTCTTGCAGGCAGGTGGTAGGTGGTGTGGCAACAACATTGACAACAGCCACGCGCAGAGAGCAGCATCAAAATTAAGCCAATAGACGACCAAACCTAAAACGCAGCGTCGCGTCCATCGACGCGGAACGGACATTTCTGTGTGCGCTGCGTTTCAAAAATCTAATGGATGGAAATGCACAAAATATGTTTCACGGAAATCATCAAGGGTGAGTTTGAGTTTCGATTTGAATATTTCACACTAAGTACATATTGACGTATTCTTTATGAACCGCTCTGAGAAAAGTTCAATAAAAAGTATTAAGACACATCTTCAAAATATACATTTTTGTGACATGTACAATTAAAAATTAATTTGCAATTACTGTTACTAGATAAAAAAACTCATTCACATTTAAAATTGAAGGAAATATCTGTTTTCAAGTAACATAAAAAGAATTAATATTAAAGAAATTGTATTTTTGGAGACTATTGACTATGATTACAGGAAATCAATAAATACTTAGACAACGAATTATTCCTCTAGAAGAGTGATAAAAGTTAGAAATTTCTCCTTTTTTTTCTTAATTTTTAAGCTTTAATGAAAATATTAAATTAAATTGCTCACTGTTTTAAATCATGGATTAACATAAGCTTTATTGGGCATCTGTAAATACATTTTTTAATTTGAGTACTCCATACTGTAAAAAATGTAATTCGTTTTCTTGAAATTGCAGAGATCCCTATTACCGTTATGACGCGGCCGCCGCAGCAGCAGCCGCCGCGGCGGCAAATCCTCGAGCGATGGGTCCACCCGGCGGCTATCCACCACGTCATCGGGCGCCACATCCGCTACAGCAACAGCCACAATATCCATCGTACCAGCCAACGGCGGAGAACCTGTACGGGTTGGGGGCCACCGATCAGCATGCGGCCATGGGTGTCGGTATGGGTGATCTAAGCGGATGGGGAGCAGCGCCATCGGTGCCGGGACAGGCAACTGCCTATCCAGGTGCAGGTCTCAGTGCCTATGGCCATCCACAGTCGGTGGCGCCTCCGACGCAGCAGCAGCGTCAGAGCAACGCCAGCGCCTATCGTCAGCATATGCCCGCCTATGGACAGCAGGAGCAGCAGAAATTGGCGCCATATGGTGCACAACAGAGTATGATGGGCGGTCTGGGGGCCAGTGGTTATGGCAGCTTGGCGCCACAGCAACAGCAGCAACAACAACAGCCCCCGACACCACAGCAGCAACAACAACAACAGCAGCAGCAACAGAGTCAGCAGCAGGCTCGACTGCCGCAGCATTATCCCCAAGCGCCCGGACAACATCCATTGTATCCAGGTGCACCGGCGCAGGCTGGACAACCGGCCGCACCGCAGGCGTATGCACACAGTCCCTACGGCAGTCCAATGCAACATCAGCCGGGACGTGGAGCACCTCAACATGTTGGCTATGGACACGCGGCGTTGGATCAAGCGAGTGTTGCTTATGGTCAACATGTGCCCAGTGCAGCGCCGCCAACGCATCATCTAACTGCGCAGCAGCAGCAGGCAGCGCAGTTGGGTGCACATCCCATCCAGCAGCAGCAGCAACAGTTGCAATCACAGCAGCAGCAGCAGGCGCAACAACAGCAACAACAACAACAGCAGCAGCAACAACCCAATCATGTTAGTTTAATGCAGCAACAACAGCTACCAGGCGCAGGATTGCCGCCGCCACACATGGGCATGCCGCCCAGCTATGGCAGTCATCATCAGCAGCAGCAGCAGGCACAGCAGCAACAGGCACAACAGCAGCAGCAGCAACAACAACAGGCACAACAACAACAGAGTGCACCGCCTTACATGTCCAGCAGCAAACATCAGGCGGCAGCACAACTGAATTCTTCGCCACAATATCGTGCACCATTCCCACAGCTCTCACCGCAAATGTCGCCACGTCCGCCAACAATGTCGCCGCATCCACAAATGTCGCCACGTCCTGTGGGCGTGTCGCCAGCAAAGCCGCCACAAACGGCACAACAACAACAGCAGCAACAAGTGCAGCAGGTGCAACAGCAAGTGCAACAGCAACAGGTGAATTCACCGAGTCAGCACAGCATACAGGGTATGGTGGGATTACCCTCACCACGCCCTCAACCGCCCAGTGCCGCGTCTGTTGCTAAGGTGCCTGTTAGTGCGGCAGCTGTAGGTGTTCCTCCGGTTAATACATTGCAAGCACTCGAACAAATGGTTATGCCCTCACAGGCGCATGGTTTGCCGCCCATGGATTATCCATCGTCGTATCGCAGCGCTGCTGTGATGGGACCGCGCATGCCCGCCTCACCTTCGCCCCAGCATCATCAGCAATGGGGAGCGCCGCATATGTCCGCCATGCAACAGCAACAGGCGCCACAGCAGCCGCCACCACAACAACAACAACAGCAGCAGCAGCAACAACAACAACAGCAGCAACAACAACAGCAACAGGCTCAAGCAAATGCTTTGTTGCAGCAACAACAAGCGGCGGCGGCAGCAGCAGCAGCTGCAGCTGCCCAACAACATCAACAGCATCAGCTGAGCATGTATGGACAGAGCATGGGACAACAGGTGCCAGTTGCGGTGCCCGTGTCTGTGCCAGTGCCAGTGCCACAGCAACAGCAACAACAACAGGCGCATCAGCAAGCACAAGCTCCAACTGCAACGCAGCCGGTGCAACCGCCAGCGCCAGTTGCAGTGCCCGTGCAACAGCAGCAACAACATCAACAGCAGCAACAACAACAACAACAGCAGCAGCAGCAGCAACAACAACTTAATGATCAACTGCAGCATTCCATCAATGACATTGTCGGCAACAGCAATCAACAGCAATTGTCTGCACAAATGTCCTCCTCGCCGTTGCATCAACAGAGTTTGCCAAGCATGCATCATTTGTCAGCAGCCTCACATCATCAACAGCAGCAACAACCCGCATTGGAGGCAAGTGCAGCTGTTGTTCCGCCAGTTGCAGTGCCACAGCAGCAGCAACAGCCACCACAGCAACAACAGCCAACGCATCAGCAACTGCAGCAGCATCAATCTCCCATACATCAGCAACAGTCGCCGCTACAACAGCAACATTTGCCAACTTATGCGCAAACGAGCAACCAGCAGCAGCAACATCAGCAATTTGATGCATTTGCCAATATTCTAGCTGATGCTCAACAGCAACAACAGCAACCGCCAGCAGCAGCAACAACGCAACAAATCATGTCACCAGTGCATGTTAGCTCTCCAATACCACAGCAAATGCAACAGCAACTACAGCAGCAGCAACAGCAGGCGAATGTGCAACAACAGCAAGTGCAACAACAGGTGCAACTGCAACAACCAGCAACACCAACACCATCAACACCGTCACATCATTTGAGCAGCATCTTGAATGAAACAGCGAATTCAAATGATTCATCAACATTGGCGGTTGCTGCCAACGACAGCAATAACAGCAGCAGTAACAGCAGCACCAACAGCATTGTCAACAATCAACCGACCTCCGTGCACGACAGCAACTCGCAAAGCAGTATCAACAGCAACAATCAGCAACCATTGCTCTCTGGCATGGATGCTGTGGCAAGCGGCATGTTGAACAACAGCAACTCGAACCACTCTGCACACACCACCACGCATGTGAGTGGCGTCGATGTGGGACTCTTTGATAACAACTCAATGAGCTCAACAAGCGCAGCAGCTGTAGCAGCTGCCTCCAATGCTGCCTCAGCAGCAGCAGCAATGCTCGATAGCAACTCGCAATCCTCGAATGCAGAGTTTGAGAAGAGCGTTTGTGAACCGGAGACGGCAACAGGTGTAGAACTATGTGCTCAGTTAGCACAGGATGACAACAGCGTGTCCAAGACTCAGGCGGAAAGTCTGAGCGAGACAACGCTGCCAGTGCAGGAGGAGAATGATTCAAGTCACAAGCAACAACAGTTGCACACCGAGGAGTTGTTGGAGCAGACGCAACAAACGTTAAGCGAACTCTCTGCTGTCGCTGGAGATGAAACCAAGTCCGCTGAAGAAATGTGCGAGGATAAGTCGCAAACACAGCAATCGCAATCCCAGCTGGATGCAACGGTTACTCCGCAAACGCTTGGACAACAGACGCCAATGGCAATGGGCATGCCAGGAGCAATGCCACCACATCCCATGGCCAACTACGAGGCACAACAGGCGACTGGTGCGACACCAGGGCCACCAGGTGCAACACCACTTATACCGCCCATGTTGCCACCGCATCCTGGAGCAACTGGTGCAATGTATCCGCCGTTTCCAATGTTGCATCAACAGGAAATTGCTGCGTTGCAACAACAAATACAGGAATTCTACTGCATGCCACCTGGACACGAGCATATGTATCAGGAGAAGTTGATGCGCTTGCAGGAGCGTCTCAATCTGTTGCAGCAACACGAGATCGCCGAGCAATGTGCTGGTGGACCTCAGTGTCTGCTGTTCCAGAACATGCCACCAATGTACGGCGGGAGCAGCGCGTTGCACAATCAAATGGTGGAGAGTCCACAGGTGTCGAGCACCACGGGACGGGGTCGTGGCAAGGGCGCCAATAAACCACGTAAACCAAGAGCCAAAAAGGGTGATAAGGCGGCACAGCAACAGCAGCAGCAACAGGAGCTGATGGACATCAGTGGCAATGTGGTTGTTGCAGCTGCAAGTGCCAGCAGCAGTATCAGCAGTGGCATTCCCACCACCCAGCTGCCCGTCTCCGAAGATTGTGTGACTCAAGGAGCGGGAGATACAAGTGTTGTGGGTCTACTGGAGTACAGCGAGGGCATGGGTGACTTATCCCAGGATGTACACTCGGCAAATGAACTGGACACGTCCACCGATGGCAGTGGCAAGAAGAAGAAAGCCCGCAAGCCACGCACACCCAAGGATCCCAATAAGCCGCCACGTGATCGCACGCCCAAGGTGAAGAAACTGCGGGATCCCAATGATCCCAATTCGACGGAAACTCCAGGGGCCGTACGTAAACGTAGCAGCGTCAGCAAGCGACGCAAGGCATTTGGGGATGAGGCATCTGAGCAAACTGGCGAGGGAAGTGAACTGGAGGACAACAAACCGTTGCTGCCGAAGTCTATGGGAGAAGATGGCGAGGCCGAGACTAGCGGTGGTGCTGGCGTTGGTGTTGATGGCGAGTCGCCTGATTATGATGACATACCCGTCTCGAAGATACCACGTGGTGCCAACGAGGAAGACAAAGATGCTGAAGTCGGCGATGAAACAGTGGATTCTGTGCCGGACTCAGCTGGAGATGCAGCAAGTACGCCAAGTCGCCGGGATCGCAAACGTTCCACTGCGCGAAGTCGTCGAAATGCCACATCCGAGGATGGGGGAAGTGCGAGACGGAATCGTGGTTCACTCAGCGCCAAGGCGCTCAAGAAGCGACGAAATCGCGGGCGTATTGTACCCGAATCGGATGGTGAGGACGATACCATGGATCGAACGCCGCCGCCATCACCACCGCCTGATTCAGAGCTCGACTCGAATAAACGACGTTCGTCCAGGAATACGCAACGTAAGAAGTACATTGATGACGTCATGTTGCGGTTCTCCGACGATGAGAATTCTCTTTTGGTCGCCTCGCCTGTTAAGAAGGATAAGAAAGCCTCAACGAACGCGGCCAACTCGAATGCCGGCAGCGATGTGGAGAAAGCAGAACCACAATCTGGTGCGGAGGGAGAGGCGGGCAGTTCAGCCGGAGAAGAGAAACCAACTATAGCTACAGACGATAACAATAGTCAAATTGAGGCCAGCTCGAGTACGTCAGCAGCCGAGAAAGCCGAACGTCAAAGCGTCAATGAAGCAGCCGCTGCAGCTGCCATGTCCTCCAAGCCCAACTATGTGTACATCAACACAGGAGACGAGGACAGCATGGTGGTGCAGTTTGTGCTGGCTCTGAGAATGGGTAAGCGTGAGTTAATTCCGGAACCACCAAAGGTCAAGACGCCAGAGCCAAAACCGGAGGTGGAGGAGACAAAAACAGAGCCAGAAAAGTCTGCCGAATCCACAGAAAAATCAGAAGAGAAAACGGAACAATCAGAAACGGATGACACCTCCATCAAGGTTGAGCAGTCCAAAGAACAAAGCGAAGCTAAAGCTGAAGTGGAGAAAGTTGATACCGAGGAGAAAATGGAAGTTGATGAAAAAACTGAGGCAACTAAAACGGAGGAAACAGAAAGAAACAGAGAAAACAGAAGAAGAAACACCTGAAAAGGAAGTTGAGACTAAAATGGAAGTAGACGAAACCACAGAGAAAGTGGAAAACAACGAAGATGCCGGTAAAACTGAGAATCTGGCAACTGAAGAAAGTGAAGAAAAGGAAAAGGATACGGAAATTGAGGCCAAGACTGATGAGGAGAAAATCCCAGCTGAGCCAAAGACCGAAGAAGATCAAACTAAAGAGGAGACCGAGAAAGAAGAAGAGAAAGAAACACAGCCTGAAGCAAGTGCTGAGAAAATGGATGTGGATGCGGAAGCACAAACTATAGAAGACATAACCACTGAAGAAAAAGTCAAAGATGAAAAAGCTGACGAGACAACTGACGAAACTAAAGAGGTCACAGATAAAGAAAAGGAGGAGAAGCCTGCAAGCGAGGAGACTGCAGGGGAAGAAGAGAGCGAAAAGTCCAAGGACGATGAATCGAAGGAAGATAAACCCGAGCCTGTTTTCATTGACGTGGAGGAATACTTTGTCAAGTATCGCAACTTTAGTTATCTGCATTGTGAGTGGCGCACCGAGGAGGAGCTTCTCAAGGGAGATCGTCGCGTGGCCGCCAAGATTCGTCGCTTCCAACAGAAGCAGGCACAACAAATCAACATCTTTGAGAACATTGAGGAGGAACCCTTCAATCCGGACTTTGTTGAGGTGGATCGCGTGCTGGACATGTCCGTGCACACGGATGAAAATAGTGGCGAGACCACAAAGCATTATTTGGTCAAGTGGAAGTCGCTGCCCTATGAGGATTGCACCTGGGAGCTGGAGGAAGATGTGGATAATGACAAAATCGAGCAGTATCTGCGCTTCAATAAAATTCCGTTGCGTTGCGAGTGGAAGAGTCGCAAACGGCCGCATCCCGAACAGTGGAAGAAGCTGGAGAAGACGCCCATCTACAAGAGTGGCAACAGTTTGCGTCCCTATCAGTTGGAGGGTCTCAACTGGCTTAAGTTCTCATGGTACAATTCTCATAATTGTATTCTGGCCGATGAAATGGGACTGGGCAAGACCATTCAAAGTCTCACCTTTGTGCATTCTGTTTATGAGTATGGAATACGTGGTCCATTTCTGGTCATTGCACCTCTCTCAACCATACCCAATTGGCAGCGTGAATTCGAGGGCTGGACTGACATGAATGTGGTGGTCTATCATGGCTCTGTGACCAGTAAACAGATGATCCAGGACTACGAGTTCTATTACAAGACAGACAGTGGCAAGGTTCTCAAGGAGCCCATCAAATTCAATGTGCTCATTACCACATTTGAGATGATTGTCACCGATTATATGGATCTAAGAACCTTCAATTGGCGCCTCTGTGTGATTGATGAGGCGCATCGTCTCAAGAATCGCAATTGCAAACTGTTGGAGGGTCTCCGTCAGCTGAATCTCGAACATCGTGTCCTTCTTTCGGGCACTCCTCTCCAGAACAACATAAGCGAACTTTTCTCGCTCTTGAATTTCCTGGAGCCAAGTCAATTCTCCTCTCAGGAAGAGTTCATGTCCGAATTTGGAAGTCTACGCACCGAGGAGGAGGTCAACAAATTGCAGGTGCTCTTAAAACCCATGATGTTGCGTCGTCTAAAAGATGATGTGGAAAAGTCGCTAGCACCCAAGGAGGAGACCATTATAGAGGTCGAATTGACCAACATACAGAAGAAATATTATCGAGGCATTCTCGAGCAGAATTTCAGTTTCCTTAAGAAGGGTACGACATCGGCCAATATTCCGAATCTAATGAACACCATGATGGAGTTGCGCAAATGTTGCATACATCCCTATCTGCTAAACGGTGCCGAGGAGCAGATTCAATATGACTTTAAGGCTCAGAATGGCGAGGATCCTGAATCGTACTACAAGAATCTTATTCTTTCCGCCGGCAAAATGGTTCTCATTGACAAGCTGCTGCCCAAGCTGAAAGCAAATGGACACCGTGTCCTGATTTTTAGTCAAATGGTTCGTTGCCTAGATATACTCGAGGATTATCTGGTGTATCGCAAGTATCCCTTTGAAAGAATTGATGGACGAATTCGTGGCAATTTGCGACAAGAGGCCATCGATCGTTATTCTAAGCCAGGTTCAGATCGTTTTGTCTTTTTGCTTTGCACCAAGGCTGGAGGATTGGGCATTAATCTTACAGCCGCCGATACGGTCATCATCTATGACTCGGATTGGAATCCCCAGAACGATTTGCAGGCGCAGGCTCGTTGCCATCGTATTGGCCAACGGAAGATGGTCAAGATCTATCGTTTGTTGTGCCGCAACACCTACGAACGGGAAATGTTTGACAAGGCTTCAATGAAACTGGGTCTGGACAAGGCCGTGCTGCAATCGATGAACACACACGGATCAAAGGATGGCAACAACAAGCAGTTGTCTAAAAAAGAAATTGAGGATCTGCTCAAAAAGGGAGCATATGGCGCTGTCATGGATGATGACAATGCCGGCGACAAGTTCTGTGAGGAGGATATTGATTCAATTCTAAAGCGACGAACCCAGGTTATAACCATGGAATCGGAGAAGGGCTCAACCTTCTCGAAAGCCTCATTTGCCGCCTCTGGCAATCGCTCTGATATTACCATCGATGATCCCGACTTCTGGACCAAGTGGGCAAAACGTGTCGACATTGATCCTGATGCCTGTGAACGCGATGAGACCGAGGATTTGGTTCTCTCTGAACCACGTCGTCGCACACAAATCAAACGTTACGGGCATGAAGATGTCATGGAAATCAACTCGGAGGACTCCTCGAACGAGAACAGCGATGAGGAGGGCGGTATAGGTAGGCTCTGTAAGAATAATGCTCTCTCTGCGAGAATAATTCTAATTACTGTATTTTAAGGTCTGCGCTCGCGTCGGCGCAAGGAGAAACGCAATCGTAACCTGGAGAAGAAGGGACAAGAAGAGTATATACCCCGAGAGCGAGATGCACTGGCTGCCTTGGGTCTAGAGGAGATACAATATGGAAATTGGGCCAAATCTGAGTGCTTCAAAGTCGAGAAGGGTCTACTGTCTTTCGGGTAAACTCCTAATTACAATTTAATTCAATAATTATTCATCACGATATCTGCAACGTCGCATTACATTGTTCAGTTTCATATTAAGTATATAGATCTTGCGCTGCAGCATCTTCTCCTCCTTATCGAGAGAGATGGCCTCCTCCTTCTTTTCAATGTACTCGGTAACGCTCGGTGCCTCAAACTCGTCCAACTGTCCACGCAACTCACCCAATATAACATAATCCTTCTCATTGTTTGTCTGCACAATGGACACTTCCTTCTCCAACTTAGCTATGGTGCGTGTTATCTCTTCGGTGCGATTGAGAACATTACGCATCTCTGTCTCCAGATTCATCATTGCCTGCTTCTCTTCTGTCATCGCCAGCGATGTCTTCCCAGTAATGCCTTTTAATCCGGCCATATGTGTGTTCTTCTCCTCAAGCTCATTGATCAGCTCGTTTCGTTTGATTATCAGTTTCTCAAAGTCCACGGCAGTAAGGATGCCGCTAAGGTCTGCCTTGGTTATCAAATCCGCACGATGTTGTTGGCAAGTCTCCTGCAGGGAGACAATTGTTAATCTCATGGTGCCCAACAAAGCACGGGCATTCTTAAACCAATTCGCAGTAAATTTGCGCAGTTTACGCTCAATCTGACGCTCTGTGGCGTTTTCGAGGAAGGCTTTGTCGTTCTCATCACGCAGAAAGTGCAACATAAAGTTCTTTTCCGTTTCAATGGTCTCCTCGCTTCGATAACGCAATTCCTCGATTTTGGCACGCAGCTGTTTCACCTCAACCGTGGCTGTAAACAATTATAAAATCAATAATCCTCTTCCACTTTTACCTAGTGTAATTATCAACTGAACATAATCTTACCATTCCTTTCAATATCAGTGACACGCTTTTCCACCTCGGACGTTGCCTTTTCGGCCAATTCGGCTTTGGCCTTATAATTGAGCTTATATTCAATCGGTTTGCGTCGTTCTCCTCCCATGCTGCTGGCCATATGTATGGACATGGATATGGAACGCTTGGAGCTCGAATGACGACTTGAATGTTGTAAATTGTCTTGTTGTTGTTTCCTTTGGTTCTGCAGTTTCTTTAAGATTGAAGTGCGTCGATGGCGCAATCCCACCAACAATTTGGGATCATTCTTCTCAAGAAAATCAACCATTATATGATTCTCTAGCTTGTAAATGGCCAAATCTTTCTGTACCATTTCAATTGTCTGTAGCATTTCCAACGCATCTAAATTGGATAAACGATACTTTCGCTCTTCATCGTTTAGCTGACCAAATTCATCCAGAAAAAACTTATACGCAATGGTCATGATATCCAATTCTGGTACCTGATCATCATGCATCGTGTGCTGTGATCTCTTTGTAAGCTGTTTCAGATCGGATCGTATGGAGAACGCAGTTTCTGATGCGCTATACATCTTGATGGAGTCGTTATCTTTAACAATTCAAATGCAATAATAAATGTTGTCCTTAAACAGACAAGCTATAATAGTATCTTTTTGATGAATTTTTTAAAGCCAAAAAAGGAAATGAACTACACAATATATATTGTACACTATAGTGTGAATTATTATTTGTTTGAAGTTTATTACTACTTAATGCCAACTATTGTTTACAACGATTTTGAAATACTAATATAACTTTTTCTTTTGCTTTGCAGTTGGGGACGCTGGTCGGAACTCTTGGAATTGGGACAATTTAAACGAGGCTGGCGTGATGTGGACGTCGAGGACTGTGCACGCATTATTGTGAGTGGCAACGTCATCCCAAATTTAAATCATATTTCCAAAATTTTCAAATGATGACCAACCATGCTAATATTGAGAAAACTTTAGGTTTTCGCTGAGTAAAAACAAACTTCTCAACCCGCTGATCTCTTATATAATAAATAAGTCTTTGTAAATTTGTATTTGCTGTAAAACTAACGAAAATCGATTTTAATTTTACAGCTGCTATATTGCCTGCAAGTGTATAAGGGTGACGAGAAGATCAAGACATTCATTTGGGATCTGATTACGCCCACAGAAGATGGCGAAGTAACGAAGATCAGCAGGGATCATAGTGGCCTACACAATTTGGTGCCACGAGGTAGGAATGCCAAAGGTATGGTAAAAGATACATTCACGCACTCCAACTGCTGCACGGACGTAGAGAGTTATAAACTGCAAAACAAAAACAATAAATCATAACGAGCTGCCTTGAACATAGAAAATTACTCGTATTTTACAAACAAATTACTGCACTCTATATCTGGGCCTGGACTATTTTACTACCACTAGCTATCAAATTTACCTACCCAACTACTTACATATATATCTTTCTATGTATATATACATACTCTGATTTTCCAAAAGAAAAATAAAAGTCATCCTACTAGTTGGGATTAGACGACCCTCACTTTGGCAGCTGTTTGATGTATTATATTATACTACTTTATGTAATGGGTTCTCTTTTGGCCACACCAATTTCTGTTACTTAACTGTCTGTCCAAGTTTCGAAATTTTAACTACCAAAGCTCTCTCTATTATAACTCACAAAGTTAGCAACTGACTCGACTTGACCAACGACATGACGAACGCCAATAAAAAGAAACTGGTAAATAATGAAGAAAAGTGTGTGTATGTTTTGTTGCCATGCAATTGTATGCCTTTTACTATAACCTTTTATCATTTATATAATCCATAAACATAAAAATATAAATACTTGTTTATTAACTAACTTATACATATTTCATTATCATACTACACTAGTTAATTGCCATCAATTTATACACATTTTTCATTGCTTAACAAAGTGCAATTGCCATAAATTTGAATATAATCTAGTTTACAATTAATGATCAAAGTTCACAATGAAAGTATTTACGACTCTACAAAGTATATCTAATTATTTTAGCGTCTGTCTGTTTCTTTGTGATCGAGATTCAATCAACGCAAAATTTCACAACTCTTAATTTTTCTTAAATGTTGGTCAACATTATATCGAATTTGTCAATTATTCACAGTAATTAAATAGGTTTTAAAATATTAAGGAGTCAATGAACTTTTTTATTAATCGGATAACATTTTAAATATCATAAAAAATTTTAAACGTAAATTGGTCGTTAGTATAAAGCCTTCGTCCTACATAAAACTGGCTCTATTTAAGTGTGTAAATTAATAAATAAAATTCTAAGAGTTCAGCTAATCCGAAGATAATTTTCATTAATTTATTTTGTAGCTAAAACATAATACTATCATATCTCTAAGCATATTGTATCATAAAACGCACTATTTGTCATGCATCAACCATTGTCAAGACAGTTGAGTTTGTCATTCATCTTGGACAACTCACTGTAAAACGAGCGAATCGCAATTAAGTTTCTTTACTTTCTTCAAAACATTTTGCAGGACGCAATGGAGGCAAGTCCAATAAGGAGATGACGCCCGCACCAGGTACTACCTCGGGCAGCAACAGTGGGAACACAACACCCGCCCACAAATCCAGCGCCTTGGATGGCCTTGGTGATGGCAAGGATGGAATTGGTGTTAGCGCCAGTGCTGTGGCCGCTGCCGTTGTGGTTGCTCCAACAAGCATACATGATCCCAATCATTGGAGCAAGAAGGAGAAATATGATGCAGATGCCTATCTGGAGGGCGCCTACAAGAAGCATCTGGGCAGACACGCGAATAAGTGAGTCGTGTGGAATCGAATTTGTTTAACTAACAATCTCCGTGATAATGCCAGGCTTGAATTTGCTAACATACTCTATTCTACTTCTTTCTTCTTCTTCTTCTGTTTCCTCCTTTTATGTTTATTTTTCTTATTTTGAAACTTTTGTTTTTACAGGGTTCTGCTGCGCGTCCGGATGCTTTATTATATACAACACGAGGTCATCGGCGAATTTGTTCAACAGATCAAGGATAATACGCCAATCAGGTAGGCGCTTAATGTCCATACGTTCTTCATCGTCATTCACGTCATCATTGATTATGATTGTTGTCGTTGATTGATTGATTGTTGTTGCTCTCTCTCCCTTCAGTGAGCGCCCTCACGCATTTGTTTTTTTTCTTCTTATTATTCACATTCAAGTTATTTATTTTTATCTATTTATAAAGTTTAAATTATTATTTATTGTTGTTTATCTCATTTGTTTTGCCATGTTTTATAGTTGTTATTAATTTGAGTTTCTATGTAATTACTAGCTAATACCAAAAACAAAAATGCCAATTTGTTTGTCTTTTGATAATTAATAGCTCTTCAACTAAAAACTACTGTAAATGTTTAAACTCACAAGTGAAAGCAAATGAAGTAACCAATTTTTTATAATATCAAATGTAATCTTCTCACTTTTGGGTTTAATTCGCTTTTAAAATATCAAATTGTTTTCTTGCCCTCTTTGTCTCCTCTTGTTGTGCTCTTAACTAACATTACTCTCGTTACTTACTTTTCACTGTTCTCGCTCAGTGTGCTTAGACGATAGATCATTGTACTTTTCCAATTTTAATTAATCTATGCAACTTTTATAAACTACGATTCACATTAACATTTCCTAACATTGTTCGTAATCCTCTATCAAATGTACTTTTAACTATAACGAATCGCTGTGTTTTGTTTTATTCTTAAACTTTGTGACGAATATTCTTATTGCTAATTTGAAAACGACTATACTATATATGAATATGTATATGTATATGTACACACATTCACTCACAAACTTTTTGGAAACCACAACAACAACAACCAACTACAACTACTACTCCAACAACAACAACTACTACAACAACTGCAGCAGTATGAAAGTATCAAAGCAACTAGCACTCAATCTGGAAAGGTAATATCTATCCACAAACATCTCGCTCTATCGCTCGCTCGCTCGCACGCACGCACGATCGCCCCGCCCACCATCCGCCCATCTGATGCGAATAGGCGAATAGGGAAATCGATTTGATAACCTTTCCCTATTAATCATTTATCCATCGATCTATCAAATGAAATTATGCTCAACAGAGAATTTGAAATGCAAACAGAATAATTATCTTCAAAATTCCAAATTGATATCCGATCTGAAAGTTAACATATATATATTTTCTAAACATATATTTTTTAGTTGCATTAGTAGTTTTGTGTAATCTGTAATAATCTGTAATCTGTAGCGCAAATTGGCAACTAACAAAAGCAAGAACAATACAAATTTTATGATTTTATTTTTATTTATAAATTTATTATTTTAAAGTCTTTCTTATGTTTTTCTTTTATTTAATCTTTTTATTTTGTTAAAATCAACAACAAAAATTATGCAAGGAATTTGTTGCAAAATTTTAAATAACATTTTTATTTTTTTTTACATGTACTAAAACAAAAACACTCATTTAAAATATTTTCCCCTCTCATGCATATATCTCTCTCTAAAATAATATATATATATGTGTGTGTGTATATCTATCAATCATGTAGTGAGCTCCCCATTCGCCCGCCGCCAACGCCTGATCAAGTGCCATCCTCATGGTGGAATCCCATTTGTTGTGATAAGAGTCTATTGGTTGGAACCTACAAGCATGGCTGTGAAATGTACCGTCAAATGCGCGCCGATCCAAACCTGTGCTTTGTCACTCACGTAGGCGCCGGTGCCGGTGACGATTTGGCCGTCACGAATTTGCCGATGTAAGTTTCAAAAATATAAAAAAAAACCAAATTAAATTACAAAAAAACCCCACATTCCTCTCCCCCATACATTTAGCTTTAGCAAAAGTTAGTTTAAACCATCTACCATTTTGTAATACAACATAAGCCACAAGTACTAATCTTTGGAGACCAGTCTCTATCCATATTATGGCCGAAAATGAACCAAGCGAACAAAGTTGGTAGTTAGACTCTTACATTAAACAGACACTGGGAATGGATTGGGATTATATTTATTTTTTGTAAATAACCCAACATATAGATGTGTTCAGTGTGATCGTATTATTGGCAGAGATTATTCTAAAATTAGTCAAAAAAAAAAAAGAAACGGTATAAAAGTCCCTTGACAAAAAAAATTCGATTGTGAAAAAAATGATGATGAACAGATCAGCTGTTAACAATAAAAATGAATTTCTTATAATGTCAGCGACTTTTCAGGAATTATTAATTTGTATGTATTTATTTTCGGTTGGGTTATTAGATCAGATGTTTTGGCTTAAAATAATTTATTATTATTATTCAAAATTATAGTCAAAAAGCTTAAAGTATATAAATAAGAAAAAACAACGCTATCGAGAATATGTCAATTAAACATTAAAAAAAATTATTTTAAAATGGTCACACTGAACATATGGTTCCATCAGATAACACTCATAATTATGTTTATGTCTGTGTTTGGGTAATTTTCTCTCAGTGGAAACACAATTGATAATAAACCCGTTGCCAAATTGAAATTATGGGCTAAAATCTAATAAGTTGCTGCTTGTTTTTTAAATTTACAGAAATGAGGACGATGCAAATTCGAAACACGATGACGGCGATGAGGTGGACGATGATGGCACCACAACGACCAAAGACTCGGATTCTACCAAGCTAACTGCGGGCGATATCAAGGATTCGCTTGATCCAGAGCGCCCTAGTTCGTCGGGTAAGAGCGATAAGAGCGAAAAGTTAAACAGCGGAGGCATCAAAATCAAAAATTCAAATTCGAATTCGAATTTAAATCAAAAAGCCAACGAAGAAGTGGTCACGGTCGAGGGCAATGGCAGCGCCGTCGAGGCGGACGCCCAGGCAGCATCAGCTGGCAATGAAACGTCAAATGAATCGCCACAAAATCAAGATAAAGATAATGAAATTGATAAAGAGAATGATAAAGATAAAGAGCAGTCCGACAACGAGGCAGTGGCTGCTGCCGACGATGCCATCGTTGACGCCGATTCAAGCGGCGATGTTGCTGCAACGTCGGTGGCAGCCAGTGCTGCGTCCGGAGATGCATTGGACACTGATATGGATAAGGCCAAGACAAAGGCGCAAGGTGAAGCCAAAGCCAATAATGGCAATGAGGACGCTGCGCCAGATGATTGCGATGCCGATGATGCCGCTGCCATTGCTCCGGTTGAGATCGGTTCAGATTCATGCACTAACGCCACCAAAAACATCAATACCACCACCACCACCACCACTACTATTACTACCACCATTACCAATCCATCATCCACCACCACCACAACAACAACAACAAATTCTTCGACTTCAGCGACCCCTGGGAGCGGGGAGTCGACGGGTCAAAACTGCGAAAATGCTAACTCCAACTCAAATTTAGGCTTAGACGAGGAGGAAAGTGTTGCCGGCAGCTATCCACCCACATTGGTAGCCGTCGAGGATGCCACACTGTGGCCATCAATGCAGGATCTCAATACCCGACTTCGTCGCGTCATCACTGCCTATCAACGTAACTATAAAAAGGAGGAGCTCAAGCAACAACAAAAGGCCAAGGTAGGTGACTCAACCAAAAAATGCTTATCTAATCATTACATACCATCCATACATATATCTACATCAGTCCGCAATGAACTATCCCCACTGTACATCGTTAAAACTATTCCTGCAATTTTTGAGCTGTTTAGGATAGTTTGTGATCTTTAATCCTAAATATCACTGGGAAACTGGCTGTAAATGTTTCTAATCTATACATGCCCTGCACATCCAAGAAATTTCTTAGCAAGAATGATGGAAATATTAGCTTAAATCAAGGCTGCAAACCCAAAACTTTTGTAAATGTTGGAACCATAGACAATTTTCAGTTGTTTTTCAAAAATTAAATATCCTACCAAAAATTATGTACATTTAATATAATTAAGGAAAATTTGATTAAAATTGCTTAAATCGGAGATATTGAAATAGTTAGTGATAACATTTGCGTTGCTTCTTTCCAACATTCTTGCAATTTCTTATCTGTTCCCTTATTTTTGTTTTGATTGTCGTTTTTGTTTTGTATTTTAATCATAACACAAATTAAACTCACAAAAATAAATAAAGAAAATTGTAGTGTCCTGTAAATGTTGGACAAATATATATTTTGGAGTATGTAGTTTTGTTGCTTAGCTGTTGGCCGTAGTTAACTACTTGGCTTAGAATTGTACATGTAGTAAATGTAGAATGAAAACAGACGGATGACAATTGACGAAGAAAAAACATCGGACTAATTAAAAGAACCTTACAACCAACAGCTGATTAACAAAACTACGACACATGAGAATAAAAAGAATACCTAACACTACGTGCCACATGCCGCCAACACATTTCTCACAAATCAGAAGCAGTTCTCTGTCTCTCCATATACTCCATACTCTTTCTCTCATTTTTCTCTCATGCTGTTAAAATACCGTTTTAACCAAGTTCTTACCAAACACCCAAATCCTCCTACTTCTGCCTTTAACAGCTACAGGCATTGGTCTCATCGACGCCGCCGCTTTCGGTGCCCACGACGCCGACGCTGCAGTCGATGCAAATGCAGATGCAGAGCGGTGGCAACGGAGGCGGCAATGTTGCAACAAGCGGTGGCAGCGGCGGATCTGTTAGCCAGCTTCAGCAACAACTCGACTCGAGCAATCGCAGCCTGCAGGCATTGATGCAATCGCAGGGTGCAAGCACCTCAGCAGCTGCTGCCGCTGCCGCCGTCGGAACTGGTTCCGGTTCAACATTACAACACGGAATGAGTCATCAGCAACAGCAGCAGCAACAACAGCAGCAGCAGGTTGGAAATGCCGGCGGATCAACGGTACCGGCCATGCCCACTGCAGCCGATATCAGCCTTATGCTGAGCATCCTCAACACCACAGACGTCAGTCAATTGGCCAATTTGGACATCAACAAACTGGCCATGTATTTGGTTAGTATGAACAATGTACGTGAATCGCCCAAACAACAAAAAATCTATCTATCTGATGAGTACCATTACAATATACATTACAAAACACTACAAAATATAACCCGATTTACCCAAAATTACCTTCCTCTGAACAACCCACAACAACATAACCAGCTATTTGGCAAAAACATCATGCAGAACTTAACACACCCTTACCACACTCCCCTTCGAGGGGCTTTAATAGACCATGACCAACCAAACTTATTCAAAACCCACCAACCAACCACTCACACTGACAATAACTTACCACACATTTACCAGAAAAAGTTGAGTTGAAAACTAACCCCTAGTATACCAAGAGTACAAATTGCATACTAACCTTGCATGATTCAAACTAACTATGTGTTACAATTGATATTCGTACAATTATTTAATTTATGTGTCTATAATTATACGAAGTATTTTTATTGATTACTAAATTTAACAATAAATACCTTACATTTAATACTCAATTTTTAGCGCCATATCTTTAAGATATATCTTAATATTCAATACATTAACCCTATGCTATACGTCTGAAATTTTTTTACTTTGCTAAATTTTGTGATAAATTTTATAAGCCTTATATAATCAACCAATCATCCTAAAAATTTAACAAAATATTTGCTCAATTCTATACTTCAACCAAGTCAACAGGATTATATTTGCTTCTCCTTATGATAAATTTTATTAGCCCCAGAATGTTGCAGAATATTTTTAAAATTACTTCCCAAAAATTTAAACCTACAACTTTTATTTTTTATCTATCTATCTACAAAGTTGAAAAAAGATTTTTCAAGTCAAAAGATTATGTCTTAAATTAGCCCTCTGGAAATATCCCAATTCTTTTACTTATTTTACTCATATAATTAACATTCGATTTTCATCCCTTAATTTTTTAATGCTAATTGTGTCAAATGTGAAAATTCTAAGCATGTAAATCTTGATATTATATGATTATCTGTCTCTATTTTAAATCGATAGATATCTGTGGGTATCGATGAAAAAAACCCCTTTTGCAATAGCACCCCCAACTACGAATCGTGTAAGAGTGTGTGAAAAGCCAAAAAAATAGGAAATCTGGCAAACGAAAAGAAAAAGATAAAATAAATAAATAAAATAAGTTACACCCACCGTGTGAGGTGGCTGTGGCGGTGGTGGTGAATGTCTGTGTCTGTCACACACGAATGTATAACTGTCTATGCGTCTGTGTATGTACTTCCGAATGTTCAAACAAAAGCAACGATGATAAAACGAAACCAACGACAATCTCGCGAGAGCGACGACAACAACACGGGGGCAAATACAAATACACTTATGCTTAATTTATGCAAAATAAAAGAAATACACATAGAGTTGCCGAATGGATGCCGAGGAGAGCTGACTTCGACTTCCACTTGGGCTTCGACTTCGAATTTGAAGCCCGAAATGTGGTGCACACGAGATGTTCGATGCTCTGTACTCGGCCGCGAATGAGCAGCCAAAACGAGCAAACGAGAAAATGTCAAACCACTTTGCACACTCAGCAACAGCCTCCCCGAAAAATGTTGTTGTTGTTTTTGTTGCTGTTGTGGTTGTTGGTGCCGCCACCTTTTGACGACAGTGAAGCTACAGTCGTGTTGGCCAAACAAGAGCTTGGGTCAAATTATGAGATTCGAGACTTGGAGATGAAGTCAATTGTACAACCTGACGCGCATTTTACTGTAGCAACAACAGCAGCAACAACAACAACGTTGTCGACGCCATTATCAAAAGGCAAAGCGAACGCCAGCGCCATCAATCAAGCGAGCAACAACAACAAGCAACACAGCAGCAGCAGCGTCGTCGACAACAGCAGCAGCAGCAGAAGAAGAAGCAGAGGCAGCAACAAGAAGAGCAAGCAAAGCCAAAGCCGCATTATGGCAATGGTCTGTTGTTGTTGTTTCTTCTTGTTCCTAGTGGTTCTTGTTGTAGTATTGACGAAGTAAAGTTCTTCTTTGGGTGACGATGATTGTTGCCCGTTGCCCGTTGTTGTTGTTGTTGTTGCTGTTGCTGACGTTGGTCTCTGACTCCGACTGTTTTGTTGAATATATTGGGTATCGGTAACGGGTGGTTCTTCTTGCTCTCCGCTCCTCGTTGCTGATGTTGTTGTTGTTGCTGTTATTGTTGGCTGTACTTGTGGGCCCTCTGTTGGTATTAGTTTTCCATGAGTGCGCCTGTGTGTGTGTATCTAGTATAGGTGTATATGAGACTGTATGTATGTATGTGTGACTTTGTAATTTTACATTTTCTGGATTTATCCAATGCTTAATTTTTTGCGCCCACCCAAAAGACGTTGCTGCTGTGTATCCGTATCCGTGTCCGTGTCGCTCTCACGGGACAAGCTCGTGGGCTGAATTATTGAGCGAGACGCGATGAGAATGGCGAATATTCCATACATACATGGAGGTAACATAGTATGTGACTTTGGGATGTGTTGACCTGTTCCATTCCGTTCCTGCCTGGTTCTTTTTTGCTCGCGGCGCATCAATAAAGGCAAAGCCTAATTGTGCTCATTTGAGCTCATCGTTATAGTTGTTGTTGCTGTTGTCTGTCTGCTCCTTTCGCTCTACTGTTCGTTTCTTTTCGTGCTCATTTTTTCCCCCATACTTGCATCCACCGCAGCAGCTTAAAATAATTTTTAATACCCTGAGCCCATTAAAAATTGCCGAAAAGGGCTAAATGATTTTATACAAACGTATGTAACAGGCAGAACCCATAAGGTATATATTCTTGATCAGCACAAAAATTCTAACTTCCACATTTCTATCGATAAATCGGTAAAAATCAACGAATTACAAATGATTATAAAATCTATAACTTTAAGATGACTTGTAAAGTTAAACAACTATATAGTGATCCCATAATAGCTATTCAAGAATAAATTTCAGACATCGTGGGACCAAAGAAAGAAGATTGATTTTTCTTGATGCATATTAAAAATCTTAGAAAACCCCCAATATCTAAATATTTTCTGAGAGCCAAATATCGTGCTTGAATCAAGTAATTTGTACTTTGTGTAAGACAATGCTGGGTTACCATATTTTTTAAACCGCATTAGCCTTGATTTTATCCCTGCATCCCGGATTATTTGTTTCAGTGTAACCTAGGACTTTAGTGCAGGGTATTTCGCAGTCGGTACGTCTATCGAAAGATGCCTTTTTTTTTGTTATTCCCTTTTTGCATTTTGCAACCTGTATTTAGAACACAGGCATAGAGTTAACTAATGTACATACATGTATTTATGTATCTGTGAATCTGTCTGTGTACGTGTGTGTGTGTTTGCCATTCTTTTTGCGCCATCTTTGGGGTCTGCGATTTGCTTGGATGCTCACATTTACTGACCGCTATTCGATTTATTACTTTTATTTTATTAGCATTTGTTGCTATGGCATGCACAGTGGTGCAATTACCATTTGTTAAAGACTGTAGTTTTTTGACCACTGTGCGCGTGCGTCTCACGTGTTGCAGTGTTGCATCTCACAGCAGCAGCTGCTGTCGCAGTCGCGTCGGCGCATTCATTTCACACCTGTCAACCATAAACAATTCGAATCATTTACGAAACCTGCCCAGTGTGCAATGGTCAGTTCATCAATATAAGTGCACACTTCTATACATACATAGACACAGTTTGCAGTTGTATTGAGGCTACGTGTCTCAAATGAGCCGCTGCTTTTGTTGTCTACCTGCCTTTTGATTTAGTTTTGCGTTACGCTTTAGTCAAATTTACGAACGTACATCTAAAATCGTCAAGCACTCACACAAACATACAGAAGTGTATGGTACATGCATATACACTATCACAAACGTAAACTCTCACGTGCAGTTGCAGTTGCTCTCTCAGCAACCGATCATGTTGTTGTATGCGTGTATGTGAGCACATATGTGTGTGTGTGTGAGTGCGAGTGTTTGGTCATATGCATTTGCTGAAGATGTGTCGCTGTCGCCGTCGATTGGCAGCTTGCTTTTTGCTGCTGCTGCAGCCGATGATGATGATGATGATGATAATGGTGGTGGTGGTGGGATTGTTGGATGTGTATCTGTATCTGTATCTTACAGATTGATTAATAATCTCGTTTTTATACTCAGCGGTGCTCTGACTACGTGCTTATCGCACTTTACTGCAGTTTCTATCTTTCGCATTACTTGCCCAACAATCTTTGCGAATTAAATGTGTACATATGTATATATATAGAGACATTTACATATAAGTATATATACATATGTAGATTAGTAGTGGTCGCCCCAAGCCAAAGGTCGTATTAATTAAATAATCAAAGTGATGCTCTAATAATGCGCAAAAAACTTATCCTTCTGAGTTTTTTTGCTTTGTTTCTTCAATAAAATACAAATTTCTAGTCGCAATATTTCTCTACTTGGTTTGTGTATGTGTATGCATGTGTGAGTGCCCACATTTTATACCTGAATTTTAATCCATTTCTCTGTTGTTGCCTAAGCGCATGGCTGGCTATTATTTTATGTTATCCCTTTTACGCTGTGTGTCCTTTGCCCGCTGTTCTTCTTCTTCTCGATTGCGCCAACATCATTCCGGCTGTCTCTGCTCTGCTCTGCTTATGCCTTGTCGTCAACACTTTTTGTGGTACATTTGTTTCATTGCTTGGCTTTTTTGCCGTGTATGTCATGTATCCCCATTCCCCTTTGCTTCCCCCATCTCTCAATCTCTTGCGCGCACACGTGTGTGAGTGAATAAATACATGTATACGAGCATTTATGCGTATGTGTATGTTGTTGGCAGGCTCTGCCTTTACCATTGCCTTTTGCTTACATTACACAGTTGACACAATGTGGTGCCTCCTCATTCTTCTTCAACTCGTCCATCCAGTGCACAACACTCCTCGCTGTCGTCGTCGTCGTTGCTGTTGTTGTTGTTGTTTTTGTTTTTGTCGTCACACACAGACACAATATAATACGCTCTCATTCGCTCTCGCTATCGTCGCTCTCCGCAACCAATGCGCTCTCTCTCTCGTAGTTGGTTGGGACTGCAAGTGACGCTTTGCTTTGCCTGCCTTTGCCGCTCATTCACCTCAGAGGACAGGCTGTGACTGCCTTTCTGCCTGCCCATCTCATTCATATTCACATTCACCCAAAACGGCGTTTGGCTTAATCTCACGATTGTTTGGTTTCGTTTGGTTTGGTTTTTCTGCTCTGGCTCAGCGCTGCTGCCTCTGCCTCTGCTGCTGTTGCTGCTGCTGCTGCTCTGCTCCCTCGCTCAATAGTAGTTGGTTGCTTGCTTGCTTGTTGTTGGGTTGACTAGCGACCGACCTCTCCCCCGTTCTGTTCGTCGCTATTGCTGTTGCTGGCTGATTCGCATTCGATTTTAGCTGCTAGTGCCGCTGCCGCCGTCGCTGCTTCCGTGCGCGTATGCGTCCCCGTTGTGGTCTCTGTGTTTCTCACTGAATATATATTTATATGTATACGTGCATGAGTGTGCCGCTGAGTTTGTGTATGTGTGTGTGTGTGTGAGGAGTGTTTCTTGTATTTAGTCCGCAATGCGCTCGCTCATTATTTGTTTGAGCGCCGCGGTGTAAAGTTGTAAAAAGTCCAAGTGCTTGAGCAGCAAACGCATCCATATCCAAACATCGTTGTCGTGTCGGGGGTCTCGTCTATACATGTGTCTCCCTCTTTCGCCCGCTCTATGCATATATTGTTTGTGTTTGTGTATGTGAATGTGTATGTAGCGTGCATGTAGAAGAAATAATAATAATCAAACGAATGGAAAAATGTAATTGCTGAGGCAAAAGTAGACGACGAGACGAGTGCGAGTGGGAGAGTGAGAGAGTGCGAGTGGCGAGTGCAGACGTCGCGTCGTTGACGAAACACAACAACAAGCAACGTGCAAATGGCAAATGTGTCGTTGTCGTTGCCGTTGTCGCAATGAATGATAATTAGTGCTTAATTAAAATCAATAATGTCGAAATCGAAATCCATTTCAATATTTGTGATATATATATGTAACCATATGCATTGTAAATTGCATATCAAATCGAGTGTTGTTTGTGAGTGTGCCTAAATAAAATTATCTAAATCTACAAAATGGAGGTTATTAAACCCATGGATTTTAGCAGTTTCTCTGCATTCTGCGAGCATCTTAACAAATCAACAGCGGCCGCTACAGCGGCAGCAGCAGCAGCAACAACTACAGCAGCAACTATAGCGCCCACTTTAAACAATGGCATTTATTTGGAGGTAAAACTACAATAACAACAACAACTACAAAATATAAAAAAAAAACAATAGCAACAACAACAATGACAATGACAATTTATTGTATCAAATTTGCAAAACTTAATTAAAATGAAGGCAAAAGCGACAAAAGCCCCCAATCGAATGAATGTGAATGTGAATGCAAAGAATGCGTGTGCAGAGAACGCGAAACGAAGAAACCGAAACAAGAGAAGAACAAGAAGTAGAAATAAAAGTAACATTCAAGCAACTTCAAAGCAATAACCACAAGGCAGGGCAGGCAAAGGCAAAGGCAAATCAACGAAAAAGAAGAAGCAAGTCGAGCTGCAAAGTTAAAACGAAATACAAAACAATATATTTATGCCTATAGATTTCACATGTACGAACGTTGCCACTTACACGGCATGTGTAACTTACTCACTCTCACTCACTATTGTGACTCTCTCAGCAAGACGCACACACACATGTATGCAAGCAAACAAACACAACACTGTAACCAGTTGTCTCAGTGCTAGCTTGTTAGTATGTGTGTGTGCAGGCGCTCATTTAAATTCGTTTTTCCGCCTGTCTTCTACCCCATTTCCATTCCATTCCATTTCTTTGGACAGTCGCCGCAAGTCAAGCCGATGCCGCTGTCGCTGCCATTGCTTGCTACTTACTAATAATCATAATCAATCGCTCGCACTTGTATCGTGTGCAAAATGTGCTGCACGGAGAGAGGGCGAAGGCGTCGCGTGTCGTTCAGCGTGTGCGCAAGTGAGATGGAGAGAGAGAGATAGAAAGATAGTGGGAAGTAGTAGAAGAGGTCGTTCATTCGTTTCTTCGTTCAGTCAGTCAGTCTCTTTATCTTACTCGCTTTGTCGTTTGTTTTTGTTTGCTCCCCTTTTTTGGATATCGCTTCTTGTTTGAAATTTGTATATGAAAAGCCGTTAGCCTGGTACACACACACACACACACACACACTAAGCGCTGCCAACCTGCTCCAATTGGCATCCTTGAGGGCAAAGCCAGACCTGCCAACATGACTGAGAGCAGCCCCCAAAGGCACTTGACTGCATGTAAGCTGAGCTAGAGCTAGAGCTAGAGAGGAGCACTGCTTGCAGTTTTGTTGTTGTTTTGATTTGCATTCACACACAAGATATATATGTGTTATTTTTGCAACCACCTGGCAACGCTCTCGGGGCTGAGGAGTTGCCGACTAGCAGCCTACCGTTATTATTATTATTATTATCATAACTAACTACAGCACTAAGAGTGGAGACGCAGCCCACACACGAAATGAGTGTGTGTGTGTTTGCTTTGTCTCTGTGAGTGTGTGTGTTTGTATGTGTGAGAAGAGAGCTTCTTTTTGCTGTGTAACGGTACCCGTGCAATTGGTCTCGCAGGATTCATTTGTTTGTCTCCGCCTTTTGGGACTGGTAGTGTCGCTGCTTTCGTCTCTGCCTCCTGTCACTGCCTTCGCCTCGTGCTCATTGTCGCTGGCATTTGCCCTCCTTGATACTTCGGGCACGTTATTAGGGGTGTAAAATGGATTTTTTACTTTTATTATTATGATTTTATTGTATTTCCAGTTTGAGTTTCAGTTCGTTCGTATTTAGTCGTCATCGTCGTCGTTATAGCCGCCATTGTCTCTCATTTTGCCCCTTTGCTTTGCGCTCGCCATTCGCATTTTGTACTTTTCGCAAAAATTGTAATTCAAAAGGCAGGCAGGCAACAACCCCCACTACTATTACCACCTACCCTTACTCCTACCCCTACCCCCTACATAACTAAGAGCAGCACCCACCCCTGATGCATCCCGTTATGCTGCTCATGATGTGTATGATGAGAGGGGTCTACGGATTTTGGGTTCCGGACGCGTCGTTGCTTTTAATTTTTTCTTTTTAATTTCAAGTTGTACAAATATATTTAATGAATTTGCTTTGCGTTCCAAATTGTTTTTATTTTGTTGCTGTTTAGAAATAAGTAATCGATTTGAATTGCAATAAATGCATATAATTACTTTTTATATATACTAATGCATAACTATAAGTTTTGAGCTGCGTAGTATTAGTTATTGTGGGAGAAGTCTTATCTTATCTCAAATGTATTTGGTATGTCATGAATGGGTTACGATTGTAAAGTAGCCAAGATTATACTTTATGTCTGATGATGTCTCTTTAATCTATTAACAAGCCACTACAAAGAATCTATGTGAGTCATAAGAAATGAGCACATTTTCTAAGTAGTTTTTCATGTAAATTTTAAAATTAATTTGAATGATATAAAAAAATGAAATAATTAAAAACTCTGAATAAAAATATAAAAATAGGAACTGCGTTTTGGTTTTTGCTTAATTCTATACATTTACTGCAGTTAAAGATTGTGAAATACGCATTTACGAAATATATGTTTGTGTACGAGTAATGCGATAAGAAACAGTCATGAATCATTCCATATTAAATTGAAAATGTGGAACTAACTTAATAAAATTGTATCTTTTGAGAATGTGTAGATTAAGATTTGTTTATACCTTAAAGTATATCAATATATAAAGGCAAATTTAATGGAAATCGAGCCGCTTATATTGTTAATATCTACCAACTTACAATTTTCCTCTGTTATAATGATATTTCCTTACTGTCTCAATATTATTTCTTAGAAAGTTTAAATTTATAAATACTTAAATATATTAAAGAAAAATGTTCCAAACAATTAATAATAATAGTGATATGATAAAAATATGAATAGTACTAGCGTGTAAAAATTCATCTACTGATTTGTATTTCTTTTTAAAGTCCAAAATTTAATCACTACTTTAAAAAAATTACTAACTATCCTTAGAATCCTTATCCTCCCAACAACAACATCTACACCGAAACACACATGATAATATAAGATATCATCTTGGTATATCTTACTTATATAAGGTTATTCTTTATTTTAACAGAAAATGGAGCGACAGGGGAAGATGGAGCTGGCAGCAAAGGAGCGGGAGTCGCAACGCTTGCAGCTCATCCCCAAGAAGTGGAATCGTCGTGAGGAATACGAATTTTTACGAGTGCTCACAGGCTACGGCGTTGATATGCAACTGAGCACGCCCATGGGCGTTAGCAGCGGCAACAGCAGCCACAGTCCCGACTGGACCAAGTTCAAGCAGATGGCACATCTGGAACGTAAGAGCGATGAGACCCTCAGTGATTACTACAAAGTCTTTGTGGCCATGTGCAGGCGACAAGCGGGACTTAAACTCAGCGAAAACGAACGAGGACTAGAAGGTATCATTGAGGAAGTGGAAAAAGATCATGCCAAGCTCATACTTGATCGCCTTGAGTTGCTGGCTAAACTCCGAGAAGTTGCACGAAATCCACAGCTCGAGGAGCGTCTGAAATTGTGCGCAATGAATGCAGATACGCCGGATTGGTGGGAGCCAGGACGTCACGATAAGGAACTGATTGCCGCTGTGCTGAAACATGGTCTTTATCGCTCGGAGACGTTCATATTTAATGATCCCAACTTTAGTTTCTCCGAGTCAGAGAAACGTTTCATTCGCGAGCTCGAGGCACAAATTCAGCGCACCATCAAATTGGAAGCCTTCAATGCTGAGGCTGAAAAGGCGGCAGCTGCTGAAAAGGCAGTAGCAGCAGCAATTGTAGCAGCCGAAAAAGCTGCGGCAGCGGCTGCAGTAAAGAATGAAATCATCGATCTGGATGATGAGCTGCTCACCACAGAGAGTGTCATCAAGAAGGAGACACCAGTGAAGGCGGAAGTGAAACCCGAACAAAGCGCTGAGAAACCCGAGACGGAAGACAGCACAGAGCAGGAAAAGAGTAAATCTGCTGAGAGAGCAGCAGATGATGTGGAAGTTACTCCAATGGAGAGTGTAGAGAAGGATGAGCTGAGCGAAGCAAAGCTGCCCAGTGAAGCCGAGAAGCAATTACCCGCTGACAAGGAAGCTGATATCGAAACGGAGGCTAAGCCAAAGGAGAGCGAAGAGAAAATGGATGTGGATGAGCCCATTGCAGAGAATGGCAACGAGAAAGAAGCTGCCACAGAAGCAGATGCCACAACCGAAATCGAGAAGTCAACAACAGTTGCAGCTGAAAGTGAAGCATCAACTGAAGAGAAAAAGAGCTGTGAAAAGGAGGAAGAAACTAAGATGGAAACTGAAGCAAGCGCTGAGAAAACAGCTGAGATTGAGGACAAAGAAGTCGCCGAAGTGGTGACCACAGAGAAAGAAGAGGTTTCAGCTGTTAAAGCTGAAGCTGCCGGCGAGGAAACTGCAGCCGTCGAAGCTGTTAAAGAATCCTCCAAAGAGATTGAGAAGGAAACAACGCCAGTCCCTGAAAGCGAGGCCAAGAAGACCGAAGATGAGGAAGTCACTGAAGTAACTGAGGAGAAAGCAGTCTCTGCGGAGCCGAAGATCAGCGAAAAGCAGCCCAGTGAACAGGAGATCCTTGATCTAGTTGCTGCACCCACCGATCCCGATGACGATGAGGTGATGAAGGAGAAGGAAAAGGCCGTCGAGGAGGAGTGCAAGAAACAGGCTGCCGAATTGAAGGCACGCTTTCCAGATCTCGAGGTTATTCAACCGGCAGCTGTCAAACAGCAAAAGCTGGAGAAACCCAAGCTAGAGATGTGCATGATACGTTGGTTCAAGGACTTTGCTCTGGAACGTCGCATTGCCCACATCGTTTGCTGTGTCGAGAGCAACAAGTGGCCAGTAGACAAGCATTACAGTGCCTTTGCTGGTTGCAAGGGTGCCACAGACCTCAACATTGCGTTGCACGAGTCCATTCCCCATCTGAACAGCATCGAGCGACGTTCCACGACGCCAGATGTCATCACCATCACCACGGATCAGGGTGTGACCAAGCATCTGCAGGCCTCCCAAATGCAACAGGTTGCAAGCAACGCCTCCGTCGCGGCGAGCAACGTTCCCACCGTGATGCCCACGGTGAAGACGCCAACAACGACGCCGACGACGTTACCAGGTCTCGATGCCAACAGCATCAATGCTGCTGTTGCTGCCGCTGTGGCAGCTGCTGCAAGTGGCGGCAATGCCACATCACTGTCCGCCCTGCTGCCGGGCATGTCTCTCAGTGCGGCAACTGCGGGTGCAAATGCAGCGGCCGTCAATGCGGCAGGACTCAATGTTCCCAGTGCGGTTGGTGGCGTCTCCAGTGCAGGCAAGAAGCGAAAGCGACACATTGCCATCGATGTGGAAACGGAACGCGCCAAGTTGCACGCTCTGCTTAACAGCTCATCGAGTAAGTAGAAAACTGCAATATAGATCAAATATATATTAATTATCAGGAATAAAAAATGATAAGGAAATGTATTAACTCCTTTTAAAAAAATAAAAAAAAAAATTTTTCCCTTTTTTTTTTTAAAAAAACCCCCAAAATTTTTCCCCCCCAACAAAAAATAAAAAACCTATCCTCCAAAAAAAAAATAACCACCACATTTTTCATAAAAGAAAGATTAAATGATTCCTTTTTCTCCTTTTTCTTTTTTAAATTTGTGGTTCTTATCTTTACAATTATTATGATTTTCTATCTTATATCTTTCTTACTGAGTATCTCACTATTGTTTTATTCCGTTCTTACTTGTTGATTAACACACCTTTAACTAATTCCCAACTTTTGTTCTATTTTCTAGTGGCACCCAAAGACTGGGAGAGTGAAATAGCCAACATGGAGGCATTGACGGGCTCATCAGGACGTCGTGGAGGCTCAGCTGCAGCATCGGCAGCTGCCTTGAGTGGCATGCAACCGCCGCCGGCGCATCAACATGCCTCGCTGTCCCGCCAATCTTCTGGACAGTTTAATAAGCCCGCGGTGCCAGCACTGAAAACACCGCCACCTTCAATGGGAGCACCCATGGATTTGTCTTCCAGGTGCGTAGCAACAATCTTAGCAGTTGCAAGTGCAAGTTTTCTAATTCGTATCTTTGGTTATTCCACAGCAGCCTGCCCAAAATGAACATGACTGAGATGCTCAAGTCGGTGTCCAACGCTGGTGCTATTGATCTTAGCGAGGTGCAGGACTTTTCGATGCCCTCCAAGAAGTCAGTGCATGCGGCGCTTAGTTCTGCCTTCCCCTCAATGGGTGGCAGCAAGAGCAAACTGGATGACACGCTCAACAAGCTGATGAAGAAGAACAATTGTGTAAGTAAAAAGTGGAGGAGAAATTTTTAAATTAATGCAATTAATGAATCTTTTTAATTTCGTTTTGTAGACCATTGAGGAGCCTGTGATTGGCAAGGAGAAGAAGCGCAAGAAGCTGGATGAGATTGTGTTGGGCTTATCGGCGGCCAAGGAGCAAAAGACGTTCCCGGATCCATCGTTGCCGTCATCGAAGAAGCCACAAATACCGCCGAGTGTGTCTGTGACACCAGCGAATCTTCAAGCGCCAAGTCAACAGCAATCAAATCAGAAACCCTTTACTATCACTGTTACCACAGTGCCCGGAAGTGAGTTTGAGTCTCTGCGCTTTTATTTCTAAATACATCAAGGCGACAAACCTAATGCAACAGCAACAACAACAACTAAACAACAATCGTATTCTTGTTTCTTCCTTTTCTTTTGCAGAGTCCAAGAGCGGCGGCCAAGGCAGCGGAAGCGGCGGTGGCGCCAGCAGCTCCTCGGGCAGCGGCCTGAGTGCATTGCAAAACATGACAATGGGCGGCCTGTCGAGCAAGGACAGTCTCAATGCATTGTTGGCCCAAACGATGGCCAACGATCCACAAACGTTCCTCAAGCAACAACAGAAGATGATGCAATTCCTGCCGCCGGCTCAGCGCAAAGCCTACGAAAATATGCTAGCCGAAATGGAGCAGGCCATGAAGCTCAGCTCGAAATTCAATTCGCCGCACGATGTCAAGGTCAACAAATGGCTTTCGGACATGAGCAGCCCCCTGGGGGATCAATTGAGCATTGATTATGTTGGTGCCGGAAGCGCTGCTAGCAACAGCAACAGTCGACGTGGCAATCGACAGCAGAGCAGCAGTTCAAGTGCTCAACAAGCGGCAAATGCGGCGCAATTGCAGAAGCAACAACAACAACAACAGCAGCAGCAGCAACAACAACAACAGCAGCAACAACAACAGCAGCAGCAACAACAGCAACAGCAGCACCAACAACAACAACAGCAACAACAACAACAATCCATGTCCGGTCCACTTGGTTTAACAGGCGAGGAACCCGTGCCCGTGATCAACAAGCAGACGGGCAAGCGACTAGGAGGAAATAAGGCGCCACAACTGAAGCGCCTCATGCAGTGGTAAGTTGTAACTACTTTATCGGAGCGATTCCAGAAATGTATACCAACCGAAACAAAACCAAAACTGCATGGGATTCTGGTGCATGCTTGTTTTGTATTTCTGGAACACCTCTGTATAGTCTTTCTTTAATACAAAATTGATGTACCTCCGTTTTAAGAAATTCTTTCAACTATTTAAATTGATAAATTGTTGCTTAAAGAATTCTTAATAAAAGTGTTTAAAAATTTATTTAGAATTTCTACTAATTTATTAGATTACTATATATAAGACTGAACTAAAATTAGTTTTATGTTACGCATTCACAATATCCAGCCAAGTGTGAAATTTTTAATAAATTAGAAAAGGTCTTAAGTTCTTAAAACGGATAAAGTACATAGTTTTACACTTGAAAGATGTTTTGAAAGCCAAGTTAAACTTAACACATTTACTAACTGAATTGATACTGTTTTTAGGCTGACGGAGAATCCCAACTATGAGGTGGATCCCAAGTGGCTGGAACAAATGCAGAATCCTATGTCCGCACCATCGCCAAAACCGAGTGTTAGCGCCATGGACAACAGCGGCAGCTATGGCTCCAAGTCGCACGGTGGACGACCTTCGTCGAACTCCAGCAATGCCTCCTCGAGCAGTCACACGCAGCAACCAAGTGCTGCTCAATCTCCCGCGGGCAATTCCGGTAGTTCCTCAAAGAAATCCTCACGTCAATCGCAATCGGCGGCTGCGTTGGATCAGGCGGCATTGCAATTTGGTTCATTGGCCGCCGGTCTCAATCCAAGTTTGCTGGCCAACCTGCCCGGATTAGGCGCATTCGATCCAAAGAATCCGCTGGCTGCTTTCGATCCGAAGAATCCGCTGCTTTCGATGCCATTTGGTGGAATGCCCGGCATGGGCAGTCTGCCCGGCTTGGGTAATCTCAACAATATGAATCTGTTTGCCAGCTTAGCCGGCATGGGTGGGTTGGGTAATCTGGCTGGAATGGATGCCCAGTCGCTGGCTGCGCTCATGGCTGCTGCGGGTCCAACACTTGGCGGCCTTACGGGCAGCACGGGTGCGGGCACCGGCAAGAGCCAGTCGCAGTCCAGTGCTGGTGGCAATTCCTCCAGCGCCTCATCCACCTCAGCTGCCAACAAGAAGAAGCAACAACAGAACGAGGCGGCACAGATTGCAGCGGCCGCTGCAGCCGCTGCCGTTGTCAATAGCGGATCAGCTGGTGGATCATCAGGTGGTGGCAAGAATGCGAATGCCGCCTCGGCAGCACAATTGGCCGCCGGCTTTCCATTCCTCTTCCCCAATCCCTCGATACTGTATCCACCAATGGGTCTGGGTGGCCTCAATCCATATTCCTTGGGCTCCAGCGGCTTGGGTTCCGCCTACGATCAGTTGGCACAACAATATAATCTGCTCAATGGTGTGGCCACATCCTCGGCAGCGGTCACCGGCTCTACGCAATCCTCCAAATCGCATCAGTCGCAGTCGAGCAAGTCAAGTAACTCCCGCTCCGCATCCAATTCGGCGGCGAACTCGGCGGCCAATTTAATGAACGCCATGGCCAGCATGAGCGGCGGAACTGTGACAACGCCCTCGTCCAGCTCCAGTCGCAGCCGCCAGAGCAACAGTCAACGCAACTCGGCGGCATCGGCAACTCCAAGTGCCGCCGATATGGCGCATTTGTCCAGTTTGTTGATGCCCGGCGCAGATCCACATCTGCTTGAGTCGCTCAGTCGCATGAGCAGCATGGATCTGGCCCAGGCGACACGTCTGATGAGTTCTCTGGGCATGCCACCGATGCCCACGACCAGCAGCTCCAACAGCGCCAGCAGCAGCTCCAGCGCTGCCAGCAAACGTGCCGCGGCTGCAGCGGCAGCCAATGAGGCATCCGCCAAGGAGCAACAAAAGTGGTTCGAGAGCATAGCACGCGGTGCTCTGCCCACGGATCTGGCTTCATTGCAAGCCTTCTCGCAGGGTAAGATGCCCACAACGTCCTCGGCCAGCGGTACCTCCAACAGCGGCGGCGGCGGTGGCTCCTCCTCATCCGGCAGCAAGAGTTCAAAATCCACCTCAGCAGCGGTGGCAGCAGCAGCTGCAGCTGCCGCTGTCCAGTTACCACAGATACCCGGCATGTCCAGTGAATTCTCCCAGGCATTGCTCGCCGAGATGGCTGCCCAGGCGATGGCTGCGGCCGGCGGTTCGTTGCCACTGAGTGGACCTGGTTCACTGGCCAGTCTGGCGGGACTCACGGGAGGATCCTCGTCCTCAACTGGCGGCAGTGGCAGCAGCAGCAGCAGCTCGGCTGCAAAGCGACAACGTGAGCAGGATGCGTTTAAGCAACAAATGGATTTCTATACCAAGTCGCTCGGCTTGGGATCGGGCATCTCGTTGATACCGACATCTTCGGCCAGCAGCAGTCTTAATGCCGCCGCTGCCTATGCCGCTGCCTTGGATGCTGAGCAACTGCAGCAACAGCAACAACATCATCAGCAGCAGCAACAACAACACCAACAACAACAACACAAATCGAAGCGTGCGCGCAGCGAGTTGCATCCGACAAAGGATGAGCTGACAGCTGCCGCCTTAGCCGCTGGATTGCCACTGAATTTGGGTGCCAGCATGAGCAGCATTGAGAAGAGTCTGCGTGGTGTGTCCAGCTCAAGCAGCTCCTCAACTCCGGCGCCCACACCGACGCCGGAGCAGGACAAGGTGACGCTAACGCCTCTAAATACGAGCTCAAGTGCGGCGATTGCGGCGAATCTGCCATCGCAGACGACCATCACAATTGCACCGCCCATTAGCAGTGGTGCAAGCACCAGCAGCGAACGTTCCGAGCGCAGCGAATCCCGCATTTCTCTGACCATCACGAATGCGGCAGATGCCGCCAAGTTGCCGCCTCCCTACGAGGAGGCCGACGAGCTCATTATTCAGCCCATCCTAAAGAAACCAGCAGCGCCCAGCAGCAGTCATGGTGGCAGCGTTGAGGATCTTGATGCCAGCGGTGGTGGTGGCGGTGGTGCAAGTGGTTCAGTGGCCAATTTGAGTGGTTCCAGCAGCAGCGGCAGCAGCTCATCGGCTGTGGCTGCAGCGGCGGCAGCTGCTGCCGCGGCGGAAGAGAATCGACGCTCATCGAATCGCCTGAAACGTCCACGATCTGGGACAGAGCATGGTGGCGCCTCGGCAGCGGAGCAACCGCCGGAAAAGCGACGAGAGCTGCGCTCCACGCGACACACACGTCAGTCGGCGGATGCGGCAACGCTGAATCTGTCGGCGGGCAGCGAGTCTGAGGAACGGAATGAATGAGTAAAAAGATGCTCCTAGCCAAACGACAATGCTCCTCCTCCCCCGCCTCCTCCACCTCCAGCGGGCGTTCGAACCAGACAAGGCATCAAAAGCAACAGCAACAACAAGATGAATCATAAAAATCAAAATAACAAAATGAATAAAAACCAAAAGCAAAAGCAAATGCAACAACAAAGGAAACAGTTGGCGGTGGCCACAAGCAGGTGCCGCACCAGAAATGCCAATCGAGGAGAAACAACAACAGCAACAGTAACAACAACAACAAGAAACGCACGCAAATTAAAATCAAGGCGAAATGTAACGAGTACGAGAATGTTGACGAGAACGAGTAAAACTACGAGTGCGAGTACGACTACGAGAACGAATAAAAGTAACAGTAGAAGTAAAAGTAAAAGTACGAGAGCAAGAAGAAATGCGAGTGCGAATGCGAAAGCGGGTACGAGAAGTACGAGTAGTAGATCCCTTAAGCTTAAAGTTGTGTAAATTATAAGTAAACCATTAAATATATAAATATTTATATACATAATATATATATATATATATTATACATCTATATATATATATATACACCTATATATATATACATGTGTATGTAGAGAGAAGGAGGATATTAAGATATTGCTGCTGTGCCACACATGCTGTTTGCACTCTCTTGGCATCTGTCTGTCTGTCTGCTTGTCTGCGGCAACGAACACTGCTGCAACAACAGCTCGTTGCCGTCACACACACACACACATACACAGAGTTGCCAATTGTGTGCAACACAGCTAACTGGCCAAATTTATCTGTAGGAATCCTCAGCTGACAGGGAATCCCGGCGCTGCAACAACAATCCAAGCCTCACACTGCTGCAACTAATGTGGGGCAGATTTAAGTTGCAAGTCGGTTCCATACATTAACGAGTATATTAAAAAAGCGCTTATAATTTAATTGTAACAGTGGGGCAGCGAGCGAGAGAGAGAAGGTGGGAGATTTAGGCTGCTGAACTCGCTGCCCCGTAGAAAAGATGAAGAGTATCGGTTTAAATTATTGCAAATTATTATTGTAGCTGATAAGCAAATGGAAAAAATAATGTTTCACAAAAAAAACATGAAAACTAACTTAAACAAAAAAAAAAGTATGAAAAACAAATTCGATTGACAAACACACACACATACACATACATAGCTACATACATACACCTATTATTATGTATACACATATATAGATATATAGGATTAATTGGGTTCAATGCTGTCGTCCTTCACAAGAGTTAATCTTAATCACAAACAAAAAGAAAGAAAACAACAACAACAAATGATAAACCTGTACATATTTTAGTATCTTTAAAGGGCTCTCGCATCATTTAAACGTTCTCTGTCACATCAGATCATCGAATCGGATCATGAACTCTCTTTGATTTTTTACTACACTCTGTTTTCTTTAGATTATTATTGTAATTGTCATTTAATTGTGTGTGCATGTAAATCCAGAATCAACATCATCTCCACAACAACTGTCTCTCCTCACACTTTCGTCGTCCTGCCTATGTTATATTTGTGTACTCGCTCATGTCCTATATCTATATATATATATACATATATATACATACTTACTTACTTTATATATACATACACTGACATTGTCATTGTCAAATCGCTTTTAATTTTTAATTTTAAATCATGTAATTAGTGAACAATTTATATTATTGCATAAGTTTTAATTTGTATTTTGTATGTTTTTAAAAATGCAATTTTTGTGTACTTGGAACGTAAACGAAACCAACCAACAACCAACCAAGAAAAATTAAAAAAATTTTTATTGAAGCAAATTGAGAAAAACAGATTTTTTTTCAATTAAATCAATTCATTTTTTATGTATGTATATGCAATTGGCGCGATTATTATGGCGACTGGCCCGAGAAAGAGCATAAATATATATATAAATATAATAATAATTCATACACTATTATAAATCAAATGGAAATACTATTTTGTTTGCACTTTGATCCATTCAACAAAAAACAAAACAACAATTACAATAAAAAAAACCGTAAACAGTTGCACCAACAGATAAGAGCAAATAACAATTTAAATTAGAGATGCTAAGTATAAATCTTAATAAAAGTATGATAATTACAACACAACTACAACAACAACAAGATAAATATATGATAAATAAATTTCCAAAATTACAACAATAAATTGGTTTTTTATTCGCATCGATGAGAATAATTGTTCAATATTATATTTGTTTTCTCAAAGCAAGATAAATGAAAGTATTGTTTTGCTAGTCTTAATTGAGCCATCTATCATTACGGAAAAATATCAGATACTGAGAAACCAAGCAAACCTTTCAAAACACCAGGTGGACAAAGTTTTTAGTGGGCAATAGCTACTTTACAATTTCTTTGATTGCTGATATATCTATATCTTACTTTTGCAACTTTTCACAAATATTCCAAACGAGACCGTTGAATTTTTTATATATTGATTTATTCACAGTATTTGAGTTAACTTAATAAGGGGCAACAAAAACTGCTTTTAGCATTGTGATAAACAAAGATTTTCAATAAATTGACATAACTTATCTAATTCTAATTGATACGTATGCAAGTTTGATTCGCTGTTGAAATATCGTTGAAAACGCAGTTTCTAATAATTTGTTGTTCTTTTTTACCAAATTGCTTAAGCCAATAGGGGGAATATGGGGGTAGCGGAAAAAGAACTTACAATAAATACAAAAAGTACAAATATCTTTAATATACAATGTATAAATCTGTGTATTAGCAATTAAAGCACTTCAACAGCAACGCCCCTGAATGACAATTACAATTACAAAAAGGGGCGTCACATCGACGCGATAGTAAACTTTGAGTCTTAATGGCTATTGCTAAATATTTTGCGCATGCTTCGCCGTTGGCTTCAATTTTGTATATTTGTTTTGGCCTTGTTCCTATATGTAGTTCAAGAACATGGATCGCTCTAATGCCTCCTCGAAGAGTTCTTGATTCCGTCGTCTCTCCTCCGGCGTCAGTTCACGGAGTTCGTCAAAACCATCATCTGAATAGGCAGTTTCCTCGTTCTCTCCGGCAGCGGGCTCTTCACCAGCCGCTGGCGGAAGAAGTGGCTCGCCAATGATGTGGCGTATGTCATTGGGCAATGCTTCAGATGCCTTCAGTTGAAGGTAAATGGCCTCAGCTGTTTCCAGAGTACGTTTCAAATCGATTGTGCCGGTTAGTTCATTGACATGTTTCAATATCTCAGTGAATTCGTATTTTCTATCGATTATCAAATTTGTCTCCTGGTCCAGTATGGCCACGGAGACGAGCAGATGAAAGTTTGGACAAGGCAAACGTGTCCACAGACATTCCCACAGCTTGAGAACATCATCGTTGCTGAGTTCCCGTTTGTACCACACGAGAAGCCAACGAAAGCAGAAATACATATTGTCTGAATCATGACTGCACATATAGTTAAAGAGCGGCGCATTGGCCACCTCGAGCAGACGACGCAGTTGGGAGAATTGTGTCTTCATGCCAGCCTGATCCATGTCAAAGTTGGTGAACACCATGTCCATAAAGCCGACAAAACACCAAAACGCATCCACTTCATTCACTTGGATCTCCAATATGGGTGCCAACAAATCCGACATACCTTGCACATAACCCAAATCAAAGTTGTACATCACATAGGTCATCAGTATACCCTGTAACAGTGCCAGATTGGGATTATCCTCACCGGCAAAGAACGGTTGTGTTCGGTCTGTGCGCTTAACATCCTTCTCTATTTGACACTTGCGATCCCGATAGCCACCAAAATTCGCCTCTTGCATTTGGGTCATGGCCAGCCATTGAGCCTTCATTTTGTAGTACTCGACAGATTTCTGTTTTCGTCTCTCAATGCGCTCCACTGCCGTGTCACACCATTGATAATAGTTCAGCAAATACTTCCAGACCTCTGCTCGTAGACATGGCACAATGCCACCGCGAAAGATGAGCTCTTTGATGCGAGCGCTGTCCGAGATGCGTCCGTCGGGCGTTTGGAACTCTAACCACTGCGTCTCATTCAGCGGCAGTCCTGCAAGTATAAAATAATTTAGTAAAAGCAATTTTATATGTTCTAAATTATGGTTCATTACCGCGATAACACGCTCTGACGAGCTGGTAAATTGTTAACTATTTTCTCGTCCTGGGCATTGAGGTTGTCCAGCTCGCTGTCCGCCGGCGATTTGTCCGCGCTCTCGCCGCGACTCTGACTGTTGGAGGAGCAGGCGCTGTTGGTGCTGCCACTTAGCTTAATGAACTGATAGTTATCCGGCGAAGTCTGTCGATCGCCATGTATTAAAGTGCTTGGACGGGACTTTGGGGAGCGTTGAAACGATGGCTGTACATAGTCCGGTATGGTGCCCAGAAAGCCAACCAATTTATTGGGCAGCCAACTTTCCCGTGGCAATTGGCTGGCCTTGATCTCGCCAATGTCCAGTTCAGCAAATGTTTTCTTAAGCTTTTGATTCTCCGTGTTCAGTATGGCATACTCCTCGCCACCGCTGCGACTCGTTTCCGAGCTCTCGATGATATGCTGTTGGCGCATGGAGCGCACAAAGAGATCCGCATTGCCGTGCTGAAAGAAGAACTCACAGTGCACACCGTTATCGGATTTACGCAGGATACGTATGATCTGTCCACGATCTCGCACCTCAACGGCAGCCAAATCGTCCAATAAGGCGCGCATGATGCGAGCACGACCTGGCACCGCATTCCCATTGCTGCACAAGTCAGCTGGTTTTGTATTGAATGCACTGCACTCGGAGGTTGTTCGGGTGCGACCCGAAATTCTGTCAACCAGCGCCCAGTCGCCCTGATCCTGGCTGTCGTCAGCAATCATGATGCTATCATTGGGCTGCCATTCCAGATAGAGGCGACGACGGGGCAGACTGTATTCCACCAGGGACAAAGAACCGCTTGTGTTCATATCGGCAATATGTTCCGCATTAGCCTTCTTCAGCAGTACTCCATCGTGAGTGCACAATAGCTGCATTGAAACAATAACAATAATCAAATTATTGGCCAAGTCAACGTGAGTCAGACAGTCAGACAAAGACTTTGGCAGCGACGTTCAACTTACGTTACCAGTTCCCTGGGGTGTATCGGATTCTCCTCCTCCGTTGGATACTATATCAGCGCTCTCTTGGGATTCCGTCAGCACGCCCAGCTGAATCTGCTGGCAGCGCTCATAGCGCACCGATTCGTTCATAGCAATCTGCCGTATACTTTTTCCGGTGGACCAATAAAATTTTCAGCAAATTATTACGTTCTAGATATAAACAATAGAATTTTCCACTAATTTAGGTGTGCACACACTCGGAATGCAGTCCTGCCAACTTGTCTTAAGTAACACTAATTGAACATCGATACCTATCGATTTTTTCGAGCAAATGCATTTTGTATTTATTTGTTTTATTTTTTAAATTTAACGAAATAATTAACAGTATATTATTAACTTTGTGGTTTTGTATACAGCGTACATTAACATAGTATTGAAGTAAGTAGTCATTATAGCCTTGAGTTTATTTTCCAAATCGGTTTGAGACATAACGGTCATTAAGAAACATTTAACCCTTGTGTGTTATCAAGAACAACTGAATTAAGTTTCTTGCAATGCTGCCTAATTTTTATCATTAAGTAATTTTTTAAATAACTTATAATAACAGAATAAACACTTTCTGGGAGGGCCTGGGAGAGGAACTGGGAGCGGGACTGGGAGAGGGCCTGGGAGAAGGACTGGGAGAGGGCCTGGGAGAAGGACCTGGGAGAGGGACTAGGAGAGGGACCTGGGAGAGGGACCTAGGAGCGGGGCCTGGGAGCGGGACTGGGAGAGGGACCTGGGAGAGGGACTGGGAGCGGGGCCTGGGAGAGGGACTGGGAGCGGGGCCTGGGAAAGGGAGTGGGAGCATGGGCTGGGAGAGGGACCTGGGAGAGGAACTGGGAGAGGAACTGGGAGAGGGCCTGGGAGAGGGCCTGGGAGAGGGCCTGGGAGAGGGCCTGGGAGAGGGCCTGGGAGAGGGCCTGGGAGAGGGCCTGGGAGAGGGCCTGGGAGCGGGACTGGGAGAGGGCCTGGGAGAGGGCCTGGGAGAGGGCCTGGGAGAGGGCCTGGGAGGAGTAATATTAATAGTAGTATTTATAGTAGCAGTAGTATATGTCAAAATAGAAATATTCCTTGACAAGTGTACCATTATAAGTTTTTTCCATAGTAAGTACGGGGTTTCCGACTGTCGAGTATGCTCGACTGTAGCACCGGCCGACTAGTTTTATTCTGCATTAAAATTGGAAAA
This sequence comes from Drosophila falleni, assembly GCA_035045575.1. Lineage (NCBI taxonomy): Eukaryota > Metazoa > Arthropoda > Insecta > Diptera > Drosophilidae > Drosophila > Drosophila falleni. Next base: position 1,141,015 of record JAWNOV010000171.1, on the reverse strand, counting down.
CTAAATTTTTCTTCCTTTACTGTCAATTTTTTCCATACTCTTCTCTTGACACATTTCCAAAAACTTCGAAATGTCATAGCTTTGTCAAATTTTAGCCGGTTTCCTTCCGGATTGTAGCACTGGTTCCTTGTGCAAGCGTGAAGAAGAATTTAAAATGACTTGCGACACAATTAAAATAAATATAATCGCATCATGGCCACCGACCAACCAATTGATCGAGAGCGAAAGTAAACATGTACCCTACATTCCTGGCATATGACACTGTCTCGTCAACTTGGCTCTGGGGTAGTGTATGCCGGAACTTGCACGTTCAGTGATTATTTGAAAATAGGCATTATGTATGTACCACATATTTTTTCTCAAGTTTTGTAAATAGATTAAAAGTGCCCCACTCGTGTGAGAAGTGTGAATTTTCGTTTTCCGAAGTGTTGTTACCGATGCCGACGACAATGACAAAGCCGAACGACAATCTCAATACCGAGGAAATTGGTACGAGCATTCGAAAACATCTTTGGCAGTTTTGAAAATTGAACGAGCATTCAGTTTGCAATTTGCGAGTACGCCGATCCAAACGTTTCGTCGAGTTTTGTTTTTTTCTTTTTGTTAAATCAGACATTTTTTAATACAGATTCAAACTGTAGATATTTACAGGTGGGTGAATTTATCCATGGTGAACAACTCTCCTAACCCACTGTGCCCCGGACCTTTGAAATATTCGTCGTTTTTTGGCAATGTTTTCTATTTAAATGTCATTGAAGTAGCGAATGATCAATTGAGAAAAACAGATGAATTAAATAATGATAAATAAGTCGATTGTTCTTTTGTGTTATGTTACGATTATATAACTCGATGCTACCAAAAATACTTGAAGAGTGTCACAAAAAAAATTCATTAATAATTGACAATTAATGTGTTTTAAAAGGGCCACAGATAGTACATAATAATATCTGTGCGTGGTTTATTCTGAAATTATGTAGCTGAAAAGCGTAAACAGATTTATGTATAAATAAATATGCCTTGTATATAAGGTGTATGTTTAAAAAACATGGTCATTTTGTCAATGAAACTGAGAGCTGTGACAGTATTAAGAAATTCCAATTTGATGCTGTGCAATCATTTTGATCTATGTATTTTACATGCAATATTTTGATACTTTGACTTTTCGACTTGACGCCCTTTACATCTGATATTCTGAATTTACATTGCTGCAATCTGTTCTCATTTAATCGTGTGATATCTAACGCCAGTTCTCCCACACACACATGAATACATACTCTCTCAATCGTTGTCTCTACAGAATTGTTTTTCATTTATCGGGTAAAACAACGGCAACAAAGCAAAAAACATGAATATTTTTCGGCGTTCGTGGACAAAAATAGCGCCACCCACCTAAAGTTTTGAAACTGAATTGCCTTACAGCGTGTATGCGAGTATTTCGTCCGATTGGCTTAATTAGGATGAGCAATAACATGGGGTGGGGGATGATCATATATTTTAAATTCCATTTCATTTGATTTTTTTTTGTTTTTTGTATTTGAATTTATTTATACTGCGCCTGCAGTGCTTGCAACATGGAGAAATCGTGTCGCCCCAAACGCAATCGTCGTCACAGCAGGTGAGAAAGTTTATGGAAAACCTAATGATCCCAGATATACAACTATTTACTTCTAGACGTGCTTGGCCTCCAGAGGACGATCTGCATCAGCCACGAGCTGCCAAGCGTCTGTTTACGCCGGATATTAAGCGCATGCTCAAGGATTGGCTTATACGGCGACGCGAGAATCCCTATCCCAGCAGGGAGGAGAAGAAACAGCTGGCAGGAGAGACTGGCTTGACGTATACACAGATCTGCAATTGGTTTGCCAACTGGCGGCGCAAGCTAAAAAATTCGGAACGTGAAAAGGCCAAAAAGTCGTGGGGTCATCTCATCAAGAACTACAATCACAATGCTCGAGGGAATGTGGAGCAGTTCAGCATCTCGTCGGAGGATAGCATTTGGGAGGAGGACATGCGACCATGTGTGGCCCTCGATGATGACGAAGACGACGAGCTGTCCAGCCGCAGCACGGGCAGTGATGGCAATGGCAACAATGCCTCATCCTGCTCCGCACCATACAAGCCCAATTTCTATGTGGAGTCAACTTCCCTGCCAGAACGCAGCCAAAGCAACCATCTGCCCATGCTGCCAACAATTCCGCCAGGCAAGGCAAAGTACAAGCAGCAAATGATGGAGAAATATCTGCGGGATAGCAATGCCCTAGATGGCAGTATGACAACAAGTGAGCTGACAGCATCTGACAATAATGGCACCCAGCTCAACAAATGGCTGGAGAGCGCGGCCAGATTTACCCCAGACAGGCACAATTATCACATCGAGTGGAATATGAGCAGGTAATCCACAAGGCTTCATTTCATTTCATTATATCACTTTATCCTGTGGACGACTATTTCTTTGCAGGCACAAATGCGGCGGTCAGGAGCGATCGAGTGTGCAGAATCAGTTGCTGTTCACTAGCGATGCCACCGCAGTGGCACGTGGCGGGCGTTGGCTGTTGCATCACAAGGATGAGCTAGATGCTGCTGAAGCACTGGCCAATCTGGCTTTTAACTGCCGACAGCGCAGCCACCATATGCCTTCAACGATCAGCTCCTAGGCCTAGACGGAACTGGACAGGACAGGAGAAAAGAAAGGACAAAGCAGGCCGGTGACGCCATCATTCCAGCAGAAGATTCAAGCCGTTGGAAAAGTGCAATCTAGTTATACAACCAGTTTAAGTTCTAATTTAGTACGAAAGACAAATGAATATTATTTGCTGTTATTATTAGAATTATTAACAAGTTACAAGTTACGTTGTCTCATTTTCCGTTGGGGTCTCCTTCTCCTTCTCTGCCTCCGCCTCCGCAGGAACATCGCCCTTGGCATGCACATCCAGCACCTTGACCAGATTAACCTGATGTGCCTGCAGTTGTTGCACCACATTGCCAGCAGCCATGTTCAACGTCTGCACCAGTTGCGCCTGGGCCACCTGTAAGCTGGGCATCTGAGCAAAGTTCATCAGCTCATTGCGACTGAGCAGCTTGCTCTCGACAATGCCACCCAATAGCACCATCTGTGGCACCTTCCTTGTAATGCGTAGCATGGCGCCCACCTGCTGCTGATTCGGTGAGAAGACAATGCAGTGATTGGAGTGAAACAAGGGCATAATGGCCTCATAGGCTGTGCCAACGACAGCCTGTCCAATAATCTTCCGACCGTAGGACTTTAGATGCATATTCTGTTTATGCAGCTGGACGCGCACTCGGAATACATCGTCGGCGCTAATGGAGTTCAAATGGAAGACGGCCACCAATTTTGAGTGGTCCAGCCAATTGCGCACTTCCCGCGCCAATATCGCATTGTAGGGATTCTCCACTTGTGTCGCCGTGCGCTGTGCCCGTGACTGAAAACAGGTCAGTGCCTTTGGTGGCTCCTCATATTTGGGTTGTGTGACGGCGACAACACGTGCACGTTCATAATGCGGCTGCTTGGGTCGCTGTATGTTTATCTTGCCGCGGTAGCGCAGGAACTGCAGCAATGGTGATCGGGCCGATGTCAATGGCAGACCTGCAACGTTTGGTAAATAAATCAATTGTATAATCGCTCAGCTGTTGTTTCTTCTGGCAATGAAAGTCACTGCGAGCAATCAGTGACAACACCTGAACTTACTTTGCTGTATCAGGTTGGACATATCTGCGGGCAGGTGTTGGTCTCGTAATTCACTTTTAATTCACTAATAACTTATAATTTTATAATTAAAATGTTACAAAAAATCGCCTGCCTTTTTGTTGATTAATTCGATATTTAGTACACACAGGGATGATATTACTAATTTTATCGCTGTTCTAAAATTCCCAAAATTGACAAGCAGCTGTTCTTTTGAGTGACGCTGCCACCTGGCAGTACTAAACTTAACGATAGTTTGAATGTCTGGCAACCTTTCAATTGAAAACAAATTTCTTATCTATTTATTTTTCTCAATTTTAAAGCCAGAAATTTTTAAGATGATTGCAAAATCTTGTCAAATTTCACACTTTTTATTTAGAATAATACTATATAACGTCTTCCGAAGGGTGGTTGAACTTTCTTGAATTTCTTGAATTAAAATTGAAAATATTTAGCAAATTACTTATTTATTGAAAAATTATTGCTAAATGAACAAAAACTACTCCGACGAATCACAAGGATTCGTTTCAGACATTAAATTTCAAAAACTGTTATCTCATTTACCACAATACTTTATGTCAAACCAAACCCAACATTAAGCTAAACGCGCATTTAAATGAATGCAAAATAGTTCAATTTATATTAAAAAAATTGGATGATTTGTCGCATTTCCCCAAAATGCTTAAAAATGTATGAGCAAATGTCATTCGGTTGTTTTTCAAATATAAAAACTTTCTCACGTAATGCATAGGTATAGAATTTATTTAATTACAGATATAACATTAACATCTATATATATTTATGTGTTTTTTGTGTGTTTATTTATACATATATATATAAATATATATATAAATAGGCGGCATTTCGCTATTGGGTTTTCTCGACTGATATCGTTCAATCGAACAGCCAAGAACTATGGTGATTTAACTGAAAGGGGTGGGAAAGTCGGGAAATAAATTAAACAAATCGATTAACAGAAAAAGTTTATTGAATTTGTTTATTAATTCACTTAAAAATAAGTGTAATTTTATCGGGTTCTTCATTAATTAACTTAAAAATAACTAAAAATGTCTTAAAACAATAGCGTTTCATCTGTTCTTGTTGTGTTACTGACAAAATGTTTACTTGCAATTTTACTTCTGAACTTTCTCATACTCGTATCTTTATCGTGTTATATAATGTACAGATTAGTTTTAAAACATACAACTAAATACGCGCTAAACACTAATTAAACTGTATTTACATGTACATGAATTATCGTTTAGACGCTAAATAATTTAAATATTTTACAGTTTCGTCACATAATTTACAAGTGGGCGTGAAAACGTTTAAGTTTAAGGAGTGTACAGAGGGTTTTCTTTTCATTAATTCTTTCTTTTATCCTTTATATATATGTATATTGGTGTATATATATACTGTATTCTGAATTGAGTGTCTGTATATTGTTTAATTTTTATAGTCAGCATCAGGCTTAAAATATGTGTACGTGTGTGTAAGTATGTATATATATATATATACTCTCTACGACTACTGCTCTAGCAGTTTACAAAGTTTCGCGCTCAAAAACTAAACAATTTAAAATGATAATAACAATGGAAACACCGTCTGCTTGAAATAGTTTCATACTCCTTGTTTTGGCAGTGGTGGTGTTGTAGTTGGTACTATTGATGGATATCAAGCAAACAGGTGAAAAATGACCAAAGAAACAGCACAAAAGCCAACAACAAAAAATTTCATTTCATTTGAGATAATGATTTATTGTCATTGACTTACGCTCTGAAGAAAATCAAGCAACAAATAAGAAAACTTGTATCTAGACTTTAAAAAATATTTGGCTTAACGTATGTGTTTATAATAATTAAATAGAGGTTAAATATGTAATTTATACGTAGGTGTATGCTTGTATATAATTGTATGTATATATTGTATTTGTATGGTAATTGTAGGAAAAAAGCCTCTGGGCGCATCCTTAAACCTAATTGTGCTTAACACAGCAGTTGGCGACAGGTGGCGCTCATGGCGTTCTTCGGGTCTATGCAACACACGAATCGCAGCTGCGTGCCACATAGAGCCGAGGAACAAATTGAAAATAATAGCGAAATTCTAGGGTATATGAAACACTTTGTTAAATTACTTAAATAGCGCGTCGAAACTTTGTAAAATGCGAGCAGTAACTGCGGTATATTTGTATGTTTCGTGTGTGTGAAGTATTTCACCAATCAAAAACTTAAACTTGTTTTGTGTTTCTTTTTTGTTTTTTTTTTAGGATAGTAGGTAAATATGTATGTATGCTTGTATGTATGGTAGTAGTAGTACAGTAAACAGTTAGGACTTTAAGCTTTTCTTTTCACATTCCTTTTGTTTTACTTTCATTTTCATTTTAAAATAAGCAAAAATAAAAACTTTCTTGAGATCAAACTTAACGATACTTTGCAAGCTTTCAAAAAGTCGGTAAATCATTATGTATTACAGAAATAAAAAAAAAAAGGCCGACAGATATTTTTGCATTTGGGTTGTTTGTTGTTTACGTTTTACATAAGTTTGTATCTAAATTTTGGGCCTTGGGGGAAAGAGTTTGAGAAGTCTCTGTAGACGTGTGGTTTTCGTTTTCGTTTTTGTTTTTGCATTTAGATTTAGAGTTACGAATTTACATTGGATCGTGATAGTTGGTGCCAGTTAATCATTTGATCTTTAACTGTAAGAGTTTGGCCTCAAATATGATCTTATTGTTTTCTTGCATTTATTTAATTCAATAAAGTTTGCATTTTCTTCATTACTTGTTTGTTTTGTTTTTTTTTTAACCTTTTGTTTTGTTTCTTTAAACTTGTTTTTGCTTCTTTCAATCTGTCATCGTTTAACCGCTATTTAAAATTACTTAAAATACTAGAAGAGCGTAACTTGTTTTGCTTGTTGTTGTTGTAGTTGGTAGTTGTTGAATTATTGGTTGGTTTTCAATTGTTTGTTGTTTACTTTACATGTGTTGTGTTTGTCTCAGTTATTCAGTTGTTGTTGTCGGTTTGTTTAATCATTGCCGTTGGTTGTTGTTGGACGTGGTGTGTGTATTTGTTGTAGATCTGGTAGAGACCACCGCCTGGTTAGACGGTGGCAATGACAATCAATAGGTGCGCCAATTCGGCAACACGATTCTTGAGATCTGGCGCAGCACGCTCCAGATTCTCATTGGCAAAGTCACAGGCTGGGAATATATGGACGACATAGGCAGCTTGTTCGCTTCCCGGCACGGGAATGTTCACAATGCCAGCGGCCATCTTCTGTTGCAAGTAGGTGATGAATCCGGTCTGTAGATTACGCGAATGTTGCAACACATCCGCATGATCGCGTCCACATGGCAATGCCAATAGCATGCAATGCTCCGTTTTCACCTGCGAATCAAGAGCATCAATTAAATTATGGCATTCTGTGCAATTAAATAGATTGATTTACATACCTGCATCTTTTTGGCAACTCCCTCCAGCTGCGTCTGCTCCAGACGCATGCGCTGTGCAATGCGCAACAGTGGCGTTGTGCTCTCCGCAAGACTTGGCAACGAGGCACGTGCAACATCTGGATTGCCATGCACAAAGTGCATCTGTACCGCAGCCTGATCGGTTTTCAGGGCCAACAGACCCTGCCACATGACCGGATAGCGTTGCAACAACGTGACCAGAGAATCTCCTGGTGGCGGTGCCATTGTTGGTGGCGGTGCTTGTTGCTGCTGGGCTGGCAACTCCATGCCGCCGTGCATCACAGACGCCGACATATGCTGCTCCTGTTGTTGCTTGGCTGTAAATTGTTGACGGGAATAGTGGCCAGTGTGAGTCATGGCAGTTGCAACTGGTCGATTGGCCTTTAAGTACTCACCAACTGCTGCTGCCATGGACAGACGTTCATTTTCACGCTCGCGTTGCTCACGTTCCCGCTCCAAAAGCTTCGCCTGACTGGGATGTAGACTATGCGGACCTGGTTGCACCGAGACGGATACCGAGGCACCGCCACTAAGGTAGGGACTGCCACTTGCAACTGACGGCGGAGGTGGCACCACAACACTAATAGAAGCAGCTGTTCGATGCGCTGGCGGTGGCTCCAATTGAATGCCAGCACTCTCATAGTAACCACTACGTGTGGCCATATCGCTGAAGTGAGCGTGTGGAATGCGAGCATTGTGCACATACACCTGAGCCATTTGTGGTGAGTCTGTGAATACAAATAATAATCAGATATTAATAATTTAATCTACGTTATTTATTTAAATAACTTACCCGCTGCAGTGCGATCCTGTGGACTCTGAAGACTGTGTGGCACGGCAATGGTGCGTGGTGGTCCGCTGCCAGGACGACGCAGTTCCAGCGGTGGACTGTTGCTGATCATCTTGTCATCATAATCAGCACTGTTGCGCATCATATGATGTTGGTAGAACATGGCAGCCACTCCACGATAAGCCGTTTCATTCTGAAATTGCAAATGTGAGATAAAATATTATTAGAATAATGCTGCTGCAATAACAATCGAATCTGTTAAACAGTTCCTAATCGGCGGGATTTGGGTTACGCTACTTCAAAGTTCCGCATGTAAAACTTGTGCATTACCGGTGTTATGGGCGATGCCTGCTGATGAGCTGGCGGCGGACTTTGTGTTCGCCTTCCGCTCACATACGCGCCCAGATCATGCTGCGTCCATTGGGTTAAGCATTTTAAATTTAAGTACAAGGCAAGCAATTGTTTAATTGTTAATTAAAATTTTTTATGATAATAGATAATTATTTCTGTTAAATAAAGTGATTCTTTTGTCACTTAAGGGAAGTTCGACTCTATA